>CM051244.1:44627321-45227321 GCA_027917425.1 Gastrophryne carolinensis | reverse complement strand
GGGGGGGGGGGGGTTGGAGGGGCCGTATTGTAGGTTTCTGTGGGCCCCACTGTTACATAGACACAGGGGCCAGGCTGCTATGGGGCAACCTGTGCAGCAGCCATAGGGCCAGGATGCTATGGGGCCCCAAGGGCAGCAGCCTGGCCCCATGACTGCTGCACAGGTGAGCCCACAGCAGCCTGGCCCTATAGCTTCTGCACAGGTTGCTCCATAGCAGCCTGGCCCCTGTGGCTATGTAACAATGTAACTCCTTCCAGTGCAGCAGTCATGGGACCAGATTGCCCTGGAGCCACCCGTGCAGCCATGGGGTCTCGCTGCTATGGGGCCTCCTGTGGCTGCCGGACACTGCGGCGACACTGCGGCTAACTTAAAGGAGGGGCCCTGTAGCAGACTGCTGTGGGCCCCCCACTGCTATGTGGCAACGGGGGCCAGGCTACTATAGGGTCCCCTGTTCAGCAACCAAGGGAGCCTGGTTGCTATGGAACCCCTATGAAGCAGCAGCTTTGGGGCTGCAGTACAAAGCAGCAAAAAATATAAGGTAGGCAAAAAGGATAGAACAAAAAAGGAGAAACGGAAAAGGAGGAAGAAAAGGAAAAAAGTTAAGAAGGAGGAAAAAAAAACAGGGAGGGAGAAAAGAAAGCAAGCAAAAGATGGTAGGAAAGAGGTAGGGGAAGAGACAGGAAATAAAGAGTGATGGAAGGAAGGGTGAAAAAAAGAGTGAGGAAAGGAAGGGAGGAAAGACGAAGGGAAAAAAGAAAGAACAATGGGAAAGAAGGGAAAAAGAAGGAAGAAAATAAAATAAGTGAAAGAACAATGGGAAAGAAGGGAAAAAGAAGGAAGAAAATGAAATAAGCGAGGAAAGGAAGGGAAGAAAGGTGGAAGGAAAAGAAAAAATAAGGAAGGAAAAAAGAAGAAAGCAGGAAGGAAAGAAAGATAAGCACGGTAGAAGGAATGGAAGAGAATGAAGGATGGAAGGGAGAAAAGAAGGAACAAAAGTAGTGGACGAAGGAATAGACAGAGGGAGGAAGGAGAAGGGAGGAAAGAAAAGGTAGTTGTGATGGATGGAAAGGAAAAAAGAAAAAAAGACAAGAGGAATGAAAGAATGTAGAAAATTGGATGGAATAAAAGAGAGAACACAGAGATTGTGAAGGAAGAAGAGAAAAAAAGACGAATGAAGAAAAGTAAGTCATACAGACAAATAAACATAAATAGAAGTTCTGCATAGCGTTAAATGCTGGCACGCATTGCGTGAATTTTTACTCAGAACGCCCGGGATGAGGGATAATCAGCCAGCCCTGTCTTTTAGATTCCATGGCCGGCCACAGAGGAGAATTTTCCAGGATTTTGACTTGGGTTTTGTTTTGTCTGTAAAAATTCACCCTTCCCTTGTACTATGACACATGTGTGGGCTCTCATCCAATCAGAGCCATTTGCCGTGCATATTTAATGTTCGTCAAATGGCTCTGTTTGTCACAAGGGGCCCACTCAGACTCTGTCGCCCAGGGGCCCACAAAACCCTGCACCTGATCACTAGACCCAGTCCACACTTCCCACACTGCCCATGGCCCAAATTCCATTGCCTGGTTCTTCTGTGTCCGCCTTGTGCCCTCTGCCATCATTCACAGGGGTGCAGCCACGCCTTCTCCTTTCACTACAATGGAGGGGGCGTGTCAGGTATCGGCCCACCCCCTTGATTGCAGAGGGAGTGGTAGTGCTCCTGTGAGCGATGGCGAGTCGTGAGCTCGCCACGCCATCAATCCCGACCCCATGTTCAAGCTCGGGATGATGTGGCCTGGGATCCAGCGATAAGGTTACTGATCGCCAGACTCGATCAGCTGCAGTGGACAAAAGGAGAGTATCCTGTTTTTTTCTTTATTGGGTGGACAATCTATTGAAGCTACATAGCAGTCTCCAGCCTTTCTAGTGATATATGCACCCTAGGTTGCCATTACCATATTTTCTTTTGCCTTGAAACTTGGAACAGGAATTTCCCGCTCCTCCTGCCAGCTGTATGTACACAGGTGTGCAAGAGGCGCTGCAGCAGCTGCATTGGGTCACATGGCCCCAGCGAGGCCTCTGCTAAACCAGTTTCTCCTGCAGAACACTCTCATTGGGTGTCATGTTAAAGTCGACCAGCACCCTGCAGGATCGGCCCAAGAATCTATAAGATTCCCGAGCCGATTTAATCCCTCCCTGCGGGGCATCCAAAATCGGGATGCCCCGCTGTGTGAAACCCCCAGGACGCCCGCAAACTTTACCTGAACCCCGGTCCAGCGGCGCATGATTCTCTCTAGCAGGGTGCGTGCATTCGTCTTAACGACGTCTTCGCTCAGCGGCTCCGAGCACTCTGGTGGCCGCATCTCGTGCTTCCCTCTAACGTTCCCAAATGGCCGGCGTGGGCATGCGCCCTGCTAGAGGGATGGTGGGGATGCGGCCGCAGCCCACGCTGTTGGACTAGGATTAAGGTAAGTGTAGTGGGCATCCACACAGCGGGGCATCCCAATTTTGGATGCGGGGAGGGAATGGATCTATAGGATTCCCGGGCCAATCCAGCTGGGTTTTGGTCCACTTTAAGGGTCAGATGCTCTAGGAATATTTGGTCCATAATACATACCTACCAACTTTTCAGGGTGGAAAAGAGGGACATTTGTTGTTCACTCTGAATAAGAGCCTATTTTATCTTTCCCCCACCCTGTACATATAGATTGCCCACATTAAAAATCATCCTACCTGTATCTACTGCATGTTATAAGCCTTTAAACATCCAAGATGGCTTATAACAGTGTCTTCTGACTGTGTCGCTCTGCATTCTGGGATTGCTGCCCTTTCTCTGACCCCAGCTCTGCTCTGTCTGAGCAAAGCACAGCTATAACCTACCCTCTGTACCTTATCCCGCTCTCCTCTCCTCAGTATGTGAGTCAAGATGGTGGTGCCCATATCCTAGAGTCCTGAACAGAGTTGTAGCCTGGTGGGGGAAATAATAATAAGTGACTAAAAACTTAAAATATATTAATTTTAGATGCTGGGGAATCGTTTTTTAAGGGTTTGGGCTTTTCAATAAATGATGCTGAAGGTCCGGTTTAAATTAGGCCACACCCCCTCATTGGGGAATGGATATGAGATAGGATGTAACAGTTACATCAATATAAACACTTTAAATAGCCAATTGGATCATTTATTGATGCCAATCTGCATGTTAAACCCCAAAGAGGGACAAATGAGGACAACAAAGGAAACAGGGACATGCACTTAAAAGAGGGACAGTCCCTCCAAATCAGGGATCATTAGGAGATATGATAATAGATGCTGCTGATGGAGCCAATGCTCAGATGTCCATATATTCCACTGCCACCATTCAACCAAAGAGTCAGAGCAGCTGGAAACCACCCAGACATCCAGCATTCTGCATTTGGTGGGACAGTCTTCCCCATGTCAGCAAAGTGGGACATTTAGGTGTCCCCAGAGTTTTCGGCCTCATAGTGGGACTGGTGTATGCCCACTGGTGCAGGGTCAGTTTACCCCAGAGGCAGAATCACCCCGGGGGTCCCCTTGACATTGGCAGAATCCCTCTTCTTCCTATTCTCTGTGGGACGGAGCCATTGCAGTTGTCAGGATATCTGCACTTATCCCAAATGCTGAGCTGACTACACAAATCTCTGGGGCCGGGCACAGATGCTGAATCAGGGCCGGGCGGGGAACAGCTTCTCCAGCAGATAGGAGCTTTTTCTGTGTGACCACCAAAGCCACAGGCGGGCTACCCATGGCTGATAAATGAGCACATGGAAAATGTTCAATTTAAAGTGGACCTCTAGCTTAAAAGAGCACTATTGTGAAATTGTGTAAACACGTCGGCTAATGAGAGGAGGAGTCAGGTATACTCCCAAACTGAATAAAACTCCCGCAAAGCTTGTGGTTTATTCTCTAAGTAGGAACAAAATCCAGGGGTGACAGGTTTAGTCTATCAGGGGTGACAGAGCCTGTCACCCCGGATGTCCTTTTCTTGGATATTTATTGATGCCGGATGTATAAGTGACCCCTCCTCCCGCCATCCAGCAAATTATTCATTCTTTCGCCATAGTGCTCCTTTAAAGTAGTCCAACACCAATTTTTAAGAGAATGGGTGTTGGAGCGCATTGTGACAGTGACGGGTGTGAGCACCCAGATTGCAGGAGCACCCTCCCCATGCACAATTCCATCCCCCTTGCCTGAAAACATTAGTTTCACACCTTAAAGTGGACCAACACCCAGGATTTTCACTATCCTGGGTTTTGGTCCACTTCTGCGTGAAACCCCCCGATCGCCCTAACAAACTCACCTCACCCCACTCCTACGCGAGCGCTCGTCCAATCAGAGCGTTCAGAGCCGTTGTGGTATGTACAAACAAGCGACGGACAACCACAGCGGCTCTGAGCGCGCTGGAGGCCACATCTCGCACCATTTACAAAAGGCCGGCGCGGGTGCGCGGCCTGCTAGAAGGAAGCGCGCGATGCGGCCGCGGACCACGCATGCGCCGTTGGAACGGGGATAAGGTAAGGTTTCTGGGCTTCCTGGGGGGTTTCACCCCGCGGGACATCCCGATTTCGGATGCCCTGCGGGGAGGGATCTGATCGGCCCAGGAATCTTATAGATTCCCGGGCCGATCCCCCCTGGGTGTTGGTCCACTTTAAAGTGGGTGGAAATCCAGAAATGGTCCTCCGCTAAATGTTCAGGCCCCCCTCCCCGTGCCCAAATAGCCGGGCACTGCTGTTGGCTCGGCGGTGGCCCAGGCTTTTAAGAAAACCAGTTTTTTTACCCCCGAAGCCACACCCTGAAGCATCTTTTTGAAGTGGCAGTGTGACAAGGTGCAGTCAGCTGGCCGCATTAATGGCACACTGTTCACGTGTGCTCCTGTGGCCAGCCATTCAGAAAGACTGGGTGCGGTAGCGCGTGGCCACAGAGAAGCCAGGGATGCGGCCACCTGCAAAGAGGCGTTGCGGGACCCGCAGGGATCAGGTACGATTACCGGTGCCCGGGATGTTTCATACAGCGGCGTATCCATTGTAGGATGCCCCGTGGGTAGGCTTTGACCCTCCATAATTTTGATGTTTAATAATATACACGCCATAGAAAGTTGATTGGAGGAGAGCCCACACAAACACTGGCGATGTAAGAATTAATGGTGTTCCAGGGGCTTTTACAGAGCTACAGTAACATTTCTTGTTGGTTCCTCTTTAAACCTGGGATGCTTCGTCATGTGAAACCCCCCAGAACTCACCTCTTCCTGGTGCAATGGCGCATGCTCAGGCTTTCTAATAAGAGCTATTTGCCATGACTATGTAATTTGGCAAATGTCTCTGATTTGCTTCAATGGGGAGTGAGAGCTGTGCATCCCCAGCGGCACACACTCCCATCCCAGCCTATCTGAATGGCTGGGACGGGAGCGTGCACACAACCCGAGGATACAGTGGATGCGACCACTCTCCCCATCGTAAAAAATCAGAGCCATTTGCCGAATTTTATAGTCATGGCAAATGGCTCTGATTGGACGAGAGCCCATGCATGTGTCGTTGGACTGAGGAAAGGTGAGTGAATACCAGCGATCTGGGCGGGGGGGTTGCACACAGTGGGATATGCCCGGGGTAAGGGCATCAGTGTGCCCTGGAATCTTTTGGATTCCAAGGCCAGCCACCCTCGTTTTTGTTCTGCTTTAAAGAGGACCACCAATTTTTTTTTAATTATCCAGCTTAAAGGGGAGCAACTCATTTAGATTAGTTTTGCTCCTTTTTATAGAGGAAACATCAGCCTCCTCGTCTGTCCCTGGTGTCTATAATACTCCAGGGCCGGCTGATTCCCTATCTCCGGGGCATCCTGATTTGGGATGTGAGATTGCTGTGTATAGTCACTTTAGGTTTACTATGAAGAAGGGATCATCTGTACTCTGCAGGGCAGCACCAACATAATTCCAATATGGAGCCCATTAAATGTTGTTCCTACACTAGTGTTATGTCTCGTTGTGCGTTGTTACTCCTCCAGCCTGAAGGTGTCACTATTTCATTGTTTTTTTTGTTTTTTTTTAAGTGGACCAACACCCAGGATTTGGTCCACTTCCGCACCCTGCTGCGTGAAAACCTCCAGATCGCCCTAACAAACTCACCTCACCCCGCTCCTACGGGAGCGCTCATCCAATCAGAGCGCTCAGAGCCGCTGTGGTATGCACGTACAAGCGACGGACAACCACAGCGGCTCTGAGCACGCTGGAGGCCGCATCTAGCGCTTCCCTCTAACAGGGCCGGCCATTCACAAACGGGCAGCACGGGTGCGCGTCCTGCTAGAGAGAAGCGCGAGATGCGGTCGCGGTTCGCGCATGCGCTGTTGGAACGGGTATAAGGTAAGGTTTCTGGGCGTCCTGGGGGGTTTCACACAGCGGGGCATCCCGATTTCGGATGCCCCGCAGGGAGGGATCTGATCGGCCCGGGAATCTTATAGATTCCGGGGCTGATCCCCCCTGGGTGTTGGTCCACTTTAATTTATACCATTTTTCTTTCCTCATTGGCTGTATTATGCCTTCAGCCTGTAGGTGGCACTATTACACAGATTTTTTTCACTGGTCTGTATATCTTCGAGCCTCTGTTGTTGGCCTTATTGTTCCTCATTATTCTACTTAAAGGGCAATTATCATTTAAAACCTCCAAAAATTTTATGTTTTTATAATATAGATCTATAATATAGATAATATAGATCTATAATATAGATATAGGAAAAAGAAACAGGGATGGGTAAGGGGTCCGTTAGCTACTATAGGTGGTCAAAAGGGATCATTAAATGCAGTGTTGGATGGGATGCCGCCACTTGTGTTTCCAATAAACAGAGGCGCTTCTGGCAATAAACAGAGTCAATTGCATATGCATGGCAAGAGGCTCTGATTGGTCGATAGCCCACGCATGCAGTGTAGGAAAGTGTTATACTGGGTGATCTGGGGTTTTTTACACAGTGGGGCACACAGTATGCCCACAGGACAGGGAACAAAACTCTAAATGCTGGGTTTTGTTCTGCTTTAAAAAACACGAACAATCACATTTCATCCTGATTGGACTGAATTTGAAATGATCGGTGTGTGTGTTGTTGGGCTTTTAGCTGCCTGGAGCATCTTTGTTTACCCTGGTAGCGTGTAAACTAAACCGGCTGCCATGACAACCGTGCAACTGAGTGAGAACATACAGATCAACCACTAGATGGCGTTGTAGCTTAAATAAAAAGCTATATACTGTACTTGCGTGTGTGTGTATATATGTGTGTGTGTGTGTGTGTGTGTGTGTGTATGTGTGTGTGTGTGTGTGTGTGTGTGTGTGTGTGTGTGTGTGTGTATATATATATATATATATATATATATATATATATATATATATATATATACAGTGTATCATGCCCCCCCCCAACTTTTCAGGGGGGGCAAAGGGGCACATTTGTTAAATTAGGCCACACCCCCTCATTGAGGGATGGATAGGAAATAGGAAAGGTTATAACTATTAAAACAATATAAACACTTTAAATAGGCAAATCATTTATTGATGCAGATCTGCATGTTAAACCGGACCTTCAGCGTGATTTATTGAAAAGCCCAAACCCTTAAAAAACTATTCCCCTGCATCTAAAATTAATACATTTTACGTTTTTAGTCACTTGCTTATTATTCTTTCCCCCACTGGGCTGCAACTCTGTTCAGGACTTTAGGATACGGGCGCCGCCATCTCGACTCAGAAGCATCACAATTACTGAGGAGAGGAGAGCAGGATAAAGTACAGGGGGCGGGGTTATAGCTGTGCTTTGCTCAGACAGAGCAGAGCTGGGGCCAGCAAAAGGACAGCAATCCCAGAGTGACACAGTCAGAAGACACTTCCTGTTGCAGGCTGCCTGATGCTCCATGAGCTGCCATCTTGGATGTTTAAAGGCTCATAACATGCAGTAGATGCAGGTAGGATGATTTTTAATGTGAGCAATCTGTATGTACAGGGTGGGGGAAACATATAAGATAAACTCTTATTCAGAGTGAAGGTCCGCTTTAAACCTCAAAGAGAGACAAAAGAGAACAACGAGGGCCAGAGGGATGCTGACTCAAAAGAGGGACAGTCCCTCCAAATCAGGGGATGGGATGTATGGTGTATTATTATGTTTATTTTGTTTATAAAGCACCACTGTATGACTTACCACTGTACAAGGTGATTATATAGATAGATACTGAATATTTATACACATTTAAATAAAAATATTAAAGTGGACCAAATCCCGCTAAGATTTTTACCCTCCTGGGGTTTCGGTCTCCTTTACATGGGTGAAAACCCCTCGTATGCCCTGCAGTCACCTAAACGTGGTGACCCCACGGCACATGTGGCTCTCCTCCAATCATGATTTTTGGCCATGCTAATGGTGGGGCATCCCAAATGGTAATACCCTGTGTCAGTGGGGGCCAAAAACCAGCCCTGGATTTTACCAGCCTCTGGCCCGGCCTGAGACATCCCCCAAACCAAGATGCCGGGGCTATAGCAATGGGGGGCTGGAGTTCCTTGGCTTGTGTTACAGGGGGTAGAGACAGGGCTGCATTTACCATTAGGCAACCCTAGGCACGTGCCTAGGGTGGCAACCTGGAAGGGGGGGGGGGGGAGGACACTGCCCTTACTACTGTAGTAAAAAAAATAAATTAAAAATCCCGTAGCCAGAACATTAATGCTTCCTAACAAGCACCCCCTCAGCCACAGAAGGATGCAGAGTGTATTTGGGAGGGGGGGGGGCAAGGGGTTGAATAGAGGCCAGAGCATCTCCCCTCCATTGGTGTGGTCATGTGACTCCTGTATGTCAGAACGCAGTAAAAGATAGAACATGCTTGTCTGCTTCTCTGCATTTCCCCCTTTGTGCCCTCCTCCACACATTCTCTGCATCTAGCCCCTGACACCCTTTCCCCCTACACACTTTTGTTTGTATGCACCATGACCTAATTTTAAAAAAGGGGGCGCCAGCACTTAAAGTGCCTAGGCAACCATGAACACCAAATATGGGTAGAGAGGGAGACTAAGGGGACAGGAATTGAATGTGGGTGCTAAAAGCAGCAGCCCAACTAGCCCCAAAGCAATGCGGCCCACCGGGCATTGTCCCAGGTCTCCCTATGGCCAGTCCGCCCCTGCCCTGTGCTATAAGTGAAAGGGGACATCTAGTCTACTTTGATTCGGACGTGGGTTTTGCTCCAGTCAAAATAGACTTGGCCCTTATTTAACAAGGGATAGCGCCATGTAGCGAATGGTAAGCGAACGGTAATGACGGTCACCGCCACGAGAACGCCGGCTCCCCTCCGCAATCACACATTTATCAAGCCGATCCTGCGAGAGCGCCAGATAGCCACTCATTCATCATTATTCCAGCCTCAGCCCACAGCGCCAGCGTCCGACCTTGAACAGCGACAGGTATGACCTCTCGCTACCTGGCGCTCTCCAATGCATTTCAATGGAGCAATCTTTAAATATTCATAATTAATTGCTATTTATTAATTTTTATTTTTTTTTTTTTTTTTTTTTAAATGTCAAAAATTCTGTGACCACTTCTGCAATGTTAGATATTTTTTTAAGGTAAAAAAAAAAAATGTGTGCAGAATTGATATTACAGGTCTGATGTATTCATATGACAAAATGTTTTGAAAAACTTGTTTTTTTTTTATCCATAAATATGGTTGTTTGGGGGTTAAAAAACTACTTTTAACCCATCGCCGCCAGCGCTCTGGGGTTTAAACAAGCATTTCACAGCGTGAGAATTTTTTGAGCGTGATTTGTTAATGAATATGCTGGGAGCCGTTCGCTATGGCCATTCGCTGTCATGCGCTCCCATACAGCGCGGAACCTGTCAAATAGCGACTCGTAACCTTGTATTCAACATTACGCAACACCGACTGAGTCGCTGTCAACAACCGAACAGCGGCCAAGCACAGCGACTACTAGCGGGCGCTCTGAAAATGCCGCTACTGTCGCTCATCTGTCGCTACCTGGCGCTATTAATGAATCGGCCTCCCCAGGTCCCCTTGCATTAATAGCACAGGGTATGATTCCCTCCCATCCAGGCCATGCCCGGCTGTGTGAAGCCCCCCAGGTCACCCGGTAAACTCACCTTCTCCCCCATCTAATAGCGCATGTGCTAGCCGCGACTGCATCCCCGCTATCCCTTTATATATGGCCGGCGCGGGCATGCTCCCTGTTAGAGGACAGCGGAGAGGCGGCCACCGGTGTGCTCTGCTCCCCTCCACTAGACTCAGCCGGAGCCGAGTCTTAAATGAGCCTAGACCAGTTAACGTAATCGGATCCGAGCATGCTGATTGGACAAGAGGACTATCGTAGGACCAGGGAAAGGTGCATTCGATTGGGCGACCTGGAAGGGGGGGTTCACACAGCAGGGCATCCCTGATCGGGCAAGAACCAAAACCAAGGATAGTCAAAATCCTGGGTTTTGGTCCTTTTTAAAGTGGACCAACACCCTGAGGTGATCGGCCCGGGAATCTATAAGATTCCCGGGCCGATCACCTCACACACCGCGGGACATCCCAAAACCCCCGAAAAACCTTACCTCTCCAGCCGCTGCTTCCGCCGCCTCCGCCTCGCTCGCACTCCTCTAGACGTGCGCGCGCCCGCGCCGGCCGTCTCTGAATGGCCGGCGCGGGCGCGCACACGTCAAGAGTGACGCGCGGGAGGCGCCGACGGGCAAGCTGCTTGTCCGTCGCTGTCAATCAGCTTGTCCGTTGGCGGTGAGGTAAGTTTTTTGGGGCTTTCTGGGGGGTTTCACACAGCGGGGCACCCCCGATCGGGGTGACCCCGGGGAAGTGGACCAATACCCAGGATAGTCAAAATCCTGGGTTTTGGTCCTTTTTAATCAGAGCTTTCAATTTAATAAACAAGCAGACACTAGGGGGAGCACTAGCCTGACTAGCAAAATAAGTAACAGGCTGATTCATTACTAGCGCCAGGTAGCGACAGATGAGCGTCTGTAGCAGGCATTTCAGAGCGACCATTAGTAGTCGCTGTGCTCGGGCGTGGTTCGCTAGTTCAGAGTGCCTCAGTCGTCATGCAACATTGATGAATACATTGTGAGGGGTCGCTATATGAGCAGTACAGCGCTGTATGGGAGCGACTGGTCAGTGCGACCGACTCATCAAAAAAACAGCCTCACACACCTCCGGCGCTCAAAAATGCTTCGCTGTAGCCCAGAGCGCCAGAGGCTGTGTGATTCAAGTCTGTTTTTGAACATTTATCCACCAGTAACAAAGCGAAAACATATGGAATGACATTGTTATAATATTGTGACATGAACACATTAATGCCAGACCCGTAATGTCAATTCTGCATAAATATATAAAAAATGTAAAAAGGTTTGTGGTTTTTTTAGGGAAAAAAAAATTGGGACCAGGAAAGGGATTTAAGGATCGTCCATAGAAATGGATGGGAGAGCGCCAGGTAGCGAGAGGTAAGACATGGCGCTCTGCAAGGCTGAACTCCGGCGCTGTACGCTGAGCCTGGGATAATGATGAATCGGACGCTACATGGCGTGTGTAATTGCGTGCCGTCTCCGGTGTTCACCTGACGCTACTTGACGCTACCTACCGCTGTACAGGCACTACCTGGCGCTATCCCTTGATGAATAAGGCCCTAAGTAAGTCAATAATTTCATTATTGTGCTGTAAGGAGAAGATGGAGGGCAGCCTTTGAAATGCGGGAGGCTCCCGGAAATCTCATTGCCAGGCATGAATATTTACGGCAGTGAGTTCTAATGGGACACATGCACCGTGGGATTATGGATGTGAGCAGGACCGGCTCCGGGTTTATGTGGGCCCTTGGGCGGGATGGTCTCAGTGGGCCCCTTTGTGGAGAAGAGTCGAGTCACGTCACCGAGGGATGTCCCAAATCTGGATGCCCCCTAAGGATCATGCTATTTGGACCAAAACTCTAGTTTTGGTCTACTTTGAAGCGCACCAAACCTGTGCGCCCCTTTAAACCTGACCTCGGATCTATATTGTCCTGATTTTGGATGCCCCTGTGTGTGACCCCCCCCCCCTCTTTGTTCATGACTTTCCTGGAACTGGTGAATGCACTGTGGGATCACCAGCTTGAGTTAACAGCTAAACCAGGGGGGTTCTTTCACAAACAGGGGAATCCCAATTGAGAAGCCCCTGTAATGCGGACCAAAACCCAGGGGTGGAATTGCTTGCATAGTGGGCATGCCAGCGATCCCAGGGGGTTTCACACAGGAGGGTATCACAGATTGGGATGCTCCAGGGATAGGAAATCAGCTGGGGTGGGCAACTTAAAAGCAGAGCAAAACCCAGCACATCCTTCCCTGGAATCTAAATTGAGATGCCCCATTGTGTGGAACCCCGCCATTCCAGCTGTGGTGGTGCCCTCCCGGTCAAGCACCGTTGCACACCCCAAAGGCCAGTTCTATCAGTGAACCCCCCAGAGAGTGGGCCGGCCCTGGATGTGAGTAAATGGTCGATCCTAAGGAGGGTTCACACACACCCAGACATCCCAAATCAGGATGCCTCTGTAGAGTGGACCAAATGCCAAGTGGATTAAAATATTGGGTTTTGGTCCCCTTTAAATTGACATCTGTGGCAACCAAAGAGAACATTTTTCGGCCTCCATTCAAAACCAGAAAAATGGTCAAAGCGGTGAAAAGAGTTTAATGTCTCTAAATGTAAAATCCTACACTTGGGTAGAAGGAATCCCTGCTCTGAGTACCATATGGGAAGCACTGTGTTATCCAGGACCTCGGAGGAGAGAGATTTAGGGGTACTGATTACTGATAGCTGCAAGATGAGTGGACAGTGTAGCCAGGCAGTGGGAAAAGCAAGCAGGACGGTCGGCTGCATAGCTCGAGGCATCACCAGTAGGAAGAGGGAGGTTGTGATGTCGCTGTATAGAGCCCTGGTGAGGCCACAGCTAGAATACTGTGTGCAGTTCTGGAGACCTTACCTGCACATTATTCAAATAGAACGGGTCCAAAAATGCTTGAAGGACTTAAATCTAAAGCTTATCAGGCGGACTTAATTTGTACAGTCAGAAAGAAGGGAGAGGGGGGGGGCATGGTGGAGATCTTTAAATATGTGAAAGGATTGAATAAGGTTAAGGAACTAAGTGTTTTTAAGAAGAAACTTAATGATAGAACAAGGGGGCACAACCTGAAGCTAGTCGGGGGGAAGATCAGGAGCAATGTTAGAAAATATTATTTTACAGAAAGAGTAGTAGATGCTTGGAACAAACTTCCAGCAGAGGTAGTTGAAAAATCAACAGTAAGTGACTGTGCATATACCTGGGATAAGCATCCATCTATCCTGAGATAAGGAGAACATACAGTATACACATAAGGGCAGACTAGATAGACCATATGGTCTCCTTCTGCCGTCAACCTTCTATGTTTCTATGATACACGCATGCCACCACCAGCAGCAGGGGGTGCCCAGCAATCCCTTCATTCAGAATAGATTGCTGGGGATTTATATGCTCATTACTATTCCAATCAGACGAGAGCTTGTACATGTGCAGTGTGACAGAACAGCGATAATTCTGGGTTTTGGTCAGCTTTAAGCTGTCCTGAAATGATACTTCTATGACCAAACTTGGTGTTTCCTAGCAACAGTGTGCAGCTCCCTTTTCTGGTCAGTGACCACACAGTGGCCGGAGCAGTGCGCGGGCGCTGGACTGGGTGTAACTGGGGAGTAGGGTTTCCATGGACGCTCAGGTGCTTTTAGACAAGAAAGAGCAGCAGGAAAGACAGGTTCCGCTGGGTAGTCCTGAGATCAGTCCTAGAAGGGATGACATCGCGGTGACCCTTCGGAAAAGTCTATTTTAGCCGCATGTTATCTAATCATTTCCCCGCTTGCCAGCGTCTTCTGTTCACAGCTAAAATACCGAGGTCACATGACACAGCAAGCCGCAGGGAAGTCCCGGCATTACCCACTAACAGTCCCTCGGATCCTTGTGCCGGCCCTGCTAACTGACAAGGATCTAACTGCCACATTTCCAATACTCCCGTCACCAAACCTGACCAGATGAAATAAAAACGCATCCATACCCTCCTATTCATAGGTACTATTTCAAATGAGACTCAATCCCCCTCCACATCCATCGCACTGGCTCACCAGAGTATCCTCCGGGTGGGTCCCAGGCACCATTAGGGAAGTCCAAGTGACTGAAGTTGCAACTGTTATTTGGTCAATAAACTTTAGATTTTACATAATTGCAATCTAATCATGTGAATGGGGAGCACCTAGATAATTTCCTCTGGTGGGCCCTAAGAATGTTTCCTCTGGTGGGCCCCAAGAATGTTTCTTCTGGTGGGCCCCAAGAATATTTGCTCTGGTGGGCCCCAAGAATGTTTCTTCTGGTGGGCCCCAAGAATATTTGCTCTGGTGGCCCCAAGAAAATCTCCTCTGGTGAGCCCCAAGAATGTTTCCTCTGGTGAGCCCCAAGAAAATCTCCTCTGGTGGGCCCCAAGAATGTTTCCCCTGGTGGGCCCTAAGAATGTTTCCCCTGGTGGGCCCTAAGAATGTTTCCCCTGGTGGGCCCTAAGAATGTTTCCTCTGGTGGCCCCTAAGAATGTTTCCTCTGGTGGGCCCTAAGAATGTTTCCCCTGGTGGGCCCTAAGAATGTTTCCCCTGGTGGGCCCTAAGAGTGTTTCCCCTGGTGGGCCCTAAGAATGTTTCCCCTGGTGGGCCCTAAGAATGTTTCCTCTGGTGGCACCTAAGAATGTTTCCTCTGGTGGGCCCTAAGAATGTTTCCCCTGGTGGGCCCTAAGAATGTTTCCCCTGGTGGGCCCTAAGAATGTTTCCCCTGGTGAGCCCTAAGAATGTTTCCTCTGGTTGGCCCCAAGACTGTTTCCTCTGGTGGCCCTAAGAATGTTTCTTCTGCTAAGCCCCAAGAAAATTTCCTCTGGTGAGGCCCAAGAATGATTTCCTCTGTCCAGGCCCCAAGAATGTTTGCCCCAAGATAATTTCCTCTGGAGGGCCAGAGCATGATTTCCTCTAGTGAGGACATAAAATGATTTCCTTTGGTGGGCCCCAAGAATGAATTCCTCTGGGGAGCCCGAGGAATGATTTCCTCTGGTGGAGACAGAGAATGAGTCCCCCTGGTGGGAGCTAAGAATGATTTCTTCTGAAAAGCCATGACAATGGGCCCTAAAAATAATTTCTTCTGGTGGGTCCGAAGAATGATTTCCTTTGCTTGGCCCCAAGAATGATTTTCCTTGATGCCCCTCCCCCCCCCCCCCAAAAAAAATAATTCCCTCTGGCCGGCCCGTAAATTATTTCCTCTGCTTTCATTCAGATTTCTCTGCCTTCACTTGATGAAAAATCAAAAAAACTTTTTACTGTGAATTTTTACATCAGTCATTGAAAGAAAACAGAAAGAGAAACAAAAAGATAAAACATGTGGTTGTTGTAAAGGAAATCCATTCCTTTCACACAGTTATTGTAGACGCGTTTCGCCAATCTTCAAGCCAACTTTATCAGAATCAGGATTGCCATGTCATTGAGGAACATGACAAAATAAAGGTCACATATCCCGTATTCTGTGGGAGCAAGCCTCTTTCTTTCCTTTTTTTTTCCTGTTGTTGGAATGAAGTATAAGAGAACCTCATACCACATTTTTGAGGGGTCGAGAAGCTACGAGGGAAAGAGAGAGGCTGCATTTATAGAGCTTAGTTTTCTAGGCACTAGTATTTTTTTTTTTTATTTACTGTGAATATACTTAAAGAGGAGCAAAATCTGAGCGCGCTGGCGGCTGCATTCCCCGCTTCCCTCTAACGCAAGGGATAGCAGGGATGCGGCCGCTGCCCAGGCATGCGCTGTTGGACCGGGAAGCAAGGTAAGTGAATGGGGCGACCTGGGGGGTTTCATATAGCGGGGCATTCCGATTTTGGATGCCCCGGGGGAGGATCTATAAGATTCCTGGGCCGATCAAGCTGGGTTTTGGTCCACTTTAAAGAGGACCAACACCCAGGGGTGATCGGCCCGGAAATCTATAAGATTCCCGGGCCGATCACCTCCCACCCCGCGGGACATCCGAGATCGGGATGTCCCGCGGGGTGAAACCCGCCAGAAACCCCAAAAACATCTTACCTGATCCGCCGCCGCCGCCTCCCGCGCGCCCCTCCAGACGTGCGCGCGCCCGCGCCGGCCCTCTGTGAATGGCCGGCGGGGGTGCGCGCGCGCCGAGAGTGACGCGCGGGAGGCGGCGGAAGCGGCTTGGACGTTCCTGATCCCCGCCTGGACGTTGGCGGGGATTGTCTGCGGCGTTCACGTGGGAGCGTTGAGAGGTGAGTTTTTTGGGGTTTCTGGGGGGTTTCACACAGCGGGGCACCCCCGATCGCGGTGCCCCGCCGAAGTGGACCAAAACCCAGGATAGTCAATCCTGGGTGTTGGTCCACTTTAAACTCACCTCTTCATGGTTCTCACGTGGGCTGCTCAGCCAATCTGCGGCACTTGTTCCATTTGGATTTCCTTTGCCACACTGGCTCAGCCAACAAAAATCCTGAGTTGTTTCTCCTACCCGAGGCATCCCAAATTGTATGTGCGTATCGGTGGGTATCCCCAAGATTGCCTATAAACTCACCTTTGCTTTATTTCCATGGGCTCAGAGTGGCAAGCAAAGCTGAATGGAGAGCGTACCCCTGGCTGCAGCTCAGATAATACGCACAGATAGAGGTAAGCAGGGATGCAGCTGCATTGCGTGCATGAACCATGGGATGCCCCACGTAGACCACCAACCACAGAGACTTATAGACTCTAGGCTGGTGGTTGCTCCTTTTTTTAGATGTCCCTAACCTGAATACCCCCTGGTATTCCTATAGTCTCTCCCCAGCCATGGCAAAGCAACTCCCAGCAGCATCCCTATGCCGTTCTGCCAAGGCCGGATTAAGTTTGGTGGAGGCCCCTGGCACAAAATCTGGTGGAGGCCCCAGATACAGTATTTTTTTTCCTTTAAAATAATATTCCAGCCAAGTTACTGATTGGTGGTGCCTGCCACCCGTCCATTTACTGGAACGTCAGATCGAGTCTCTTGTGCCCCCCTTGTGCGGGTGCGTGCTGCTTGGGAACTCCAGCTTTGCCATTCTGGGTGGGGGGTGGTGTAGTCACCCGGCTGGTCCAGCAGAAAACAGTTCCCTTCATTGAGCTGCCAGCGGCTGTGCTTGGTGTCTTATGTGCAGTGACAGCTCTGCACCCATCACTGTAGCGCTGCTTTACTGCGGATTTGCTGCTGTGATATATCTGTCCTGCCCTGTGGTGGCTTTGGCTGTAGGTTTGCAAAAACCAAAAAAGGCTTACCGAGGAGCGCCAGACCAAAGACTGAAAAGCCTCCTAGACCAGAGCATAACCCAAAGGTTGGTGGAAGCCCCCTTTTCAGGGCAAGTGGTGGAGGCCCCGGGGCAAGTGCCCCTTGCGCCCCTCTCATGATCTGGCCCTGCGTTCGTCCCCAGAGGCCGCATAAATTACAGAAAGTACAAGCGCTAAGGGATTGAGAACCAAAATGAAGGGGGTCCTCCCGGTTTGGAACAGGGTATCGTCTGGGCTTCAAATCTAGAGCCTGGTGGTGCACATCATCTTTAAATGTTGTCGGTCTGGCTCTTGTGTTCTTCAGAAAACTGAGGTTTCTTCTGTTGAAGTTTTGGGGAAGGAAGTGCGACCACAGATAATGCAAAGCATCAGAGGGGGCTCCGGAGCAGCACCACATCTTGCTCTAACACTTCCGCCTGTCCGAGAAATACGTCTGGATATACCGAACATTACTATAGTTGAGGAGAAGTTAAAGGGTGGCTCCAGGCTAAGTGTAAAAACAAAGCTTTCGTTCCTTGCCTCCGATGTAACACGGGCTAGAAAAACAAATGCAAAGCATAGCTTTAAAAGGAACAATACACTCACTTCTCTTTTCACAATTGGGATGCCCCGCTCACTCACTCACCTTCATCTGGCTCCTATGGCGCAGACTTGGGGATGAGAACAAGCGCACTGATTGGCTGAGCAGCCTGCTTAACCAATCAGTGCGCTCGCTTTCACTTGGCTCTCTTGAGCGTCATTGACGGCTAAGCAGCACCAGAGGGAGCAGAGTGCACCGGATTCCCCGCTCACCTCCTAACTGTTGTGTGCCTGCACAGCCCATATATCAAAGCCGGACGCAGGTGTGCACATGGCTAGAGGTGAGCCGGATGCGGCCGTGGAGCAGAAACGTGGCAAGGGCTCCAGGACAAGGTGAGTGAAATAGGGCTTCTGGGGGGTTTTTACAACGGGGCTTCTGGGGGGTTCCAAGGAGTGGAACTTGGATGGCCCTGGCAGGGCCGACTCCAGGTTTTTTGTGGGCCCTTGGGTGGCATAGTCTCAGTGGGCCCCTCAGAGGTCTATAAATACCATGGCCAAAACTAAGAAGCGCTGCTTGCCCTCCAACCCCCTATTGGAGCTGTTTTTAGTGAGACTCACGAAGTTGGCACTAGAAGTGTTAACCGCATTGTGCCAGCTGTCAGTGGCCTCCCCTGGGGGGTGGGGGCCCTCGGCAGCTGACCGAGCTTGCCGGGTGCTGACGCCGGCCCTGGGACCTGGAGTCTTTTAGACTCCAGGGCCTCCGATGTTCCTCTTTAAACAAAATATAAACCAAAATATAACCCCTCCCAATTTGCACTCGCCCCCGCCCCCCTGGGGCATTGAGATTTGGAATGCCCTGCTGTGTAAAACCCTCTGGTTCACCATATACACACCTCAGCTTGTGACCACAAGGCACACCCTGCGCCCCGGCTTATCAAGCTCTGGCAGGTAAGAAATAGATTCTTTCATTTTACTCACCAACAGAACCAGAAAGAGCCAAAGGGTGAGTTTTCCACCGCCAAGGCCTCACCCACAAAGAACCTTTGATATTGCGAATTGGCTAATTTCAAGAGTGCCAGGTGGCACATGCCCGCCAGCAGCCCGCATCCCCGGCTCCCACATCCAACCTATCTTTATGGCTGGGCGCGGGAGTGCACTTCACTGCAGGGATGTGGCTGCCAGGGAACACATCGTCCCTGGAGCCGCTGGTAAAGGTAAGTTTACTGGCAATCCCGGGGGAATTCGCACCCCGGGGCATCCCAATTTCACGCCTCCTTAGGGCTCAAGAAAAGTTGCTCCCTCAGAACTGGAATAGCTTTATATGGTATCCCACCAGGGGTGGACTGGGCTTCCAAAATGGCCCGGGAATTTTCTGGTCACAGTGGCAGTGTGTCCAGCTCAGAATCCCCCATAACATGCTGAGTGGTAGAACCCCCCCATAACAGGCTGAGTGGTAGAATCCCACCATAACAGGCTGAGTGGTAGAACCCCCCCATAACATGCTGAGTGGTAGAACCCCCCCATAACAGGCTGAGTGGTAGAACCCCCCCATAACAGGCTGAGTGGTAGAACCCCCCCATAACATGCTGAGTGGTAGAACCCCCCCCCATAACAGGCTGAGTGGTAGAACCCCCCCATAACAGGCTGAGTGGTAGACCCCCCCATAACTAGCTGTGAGGCAGAACCCCCATAACATGCTGAGTGGTAGAACCCCCCCATAACAGGCTGAGTGGTAGAACCCCCCCCCCCCCCATAACAGGCTGAGTGGTAGAACCTCCCCATAACAGGCTGAGTGGTAGAACCCCTATAACAGTCTGAGTGGTAGAACCCCCCCCCCCCCCATAACAGGCTGAGTGGTAGAACCTCCCCATAACAGGCTGAGTGGTAGAACCCCCATAACAGTCTGAGTGGTAGAAACCCCCCCCCCATAACAGACTGAGTGGTAGAACCCCCCCATAACAGTCTGAGTGATAGAACCCCCCCATAACATGCTGAGTGGTGGAACCCCCCCATAACATGCTGAGTGGCAGAACCCCCCATAACATGCTGAGTGGTAGAACCCCCCCTGACTCACCTTGCTTCCTATTGCCGGGGATGACGCCACTGGGTGGGGAGCTAGGGCTGGCTGCTGCAGGTAAGGGAGCTAGGGTCCAGAGCTGCCTGCCGCTGGGAGGGGAGCCAGGGCACAGCAGCAGCATGAGAGTTTTGGCAGTACTATTTCCTTAAAAGTGGCCATTTCTACCCCTGCCCATGATTATTCTGATTCAGTGCTATAGCCTCAGCTGACAAATGCCCCTGTTGACTGGCTTGAAAGCACCCTGGGGACGTGACTTAACAGTTCATGGGCTGGTCATCTGGGAGCATGGCTTAGTAACTTAACGGGCTGTTCATGGCCTGGGGCCAGTAAATTCCCGGGCTGATATTTGTCACCAGTCCATCTCTGCCTATATGACTGAGAACCTTCAAGTGGATCAAAACCCACCCTGGAGTCTATGAGTCTCTAGAGTAGTAGGCATACTCGCTCCCCCCCAGATTCAAACCCCCCTAGGTTGTCCAAAAACTCACCTTCGTTCCTGGTCCAACGGTGCATGCGCAAGGTTACGCCTTTAGCAGGATGTGTGCCCGCGCTAGGCATTTGTGAATGGCCGGTGCGGGCACGCTCCCTGATAAAGGGTAGCGAGGGATGTGGCCGCCAGTGCAATCGGATCCGCTAGTATTAGATGAGCTCTTGAATGGAGGGCTAGGAGTAGATCCAAATGCGCTGAATGGACAAGAGGCTGCGCATGCACCATAGGACCGAGGAAGTGAGATCCCCAGGTGATCTGGGGGGTTTCACACAGCGGGGCATCCCGGATCGGGGTGCCCGGGGGGGCAAAGACCAAAACCCAGGATAGTTAAAATCCTATCCTATACTCACCTTATATCCCGGCGATATCATGCTGGTGTGCCATGTGACCTCATCATCAAAAATGGAAATGCTGCCAGAGGCATCAGTAATATAGAAGCCGATACCCAAACCTGAAGCAGAGCACAATCCTGAAACCCTACCCTTTGACCATTCCCAGCAGGGGCGGACTGACCAAATGGAGCACAGGGAAAATTCCAGGTGGACCACACTGATTTGTCGCTTAATGGGCTGGCACCTCACCCAGAATTTCTCAGACTTTGTACCCACCTACTGCCACAATATCCGCCCCTACAATACCAAAGCTTCAGTACCATGCCTTTAAAGAAGAACATCGGGGGGAGGTTAAAACCTGTTCCCCCCCCCTCCAGTTTCACATTTGGGGAGTGTTTTCTCTCCTTGCCGGGGATCAATCTTCTGGGTCTTTCGGATTCCGGGCGACCTCTCAAAGGGTGGCGTCATCTAGCATCCCATCAGGCACTGTGCGCAGCCTTCGATTTCGTGCAGTGGAGCCATCCGAAATCCAATGAAACTTTGTGAAGTTGAGAGATCAGTGTGGGAAATTGAGGAGTACGGCTAAGGCCTGTGCTGGTCAGTCAGCGCCGGCTAAGCTGGCGGCAGGGTGACAATCGAGCCCCGAAGCAGCTGGATGTCGCCGCAGCAGGCAGCGGTGACATCCAAAAGGTAGCTTTAAAGTGGACCAACACCCAGCCCGATCCAATCCCTCCCCGGGGGCATCCAAGATCGGGATGCCCCGCTGTGTGAAACCCCCCAGCACGCAAGCAAACCTTACCTGACTCCCGGTCCAACGGCACATGCGTGGGCCGCGGCCGCATCTTGCGCTTCTCTCTGGCAGGGCATGTGCCCACGCCGGCCATTTGTGAATGGCCGGCGCGGGCGCGCTCCGTGTTAGAGGTGAGCGCGAGATGCACCCGCTAGCGTGCTCAGAGCTGCTGAGGTTAGACACGGCTTTGACGCGCTTACCTCAGCACCTCCAAGCGCGCTGATTGGATGAGCGGCCGTGTATGTGCTGTAGGAGCGGGGTGGGGTGAGTAGAATCAGGCGATCGGGGGGGTTTCACATAGCGGGGCACCCCGGGAAGTGGACCAAAACCCAGGATAGTCAAAATCCTGGGTGTTGGTCCACTTTAATGGAGTGGACATGGACCAAAACCACACCTCTCTCCCAATGAGGAGCACCAAACCAGAAGTAATATCAATTTACATGTTTTTATTAATTCCACTCAAAGACAATATAGGCTAAAAAATACATACAACATAAACACAAGACACTTAAAAACACTGCTGAAAAATTCCCCTATAATCGCCACCCTATCTTTCCATGCTTTCATATGCTGTCAACTTATTAGGATATTGGATAAAATGCACTCAGACAAAAAAATACCCTCTAATCCCCAACAATTAATGCGGTATATAAACAAATATATATACTAATATATTTGATGTGCAAGAGAGTCAAAAATAAAGTGCAATGTTGCAAAAACGAAAAAATCTCAAAGTGACAAGTGCAATCAACAATAACTTCATGAAGTATATCAAAAATAATTCATAAAAATCAATAAATATGTGGTTATTTTGCAAAGAGTATCTAAGGACTTCACAAACAATAAAATACAGTTAATGAACACAAAAGTGCAAGTGCCAGCAGCAGTATATAAGAATTAGCAGACTATATATGCAGGGTCCATAGAGTGCTAATACAGGAGAGGGAAACACAGCAGAAAAAAAAAGTACCCGCGCACGCAGCTCCTGTGCCGCTTCTGAGGGTGAGGGACATCCAAAAGGTAAGTAGAGGTCGATAGGCACTTGTTGACTGGCTGGGAAGCACCCAGGAAGCAGGCTCATCAGCTCATAGGCTAGTCATGGGCTGGCCAGGACCAGTAAAGTCCAGGGCTGATTTTTGGCCCCAGTCCATCCCCGATTCCCAGTGTATGTAAGGTAGGCAAACTTCTGCAGGCCTCCATCATGTGCATGACCCGGCAGCATGACTATCATTCTGGAATCAGGAAACACGTTTGGTGAGTCTTTCAGGCCAGTTAACACACTTCATGTAAACTCTTGAACTCTGGCAATGGAGACTGCAGCTGCTGTAATGCCCAGATGTTGGAGAAGATATGATGTGACGATGGCGGGGAACATGTGCGGTATCTCTCTGACTCGCTCGGAGTACTTCAATAGCAACCCACAGGCTTTCTGAGACAGATTAGCAAGTGGGGGGGGGTATTTAAGCTTCAGCTGGCCAATGGGGTTACCATGAAATCCCCCGGTGCCACCCAGGGGCCCCTCTGTGGCCCTTCATCACCAAAATCTCAACCTTATTCGTAGCATCCTAAATGCACATGCACAAATAATACACTCTGGAATAATGTTTCTGTGCATGGGCCCTGAATGTAAGCCGGCAATACTTGCATCTAAATGTGGGGTGGGCCCCCAGAGTCACTGGTGGGCCCCAGTCCGACACTGCTCACGATAGTGCATTACCAACATGGGTGTGCTGCAAATGCAGGGAGGCACTTATGGCTGTTTTCTCCCTGTACAAAGGATGGAAATAAAAGACAATTTTTTACTGTGAATCATTTTTAAATATTCTACTTACCTGTTTTCGTTATGAATTATCCTGGGTTTTGTTCCACGTCGCCCAGGCATTCGGGATAGGGAAACAAAAAAACAGGTGCACTCTATATGAAGCAAATACCATGGGTGCGGTACCCTGGGTCCTCCAGTCCCAAACATCCAGCAGGAAAAAGAAAAAATGTTGGATCCGCACTTCCTAAAACATAGCTTTTATTGCCATCCAGTTAAAATGATCAATTGTGCAAAACAGCGGTAAAATATCAAAGCATTCCCAGTCCTTCTAACGCGTTTCGGGCTAGGCGCCCTTAATCATAGATAGATTCGGGATAGGGAAGCCTAGCTGTGTGAAACCTCCCAGAACTCCTGTACAAACTCACCTTTCCCTAGTCCTACAGTGCATGCACAGGCTCTCGTCCAATCAGAGGCAATTGTCGTGCATATGTAATGCTCAGCAAATGGCAGGTCTTTGGCAAAAGAAACAAGAGCATCTGTATCAATGAATAATAAATAGGGCGGTAGATATACATAAATAAGAACAGCCTGAATTGATTAGTCCTCCTTAATAAGGCTTATTTTACCCAATTAATGCATAATCCATGTTAAAAAGTTCATAATCCATGTAATAAAGTGCAACCAGTGCTTAATAAATAGTTAAAGTGCAAATAATATACATATGGAAAAAAGGTAAAATGAAGATTAGCTAGAATCCAGTAAACTATATAAAAAAAAAAATTGTGCAATTGAAATAATCCTAACTGTATAGATGTGAACAATCCCAAAGGTCGTAATAAATCTCACAAATGAATGTGCCAAGTGTAATACATAAGGAAAAACAGGCTTGTCTTGCTTGTTATATGTTTTTTATTGGTGGCTTTAATAAACTTGCTTTGTCTTTGAATACGATTTCGGGGTTGTGCCCATTTTATCTAATCCCACCAGTAACTGTATCGGCTTCTATGTTTTTAGGGCTAGGGGAGCACCCCCATTAATAGATATTGTTATATTTTATTGGTCAGGTAGTGCCCACCTTTGGGAGCAAGGAAGAAGGTAAAAGTTGAGACGTCCCAGGTGGTTTTGAACAGTGGGGCATCCTAATGTGGGGAAGAAGGCCAGCAAACAGCCCTGGGATCTTTTACATTCCAGGGCCGTGCCGCTAGGGTTTTGTTGCACTTTAAAGAGGAACTTAAGGGGACATCAGTGTTCCACTCATAGAAGCATCCCAAATAGGGATGCTTGTGTAAAACACCCCAGGTCGTCCATTCCACTCACCTGTTCCTGGAGTCATCGCCGCATCTTGGTCCAGTGGCCGCATACCCCCTCACCTCTAGCTGTGCACGTACCCATGCAAGGCCTGAATGGGAAGTGTGGGCACGCCCACAGCTAGAAAGTGGGGATGTGGCTAGCGGCACACTTGGCTTCCTTCCGCCTGTTTAGCCACTAGCAGAGCCGTAGGGAGACAAGCAAAATCGAGCGCGCCAATTGGCTGAGCGGCCTGACCAGCCAATCAGCGCTCTCGGTTTCGGTCACGCCTGCGCCGTGGGAATGCAAGGAAGGTAAGTTTTAACGGTAAACCAGGGAGATACACACAGCGGGGCATCAGGATGCCTTGTCTGATGGGAACAATACTGTACCCGGGAGAGTCAAATTCCCTGCTGTTCTTCCCCTTTAAACCGGACCTTCCCCATGATTTATTGAAAAGCCCAAACCCTTATAAGACAATTCCCCAGCATCTAAAATTAATATATTTTAAGTTTTTAGTCACTTATTATTCTTTCCCCCAGCGGCTGCAACTCTGTTCAGGACTTTAGGATATGGGCGCCGCCATCTTGACTCAGAAGCATGTCATACTGAGCAGAGGAGAGTGTAATAAAGTACAGGGGGCGGGTTATAGCTGTACTTTGCTCAGATAGAGCAGATCTGGGGTCAGGAAAAGGTCAGCAATCCAAGAATACAGAGCAGCACAGTCAGAAGACACTTCCTGTTTACAGGCTGCCTGATGCTCCATGAGCCGCCATCTTGGATATTTAAAGGCTCATAACATGCAGTAGATGCAGGTAGGGTGATTTTTAATGTGAGCAATCTGTATGTACAGGGTGGGGGAAACATATAAGATAGACTCTTATTCAGAGTGAAGGACCGCTTTAAAGAGGAACAAACCTCAGGATTTTTACTCACACGTGTTTTGTTCTGTCTGGGGGGCATCCAGATTTGGGGTGACCTGAGGATTGCCTGTAAACTTGCCTCTCCCGCGATCCCACAGCACATGTGCGGGGCATCAGCCAATCAGTGACTCAGGCTTCATTCAGTTTTTAGTATGCTGGTCTGAGTGTGGCTGCAGCCCATGCATGCACCATGGGATTACCACATGCACCATGAGATTACTGCATGCACCATGGGATTACCGCATGCACCATGGGATTACAGCATGCACCATGGGATTACCGCATGCACCATGGGATTACAGCATGCACCATGGGATTACCGCATGCACCATGGGATTACCGGCAATGTGGCGTTACGGGTGATCTGGGAGATGTCACAAAGCATGGCATCCAAAATCGGGATGCCCCACAAAGAGGGAGACCCTCTAGGTTGGTAGTTGTTTCTCTTTAAAGTGGACCAAAACCTAGTGCGATCAGCCTGCTAATCTATAAGTTTCCCAGGCTGATCGATTCCCTCCCCCCCGAGGGGATCCAAAATCGCTGTGTGAAACCCCCAAGTCGCCCCATACACTTACCTTGCTTCCCGGTCTAATGGCACATGCGTGAGTCGCGGCCGCATCCCCGCTATCCCTCTAGCAGGGCACGCTCCCTGTTAGAGGGAAGCAGGAGATGCGGCTGAGCGTGCTGATTGGACGAGTGGTCACGCATGCGCCGTAGGACTGGGAAGAGGTGAGATGCGCTCGGCGATCTGGGGAGATTTCACACAGCGGGGCATCCCCGATCGGAGTGCCCCGGAAGAAAGGATCAAAACCTAGGATAGTGGCTTTTGGTCCACTTTAAAGCTTTTAAAGCAGAAGTCTAATCAGAAAATGATACAGCGTACCTGCTATACCTTTAGCCTAGGCACCTACCTGCACCAGGCATTTCTGAATGACTGGAGCGGGCACGCAGGGGAGCGGGGGGGGCAGCGGTGCATGCTCTATGAATGGGTAAGGCACCTACCTATGAATAATAATGGGTAATGGGTAATAATTGGTAAGGCACTACCTATGAATAATAATGGGTAATGGGTAAGGCACCTACCTATGAATAATATGAATAATAATGGGTAATAATGGGTAAGGCACCTACCTATGAATAATAATGGGTAATGGGTAATAATGGGTAAGGCACCTACCTATGAATAATAATGGGTAATGGGTAAGGCACCTACCTATGAATAATATGAATAATAATGGATAATAATGGGTAAGGCACTACCTATGAATAATAATGGGTAATGGGTAATAATGGGTAAGGCACTACCTATGAATAATAATGGATAATAATGGGTAAGGCACTACCTATGAATAATAATGGGTAATGGGTAATAATGGGTAAGGCACCTACCTATGAATAATAATGGGTAATGGGTAAGGCACCTACCTATGAATAATATGAATAATAATGGATAATAATGGGTAAGGCACCTACCTATGAATAATAATGGGTAATGGGTAATAATGGGTAAGGCACCTACCTATGAATAATAATGGGTAATGGGTAAGGCACCTACCTATGAATAATATGAATAATAATGGATAATAATGGGTAAGGCACTACCTATGAATAATAATGGGTAATGGGTAATAATGGGTAAGGCACTACCTATGAATAGGTAGGCACCTACCTGCACCAGGCATTTCTGAATGACTGGAGCGGGCACGCAGGGGAGCGGGGGGGGGGGGGCGGTGCATGCTCTATTCAGCTTTGAGTGGCAAGAAATATCTAAATAGGATGTAAGCCACTGATTGGCTGGCGGCTCATGCACCATGGGAACAAGGCTATTCTGGGAGATACAGAACGTGGGGCATCCCAAATCAGGATGCCCCAGGCAAGCGAGACAAAACCCAGTTTTGTTTCTCTTTAAAATGGAATAACTTATTAGAGAGATATAAACAACTACAGCGTATCACATAAAAAGACACTAATAAAAAACACATATACAAACAAAAATAGCCGGAGGAGAGACCCAAAGACAGTTATGCAACACAAATTGAGGTGCAGACTGCGGTAGGAGGACCCATGACTCCCTCGTACTGGTGATGTTATACATTAATTGAATATTGTTTAGAATTGTATCTATTAAAGCTGCTGTATTCGCTTTATGCACTTTAGCACCTTCTTAAAGTGGACCAACACCCAGGGGGGGATCTATAAGATTCCCGGGCCGATCAGATCCCTCCCTGCGGGGCATCCGAAATCGGGATGTCCCGCGGGGTGAAACCCCCCAGGAAGCCCAGAAACCTTACCTTAACCCCGTTCCAACGGCGCATGCGTGGGCCGCGTCTCGTGATTCCCTCTAGCAGGGCACGCACCCGCGCTTTCCGTTTGTGAATGGCCGGCGCGGGCGCGCTCCCTGTTAGAGGGAAGCGCGAGACGCAGCCTCCAGCGCTCAGAGCCGCTGTGGTTGGACGCTGCTTGTACGTGCATACCAGAGCGGCTCTGAGCGCGTAGGAGCGTGGTGAGGTGAGTGTTTCCGGGCGTTCTGGGGGGGTTTCACACCCCCGATCAGGGTGCCCCACCGAAGTGGACCAAAACCCAGGATAGTCAAAATCCTGGGTGTTGGTCCACTTTAAAGCAGACCTTCACTCTGAATAAGAGCCTATCTTATATGTTTCCCCCACCCTTTACATACAGATTGCTCACATTAAAAATCATCCTACCTGCATCTACTGCATGTTATGAGCCTTTAAACATAAAAGATAGCGGCTCATGGAGCATCAGGCAGCCTGCAAACAGGAAGTGTCTTCTGACTGTGTCACTCTGCATTTTGGGATTGCTGTCCCTTTCCCGACCCCAGCTCTGCTCTGTTTATGCAAAGCACCGCTATAACCCCACCCCCTATACTTTATCCCACTCTCCTCTCTTCAGTATGTGATGTTTCTGAGTCAAGATGGCAGTGCCCATATCCTAGAGTCCTGAACAGAGTTGCAGCCCAGTGGGGGAAAGAATAATAAGTGACTAAAAATGTTAAATATATTAATTTTAGATGCTGGGGAATAGTTTTATAAGGGTTTGGGCTTTTCATTAAATCACGCTGCTTGTGATCTTTGTAGGCAAGTTTGCACAGATTTTATTGTTGTCATTTTTTGTCTTTAGGTCTTTGCACATCATTTTGCACTTATGCACTTTCTTTCCACTTAATTAATGCCAATTATCAATAGCAATAATACCATTTTTTAATGATTAATATTAAAATAATACAATCGAATATAATATAATAAATATATAATTTTTTTTTGCAGCTCTTAAGGTAGATAATACTTATTTTTCTCACATTCTCTTTAAAATGGAACAAAAGCCAGGAATATAACTATCCCAGGTTTTGTTTCCTGCCCCACTGGAATTGGAATGCCCCGCTCCCCCCCCACTGGAATTGGAATGCCCCGCTCCCCCCCCCACTGGAATTGGAATGCCCCGCTCCCCCCCCCCCACTGGAATTGGAATGCCCCGCTCCCCCCCCCACTGGAATTGGAATGCCCTGCTCCCCGCCCCCCACTGGAATTGGAATGCCCTGCTCCCCGCCCCACTGGAATTGGAATGCCCCGCTCCCCCCACTGGAATTGGAATGCCGCGCTCCCCCCACTGGAATCGGAATGCCCCGCTCCCCCCCCTACTGGAATTGGAATGCCCCGCTCCCCCCACTGGAATCGGAATGCCCCGCTCCCCCCCCCCACTGGAATCGGAATGCCCCGCTCCCCCCCCCACTGGAATTGGAATGCCCCGCTCCCCCCCACTGGAATTGGAATGCCCCGCTCCCCCCACTGGAATCAGAATGCCCCGCTCCCCCCCCCCACACTGGAATTGGAATGCCCCGCTCCCCCCACTGGAATCGGAATGCCCCGCTCCCCCCCCCCACTGGAATTGGAATGCCCCGATCCCCCCCCCCACTGGAATTGGAATGCCCCGATCCCCCCCCCCCACTGGAATCGGAATGCCCCGCTCCCCCCCTACTGGAATTGGAATGCCCCGCTCCCCCCACTGGAATCGGAATGCCCCGCTCCCCCCCCCCCCACTGGAATTGGAATGCCCCGCTCCCCCCCCCACTGGAATTGGAATGCCCCGCTCCCCCCCCACTGGAATTGGAATGCCCCGCTCCCCCCCCCACTGGAATTGGAATGCCCCGCTCCCCCCCCCCACTGGAATTGGAATGCCCCGCTTCCCCCACTGGAATCGGAATGCCCCGCTCCCCCCCCCACTGGAATCGGAATGCCCCGCTCCCCCCCCCACTGGAATCGGAATGCCCCGCTCCCCCCCCCACTGGAATTGGAATGCCCCGCTCCCCCCCCCCACTGGAATCGGAATGCCCCGCTCCCCCCCCCCCCACTGGAATCGGAATGCCCCGCTCCCCCCCCCCCACTGGAATCGGAATGCCCCGCTCCCCCCCCCACTGGAATCGGAATGCCCCGCTCCCCCCCCCCCCCCACTGGAATTAGAATGCCCCGCTGTGTACCCCCCCCCCCCCAGTTTGGCTAGAACTACTCACCTCTTCCCGGTCTTACAGCGCATGCATGGGCTCTCGCCCAATCAGAGCTGTTTGCTTTGAATATTAAATGTTTGCCCATTGGCGCTGAGTTTGTGGCAATCAGGGTGAGAGTGGGCGCATCCCAAAGTTAATCTAACAATGGTCACACTTTGGATAATATAAAGTCTCATCTCTGACTGCAATTAAAGCGGACCAAAACCCACTGAACTTGTGAAATACATTTGGCCAAAGCCCCTGCTGATACTCCTTTCCTAGGGTGTAGAATTATAAAGTGATATTTTCTTTTTTGGAATCGTCCTGAAACACAGTTTGTTTGATTTTTTTTGCTTTCCCTCTTTGTAAGATGTCAGGTGATCAGTCATTGCATAGGTGTGGCAATGACATTATTGCCACACACAACAGTGGCAATGAATGGAGGAGGCAGAGCTTTACAGCTAAAACAGGCGCCATTATCTAGGATTAGAGTGAAGCAGGAGCACTAAAAATTGGCAAAATGCACCCATCATGGGGGGAGCAATTCAGGAGATGCTAGTGAAAAATGTAGGTTTGGTCCACTTTAATGTTGCCAGGTCAGATGACACACAGCCATAGACTTCTATTGAAATAGCAAGTCCCCTGCGCTGAGCGATTGCTCTCCCCTACCTTCCGGGTAACTTTTTCAGGGCTTGAAGAAGGGAAAGCTGAAGAAATCACCCAGCAGAATACCGAAGCCTCACCATTTCAATAGAATTGATTGGCAGTGGTAGAGCAGATTCTTTTGCATAAGTTGCCCCCAAAGGTGTGAGTTGTTGGAGGAGCTTTCATCGGGGCTATTTCGGACTGGCCTTCCACTTTAACAGTTAAAAAAATAACAGAACAGGGAATTTATAGCCTGGCGTAGAGGAGGGCGTCAGGCGGTAGGGAGGTGCACCAATGGAGATGACAGCTGCAGGTGGTGGTGGCAGCGGAGAGGTTGACAGCTGGCAAAAATATTTGCATTTGCCCAGAGTGAGAAAACAACAGCCCAGAGGAAGAGAGGCAAAGAAGAGGATCGCTGCCGGTAGAGACAGGAAAGGACAGTTGGTGGAGGAGAGTATCGGGAGCAGTAAAGGACAGCTGCTAGAGGAGAAGCAAAAAAAAAGACAAAAATAATGATGACAGCCGGTGCAGAAAAAAGAAAAACAACAGCTACAGCTGAAGTCTTAGGCTTTTGCTGTGCAAGACCATTTTTTCCCCTCCAGAGTCTTAGCCCATCAAAGGTTAAAACAAACCCTAAAACCTGCTTCCCTTTCTCCATCTGAAAACCACAACCAATTCAACTCCCATGGGGACCACCTCCAGGATTAACTCCGCCCACTAGGGGACCACCTCCAGGATCAACTCCGCCCACTAGGGGACCGCCCCCAGGATCATCTCCGCCCACTAGGGGACCACCTCCAGGATCAACTCCGCCCACTAGGGGACCACCTCCAGGATCAACTCCGCCCACTAGGGGACCGGCCAACGTCGCAGCTGGACATCAAAGTGTACTTCTAAAGCTGGAGCAAATAGGTGTCATTTCCACTTTAAACCAGACCTTCACTCTGAAGAGTCTATCGTGTATGTTTCCTGTACATACACATTGCCCACATTTAAAAACATTACTACCTGCATCCACTGACTTTTCTGAGCCTTTAAACATCCAAGATGGTGGCTAATAGTCTCAGGCTGACAGACAGGAAGTGTCTTCTGACTGTGCTGCTCTGCATTCTGGGATTGTTGTCCTTTTCCTGACTACAGCTCTGCTCTGTCTGTGCAAAGCACAGTTATAACCCCACCCCCTGTATTTTATACTCCTCTCCTCAGTATGTGATGCTTCTGGGTCAAGATGGCAGCATCCATATCCTGGAGACCTGAACAGTGTTGCAGCCCAGTGGGGGAAAGAATAATAAGTAAGTGACTTAAAACTTAAAATATCTTCATTTTAGACGCTAAGGAATATTTTTTAAGGGTTTGGGTTTTTCATAAAATTATGCTGAAGGTCTGGTTTAAATGGGAAATGTATATATATTATATATTAGCGTATATATTAATTACAGTATATTCTTTTTCATATATATATATATATATATATATATATATACACATATATACATACATATATATTATACATAATCATATATACATAATGTCTATATATATATTATATATATTTATTAATTAGTGTATATATATATATATATATATATATATATATATATATATATATATTTTTTTTTTTTTTTATTTGATAGATATATCTAACACAAGTGTGCAAGCTTCTAATTAGCCAATTAAAATAGAATTTGTAGTCACTGGAGAATCCTGCAACAAGGAATATTATAACACATTTTTCCCACGTCTTTAAAAAGCACTAAACTTTAATAATGAGTGTAAGTGTATTTTTTTTTATTTTAACTAAACAATATCTTAAATTAAAAAGATTTTTTGGTTAACAAATAGTTTTTAGTCGCTTACATATTATTCTTTCCCCCACTGAGCTGCAACTTGTTCAGGACTCTAGGATACAGGCACCGCCATCTTGCCGCAGAAGCATCACATGCTGAGGAGAGGAAGCATGTGCAGGGGGCAGGTTATAGCTGTGCTCTGCACAGACAGAGCAGAACTAGGATCAGGAAAAGGACAGCAATCCCACAATGCAGACCGGCATTCAGAAGACACTTCCTGTTTACAGGCTGCCTGAGACTCCGTAGGCTGCCATCCTGGATGTTTAAAGGCTCAGAAAATGCAGTAGATGCAGGTAGGATAATTTTTAATGTGGAAAATCTGTATATACAGAGTGCGGGGAAACATATACGATAGGTTCTCATTCAGGGTGAAGGCCGGTTTAAAGGAAAATTCATGGGGAAAAGAAAAACTAAACAAAATCAACGAATAATAGAAGTCCCCCGGGTGTTAACAGGGTGTTCTGAGTGTCAGCCAAAATAACTCAAATGACACCGACGCCATTTCTAACAGATTTAAACTTTATTTTTATTTTTTTTTTTCTGACAAAAAAAAAATATATATAAAGACGTCAATCCTATTTACGATTGTCAGTTTTTACACACTGAAAAATTGTACAAATTAAAAAAAAAATTCACACAAATCCTAAGAAGATAAAAGAAACAAAAAAGAAAAAACATTTCCGCGGAAGAGCAAAATAGTTTTTTTTTATAAAATATATTCCAAGTCAACAGGTCTGTCTACATATTATTATATAGTATAAAACTTTATACAGAAATAATTAGTGTTTTTTTTTTTTATTTATTACATATACATTTTTGTCACCTGGAGAAGTATTCGAAACTGATCGGTGACTTCACAGCATTGGTGTGACTTTCTTTTCACATCCAGTGTTAAAACCCAACAGCAGCTCTGCAGGTACAGAATTACCAAAAATATTTTTTTTTTTTGACCCCTAAACTGCAGTTGTGCAACGAGTACAAAAATGAAACAAATGCTATATAAAGTCTTTCTTTTTTTTTTTTTTTCGACCGAAAGATGTCAGTGTTATTGACTTGAAGAAAAAAAAAATATATATATATATAAGTGCAAGTATCACTAGGGGTTGTGCCAATTATATGGTGGAGCAAGTTTAACATTATGGCCTCGATTCAATAAGAGTTGAAAAAAATTCTCAGGGTAGTAAAAAAATTAAATCGACTTTCATTGTCTTTTTATCTGGTGATTCAACAACAGTGACATTCTCTGGCTTTTTTCTCATGAATTGAATTTTTTACTACCATGAGAATCTTTTTTAACTATTATTAAATCAAGCCCTTTGTGCGCGTTAAGGCGAGTCATAATCTGCATTGAGGCGAGCTTTCTTTTAATCACACAACACTTGTGGTGGGGCATTTTTACATGTGTTTTTTTGTTCTATGAATAAGGACCCACTGTGTCCGAAACGCGTAAGAATGCTTGGCTAACTTTCACCTGCCTGGGTCTGATAATTGTTTTTACGGCTGTTTTTCTATTTTACCCATAAAACTCACCTTCTGGTGATCCCACGGCACATGAGTGGCCCAGCAGTCAGTCGGCACTCGCCCCTGACTTCCCCCTGCACCAGCCATTTAGAAAAAGCCTGGTACGCCCCTCAGAAGTGAGCGGGGATATGGCCGCGCAAGCTCTGTGGGACCACCAGCTACACGAGTATACCAGGAAATTGTGGGGATTTTAAAAAGTGGGGCACTCTAAATCAGGAAGAGGAAATCGGCCACCCTCAAATCTTTTAGACTCCTGGAAGGGATGTAGTTCCTCTTTAAAAAAACTGAATATCCTTATCCCATTGGGAAAATGATGCACCTGTAAAAACGCCCCATTGCTGATACTGGTGATTTTACTGGTTTCACGCAGTGGGGCATCCCAAATCACATGAGGAAATAGGTCTAAAAGACTACAGTGAGGCTGTTTCTCTTTTTAAAAAAAAAAAACAAAAAAAACCTTACCCCATTGGAAAAATTATATACCTCACATGTAAAAATGCTCCATCAAAGAGGTAGGTGTTATTTTTTGGGGGGGGGGGGGGTTAAGTCCTTCATTTTTTTTTTTAAAGTGTTAAAGTTAAAAAGCTCATCTGGATGCAAGTGTCAATGAACACCCTAAAGCAAACCCAAAGTTAAATTTGCCTTACCAAATAATTAGCATGACCCCCTTGTTGCTTTCCAATAAAGACAAATACAAATAATAGGGTTGAATGGACATATGTAGCCACGCCCACGCACATCAGAATTGGAAGCAAACTGTCCTTGTCATTTACCAGTGTCTTCTTACGTGACTGCGTTTTATTAAAGTTGACATAAATTAAATAGTTAACAGAAAAAAACAACAACAACAAAAAATCTCCTTCTGTGGATGATCACGACTTCAAAACAGAAAAAAACTAAAATAAAATCTCTAACGATAAATCATTTCACTTCAAATAATAATAATAAAAACTAAAAAAAAAAAAATCTAATAAATACTATATCAAGTACAATCAGGAAAAGAGAAAAAAAAGCAAATAATTTAATTGTAGTAGTTTTTCTTTCAGTGCTGTTTTTCAATCATCGCAAAAAAACCCCAAAAAACTAAATAACAGTAAATACGAAGTGTACCTCTGTGCAGTCTACCAAACATTATTGTCACACACGGAGAAGAAAAAATAATAATAATAATAAAAAAAAAAAAAGATATCAATTGACGTATCGAGTATCATACATCCTTCAATGCGAATGTAACAGCTTTAGGGCAAAAAAAATTTTATTACAAAAAATACAATCTGTTAAAGAGATTGGACTGTTCTGTTTCATGTGTTTCACATTACAAAAGCATTTTTGAAAATGTTTCTTTCTTTATTGTTACTTAGGTTGTTTGTCTATTTCTTTTTTTATATTACACGTATATATCTATATATCTATATACTCCATTTACTATACTTTGCCCCATGAGAGGCGCCAATCCCCTTTATCTTGGATATGGGAAGAGGGTATCCTCCCTCTATTTAACATTAATTTGTCCTAGATATAGGAAGAGGGTACCTCCCTTCTATTTAACATTAATGTATCCTAGATATGGGAACAGGGTACCTCCCCTTCTGTTTAACATTAATGTATCCTAGATACGGGAAGAGGGTACCTCTCCTTCTATTTAACATTAATGTATCCTAGATATGGGAAGAGGGTGCCTCTCCTTCTAGTTAACAATGTATCCTGGATATGGGAAGAGGGTACCTCTCCTTCTATTTAACATTAATGTATCCTGGATATGGGAAGAGGGTACCTCTCCTTCTATTTAACATTATTGTATCCTAGATATGGGAAGAGGGTGCCTCTCCTTCTATTTAACATTAATGTATCCTGGATATGGGAAGAGGGTGCCTCTCCTTCTATTTAACATTAATGTATCCTAGATAAGGGAAGAGGGTGCCTCTCCTTCTATTTAACAATGTATCCTGGATATGGGAAGAGGGTACCTCTCCTCTATTTAACATTAATGTATCCTGGATATGGGAAGAGGGTACCTCTCCTCTATTTAACATTAATGTATCCTGGATATGGGGAGAGGGTACTTCTCCTTCTATTTAACATTAATGTATCCTGGATATGGAAAGAGGGTACCTCTCCTTCTATGTAACATTAATTTATCCTAGATAAGGGAAGAGGGTGCCTCTCCTTCTATTTAACATTAATGTATCCTGGATATGGGAAGAGGGTGCCTCTCCTTCTATTTAACATTAATGTATCCTAGATAAGGGAAGAGGGTACCTCTCCTTCTATTTAACATTAATGTATCCTGGATATGGGAAGGGGGTGTCCCCCTCTGTTTAACATTAATGTCTCCTGGGTATGAGAAGGGGTTGTTTCCCCTTCTATTTAACATTAGTGTTCTCTGTATATGGGAAAGAAAAGGGAGGGGGTTACTAACCTCACTCTCTGCATGAAGGGGATATGCGTAGTTTACCCTCCTAAGCCATGCTCCGCCCAGCTCCTATGTTTTCAATGGTTGATTGGATGGACTAGCGCTCAACCCGAACGGCATTGGTGAATACCTTCAGATCAGCATTGCTGGACCAAAAGCTTTTAGTCCCGACCCCTGCAGTATAAAAAGGTTTCCCGTTTATGAGGCACACCGATTTCAGGGGCACGGGCTGGGCATCACAATAACAAAAGGTGGGTTAATTGTAACTGGTAAAGGGAATATGACCTGGAAGCCTAAACTTACTCATGCTCTCCCTCTGCTGGCCGACGGTGGGAAATATTACTATGAAAACATTATTTTACAATTTGCACTAATTACATATAAAATATTAAACTCTCTTCATTTCCTTTAAAGGCTTATTATAATACACAGCAGGTCCACATGAAGCCAATTTCTGATTGGTTGCTATAGCTTATTGCTGACTTTTTAGTATGCTTAATAGTTTAGGTTTGTACACACAATTCAGTCCAGCCCGACTGAGAAAGGAGTGATGCTGACTTTCCTTCAGTCCCCTTTATATATCTTGATAAGAAGCCCCAGTGAACTCTGCTGGGCCTCCTCGTGGATGAACGAGTCACTGCTCTGCTGCAGAGCCAAATAATTAGCCTCCCAAGAAAAGATTTCACTGGGGGGGGGGGGGGGCATGAATACGATGAGTTAGCAGGAGGGAGCTCAATAGGGCTTATCAGGAAGTTGCTGGTGACAGGGCACCAACTCCAGTGCAGCAACATAATAAAAGGTCACCTCCAAATAGCGCAGAATTTCTAAATACTTGAAATATTGTAAGAATACTAAAAGCTTGGCCTAACACTTGATTTTCTTAAAGCGGACCTATACCTAAAAAAAAAAAAAAAAAAAAACTTGCTTAAACCGGACCAACACCCAAATGGGGTGCTGGTCTGCTCCGGGAGGGGGTGCATGCAGAATGCTGGGGTCCCCTCCAGCCACATGCAGCTGTGTGATTGGCTGGTGGTGGTTCTGGAAACCCAAGAATGGAACATGACCGGCGCTCTATCCCAGGTATTGTTCTGGGAGCGATTTGGGTTACCCCGCTGTGTGAAACCTCCCCCCGGCTACCTTTCTCCTCTGTCCCCGGAGAAATCAGGTACGGCCACGTGGCTACCGGCACTCGGCTAGCCGACACCCACATGACCGCGCAGGCCAATCAAATTGCTGGAGAAAGGTAAGATTTCTCCTGTTCGGCACCGATAAAGTGGACCAAAACCCAGGATTTTGACTATCCTGGGCTTTGGTCCTTTCCCTTGATCAGGGATGCCCTGCTGTGTGAAACCCCCCAGATCGCCAATGCCAACTCACCTCTTCCCGGTCCTACAGCGCATGCGTGGCCACTCGTCCAATCAGTGCTCTCGGAATCAATGACATCACGTCGTCTAAGCGTGCTGGCGGCCACATCCCCCGCTTCCCTCTAACAGGGAGCGTGCCCGCACCGACGATTCACAAATGCCTGGCGTGGGCACGCGCCCTGCTAGAGGGATAGTGGGGATGCGGCTCGCGCATGCGCCATTGGACCAGGGCGACCTGGGGGGTTTCACACAGCAGGGCATCCCAATTTTGGATTGATCAGCCGGCGAATCTTATAGATTCCCAGGCCGATCAGCGTGGGTTTTGGTCAACTTTAATGCAATTGGGATGCCCCCCGCACTCGGAACAACCTAACCTCTCGGTGCATGTCTCCTACAATCAGCATTCTAAGTCATACATATTAACGAGAAGCATTTAATGCTTACTGGCTGGCTGTTTGTACTCACGCCAGCCTTTCAAATAGGCCGCAGCTCCTGGAGGGATGCCACCATGGTCCGTGCATGCACCATAGGGGTATCAGAAAGGTAAGATTCCAGGTGAACTGGCAGGATTTTGAACCCAAAATTGTGATGCCCCACAGGGAATGCGACCACCGGCCCCAGAGTCTTATAGACATAGATTATTAAATCCCCCAGGACCACCAGTTAACTCGCCTTTCTGCTTATTCCATGGGACATGACGGCATCCCCTTCATTCCTCTGGCTGACGACTGCCCAAGCACCAGGCCTATCCGCAACCTGCCACAGCTGGAAAGAAACAGCTGCCCTCTGCCTTCAGCTTTCTATGCTGCTCATCAATATGCACAGCCCAGAAAGCTGATTGGTGGAGAGCCCGCACATGCACTGTGGAGGTAAAAATGCCCAGCGCTCCAACACCTGGGGGAAGAGGCGCAATCACCAGAAAAGTCCATAATTACAGTAGCTCTAATACCACAGTCCCCCAGCAGAGGGCACTAACCTAACAAACTAGCAACCGACAGCGAGAGACTGGAAAGCAGAGGTTTTTTTTTTTAGGTTTAGGTCCACACTAATGCTCGATAAAGCCAAAATGAAGGTGCTCACCAGGCTTCGAATACAAACACCTTTATCATATACTATACAGGAAAGTAGTCAATACTTTTATCATCCCTCAGACGATCAATACTTGGAAATCAGTAGTCTCCACATTTATTTTTTTCTTTGCAGGTTATAAGGCCGATTCAGCACAGTGAGGATTTTTTTCTCCCTCACGCTTTTTATTGTGAGAACATTTTTTTTATAACGATTTTTTTTTCCCGTTGGACAATTCAGCACCATTTTGTCATGCAACATTGTAAATAAATAATTTGAAACCCTAAATAATGGTGCTGAATTGCACAACCAATAAAAGGGGATTATAAAATAAAAATGCTCTCACAAGAAAAAAATTCTGTGCTGAATCAGCCCTTACAGGCGGCCACCAACACGTGAGAACCCCAAGAGGGCTTGTCAGAATGATCCGGTAGATGCTATGGTAAGCTGATCAGTGTTTCAGAGGGACACTTACATTTTTGCAACTTAAAGCAGAACAAAACCCACCAACAGCCAGTCTGGAATCTAAAAGACTCCTCTAGAGCATCTCGAGTAAGGATGCCCTGTTGTGTGAACAAACCCCAAGTCACTGGTAATCTCTTACCTTTCCCCAGTCCAACAGGGCTTTCATCCAATGAGAGCCGCCTGCTATGACCTCATCATTCGGCAGGTGGCTCTCATTGTTTTGAATGGGGAGCGCGTGCTGCCGCTTCCCTGGCGTCGTGCATGTGTTCCTTTCCCAGCCATTCAGCTCCCCATTAAAGTAAACAAGACCCGCTTGCCGAAAGAGGTAAGCACAAAAATGGCTCCCATTGGCTGAGCGCCCGCACATGCACATTGGAGAGCAGAAGAGGTGAGTTGTTTGGGGGGCTTCACACAGCAGGGCATCCTGGATCGGGGGCTAAAACCCAGGATAGTCGAAAGCCCAGGTTTTGGTCCACTTTGACAAACTGATAGCGACAACATTGTATATTGTGTGACCAATGTTGTCTCTATCAAAAATTTACCCAGCGTCTCAAAAAAAAAAATGGTCAGCTTATGCTATGGGGACACCAACTACAACCAGGAACAACAAGACAAAAGTGCTGATTCAGCACCGTGAGAATGTTTTCTCAGAGAATTTTTTTTCATAAAGAATTTTTTTCTCTGCTCTGCTGAAATGCACAAAGGAAAAAAAAGCAAAAAATTATCACGGTGCTGAATCAGTCCTAAGCCCTGATGCCCCGAGTATACCAAGCCGCTAAAGCAGGTATCTGCTCAGATCAGCTACAGAAAAGGGAGAAACTCTTTTCAACACCATAGACCAAGAGGATCTAAAAAGCTTCTTAGTCCTGTCCAAGTGCCCCCATTAAACCTACTGCAGCTGCAGAAGCACTTGACGGATCATTCCGAGATGGGAGCAGGGAGAGATCAGGAACACTGGACAGCATGAAGGACAGCAACATATCTCATCAGCTTCTAATGGTAGCAGCAGGACATCTTGCCCGAATACTCCCGAAGAGCAAGAAGGGAACCAGAACACTTCCTGCCACAGAGGACCATCATTTATTAAGCTTCTCAGACCTGACCAGTTGCCCAAAGAATGTTCATGACTGTAAAACAGGGGTCTCCAACCCGCTCCTACAAGGCCCACCAACCAATTAGTGCAGCAGCAGAGCTATAAAGCCACAAAACATAAGCTGTTGGTGGGCTTTAAGTTACGGGTTGGGTACCTCTGCTGTAGAATGACCAGGGGGAGACAGTTGGTCAATGAGAACCTCAAGAGTAAGTTTTTTTAAAACAAACTTTTGAGATTTCACCTAATACACTGATCAAAAAAAAAAACCAAAAAACGAATGACCAGAAAACCTGTGCTGAATATAAGGCACCCATAGACATCCAAGAGCAGTTGTAGACATGATCTAACCAATTTAAACCATGGACGGCCATTAAAGAAGGAGCGGAGAGTGAAGACAAAACTAGACTCCCAGGCTGATTGCCCATAAGGACCGGGCTATGATCTGTTCTGATGTCAACTAGAGTTTAGATTTCTAGGAGTGCCCTAACAAAAGTTCTACCTAAACCTGAGCCCCTTGGTTTTGTGTCAAGGAGTACTGTACCACCTAAACACTGCTCGGGGAATCCCTCATGGGAATCAATACTGCCCTCAAGACTGGTCAACCCTGGGATGAACCAATTGGGAGGGATCCATAATTTTTCAGGACCAATCTTAATTACGATACATAACATTTTGGTTGACTTTTATGGCTGAAGACTGTTTTGGGTTCTACCCTACAATAAACTTTACTATCCATCCACCCCTTATCAAGCCCCCGGTCGTGAACGACATATCCAGTGTAACAAATACGGCCAATTTACCATTACTGGAGCAGAAATGAACGAAAAGTAAAGTTGTTGGTGAATTTGGAGCAGTAGTAACTACCCAGTGGCTCATTATCATAGCAAGTTTTAGCCAGATTTGACCAATTGTGGCCACAGACAAGCTAATCCTAGGAGAACCGGTCATATAAGGCTATAGCTGGCCACATATATGCTAATCCTCTGAGAAATATCCGCTTTTTCATCGAAAAACCAACAGGTTCCTAAAGGCAAGACTAGACCAAAGGCTGTCACTCGCCCCAAGAAACCTACTGGTTCTCGAAGAGAAAGCAAGGAGTTTTCCAAGCTGTCTTGCATGTCCATGGCCATCAATGAGAAAGCAGGGAGTTTTCCCAAGAAGTCTTGCATGTCCATGGCCAGATGTAGCCTTGTAAAACTGTAGAGAGATAGCTCTACCATTTTATAAGGCTACAGCTGGCCATGGACATCTGAGACTCCTAGGAAAACTCCCTGTTTCCTCATTGAGAACCAATGGGTTTCTCGGAGTAAGTAGCAGCCATATTAATCCAGTCATGTAAGGCTATGGCTGGCCATAGACCTGCAAGTATCCTAGAACTACCTGTTTCTCATTGAGAACCAACAGGCTTCTAGAGGCAAGTCATAGCCATTTCTTTCCAGTTGTATAAGGCTACAGCTGGCCAAAGACATGCAAGTCCTAGGAGGGTTACCCACTGTTCCATGGAGAACCAACAGGTATCCAAATCTCTCCACGTGTATAAGCCTACAGGTGGACAAGCAAGTTCTTGGAGGGTTACCCACTGTTCCATGGAGAACCAGCAGGTTCCTAAAGGCAAGTTCTAGCCGTATCTCTCCATTATAAGGCTACAGATGGCCATGGACACACTAGTCCTAGGAGGGTTACCCACTGTTTCATGAAGAACCAACAGGTTCATAGAGGCAAACTGTAGCCATATCTCTCCAGCTGTATAAGGCTACAGCTGGCCATGGACATGCGAGACTAGGAAAACTCTCCGCTTTTACATTGAGAACCAATCAGTTTCGAGAACAACTACGAATGCATCCCATGTTCCAGTCTAATAAATAAGCCCAAGGAAGGGGTGGGGGTTGCAGACATTCATCCAACATGTTGGCAAGTTTTTAAGTTTCTGCTGTGCAGAAATTCATAAATAAGAATAAAAATAATAGAATAATATATTAGTCATATTTCATTAGGCAAACACCATATTTGAAGAAGCAAAAATCTGCTTGGCCATTATATAGGTAGTTCTAAGATGAGGGAGTAAATTGAATTTAGTATCAAGGCATAGCCAGTGGTTCCGGGCTGTACAGATACCAAAACACAAAAAACCTGTGGGGTAAAGTTTCGGGGAACATGTGAAGACACTGAGAGGTTGTTAAAAAAAAAAAACGGGATACTGAAATGTATTCACATTGTAACCTTCTGCTTATCGATTCTTGTGAACATATACACCACATATACATAATTGCTTAAAGGGTTACTCTGCGCTTGTGATAGGTTTGACCTTGCAAGGCTGAAACTTTTCTATAGAGTTTATTACCCATCATAATGTTCTTTAAGGCTGGTACAGGCTTTAGAGGTATTCCCTAAACCCAATGACAGGTGCATATATTTTTCTGGTCACCATGGGCAAATGTGGACGCGTCTGGCAACAGTAATCAGCGCTTGCAAGGACGTGAAGGTCAAGACTAGTGAAGCAAAAGGGAATCATGGGGTCCCCAAAAACTGATCGTGTCATTTAAATCAATTAGATGAAGCAGCGATTGGAAAGGTCTGTAGGTGCACACTTTTCTTTATCTGACTGCAATTTGATTGGTTGGACTGTATAGAAAATGATCGGCTCAACATATACTTTAATCTGATCATTCAGTTATTGATGGAAAAAGTTTGATGATCAAACAAAATGTAATTGATTCATGTTTGCAGAACTTAAGATCCAATCAAAACACAAATCAGTTGTATAGAGCTTGATCCACGTTCATGGAACTTTAGTTCTCACCAAACACATATTAATCCAATTCAATTCAAGTTTATGGAACTTTGAATCCAATCAGATCATTTGATCAGACACAAATCAATCCAATATAATTTGATTTAAGCTTATGGAACTTATGGAAGCTTGTGGAACTTTGAATCCAATCAGATCATCTGATCAGACACAAATCAATCTAAATAAAAATTTTAGGGGACTTTGATCCGAACAAATCAATCTCACATAACTTGATCCATGTTCATAGAACTTTAGTTCTGGCCAAACACAGATCAATTTATAGAAGTCGATCCATGTTCATGGAACTTTGGATCCAACAAGATCAGCTGATCAAACAGGAATCAATTTCATAGCTGGATCCATGTTTCTGGAACTTTAGTTTTGAGCAAGCACAGATCAATCTTATAAATATTGATCCAAACCATTGAACTTTGGATCTGATCAAACACAAATCAATTCGATCAATCGATTCATGTTTACAAGATCACAAAGAAAATATGGACCTTAGTCCTTTCCAATCTAATCTGTCAAAATGTATCATCTCCCCTGAATGGGAAATAAGCAGAGACGCCCACACGCCCCGTTGTTCCAATTGAATGAAACTGGTAAAGGGGCAGATGAGGTCAGTCGTTTTAGGTTAGCACACGTGAATACAGTTTGTACTTTCATATGAAGGAAGCATGCTTGGTTAGTAGCTTTGTGGCACTAGTGCTCTGGGATTGATTCCCATTAGCTATTATACGATTGAATTATGCTGCGTTGGATTATCCCCAATAAAAATTATTTGAATAATTGGTTTTTCACAAGGTAGCCCTACTATGGATTAGATTGGGAGCTCAATTAAAGGAACAGTGACAAATGTAATGTAGTTTGATCAGGGTGGCCACTGACAGTAAAACTTTGAGCTGGGCACAGCAATGGTTTTATGGTCCGAAATCTGGCATACAGTAACCTTACTGTACGTAAGCAACCTAAGTGCCACTCTAAAGCCCGCACAAGCCTAAAAGGACAATCACCTAGTCATTCATTGGAAAGAACTCTGCCGCGTCAACTCTGTGCCAAAGGCGGAGTTGGGCTTTAAACTGCAGAGAGGTGGAAGGCACTTCTGCAGCTCGATATGGAGTACCAGTGCTTGAGATTATTATAGCATTATTTTTAAGTAAGGCTTATTCAATAAAGCAATGGCAAACAAAAACCAAGGGCGGCAACCACCAGCGCCCAACCAGATTTTACAGTTCGGTTTGGAAGGGCCGCTAGAGGGGTTACTGCGCTTTTGCTCGTGCTTTAATAAATAAGCCCCGATTTATTACTAAACCACCAAGGACTTGACCAGGCCACAGTGAAACTTACGAATGTGTCTGTACAAGTCACCCGATTGGGTGAAGCGTCTCTCGCACCATTTGCACGCGTGCGGCTTCTCCCTAGTGTGGACCACCGCGTGGCGGCTGAGGTTGTGCGAGTACTGGAAACTTTTGCCGCACTGGCCGCAGGTGTAGGGTTTCTCTCCGGAGTGCGTGCGTTCGTGTCTCTTTAATGTGTACATACAGGAGAAGGTTTTGGCGCATATTGTACAAGTGGGGACGGAACCGTCCGGGGACATCTTGATGCGCGAACCGTCACGGTCCCGGAAGTGAGAGCTGAGGTGAAGCTGAAGGACATGCGGACTAGGGAACACTTTACTGCACAAAGGACATATGCAAATCTGCCCGGGGGACATGAGGACACCTGAGGTGGAAATATCCGAGGAATCCATGTCGTCGTCGCTCTCGTCGCGGTCGTGATACAAGTCGTCTTCCCGAACGTGCGTGTTGCCGTTGCCCGCGAACATGTGTCCCAACCCCGTCATGAGGCTTTTGGCCGAATTCCCAACGTGCTGACTCTTTGGACTCTTCGCCTCGCTGTCCTCCTGCTCTGACAGCAAGTCTTGTTCATCTTTAACAAGTGGCACTGTGCCCTGCTGCTGGCTGTCGGAAGCCAGCTGTCCAAAGACGTAGGAGGGGTGGAAGGAATCTCTCCCAGACACGGGCTTGAAAGACAAATCCAGAGCACAATCGCCATCGCTTGGAGGATGGGGATGGTTCGCCGATCTCTGGGACAAAGGGCACAGGGAACTATTGACACCGGCCTTTGTTGTTCCAGCTGCCGTCTTGCACGCCACCACGTCGGTGGGAAGCGAACTGACACCTATCAAATCGGGGGACCAGCCGGGAAGGTCGCTATCCTTCCAAACTGGCTTGTTAACGTTTTTATCTTTATTTTCTCCATCGGAGAACACGTCCTCCTTCTCCTCCGAATCGGAGGAGGCTTCCTCGCCGTGTTTCTCGGGCGAGCACAGTTCTTTCTCTTTCAGCTTGCCTTTGCAGACTTTTACAATGTCGTACATGTGGAGGAAGCTGGCGGCGGCCAAAACGTCTTCCACGGGGAGGTCGTTGAATTCCAGCTTGCCCTCATACATGAATTGCAGCAGCAGGCTGAAGGCTGGGGCCGTGACGATGTCGCTGTTCAGATGGACAATGTCCCTTTTGTCTAGCTGGTCCCTGTAGAAAAGATGGAAGTACATGCTGCAGGACGCCAGGACGGCTCGGTGAGCCTGGAAGCGCGCTTCCCCGACCAGCACGGTACAGTCACACAGGAAACCCTGGTGACGCTGCTGACTCAGACACTGCAGCAACTGGCGGCTATGGTCTGGAAACTCCATTCTTCCTTCATAACCTGTTCAGAAAACAGGAAAAACTTGACGGTTAACGTAAACTCAAACATGACAAAAAATAAATAAATAAAACAAGAGCACCCAACGTCCACCCTAAAATTCCACCCCCCCTCTCCTTTCTCTTCTAGATCTCGACCTACGGATCGCTGCATATCTCCGGGCGAGCCTCCCATTTAACTGCACCTGCTAGGAACAGGAAAAACTAGCTTTTAAATAAACAATGGCTTCCAGGAGGCAGTTTTCAAAGCTTTGTCCCTCCTGGTCAGTGCAGCCGATCCGAGGCGGCCAGTAGTTATGGTAACCGCTGGCTTTTAAACAGAAAGGCTTGGCAGCTTGCTGAAAACTTCAGCTCAACTTGCTCCCAGCTTAACAGATGCTTGTTTACAGCTAAACAAAAAAATAAATAATAATAAAATAACCCTATTACATGGAAACATCACCACACCAACTAGGAGGTTACCCATAGCAACCACATTTCACTTTCGTGTAGGACATAATATTGCCGCAACCATAGAATGCTAGGTCTTACAAGAACGTGAAAGCTGGTTGCTACGGGTTTCTTATTATTTGTGGCAAGCTGTTTGGGGCTACCCAACACTGTATGGTTGCAGCAAATATTAAGTAACCTGTAGCAACCAGATTTCACATTCTTGTAGGACAGAACAATCTATGGTTGCCCCAACTATTAAGTAACAACCAGATTTCAGGTTCTTGGAGGACAGAACACTTTATGGTTGCCACAAATATTAAGTAACCCGTAGCAACCAGATTTCAAGTTCTTGTAGGACACATTATTTGCCGCAACCATAGAGTGTTATGTCCTACAAGAAGGGAAATCTGGTTGCTACGGGTTACCCAATATTTGCCACAACCACACAGTGTTAAACAACTCAATTTCTAAGGTTACCACAAATATGAAGTAACCCGTAGCAACCAGATTTCACATTCTTGTAGGACAGAACACTCTATGGTTGCCACAAATATTAAGTAACCCATCACAACCAAATTTCTCTTCTTAAAAGACAGAACACTCTATGGTTGCCCCAAATATTTAGTAACAACCAGATTTCAGGTTCATGTAGGACAGAACACTCTATGGTTGCCACAAATATTAAGTAACCCGTAGCAACCAGATTTCACTTCTTGAAAGACAGAACACTCTATAGTTGCCACAAATATTAAGTAACCCATCACAACCAGATTTCACTCTATGGTTGGCACAAATACCAAGTAGCCGTAGCAACCGGATTTCATGTTCTTGTAAAACACAACACTCTATGGTTGCTACAAATAGGAAGTAACCTCAATCTCAAGTTCCCTCAAAACAGAACCTTCCACGGTTGGGGCCAATGGGAAGGAACACATCAGGACATTACACTCTATGGTTATGGTGTCACCCTGAATAGGAAGTAACCCATAGCAACCAGTTTTATGGCATGACCACAATTGGGAGTTCATTAAAGACAAGTTCTTTAAAGACATAATATGCTGTGGTTGCAGCCAACGTGCAGTAACCCATAGCAACCAGACTTTGCGTTCCTTCAAGACATGACCTTTCATGGATGGCAATCCATAACTACCACATTTCAGGACATAGCGCTCTGCGGTTGCTAAGGGTTACAGGACATGCAAATCGCAAAACAAACAAGAACAAGCGACATAAAAGCGGCGCAATTAAAGAGTTCCAATAAAGAGTTTCAAAAGTGATCGGTGACAGCGGCTTACCTTCCCCAGCAAAAAGGAGGAATGAAAAAAAACAGGGACGTCGCATTTAATGTCCCCATCAATGTGGGGGGGGGGGAAGGATCAGGGCAAGGCAGCTTTGGTCTCCTCCGCCATGGTGTGTGCTCTTCCGAGGTCTCCGGGCAGACAGGCAAAGAGCAGCTGCAGAAGCAGTGGTGGCGGCGGCGACAGCGGCAGCAATGTGTCCCTGTGTCAGTCTGTGTGTGTGTGTGTGTGTGAAGAAGGGGAGGAGGAGGAGGAGGGGAGCTGGGAGGGAGTAAGCCAGAGCTCGCTTTGCTAATTACACAGCAAGCTGGAAAGTCAGCTGCTCTGACTTCACTAGGATGGAAGCGCTACCTCCAGCTGTGCTCCTCTTAATGCCATATGTTACTGCAAATCTCCCCACCAGCCAACCACGCCGCGCGCTGCCTTTTAAAGTTCCAACTTCCCCATTTATAGCCATCCATTAGGGCGGCCGCAGACTGCCGGCCCCGGCTGGACAAGGGCACGGACGGGAACTTTCATTTAAAAAAAAAAAAAAAAAAAAAAAGGTGGCCCGTAGAGCATTGCACCAGCTGTTAGTACCCCTAATAAAATGCTGCTGTAGTAAATAAACTCCCTGCGTCCGTACTGATGTTGGTAGGTGCACCTGTACTTACAGTAGGCGGCTGACCTTTTCTTTTTTTTTTCTTTTCAATATAAGTTCCCGTCCGTGCCCCTGTCCGGCCACCCGAATGGATGCTTATAAATGGTAAAGATTCATTAACAAAAATGTTCAAGAGGAAGAAATAAATCGAATCGAATACATCGAAATAATAAATAGAATTAAATAAAATGTACGTTTAGCCTCTACAGGACACATTCACCTTTTTTTAAATTTTATTACACTTTTTTATTCGATTAATTCTTTTGATTTATTTCTTCCATTTGAACTTTTTTTTTAATTCAATCTTTACATTACACATTTTTTTTACTATTACCATTTATAAGCATCCATTCAGGCAGCTGGACAGGGGCATGGATGGGAACTTTTATTGAAAAGAAAAAAAAAAAAAAAGCCAGTACCCTACTGTAAGTACAGGTGCACTTACCAACATCAGGATGGGAGCAGGGAGATTATTTACTTTAGCAGAATTGTATTAGGGGTACTAACAGCTGGTGCAATGCTGTATGGGCCAAATTCACTTTTATTTTTTAATTCGATTTATTCCATTCAATTTACTTTTACATTTTTTTTAATTTAATCCTTACATTAGTTCTCCCTTTTTTTTTTTTTTTTTTTTTTTTACTTTTACCATTTATAAGCATCAATTCAGGCAGCTGGACAGGGGCATGGACGGGAAGTTTTATTGAAAAAAAAAAAAAGCCAGCACCCTACTGTAAGTACAAGTGCACCTACCAACATCAGGACGGGCGTGGGGAGATTATTTACTAGAGCAGCATTTTATTAGGGGTACTAAAAGCTGGTGCAATGCTCTATGGGCCAAACTCACTTTTTTTTTTTCAATTCGATTTTTTTGATTCAATTTACTTTTACATTTTTTTTAATTCAATCTTTACATTAGTTCTCTCTTTTTTTTTTTTTTTTTTTTTTTTTTTTACTTTTACCATTTATAAGCATCAATTCGGGTGGCTGGCCAGGGGCACGGACAGGAACTTTTATTGAAAAAAAAAAAAAAAAAAAAAAAAAAAGAAGCATGGGTGGGGAGATTATTTACCACAGCAGCATTTTAGTACGGGTAATAACAGCTGGTGCAATGCCATAAAGGCCACACTCAACTTTTTAAAATTTTTTTATTCCAGTAATTCTTTTGATTTATTCCTTCCATTTGAACATTTTTTTTTAATTCAATCTTTACATTAGTACTTTTTTTTTTATTTTTTTTTTTTTTACTTTCACCATTTATAGCCATCCATTCGGGCGGCTGGACAGGGGCACAGTAACTTTTATTAAAAGGAAAAAAAAAACATCACAGCCTACTGTAAGTACAGGTGCACCTACCAACTTTAGGGTGGGTGTGTGGGTCTTATTTACAACAGCAGCATGTTATTAGTGATTCTAATGGCCACAATCGCAGCGTTTTGTTTTCCTTTTATTAAAATTATTAGACGAAAATGTTTTTATTACATTTTTATCTAATTTTTTTTTTCATTCTATCTATTTAATAGCACATTTTTTACTAGACCCTACTAGACCTGTCTGAATAAATTTCAATAAAGGATAAAAGAAAAAAAATATTTAACATTCCCGAAAATGTTTTTTTTTTTTAATTCAAATTAATTCATTCAAAAAACAATGCGTGTGTTGGCACCCTACATACTAAACTGACACTTTCAAAGCCTTCCACCTATCTTGACTTTAAAGCAGAACAAAACCAACCAGTGGCCGGTTTGGGATGCCCCGCTGTGTAAAAGCCCCCTGGGCGCCAGTAAACGTTCACCTTTCCCTGCCTCAATGGTGCTTGCACATGCTCTCTGCCGAAAGGCTCTGATTGGACAATGGCTCTGATTGTTTACAACCAACCAAGGGCTTTCAAATAGGTTGGGGCGGGAGGGTGCATGCCACCGGGGATGTGGAGGATGCGCCAGCACACGTTCCCCATTGATTTTAATCAGAGCCCTTTGCCAAATGATGTAGCCAAGGCAAAGTGCTTTGATTGGACGAGCATGTGCCACTGTAGTGAGGAAAGGGTTTTGTTCCACTTTAAAGAGAAGCAACCAACCAAAGCTATAAGACACAAGGAGCTGCGCTCTCCCTCTTCCCCAATTGGAAACCCTGCAGATCACGTCTATCTGGGGTACATACCCGTGTCAGGACTTCTTGAGTGCCCGGTGTGGGCACGCCCGCTGAGTGGGGGTGCAGCTGATGGTGCTAGCTCTATGCACTACGCTCAGAGGAAATCAGGGGTTGTGGAGAGATTTTTAACTGTCTGGCACTGCAAATTTGGGATGCCCTGTGTGGGTTAGCAGCGATCTGTAATCTTCTTAAATGCAGGTCTGCTTTACGACCCCGGGCATGGCTGCTATTTTTCCCCTTGGGCATCCAAAATGGGGGATGCCCTGTTGTGTGAAGCCTCCAGGTTTACCTGTATACATACCTTGATCCATGCTCCCACGGTGCATGCACAGGTTCTCGTCCAATCAGAACTCCCTGCCGTAAATATTCCTGTCTGGAAATGCCAGATGCCTCGAATGGCCACTCCCCCTTTCTGCACCTGCCATTCAGATATGCTGGTGGGTGCGCGCATCAGACACTGGAGTTCTGGAAGTTCTGTCATTGGAAGCCGAGGGATCAATTCCTGATCACTGAGATGAGAGTCACACATAGGGTTTTGGTCCACTTTAACCCTCTAACTGGCCGTGTAAAAAAGGTGCAATATATACCATGATAGGGAGTATGCTGGGCAAGCAGAGCAATGTAACTGGTGAGCAGGGGGCAAAGCATATGGGTATATGGTGAGTAGGGGGCCAGTGTATAGTAGTAGGGGGTCAGTGTATGGTGAGAAGGGCGCATAGTGTAAAGGGAGTAGGTGGCACAGTGTATGGTGAGTACGGGGCACAGTGTATAGGGAGTAGGGGGCACAGTGTAAAGGGAGTAGGGGGCACAGTGTATAGGGAGTAGGGGGCACAGTGTAAAGAGAGTAGGGGGCACAGTGTAAAGGGAGTAGGGGGCACAGTGTATAGGGAGTAGGGGGTACAGTGTATAGGGAGTAAGGGGGCACAGTGTAAAGAGAGTAGGGGGCACAGTGTAAAGGGAGTAGGGGGCACAGTGTAAAGGGAGTAGGGGGCACAGTGTAAAGGGAGTAGGGGGCACGGTGTAAAGGGAGTAGGGGGCACAGTGTAAAGGGAGTAGGGGGCACAGTGTATAGGGAGTAGGGGGCACAGTGTATAGGGTGTAGGGGGCACAGTGTAAAGAGAGTAGGGGGCACAGCGTAAAGGGAGTAGGGGGCACAGTGTATAGGGAGTAGGGGAGTAGGGGGCACAGTGTAAAGGGAGTAGGGGGCACAGCATAAAGGGAGTAGGGGGCACAGCATAAAGGGAGTAGGGGGCACAGTGTATAGGGAGTAGGGGGCACAGTGTAAAGGGAGTAGGGGGCACAGTGTATAGGGAGTAGGGGGCACAGTGTAAAGGGAGTGGGGGCACAGTGTAAAGGGAGTAGGGGGCACAGTGTAAAGGGAGTAGGGGGCACAGTGTATAGGGAGTAGGGGGCACAGTGAATGGTGAGTAGGGGGCACAGTGAATGGTAAGTAGGGGGCCAGTGTAAAGGGAGTAGGGGGCACAGTGTAAAGGGAGTAGGGGGCACAGTGTAAAGGGAGTAGGGGGCACAGTGTAAAGGGAGTAGGGGGCACAGTGTATAGGGAGTGGGGGCACAGTGTAAAGGGAGTAGGGGGCACAGTGTATAGGGAGTGGGGGCACAGTGTAAAGGGAGTAGGGGGCACAGTGTAAAGGGAGTAGGGGGCACAGTGTATAGGGAGTAGGGGGCACAGTGAATGGTGAGTAGGGGGCACAGTGAATGGTAAGTAGGGGGCCAGTGTAAAGGGAGTAGGGGACACAGTGTATAGGGAGTAGGGGGCACAGTGAATGTTGAGTACGGGACACAGTGTATGGTGAGTAGGGGGCGCAGTGTATGGTGAGTAGGGGGCAAAATGTATGGTGAGTTGGGGGCAAAGTGTATGGTGAGTTGGGGGCAAAGTGTATGGTGAGTTGGGGGCACAGTGTATAGGGAGTAGGGGGCACAGTGTATGGTGAGTAGGGGGCACAGTGTATAGGGTGTAGGGGGGCAGTGTATAGGAGTAGGGGCAGTGTATGGTGAGTAGGGGGCGCAGTGTATAGGGAGTAGGGGGCAGAGTGTATAGGGAGTAGGGGGCACAGTGTAAAGGGAGTAGGGGGCACAGTGTAAAGGGAGTAGGGGGCACAGTGTATGGTGAGTAGGGGGCGCAGTGTATAGGGAGTAGGGGGCACAGTGTATGGTGAGTAGGGGGCACAGTGTATGGTGAGTAGGGGGCACAGTGTATAGGGAGTAGGGGGCACAGTGTATAGGGAGTAGGGGGCAGAGTGTATAGCCTATACACTCTGCCCCCTACTCCCTATACAGTATAGGGAGTAGGGGGGCACAGTGTATGGTGAGTAGGGGGCACAGTGTATGGTGAGTAGGGGGCACAGTGTATAGGGAGTAGGGGGCACAGTGTATAGGGAGTAGGGGGCAGAGTGTATAGCCTATACACTCTGCCCCCTACTCCCTATACAGTATAGGGAGTAGGGGGGCACAGTGTATGGTGAGTAGGGGGGCACAGTGTGGAATGGAAGTTGCCCCGGTGCGGGTATGTGTATAGTATGGGGCAGAAGCCATAGTCTTAGCTGGAAAGTTGCCCCGGGTGAGTAGCGGCGGCGGGTGTCCTCAGCAGCCAGATGGGGACACAAGTTGTCTGGCACAAGGAAAGCCCCATCCTCCTCCTCCTGTGTCGCTCGCCTAGGCAGTAGCGGGGTACTTACAGTGAGATGAGGGGGATCCGGGCGGTTTCATGGAGCTGCCAGATGTTGGTGTCACCTTCCTCCTCCTCCTGCTGCTGCTGTTGCTGTTCGGGGCTGTTGGTGGCAGCGGCGCAGTTGCCGGAGCAGGTTGGTAAGAGGACACTCTCGCGATAGGCGGCCTCTCCCCTCCCCCCTCCTCCGCCCTCCGCCGGCCGGGCACACCGGGCTGTGTGTGTGTGCAGAGCCTGGCACCGGACCCTCACCCTGCCAACCAGTGACAGCTGTGCCCGGCTCTGCCACCTGGGAATGGGCTATACTGGGTAGTGGGAAAGCTATACTGGGGAAGGGGTCTATACTGGGTAGGGGGCAAGGTATACTGAGGAAGGGGTCTATACTGGGTAGTGGGAAAGGTATACTGAGGAAGGGGTCTATACTGGGTAGGGGACAAGGTATACTGGGGAAGGGGTGTATACTGGGTAGGGGGCAAGGTATACTGGGGAAGGGGTCTATACTGGGTAGGGGGGCAAGGTATACTGAGGAAGGAGTCTATACTGGGTAGGGGGCAAGGTATACTGGGGAATGGGCTATACTGGGTAGGGGGCAAGGTATACTGGGGAAGGGGTCTATACTGGGTGGTGGGAAAGGTATACTGAGGAAGGGGTGTATACTGGGTAGGGGGCAAGGTATACTGGGAAAGGGGTCTATACTGGGTAGGGGGCAAGGTATACTGAGGAAGGGGTCTATACTGGGTAGGGGGCAAGGTATACTGGAGAAGGGGTCTATACTGGGTAGGGGGGCAAGGTATACTGAGGAAGGGGTGTATACTGGGTAGGGGGCAAGGTATACTGAGGAAGGGGTCTATACTGGGTAGGGGGGCAAGGTATACTGGGGAAGGGGTCTATACTGGGTAGGGGACAAGGTATACTGAGGAAGGGGTCTATACTGGGTAGGGGGCAAGATATACTGGGGAAGGGGTCTATACTGGGTGGTGGGAAAGGTATACTGAGGAAGGGGTCTATACTGGGTAGGGGGCAAGGTATACTGGGGAAGGGGTCTATACTGGGTGGTGGGAAAGGTATACTGAGGAAGGGGTCTATACTGGGTTGGGGGCAAGGTATACTGGGGAAGGGGTCTATACTGGGTAGGGGGCAAGGTATACTGGGAAAGGGGTCTATACTAGGTGGTGGGAAAGGTATACTGAGGAAGGGGTCTATACTGGGTAGGGGGCAAGGTATACTGGGGAAGGGGTCTATACTGGGTGGTGGGAAAGGTATACTGGGGAAGGGGTCTATACTGGGTGGTGGGAAAGGTATACTGAGGAAGGGGTCTATACTGGGTAGGGGGCAAGGTATACTGGGGAATGGGCTATACTGGGTAGGGGGCAAGGTATACTGGGGAAGGGGTCTATACTGGGTGGTGGGAAAGGTATACTGAGGAAGGGGTCTATACTGGGTAGGGGGCAAGGTATACTGAGGAAGGGGTCTATACTGGGTAGGAGGCAAGGTATACTGGGGAAGGGGTCTGTACTGGGTAGGGGCAAGGTATAATGGGGAAGGGGTCTATACTGGGTGGTGGGAAAGGTATACTGAGGAAGGGGTCTATACTGGGTAGGGGCAAGGTATACTGAGGAAGGGGTCTATACTGGGTAGGAGGCAAGGTATACCGGGGAATGGGCTATACTGGGTAGGGGGCAAGGTATACTGAGGAAGGGGTCTATACTGGGTAGGGGGCAAGGTATACTGAGGAATGGGCTATACTGGGTAGGGGGCAAGGTATACTGGAGAAGGGGTCTATACTGGGTAGGGGGCAAGGTATACTGGGGAATGGGCTATACTGGGTAGGGGGCAAGGTATACTGAGGAAGGGGTCTATACTGGGTAGGGGGCAAGGTATACTGGGGAAAGGGGCCTATACTGGGTAGGGGGCAAGGTATACTGGGGAAGGGGTCTATACTGGGTAGGGGGCAAGGTATACTGGGGAAGGGGTCTATACTGGGTAGGGGGGCAAGGTATACTGGGGAAGGGGTCTATACTGGGTAGGGGCAAGGTATACTGAGGAAGGGGTCTATACTGGGTAGGGGGCAAGGTATACTGGGGAAAGGGGCCTATACTGGGTAGGGGGCAAGGTATACTGGGGAAGGGGTCTATACTGGGTAGGGGGCAAGGTATACTGGGGAAGGGGTCTATACTGGGTAGGGGGCAAGGTATACTGGGGAAGGGGTCTATACTGGGTAGGGGGCAAGGTATACTGGGGAAAGGGGCCTATACTGGGTAGGGGGCAAGGTATACTGGGGAAGGGGTCTATACTGGGTAGGGGGCAAGGTATACTGGGGAAGGGGTCTATACTGGGTAGGGGGCAAGGTATACTGGGGAAGGGGTCTATACTGGGTAGGGGGCAAGGTATACTGGGGAAGGGGTCTATACTGGGTAGGGGGCAAGGTATACTGGGGAAGGGGTCTATACTGGGTAGGGGGCAAGGTATACTGGGGAAAGGGGCCTATACTGGGTAGGGGGCAAGGTATACTGGGGAAGGGGTCTATACTGGGTAGGGGGCAAGGTATACTGGGGAAGGGGTCTATACTGGGTAGGGGGCAAGGTATACTGGGGAAGGGGTCTATACTGGGTAGGGGGCAAGGTATACTGGGGAAGGGGTCTATACTGGGTGGTGGGAAAGGTATACTGGGTAGGGGGCAAGGTATACTGGGGAAGGGGTCTATACTGGGTAGGGGGCAAGGTATACTGGGGAAAGGGGCCTATACTGGGTAGGGGGCAAGGTATACTGGGGAAGGGGTCTATACTGGGTAGGGGGCAAGGTATACTGGGGAAGGGGTCTATACTGGGTAGGGGGCAAGGTATACTGGGGAAGGGGTCTATACTGGGTAGGGGGCAAGGTATACTGGGGAAGGGGTCTATACTGGGTAGGGGGCAAGGTATACTGGGGAAGGGGTCTATACTGGGTAGGGGCAAGGTATACTGGGGAAAGGGGCCTATACTGGGTAGGGGGCAAGGTATACTGGGGAAGTGGTCTATACTGGGTAGGGGGCAAGGTATACTGGGGAAGGGGTCTATACTGGGTAGGGGGCAAGGTATACTGGGGAAGGGGTCTATACTGGGTAGGGGGCAAGGTATACTGGGGAAGGGGTCTATACTGGGTGGTGGGAAAGGTATACTGAGGAAGGGGTCTATACTGGATAGGGGGAAGTTTATAATGGGTAACGGGAGATTATACTGAGGAAGGAGTACTGTACTATATAGTCTATACTGTGCAGAGTGTAATGTATACTGGGGAAAGGGCACAGCCTATGCTGGGTAGGGGGCAATTTATATTGTGAAAGTGGCACAGTCTTCATTATAAAAGGCCACAACACCCTAGGGAAGAGCACCTTCTGCAAAGAGATGGGGGGCAATGTACACAGAGGAAGGGGCAACTAACAAGTGGGCACAATGATACCCGAGGGCACTGACACAATACACTCTAGGTCTGTGTACGCTGCGGGAGGGGCACAATCTTAATTGAGATGGGGACGCAGCAACGACGGAGCAGACACTGGGATGGTCTACAATGCCCAATGACACTGGCATGGGGCATATTCTGGATCCTGGCCACTGGGTAGGGGGGTGCATTATGTGGAGTAGGGGGCATGCTTGGTAGTGGGGCCATATGACATTGAGGAGGGGGGGTTGTCACATTGGGCTCAGCGCAGAGGGGCAGCTGGCCAGCCTGGGCCCAGCCTGTTAAGGCAGACAGCAATGCCGTGTAATCCGTCACATGCGGCTGGGAATGGATCATGTGGCAGTCATGAAAGAAAGCTAATTTGCGTGTGGGGTTAAAAGTAAATGGAATAAGCGGCATGGAAATCCGGGATTATCCCGAGTGCCGGAGTTTTTGGTAGAAATGAAGAGAAGGTAAATATCAGGGCTTAGCCTTTTCCTAGCAGTACTAACAATTGCCTGGGGGAGCTTGTGCCAATGTGATGCCAGCAATGCCCCCGGGCTACGAGTTTAGGTAATTAGGACAAGAAGGATTCAGGTAACTGCTGAGTTTTCCATATAAGTGGCCTCACATCATGGGGCCAACCCCCTCCCCACCCCCATGGGACCCTTCCTACTGCGCACCAGTCCCTCATCCAGATCAACAGATGACTTTTCTTTACACAAAATGGCCTTTTCCTTACGCATCAAAAAGTGCGAATGCGTATTATGGTCGTATTTTCTGGCCTATTTTTGATACTTTGATGTGTTATTTGGGATGTATTTGGGTTTGCTTTTTCGGCTTTTCGCATACTGCGTGTTTTCCCACGTTGCTTTAGCATATGGCACGTGATTAGTATGGGCTTGCGCACGAACCACAGCATGGTGATGCACAATTTTGCCCTTCTGGAGAAGGTGCTGCAATACCAGGATGTGTCCCCCTCTGCAGCTCTTATGGAAGTTCCCACAGAGCTATATCTGGGCACACAGAGTGCCTCTGGGCAGTCTGTCCGGAAACAAACTTGTCTTGTCTCATTTTGGGTAATTTTTTTGGTTTATGTGGTATGTTTGTGTTGTGTCTATGTATATATTTCTATATGTAAATGTGGATTTGAGAACATAGGTGAAGATGAAAATCATCTACCTGCCCCTAAAAAATGGGAGCACCGCCACAATTATAAATATAATAAAAAAAAATTGTATTATACACAGTGCACTGATTAAAAACAACAAAAATGACACAGAGACAAAAACAGAGCGCCCCCTGTCCCCTATACATAATATACCCAATTAATAGCAGATAACTATAGAAGAGTGCAGATGCCATATATATACATAATAAATATTCCTCATAAATTGAATTTTTGTGCAGGCACAAACAAAATGTGTGTGTGTATATATATATATATATATATATATATATATTATACCCCACAAATGTAGCCCAAAAACGATATATACATATGCATAATAAAGAATCACAAAAAATGTGAACACAATAATAAACCAACCTATTGACTTTCCCCCTCCCAGTGGACGGTGCCAGTTGCCGGTTATAGAGTGTATTTGGTGATATATTAGCACATTGTGGTCTCACTGCTTTTGTGGATCTTGTATCTTGGGTGTATCACTCTTGGGTGTTTAGGTGATAGGTGATGGGTATGTTCATGGTTATCTATTGTGTTTCACACAGTTTGTTATACATGGATTTTTACCTTTTATTGTGAGGATCTATACCATTTTTTCCATGAGTGGCTCTTTTGTAATATTTTTCACATTCTTTTTGGGGTCAGTTATTATAGGTTCTTTATGGATTTGAGTCAGTAGGTTGGGTGTCAGCCTGGCATGCCACCATGCATTTTGCTGTTGCCACTGTGCTATCAGTGCCTCCCTGTGACGGTTGCTGTTCTGTTGCTCCTTCACTATTGCTTGGAGGTCATGGTGGAGCAGCATTATATGTCTCTGCATGGTTTGGTGGAACCGTGCTGTGGTTTGCATGAAGGCTCTGCTATCTGCTTGCCAATCTGTCTCCATCAGCTGCACCCTCAACAGGGGAAGGTGGCGATGTGCCTGATCCCATTGTCTTCTTCCCCGGGTAGGGACATTTGCAGCTGGAGCAGTGCTTGGCTTTTCCACATGTGTTGTGTGCTTGATACAGGTGATGGGAAATCCTCGGGCTCCAGCTGCTCATCACGATGCAGTTGTTGGTCATACTAGAGCTGTGGATACAGCTCTGGCAACAGAGGGAGTGGAGGAGGCAGCTGCTGCTGCAGTGGCAGCTGTGGATATTGCTGCTGCTGCAGTGGCAGCTGTTGAGGCAGATACTGCAGCACTGGCAACTGTTGAGGCAGATGTGTCTGAGGGTGCTGGGGATGTAACTGCTGCTGTAGAGGGTGCTGATGCTGCTGTTGTGGAGGTAGATGCTGTGGATCTTCCCCCTTGAGATCCTGTATGGCAGCCAGAAGCAGGGTGTGTCTGTAGGGCAAGACAAATAGGTTAACGCTCTGCTGCCACACACACAGTACACAAAAATAGGGATGCATGGGGATCCAGGGGTCCCCACTTTGGGCACATGAAACTTACCATATCGAAGACTTCCATTGGACTGATGATGCAGTCCTTGCTGATGTAGCCGCAGTACTTGTGTGTTCCTGTGGTTGGGTGGCCATGTTTGTTTGCTGGGTGTTTCCTGCAATGTGAATAGGGTATATGCTTAGTAAAGTGCCAGACCTTGTGTGGCTAAGCAATGGCTACCCCATATGGTTCCACATTGTACAAACAAGCAAGGTGTGGCACATACTCATGCACTTAAAGGTCAGTACTTGGCTTTGTGGTGGCATGTGGCAATTTTCCAAGATTCATCTGGTTGCACAGCCTGTGTGTCATGGCCCAGGCAGAACATTTAGGCTGTGCTGGCATCCTGAACTTGGGCATTAAAATGAGGCTGACTCAGATTTGACCACTTCCAGCGGCTGCATGCATATCAGAGTCAATGGTCCCCAGCAAGCCCTGTAGTGTTGCTGGGTTTAACAGCCCATACACCATTTCTTCCAATGCCCATTGCAGGATATTCTGCCTCTGGTTTGCAATCTGAAAAGCAGACACAAAGGATGTAGCCATGTAAAGATCAGGGCCCAGATCAACAGGACCTATAGCACACAGTCCATTACCCTTGTTGTCTTCCTTAGTTGATTTTTTCTGCATATTTCAGGTCTGCAAACTTCTTTTGGACTTGATACACATCCTCTAGCTCTGGGCCGGCACTTTTAGCCTGTCTGATGATGGCGTCCCACAGGTCGGCTTGTCAGCTATGGGTGTGGCTCTAGACCTGCGTCCATTGAGCTGATCAAAATGTTCAGACACCCCAGTCAGACACTGGGCATCATTAAACCTGCCACTCAGAGTGCCCCGTAGCAGGTAGCGGCCAACATAGGCCTGCTGAGCCTGCTGGGGAGATCTGCTCAGCCAATTTTATATATTTCTATTTTCTGCATCACAAACAAACATCAAGCAAGGAGAAGGATAGAAGGATGGGCACATGTAAGCACTTAGGAGCAGAAGACACTTGGCACAGCAATATGGAAGTACTAGAATAGCAGGGACAGGGGCAGAACATTGGAAAACACAAAAAATGGGAGGCTCATATATGCGTACACGTCAGCGTATGCATACAGACCACGGACTACACGCGCAAAAATGAAGGACAAAACAGCTAATTTCCGAAGTTAACCAGTAAGACCTTGCCAGACAGTGACACATTTCGCAGTAAGGTACGTTTCTAAAAACGCTGGAGGACTGGATGTTCGTGCCGCATAAATGACACTGTTGTCCAATACATACACTGCGAGAGATGTACGCACAACTGGTCCTCTATAAGTACACTGAAATTCCTCATTACAGAGGAACAAAACCCGTGATTTTCACTATTCCCTGTTTCGTTACTTGCCCAGGGGGCAAGCTTGATGAAACCCCCCAGATAGTCCAAAAAAATGGGGATGCAGCTGCTGATATTCACATCACCATGGGAGTCAGGGCAAAGGTGAGTTTTGCATGAATGGGTTTCACACAGCGGGGCATCTCGATTTGGAATGCCCTAGGAAAAGGCCAGTGGTGAGTTTTCCAAATGGGTTTTCATGGGCGCCTGGCCTCCTGATGTGCCCTGCTGTGTGTATCCCTGGGGTACTCGTATTTTACTCACCTACCTTGCAATCCCATGGCGAATGTGCAGATGCTCCTCTAATAAACATATATTCATGAGTGGCTTAGTAATGCTCAATAGAGCTTAGACGTGTGCCCACAGCAGCCATTCAGATAAGCAGCTGGGTGAGGGGAGGCGCCAGTGGCATTGTGGGATCGCAGCAGGGAAAGTGACGGTGGCAACCTACAGGGGTTTCTTTATGTGGGAATCCTGAAACTCAGGGATTGCCTTTATCTGACCCTGGTGATTTTTAGACTCTAGGGCTGGGTGTACTTGTGCTTGTTCCTCTTTAATGCGGATCAAACCCCCCCCAGTGATTCCAAAAACCCCTCTGGGAGTAGAAAAATATATCGCTATTTTCACTTACCCTGTCATATTGTAAACCCTGTTTACCGGCGGCTCTCACGAGACTGGGTTCTTCGGCAGCCACATCCCCGGCTACCCTGCAGCAACTGTGCACACTCCCGTGCCCAGCCATTCATATAGGCTGGCACACATCATCCGTCAGTCTTGAGATTAGCTAATCAGTGATGGCAACTGCCAGAGGGCTTGGATTCAGCAATGGAAAAGGCCACCACAGCAGAGCCAGCACCATTGTCCAGAGTATGAGAGCGGGTGAGGTGCGGGGGGGGACGCAGAGGAGAAAAAAAAAGAGTTTGGTTCTGCTTTAACAGATCACAGCCCTGGGGACTTCACACAGTGAAAGAGGATCCAGTGCACGCGCCATGTGCAAATCCCAGACGCTGGGTCATGATCCAATCCGCAAATCATTGGTCCTGCCACACAACCCCAGCAACAGGGTTGGACTGGGGCTCTTAGGGCCCCCATAGGGAAACATTCTTTTGGCCCACCAGAGGAAATCATTCTTTGGGTCCTCTAGAGGAAGTCAATCCCACCAGAGAAAATTATCCTTGGGGCCCACCCAGCGATAACTCAAACTCTGAGAACACTCCAGCAAACCAGTATTGGATCTAGTGTACTTCCCTGACTGGCCTTGGGCATGTGGATGGGGCCCACAGGAGGATTCTCTGTTGGGCCAGTCTGATACTGTCTGGTAATCTGTAAAAATTGCCCGATCTTTTGCTGGGAAAGGAGGGGGGTGGGATATATTAATCAATAGGATGGGTTTGGCTCCATTTTAAAGGGTCCAGATGTGAAAATCTAAGAAAGTGCATTGGTGTTACCCGCTGGCTGTAGGAAGCTCTGGGAACCCCAAGCTTCTCAGTAAAGCTTGCAGCTCCACCAGTCTAAGTCACCATTACATCTAAGCTGTCCTGCAGATGGTCTGCTGGCTGCTAGCGGGGTTGAGGTTGGCCACAAGGCCTGACAACATGTGTCATGTATGGCTGCCTCCGGGACACATCTTGCAGTGAGGACAGCTGCAGTGGGTTTTTCTTTCCTTTTATTCCACTTCACAGGGCATGAATCCCCCCTTGTCAAACAAAGCCACACTTCTGCATGCACATGACATGTGTGTAACCCTTCCCCAGCAACATGTGCACATCCAGCTGTTGCTGACTTAGCTGCTGTCCCTTCAGGGCGAGCTGACACATACAGCCAAACAACATTTGGAGAGCCACAGGTTTCTTTCACTGGAAATAGCAGACAGCTAATTAGGAAATAAATGACCAAACTGCAGTTTATAATGGTATAAATAATGAAATAATAATAAAATAATAATAATAACTTTTAAAATTATTTCACCAGCCGGATATTGCTAAGGTTAGACAGAGCTCAATGCTGCAGCTGGGCACTGGCTAAGGGCCAATTGGTAACAGCAACATTGTTCTAGGTGCTGGCCAGATGGTATTGGTGTTACAGGGAGGGCACCTTGGGCTTGGGAAAATTGCACATGTTCTAGGTGCTGGCCAGATAGTACTGGGGCTATAGAGACATTGTGCTAGGCATAAAGGGGCACATTGTGCTGGGGATAAAGGGGCATATTGTTCTAGATCAGTGGTTCTCAACCTTTCTAATGCCGTGACCCCACAATACAGTTCCTCATGTTGCGGTGACCCCAAACCAAAAAATAATTTTGGTGGCTACTTCAAAACTGTAATTTTGCTACAGTTATGATTCGGAAGGTAAATACCTGATATGCATTATGTATTCGCATTGCTACAAATCAAACATAATTTAACATAGTGATTAATCATAAAAGCAATATTTAATTATATGTTGAGAAATATTTATTTCTATAGCGCTGCTGCAGGCGGTAGCGCGACTTCTCAGCAGCTAAAGCCATCGGAAATATGTATTTACAGATGGCTTTAGGCGACCCCTGTGTTTTGATCGTTCGACCCCTGCCGGGGTCCCGACCCACAGGTTGAGAACTGCTGTTCTAGGTACTGGCTAGACAGTACTGGGGCTATAGAGGGGGCACATTGTGCTGGGGATAAAGGGGCACATTGTTCTAGGTGCTGGCCAGATAGTACTGAGGCTATAAAGACATTGTGCTAGGGATAAAGGGGCACATTATGCTGGGGATAAAGGGGAACATTGTTCTAGGTACTGGCCAGATAGTACTGGGGCTATAGAGGGGGCACATTGTGCTAGGGTTAGAGGGCACATTATTCTAGGTACTGGCCAGATAGTACTGGGGCTATAGAAGGGGCACATTGTGCTAGGGATAAAGGGGCACATTGTTCTAGCTGCTGGCCAGATAGTACTGGGGCTATAGAGGGGGCACATTGTGCTAGGGATAAAGGGGCACATTGTTCTAGGTGCTGGCCAGATAGTACTGGGGCTATAGAGGGGGCACGTTGTGCTAGGGATAAAGTGGCACATTGTTCTAGGTACTGGCCAGATAGTAATGGGGCTATAGAAGGGGCACATTGTGCTAGGGATAAAGGGGCACATTGTTCTAGGTGCTGGCCAGATAGTACTGGGGCTATAGAGGGGGCACATTGTGCTAGGGATAAAGGGGCACATTGTTCTAGGTACTGGCTAGATGGTACTGGGGCTATAGAGGGGAAAAAGGGGCACATTGTTCTAGGTACTGGCTAGACAGTACTGGGGCTATAGAGGGGGCACATTGTTCTAGGTACTGGCCAGATAGTACTGGGACAATAGAGAGGGCACATTGTGCTGGGGATAAAGGGGCACATTGTTCTAGGTACTGGCTAGATGGTACTGGGGCTATAGAGGGGGCACATTGTTCTAGGTACTGGCCAGATAGTACTGGGACAATAGAGAGGGCACATTGTGCTGGGGATAAAGGGGCACATTGTTCTAGGTACTGACTAGATGGTACTGGGGCTACAGAGGGGGCACATTGTGCTGGGGATAAAGGGGCACATTGTTCTAGGTGCTGACCAGATAGTACTGGGGCTATAGAGGGGCACATTGTTCTAGGTACAGTACTGGCTAGACAGTGCTGGGGCAATAGTGGAGGCATATTGTTCTAGATAATAGCCAGATAGTACTGGGGCTATAGAAGGAAACATTGTTCTAGGTTCTGCCTGCATAATCCTGGGGCTATAGAGGGGGCACACTGTTCTAAGTACTGACCAGATACTACTGCAACTATAGAGGGGCATTGTGTTGGGAATAAAGAGGCACATTGTTTAGGGGCTGGCCAGGTAACACTGGGGCTATAGAGGGGGCATATTGTTCTAGGTACTGGCTAGCTACACCTGGGGCAATAGAGGGGGCACATTGTGCTAAGGATTAAAGGGGCACATTGTTTTAGATACTGACCAGATGGCACTGGGGCTATTGAATGGACACATTGGAGCTATAGAGGGGCCACAGTGTTCTAGATACTGACCAAATGGCACTGGGAATATAGAGGGGGAACATTGTTCTAGGTACTGGCTAGATGGCACTGGGGATATATGTGATATATGCATCCAAAATCAGGATGCCCCACTGTGTGAAACCCCCCAGGTCGCAGGCGGCCGCCGCATCCCCGCTATCCCTCTAGCAGGGCGCGTGCCCGTGCTGGCCATTTGTGAATGGCCGGCGCGGGCACGCTGCGTTAGAGGGAAGCGCGAGATGTGCCCACCAGCGCACTCGGAGCCGCTGAGCTAAGACGTCGGGTTAGACGTCCATAGCTCAGTGGCTCTGAGTGCGCTGATTGGACAAGCGGCCGCGCCGTAGGACCGGGATGAGGACCAAAACCCAGGATAGCCAAAATCCTGGGTTTTGGTCTACTTTAAAAGCATCTCGATATAAATTTAGCAAACCTTTAAAGTCTGTGAATGACAAAGTCCTGGTAAATGTAAGTAGTTAGGGTGTTTTGGACTTCTAGTCCTTAGATCGATTCCCCCCCGGGGCATCCAAAATTGGGATGCCCCTCTGTGTGAAACCCCACAGGTCGCCCCGTACACTTATGTACGAGCCGCAGCCACATCCCTGCTATCCCTCTAGCAGGGCGTGTGCGCTCTTCAGGCTTTTGTGAATGGCCGAGGCGGGCAAGCTCCCTGTTAGAGAGAAGCAGGGGATGCGACCGGCAGCCTTAGCGCGCTCAGTGGACGAGCGCCCGTGGTAAGACTGGGAAGAGGTGAGTTGCCTCAGCGATCTGGGGGGTTTCACACAGCGAGGCACCCCGATCGGGGGTAGTCAAAATGCTGGGTTTTGGTCCACTTTAGGCCCTTTACGATGAGGACAGGAAATAGTTGCACATTTCAGTCTGTAGCTGCTAACTGTCCCCTAACAGACAGTATTTTTATAATACGGGCTAGCTGATGGCATGAGGGGGTAGGTGAGGTTAGTTTCTGCCCCCCCCCCCCCCATTTCCTGTACCCTGTTGGATGAAGCTCTGTTAGGAAAAAGGTGAGTATTTCTATAATGAAGGGCTCACAGATAGTATGAGATAGTAGGTGAGGTCCCCCGTCATGTCTCCCTTCACATAGTTACAAGTGAGGGCTTAGGTCCACTTTAAATTGAATTTGTCATGATGACAGTTATAGTGGACCAAAAAGCCAGGATTTTGACTATCATGGGCTTTGGTCCTTGCCCCCAGGGCACTCCGATCGGGTGTGCCCCATTGTGTGAAACCCTCCAGGTCACCCAACGGAACCTACCTTTCCTTGGTCCTACAGTGCATGCGCAGCCTCTCGTCCAATCAGTGCACTCGGACCCGCGAGCAGATCTGAGCGGCCACCCATTCACAAATGCCTGTTGCGGGAATGGTTCCTGCTCTCGCATGCGCCGCTGGACTGGGAAAGAAGGTGAGTTTCTGGGCGACCTGGGGAGTTTCATACAGTGGGGCATGCTGATCGCCCTGTGGGGAGAGAATCAAGCGGCCCTTACAGATTCCTGAGCTGGAACGATCTCTGTGGGTTTTGGTCCATTTTAAAAAAGGAAGTCCAAGTGTTTTGTAGCACTTCGCCCACCTTGCCCCTGTGTTAAAGTGGACCAACACCATGATCGGCCAGGAAATCTATTATTCCCAGGGCGATCCGATCCCTCCCTGCAGGGCATCCAACATCGGGATGCCCCGCTGTGTGAAACCCCCCAGGACGCCCCATTCACCTTACCTTACTCCCGGTCCAACAGCGCATGCGCGGGCCGCATCTCGTTCTTCTCTCTAGAAGGGCGCGTGCCCGTGCCAGCCATCTGTGAATGGCCGACGCGGGCGCGCTCCCTGTTAGAGGGAAGCGCGAGATGTGCTTGGATGCGCATACCACAGCGGCTCCGAGCGCGCTGCTTGGACGAGCGGCAGCGCATGCGCCGTAGGAGCGGGGTGAGTTTTTATCGGGCGATCTGGGGGTTTCACACGGCGGGGCACCCCCGATCGAGGTGCCCCGCGGAAGTGGACCAAAACCCAGGATAGTGAAAATCCTGGGTGTTGGTCCACTTTAAGCCCAAATTACTCACCGGGGGGGGGGGGGCAATCTTGCACGGAAGCTTAATTTGGGAGCTTGAGTGACAGGTCAGACACCCAATCCCATGCAGCAGTGGAATACTGGACTGTTACTGTTATTCCAGACTCTGCTCTTACGTGACCTCCGCCGGTGACGCATCCCCGGCTTCTCTTTGGGCGTTCGCGCTCCTAACCTTTCTGAATGGCCAGCCGGCTGCATCTCATCACAGCAGCCATAGATTATCGGTGGACCCACTTTTGGGTTTCCACCTGCTTTAAAGGCTTTCATATAAGGCCGGCCAATGTCTGAGATCTCTGCATCAGCCAGATGCAGAGAATGCCGGGCTATCGATAACACAGGTCAGCAACTCCCTTTATTCATTCTTCTCTCTTCCTCTCAACTGGTCGGCCCGGGTCTGCTTCACTGCGGTTGTTAGTCAACAATAACCAGCGGAGAAGAGCTGAGAAAGGGGGGAAGGGTTGGTTGTTAGTCTCCAGCATCTATTTCCAGCGGCAAAGGAAGAATCCGATTCATTTAATTAGTATTGTTTATTTATATAGTGCCATCTTCCTCCATAGGGCTGTACAGACAGGTTAAAACATACAGCACAGACACTATTCGAAACAAAATGCAAACAAAGTTACAAGCAATTGCTATGAAAACAGGAGAGAGCGTCTTGCCCCATGAGCTTGCACTCTAAATGACAACTTATAAACAATTTATTTCTTCTCTTAAAGTAGACCAAACCCATTTTGGCCATCCCTAAAAGAGTCCAGGGCCGGATGATTCCATCTCTACTGTGCATCCTGATTTGGGATGCCCTGCTGTGTGAAATCCCCCGATATCGGCGTAAAATGTACTGATTCCACGGCACATGCACAAGCCTATCTGAGTGGCCAGGCGGGGATTGGGAAGGACCAGGCATTGCATTCATTTAGAATAGATCGCCCCTGTTCTGACTGAAATGCATGCAATGTGGGATCACAGAAAACATAAGAATACCAGCATTCCCTGGGGTTTTGCACACAGCACATTCCATATTAGGATGCCCCATTAAAGCAGAACAAAACCCAGAGGAGTGAAAAACCTGGGTTTTGATACACTTTAAAGTGGACCTGTCACCAGGATTTTCACTATCCTGGTGATAGGTCCTTGTGCCTTAGGCATCCTGATTTGGGATGCCCCACTGTGTGACACCCCCGCCATTGGCTGGTCTTTCTTACCTTTCCTGGAGCCTACAGCGCAGATGCACATCCAATCAGCTTCTTTATTCGCACATATTAATGTCCAGCTGGAGAAGCTAAATGGAATCCCCAGTCGTGCACATGTGCGGTGTCACGTGCATCCTTCGGCTGTGCGCGGCCATGCACAGCTATTCCGTTGCAGCAGGTGTGGCCATGCATGGCCGAATAGGATGTAAGTGATGCCGCTGCCCACCGTGCATGCACCATGGGCTTGTTGGAAGGTAAGCTTAGCGGGCAAATGGGGGGGCTCACAGAGAGGGGCATCTCAGTTCGGAAAGCCTTCGTGGAGAGGGAATCAGCAGGTCTTGGAGTCTCATAGACTCCAGGGCAGGTTTTGGTCTGCTTTAAAGCAGGACAAAACCCAGGTATTTAACTCAATGGTTTTGGTCTACTTTACAGATTTAGTGAGAATAGTGACACAGTCAGAATCACTAATTTTGGTCCACTTTAAGCAACCACTGGCCTAGAGTTATTAAGGCTCTCCCCATGCTGGCTGTTGGGGATACACTGTGGATAAGGGGAAGCACCTTCATCATATATCACAGAGCCAGACAGTGCTGGCAATCCATCATCTCTGAATATTTAATAACAACTTCCTCTTGGAAGCACTACAGACCAACCTCTGCCTAAAAAACAGCCATAACTCCTGAGATAAGTTACAGATCACTCTATATCAGGAGAGTACAACCTTTTTTCGGTCTGTGGGTGGCAATGTCTCATTGTTTTATTTAACTTTACCGCAGAAAAGCTGTAACCTTAAAGTGGAACAAAACCTAGGATTTTGAGGTTTCATGGTTGGTGCGCCGGTGAGTTTCTGCACGCAATTCAGAGTGGTCATGCTTGGGCTTCTGCCTTTTTCATGGTCCTCAAAATGGGATGCACTTTCATTTTTGGAATCAATTTGCGCACTAGAGTTAGCCATTGTGCCAATTTGCATCTAAAATTTTCAGCTAGAGCCCTTTTTGTGCACCGAACTGTATCCGGCACCTGATTTCTGGTATGTTTAGAGGGCAGAAAAGCCTGCACAAATGTGGCAATTTGAAGAGTGAATGTCCCTCAGTAAATAGGTGGAGGAAACTTCCAATGAGTATCAGGCTTATTTCATTCCGAAAACACATGCCAGCAGCGGCATGTTTTTGAACAATGAAAGTGTCAGCCACAAGTTCTTTTTAGGGACTGAACACTTTTTTTGGTTTGGTTTGCTACAAAAAATAATAAAAAGTTTAAAAAAAAACACAGAAATTAAGGTCCAAACAACAAAAAGACCCACATTTTAGCAAAAACAAAAACAAATATATAGTTAAATTATTAAGCATTAATATGCAAACCAAATAGGGGAGGGTTAAAGAGAACATCAGGGACAAAACATTGCTATGGAGATATAGTAAAGGAAAGGGGAGAAACATGGGGGACCATTGGGAGCAGTTATGCGCTTAGTCGGCCAAATGCGCATGGGGTGGGGCTACTTGAGCTTCAAAACAGCCTTACCTTGTGGAAGGCACAAATTGTGCTTCTCCCAAGTGCTTGCCATTTGGTGAGCTTTGCACGGGCACCTGCGGTGCCCATGCAGCCATGAATCATGCATCTAGGCGCATGTGGAATTGTTTGCGCTTTGCCTGAGCGTTTTTGTGCCCTGACCTTGAATCGACCCTTATATCTGTGAAACCCTCCAGATCGACCATAAAAACTCCCTTTACCCGGTCCTACAGTGCATGCAGGGTCTCTCATCCAATCAGGGCCATTGGCTGTGTATATTAATGCTTGGAAAACGGCTCTGTGCACCGCAATCAGGAGCAATATTTACATCAGCGAGGGAGCCAGGAAGAAGGAGAGTTTTGTCCAGAGAGATTTGCCATGGGGCTTTCACACAGCAGGGCATCCCGATCTGCTGGCCCTGTTGCGATTTGTTCCACTTTAAAGCAATGTTTATATGCACAGGCAGAGGTGAGACAGGAAGAGGTGAGCAGAAGTGGTAAAAGTGAGTGCAGGAGGTGAGCAGAGGTGGGTATAGGTAGGCAGGAAGAGGTGAAAAGATGTGGGGAGGGCTGGGGGGGAAGAAGAATATAGAGGTGAAGTGGGCAGAGGTGAGATGGGCTGTAGCTGGCATAGGTAAGGTTGGGTGAGGTTGGCTGAAGTGGGCAGGGTGAGGTGGGAATAAGCGAGTCGTGGTGAGACATAAAGAGGTGATGTGAGCGGAAGTGGTAAAAGGTAAGCAGAGGTAAAGCAGGAAGAGGTAGGCAGAGGTGAGATTGGTAGAGATGAGGTGCAAAGAAGTGGGCACAGGTGAGGTGAGCAGAGCTGAAAATAAGTGGGCAGGGGTGAGCTGGGAAAAAGGAAGCAGAGGTGGGACAAAAAGAGGTGAAGGTAGAATAAGGTAAGTAGTTAAGCAGAGGTGGGTAGAGGTAAGCAGAGATGAGATGAGGAAAGCAGAGGTACAAAGAGGTGGGCTGAGGTGAGGAGCATAGAAATAAGGCAGGAGGGTGAAGTTGAAAGAAATGGGAAGGGGTGAGGTATAAAGGGGTCAGGTGAGCAGAGGTGAGGTTGGCTGAAGTGGGAAGATATGAAATAGGAAGAGGTAAAAGTGAACCAAAACCCAGGATTTTGACTATCCTGGGTTTTGGTCTTTGCTTCGGGGGTGCCCCATGTCTCCTAATCTCACTTACCCTTCCCCGGTCCTACGGCGCATGCGCAGCCCTTTCATCCAATCAGTGTGCTCGGATCCGCTCGAGCCCCTTTGTCCAGGAGCTCGTCTAATGCAAGAAGATCCGAACATGCTGACAGCGCACCCCCCGCTACCCTTTAACATGGAACGTGCCAGCACTGGCCATTCACAAATGCCTGGCATAGGCACGCACCCAGCTAAAGCGGGGATGTGGCCGCTGCTCGTGCATGTGTCGTTGGGTCGGGAATGAAGGTGAGTTTTTGGGCAACCTGGGGGGTTTCACACAGTGGGGCACCCCGATCCGAGGGTTCCACTCTAAAGTAGTCCCACACCTGTTTTCTATATAATGTGTATGGGGCTGCATTGTGACTGTCTTGGGGGGAGGTCATCCAGATTTCTGGAGCCCACCCTCACACAGAGCACCGCAATCTTTACCTGATCTCTCGACTTCAAGGCTGGCAAATACAGGTTTTAGTCCACTTTAAAGCGGGAAGGCTGTCAAAAATGACTACTGGTCCATTCGCCCCTAGCATTGTGCCTGATACCGAAGGAGCTCCCCCACTTCTGCATTGCCTCCCCACCGCCTGCCAGCTCACATGGGGCAGTAAACTGGCAGCCGGTGGCTAGGTAACGTCTCTGCCTGACATAATGCTTAATTGTAGGTTATGCGCAGGGGGCTTGCGGCAAACACTGGTGGTTGTTGGCAACCATAGAGGCGATTGAGAGCCAGGTGAGAATTCTCCCCATGTGGGAGAGTAGGCCAGTACTGAGGAAGCGCAGAAGTGTGTTGGGGGCAGCCATCCTGTAGTATCGCACAGAACACCTTCTTTCCTAAGGCCGGCCCTGGGTTGAGCTGAGGTGGCAAGAAGTGAGGCAGGAAGAAGTTGTAAAGAAAGTGGGAAGGGGTGAGGTGGGAAAGGGTCAGGTGGGCTGAGGTGAGCTGAAGTAGGGAGAGGTGAGGTGGAAAGAAGTGAGAAGGGGTGAGGTGGGCTCAGGTGTGGTAGGTAAAAGTAAGGTGGGTTGAGCAGAGGGAAGGTGTGCTGAAGTGAGGAAAGCAGAGGTGATGCAAGAAGCAGTGAGGAGGGAAGAAGTGGGTAGGAGTCAGGCAGAAAAAGGTGACGCGGAAAAAGGTGATGTGGAAATGAGTAAAGGCAGGGCCGGCCTCAGGACGAAAGGTGCCCTGTGTGAGATTGAAGGATGCCACCCCCTCTGTGTGCCCTCACTACCAGCCCTCTGCCCCACATATTTGACAGAAGCCCCCTGTGCAAAACCTAGCATCAAGCCTGATGCCAGGCAGAGGTACCTACTCTCAGAAGTGTTCCGTGGCCATTGGCTGCCAGTTAACTGTCCCATGTGAGGTGGAGAATTGATCGGCGATGGGGAGGTAATGCAGAAGTGGGGGGTTCCTCTGGTTTCATGCATAATGTTAGGGGAGAAAGGTCCAGCAGTAATTTTTGACTGCAGGCCCACTTGAGACTGGGATGCCCCACTGTGTAAAACCAACCTGGAACACTGGTATACTTAACTTACAAGCAATCCCACGGCACATGCACGGTCCACATGCCTGGTTTTCCCAGCTTAGGCACTGCCATGCTGGAGGGAAACCAGGGATGCCAGCTGCACCCCACTCTCCATGCCAGGCTCTATAGACCAAAATTGTTCTTTGTCCCGTATTAGAATGCTGTTTGGATGAATGCCTGTGCATGTGCATTGGATGAATGCCTGTGCAACTGAACCAGTAAAGTTAGCGAGCAGGCGAGTGAATAAACTGAGCGGGTGGTGGGCGATCAAGCTGGCAGGCAGGTTAAAGCATCGAACAGGCAGACACAGCGCCCTTCTGACTATATGGCGCCTTGTGCAATGGCACACCTCACACACCCCAAAGGCCAGGAAGAGGTGAGGGCAGGGGTAAGTGGAAGTGAGGTGGGCAGAGGTGAGGGCAGTGCGGGCAACCGGTTGTGCACTGGTGCTCTATATAATGTACACAAGAGTTACTGCCTAGCTATGTGAAATATGTAACAGAACAATGCTGTGTCATTTTAATAGCGTTTGTGTGATTTCTCCAGCACTTTGGCTCCACATACAGCACATATCTCACCGGCGCTAAGAAAGCTCGAACATACCTGGAAAAAGTCAAGACCATTACAGGAATCCAGCCATTAGGAAAAAATAGTGGTTTTCTATTGGTGACCTCTGCAGCAGAATGCTAGACAACGATATGTTAGCATAGCCAAGAGGGTCAACTGTGGTTGAGTGTGTGATGGTGGGTGAAAGGGTCACTGAAATACTAAGAACATGCAGGCTCTGACTTACTAAAGCTATGCTCTTCCAACCCGGCACAGTAGACTCAGAAGTATCACTAAAATATTTTTTTCTTGGTGTACTCTGGCCCACAGGGTTACCAGGAAATTCCTCGGTGGGTCCCTGGTCCCAGATTCCATATTTTTTTAACTTTTTTTTTTTTTAGAGAAATCACTTTATCTCATGATTGTTTTCCTTGGTGCAATTCAGCACCATATTTAGCTGTGCAATTTTTGCCCTACACAGCAGACTTTAATGTCTGTCGGGGATGCTGGGGATGCATGGAGTGCGGCAAAGCCTTACCACAGCTGTCAAGATTCAAGGGGCGTTTCCAGAGAAACCAGGGAGTTTCACACTTTGGGGCATTCCAAATCGGGACACCGCAATGGACGAGTGTCAGCTCTTCTATATGGGTTTTGGTCCAATGCAATGAGCGGCATAGAACATTATTTGTATACAGAGACACAGTGCAGAGCGGCCAGCATCAATTAGGCTTGCGCATGGTGATGCCTAGGGAACTGACATAGCAGGACATCCCAGGGCATCTGCATGCCACAAGTTTTTTAGCCCCATGGATCTCTAGGGTTAACTGAAAAGAGTATTGGGGCACATTAAAGTGTACTAATCACTGTCTTGGCTAAAAGGGCGGGCCAATTTAATGCCATGCTGTGTGAACCCCCCGCAGTGGCCCACGATTGCTTACGTTTACCATGCAGCAATCGCAGGTCGCATCCAAACTGTAGCCTCGTCCACCCCTTCTCATGATCGGTCTGTGCAATGCTATAGCCTCGGCCATGAAGTACACCTGTTGGCCAGCTGTTGCATTGAGGGCAGCTCAGGGGGGACATTGGGCTGGTCATGGCCTAGCCAGGGGCCGGTAAAATCCAGAGCTGATTTTTGGCCCCAGTCTGACACCGATTGTAGGACTTATTAACCCTTGGATCGCTGATAGTTAGACACCTGCAGTTACAGTGGCCCGAAATGAACAATTAAAAAAAATTAACAGGAAATTGCCCTTAAGTCGACTGAGCGAATGAAAACTCCACTAACACTTATTTTTAAACAGCAGTGACCCTTAAGTGGCCTGAACTAGTGGACACTCAATTACTAATTGTTTTTATTTTTTTGTTTTCAAAAGAGCCTGAAGTGGCCTGAATACGTGGACACTCAACTAACACTTATTAAACAGCAATGACCCCCAGCTTCTTAGATAGACAGCGTAACTTCATCCAAGGTTTCAAGTGGATAGCCACACTTTGTCAACGACAGTATATAACGGAGAGGACCGATGATGAAGATCTGCATTCTTTTTATAATGTTCCTGGACCCTACAAAGACACTCGATTAACTCCCGATGTGTCTTTGCCAAAGAAGCCGGCTCCTGAGCAGCCGGTAAGTTGATATCTTTCGGGAGATCTGGCAAGATATTGGGGTGGAACCCAAAATTCGCAAGGAAGGGCGACCTGGCAGTTGAACAGTGGCAAGAATTATTATATGCAAATTCTGCCAGGGGCAGGAACTGATATCGATCGTCTTGGAGGGCAGAAGAATAACAATGTAGGCATTGTTCAAGTGTTTGGTTGGCATGTTCAGATTGCCAGTTGAACCGAGGGTGGTAAGCAGACAAATGCGCCAAAGAAATTTGGAGAGATTCACACAGACAGGGCGTATGAAGACTTAAGTAAGTGTGGGCATGGAAGGAATGCCCATCAAAGGAACAAAATGGGCCATCTTTGTAAATATGTAAACCTGTCAACCACCATTAGGATGGTAGTACATTCTTCAGAAGGGGGTAATTCACAATGATGAAGATGCCAAGTAAGTCCCTAAAAGTGCCATTGACCAGGTGCTGAAAGGGGCATTACACAGACCAAATGGCATGATTAAATAAATATTCAAAATGTCTGTAGCGAGTACGGAGGGTCGTCTTCCACCCCCTCTCTTATCCAGATGAGACTGTAGGCCCTCTCAAGTTGAGCATAGAAGATCTGTCCTGGTTTAAGGCGCTGAAAGAGGTTCGAAATTAAAGGCAGGGGGTAGCGATTCTTGACAGTTACTTTGTTAAGTTTCCCATAGTCTATGAAAGGGTGTAGGGTACCATCTTTCTTGCCCACAAAGAAAATACCTGTGCACCTGGGGCATGTGGAAGGCCGAATGAACCCTTTCTTTAAATTCTCTTCAATAAATAACGTTAAGGGAGCAACTTCTTACCCGGAGGACAGACTGGCCACCCATTAAAGCGTCCGGTTTCACTGCAGTAAAGGCAAAGATTGTGCTAGCACCTGCGATATTGGCCAATTGGTACTGTCAGACTACCAGGTATGAACCCTGATTGCTGAGACTAATTGACCGGCTCACCTCTTGACCGGGAAGCCTGGAAAGACTAACCACTAGAGCCCCTGACTGTGGGGGATAGACTGGGCTGCAGGAAGGCCCCAGGTCAGGAGACCTAGGAGTGGGTATTTCCAAATCCAGGGTAGAAGGCAGATCACAGCTGGATTGGAGACGGAGAACAAACCGAAGTCGTTGGGAGGCAGAACTGGATCGAGTAGTAAACAAGCTGAAGTCGTGGGGAGATGGAACTGGATCAAAGTCGTAGAACAAGCCGTGGTCGTAAGGAGTACAGGAGCGTCGTCAGAATCAAGCCGGGTCGGTAAACAGGAGTAGGTCCCTGCCGTTTATGTGGCAGGGTCACATGTCCCGTGTGGCAATAACAGCCATGCCCACTCTGGTTGCTAGGGCAGGAAGAAGGTTGATTGGCTGCTGTGTAGCCAATCAGTCTTCTTCCACGGTTTGGGGTGAACGGGGACATGGATTTCAGCTTGACTCGCAAAGTTAGGCAAGGACCCAAACTTTGTGAGTTGGGTCTGCTCATCCCTAATCGCTGGTCCTTTTTCTGTTGATGTTGGCAGCCTCACTGCAGCCTTTGCCCCTTTACAGTACTGGGTGACCAAGGGCCCAGCTTTAGGTTAGGGGAAGCCCTGTGCAAAAATTCATGTGGGAGTAAACTACCCTGAGTAAAATGAATTACAGTACCTTGCCGGCAAGGTTTTTCTCAATAAACAAATGTGTTTTATTTCCTTTTTGGTTCACAAATACATAAAAACAAAAAAATACATGCCCCCCCAAGCCAACCATCCCAGGCATAGGGGCTGGTAACCCGTGCCAGGGGCCTGCCTATGTCCTTTGGTACAGGTCTGATGCTCTCCTAGGGGTGCCAGGAGCACCTGGTTCCTGCCCAAGAGAAATGGAGCGGGTAATAGAGCAGCAGTACTGGCATGCCACCCCTAATCCCTGCAGGGGGCATGCTGGCCCCTCCTACTCTGTGAACTGATATAGAGGTCCCCTAGACCCCTTACAAGTTCATGAACAGTGGCAGAAAAAAAAGATGCAGCCCAAAACATGTATAATAATCTAAATTAAACAGTACTCACCGCTCCGCGATGAGGTGCCAAAACACATGTAATACTCTATACACAATACTCACTGGTCCCTACCTACTCCTTCCTCTCCTCTGGTCCGTCGCATTGGGGGCTTCCTTCTGGTCCAGCACTGGGGTCTTTTGAAGCCAGCAGCAGCATAAAAATCAGACACCCCACCGGCATATCTTGAATCCCCCCGTTCAAGATATGCCGGTGGGGTGTCTGATTTTGACTTGTGTCACAAGTCCCCCCGTCCTTCCATCCTGGCTCCTAGTCAGAAATAATGCCGACCACGGGGAGGGAAGCTTTTATACTACAGGGACGGAGCCTCATGTGACTACGTATAAGTCTTTGCTCCCTTGTCACCTGTCATTGGCTGGGTGCCACAAAAGGAGGAGGGAGGATGCCAGTGGGGCGTTTACTCTACACTGCTCGGCATAAAATAAAAAAAGACCTGGCACTGGACAGAGGGCACAGAAAAGGTAAGTACAGTCAAATTTAAATGAATAAAGACTGATTTTAAATAAAATCTAAAAAAAGCATGGCCTCCTTCCACTAAAACTTACCAGCATAGCACACCAAGAATAGGGTCTGGTAATCCAGGTCCTTCATTCCAGGGTGGAATTGCCGGACCCTGGCCCTAGTAATTACCAGCCCTTATGCACTTTGGCACAGGTCCGGTGAAAACCAGTAGGCCCATGCTGAGGGACACAGGGATTTTCCCGCTGCCTATTGGAGATGTGGGTAATGAAGCAGGGGGTTCAGCAAGCCATCTGCCGGTAAGTCGTTTTTGTCCCTTACCACGGAGGCATCCAGATTTGGGATGCCCCGCTGTGTGAAACTCCTCAGTTCGCCTATAATAACTCACCTTTCCCGTCTTATGGCATATGCGTGGGCTCTTGTCCAATCAGAGACATTTGCCATGCATATGTAATGCATGGCAAATGCAAGCGGCTGCATCCCTAGTATCGGGCGCACACAGCCCTAAGATGCTGAGGATGTGGCTACTGGTGTTCACATCCCTGAAGGAAATTGGAAAAAGGTGAGTTTGCGGGGCCCGGGCGGGTTTCACACACGGAGGCATGCCAATTTGAGATACCCCAGTGATAGGCCAGTGGCAGGCCCTGGAATCTAAAAGATGCATTGGGTTTTGTCCTGCTTTAAATGATGCCCCCAGGGCAGACACTGGTCCCCCCTCCTCCTGCCAACCACTGGTTCCCCCTCCTTTGCCATTCAGCCAAAAATAATGACAGGAGCTGGAGGAGCAGATCTTTTATTATTTTCTGGGATCTCCCCCATGTGACTTATACATAATTGGAGGGGAAGGGCATGGAGGATACCCAGGGAAATTCACCTCAATACCCCTCCCCCCCCCCGTGCCCTGCCAGTACTGTTGCCCAATTACCTGCACCCTCTCTTGGGTATGCAGAAGAGGCAAGGGGTATGACCTGGTGTCTCTTGAGGGGTGCCCTTGGCACCGGACCTAAACCAAAGGGCATAGGGGCTGGTTAATCAGCAGTACCACTATGCACGGTGCTGGGTTAGTTTCCTAGGAAGGATGAGGCATTTTTTTTTATAATATAAAAAAATACTGCATGTCTTTTTTTTAAAAGTGGACCAAAACCCAGGATTTTGACTATCCTGGGTTTTGGTCCACTCCCCGGGGCATCCCCGATCAGGGTGAATATGAAAACCAGAAAAATACGGAGGGTATGTGAAAAAGAGCGAAAGGCGAGGAGAATATGATAAGGAGCAAAAGAATGAGGGAATTTGAAAAAAGGAGGAACAAAAGGAGTGAATGTGAAAAAGATGAAGGGAATGTGAAAAAAAAAAGAGGGAGGGAATGGGAAAAAGAGAGAATGGCAAAGAGAATGTGAAATAGGAAGAAAAAGAGGGAGAGAATGTGAAATAGGAAGAAAAAAAGGATTGTATGTAAGAAGAGAAAAAGATGGAAGGGAATGTGAGAAAAAGAGGACGATGGGGGAAATGTGAAAAAATGAGAAAGACGAAGGGAATGTAAAAAAGAGAAAAATAAAGAGGGAATGTGAAAAAGAGATAAAGGAAGGAATGTGAAATTACACACACACTCAGGTGTAACAGATATGGCCGCCCGCGTCACCCTCCTCCCAGGATCAGACATTAGCCATTCAATGTGAAGGCGGGGCTGCGCCAGGACAATAAATTCCTCCAGGGCCCAGTTCAAAAGATCTGGAAGCTGCTGCAGGATATCAAATAACCGGGAACAGGTAATCACAGCGCAAAGAGCGAGCGCACCTCAGCAGCGGCTCGGGCAACCTGCTCAGCAACAACTATTTATTGGGATGTTTCTTGCCAGGAAAAATAAAGCCGGCACAACAAGGTCCTCTCCGTTCTGGGCCCTGCTTGTCTTAAAGTGGACCTTAGGTCACTTTTAGCTATAACCCCCCCCCCCCCCCCCCCCCCCAGGGAATCCTGACTTGGGATGTGGCTAGGGCTAAATCAGACCAAAAGGCTGGTTTTTGCTTACCCTTTGGATCAGCTGATCAGCTGATCTCGCCTCCATCCACGCTTCCGCAGCGCATCTGTGGGCTCTCATCCAATTGGGACACACCGTCGCACATCATTATGGAACTGATTGCCAGGCGCATATCTGCATGGCTGGCGGCAGGTGTGCACACATCCCGAATCGTCTTGCCCCGGTTGAAAGCTGTTTTCCCCCAGCTCTGGGCACTTTTAGGCTTTAGAGACAGGTTACCGGTGTAACAGCAGTGGTAAGGATTACTGCCAAAGGTGAAGAGAAGCAGCAGTTATGAGGGTGACAGCCAGAGGCGGAGAGAAGCAGCAGTGGTGAGGATGACAGCCAGAGGCAGAGAGAATCAGCAGTGATGAGGATGACAGCCAGAGGTGGAGTGAAGCAGAAGGTGAGGGTGACAGAAGTGAAGAGAAGCAGCAGTGATGAGGATGACAGCCAGAGGCGGAGAGAAGCAGCAGTCATGAGTATGACAGCCAGAGGTGGAGAGAAGCAGAAGGTGAGGGTGACAGAAGTGAAGAGAAGCAGCAGTCATGAGTATGACAGCCAGAGGTGGAGAGAAGCAGCAGTGGTGAGGATGATAGCCAGAGGCGGAGAGAATCGGGAGATGAGGGTGACAGTTGGAAGTAAAGAAAAGAAGCAGTGATGAGGATGACAGCCAGAGGCGGAGAGAAGGAGCAGTGGTTAGGATGACAGCCAGAGGTGATGAGAAGCAGCAGGAGGTGAGGGTGACAGCCAGAGGTGAAGAGAAACAGCAATAATGAGGATGACAGCCAGAGGCGGAGATAAGCAGCAGTGATGAGGATGACAGGCAGAGAGAAGCAACAGTGACTAGCATGACACCCAGAGGCGGAGAGAAGCAGCAGTGATGAGGATGACAGCCTGAGGCTATGAGAAGCAGCAGTGATGAGGATGACAGCCAGGGGCGGAGAGAAGCAGCAGTTATGAGGATGACAGACAGAGAGAAGCAGCAGTGACTAGCATGACATCCAGAGGGAGAGAGAAGCAGCAGTGATGGGGATGACAGCCTGAGGCTATGAGAAGCAGCAGTGATGATGACAGCCAGAGGCGGAGAGAAGCAGCAGTGATGAGGATGACAGCCTGAGGCTATGAGAAGCAGCAGTGATGAGGATGACAGCCAGAGGTGGAGAGAAGCAGCAGTGAGGAGGATTACAGCCAGAGGCTATGAGAAGCAACAGTGATGAGGATGACAGTCAGCAGTCATGAGAAGAATATTGGGCGACTGGTGGGTTTCACATGGCCAATTTGGGATGCCCTGGGGTTTGAATATAACGTTCGTCTTATAGACACTAGGTCCAGTTTTGCTACACTTTAATACCCAGTGTTAGCTTGCTAAGGAGCTGTAACTGTGGCATGCCCCAGGGGGGCGAGTGACATTTCGGGTCCGCTTTAACAGATGGGTTGAGGGGGTTCTAGGCTTCGTTACATTGGGCTACAGATATTAAACTGTGCACCAGCCGAGGCGCAGCTCATCTCATGTACAGGAATCAAGCGGGTGATGAATTTATTGTGCAGCCCCTGAAAAATGTGCGGGCGCACAGTCTATGGCACAGCAGAAGCAGTAGCAGGGTGCTGCGAGTCACTGGAGGCACGCTATTGGTTAAAAGGAAGTAATACTTTCCCCTTCTTGGTATTGTCTAAACTATTTCCCGCTGGCTTCCTCTGACAGGCTGCTGCCTTTGTCACATTGTTTTTGTCTCTCTCACCGCTGATGTGAGAATATGACTCACTGGGTTTAAAGCAGAACAAAACCTGGAATTTTGACTATCCATGCCCCAGTGGCACCCGGTTTGGGATATTCTGTTGTGTGTAACTCCCCAGATAGGCAGTAACAGCTCATCTTTCCCCGGCCCAACACCCCCATGGGCAGGCTTTCGTCCAATCAGAGCCGCTTGCTGTGCTTATGTCATTCGGGAAATGGCTCTGGTTGGACGCATCCCAGGCAGCATGCACGCTGCTGGGGATGCGGGAGCGCATGCACAGCACAAAGATGCTGGTAATGGTGCTGCTCTCACTCCCCATAGTAAACAATCAGAGACGTAATAAACAATCAGAATCTAAAAAGACCCCAGGGCAGGCCGACTGGCTGGCCCCTCCCCGGGTCATCCCAAGTCGGGAATGACCAGCCTTGGAAAATGTCCCCCCCAGATCAGCAGTAACAGCTTCCCAGTCTAACGGTGCATGTGCGGGCTCTCGGCCAATCAGAGACTTTGCCATACCTATGTATTAAAACAGTCCTTCACTCTGAATAAGAGTCTATCTTATATGTTTCCCACACCCTGTACATACATTAAAAATCATCCTACCTGCATCTACTGCACTTTATGAGCCTTTAAACATTCAAGATGGCGGCTCATGGGACATCAGGCAGCCTGCAAACAGGAAGTGCCTTCTGACTGTGCTGCTCTGCATTCTGGGATTGCTGACCTTTTCCTGACCCCAGCTCTGCTCTGTCTGAGCAAAGCACAGCTATAACCCGCCCCCCCTGTACTTTGTCCCACTCTTCTCTCCTCAGTAAGTGTGATGCTTCTGAGTCAAGATGGTGGCACCCGTATCCTGAAGTCCTGAACAGAGTTGCGGCCCGGTGGGGGAAAGAATAATAAGTGACTAAAAACTTAAAATATATTAATTTTAGATGCTGGGGAATCGTTTTTTAAGGGTTTGGGCTTTTCATTAAATCATGCTGAAGGTCCGGTTTAAGAAAATGGCTCCGATAGTCTGCAATGGGCAATGCACATCCCCAGCAACATATGCATGCACAGCCCAAAGATTCTGGGGGTACGCCCACTCTCGCTCCCCACTACAAACAATCAGCCGTGGCCGAAGGACTGACAAACGGCTCTGATTGGAAGAGAGCCCACACATGCACCGTTGAACCAGGGAAAGGTCAACTGTTACTTACGATCTAGGGGGTTTTAGATTCCAGGGCTGGGCATGCAGGGTTTTGTTCTGCTTTAAAGTGGACCAACACCCTCCCCTGACCGGCACGGGAATCTATAAGATTCCCGGACCGATCAGCTCCCTGACTGCGGGGCACCCCGCTGTGTGAAACCCCTCCAGATCCCCGAAAATCCTACCTGATCCTCGTTCCAGTGGCGCATGCGCGGGCCACCTCCCGCGCGTCCCTCTAGCAGGGCGCGCACCCGCGCTGGCCGTTTGTGAATGGCCGGCGTGGGCGCGCTCCCTGTAAGAGGGACGCGCGGGAGGCGGCGGCGGCCCACGCTCAGCTTGTCCGGCGCTGCCTCTCCTTGTCTGGTGGCGGTGATTGGACGAGCGAGTCACGTGGGAGCAGGGTCAGGTGAGTTGTCGGGGCTTTCTGGGGGGTTTCACACAGTGGGGCACCCACGATCAGGGTGCCCCGTGGAAGTGGACCAATACCCAGGATAGTCAAAATCCTGGGTGTTGGTCCACTTTAAAGACATCGAGGAGGGAATGGCATTAAAGAGGACCAGGATAGTAAATTTCAACTTTGCCTGGTCTTGGTCTGTGCTCCCCCTGGTTGCTGTGTTATCTTACCTTGCCGGCGATCCCATGGTGCATGCGCAGGCTCTCCTCAAACTGGCTTTCTTGGCTGTACATAATAGGGAGCAGATGGACGGATAGTATCTGTCCGCTCCCCTCCGGCTGTGTGTACTTGCACCAGCCATTTGCAGGAGGGAGTATCCCGATTTTGGATGCCCCGGGGGGGAGGGATCTTATAGATTCCCAGGCCGATCACGGTGGGTTTTGGTCCACTTTAAGCACTGCACAACACCACGGAAGATACAATAACAGAAAGTGGAGCACAAAGGTCGCAGCGTCTTCCTGTGGGGTTCATTTCTGTGAATCTGGTCGCAAGGTGAGACGCGACGCAGCGTTTGTGGCTGATCTGGGCTGGAGGGGCGTCATTGGGTGAGCGCTGACCCAGATTCCACCGAGGAGCGCGCCGCAGAGCGACATGCACCCATTGCCGCACAACCACCAACTGCCACATTCCTGAGCGTTCACATAGAAACAAAGTAACCGGCCCCTGTGCCTTGTTCAGCATCACCGCCTGACCTGCCCCACAGCAGCCAATCACATCTCACACTGCCATTCGCATTCCAGGAACACGTCTGAAGAGAAGGAAATCGAATGGATTCTCATGTGATTTAAGGTTATAACCTGCGAGATCAGATGAATCCATTCTTGTAGATCTGATCAAATGGAAATCCGATTGGTTAAATCATGTGATCATTCATACACAATCTGATCATTTATTATTTTTATTACTATTATTTATTTATATAGCACCATCTATTTCCGTAGCGCTGTACAAGGTATGATTACAGACAAGGTAAAACATACAGTACAGAGACCATTAAAAACTAGATGCTACACAGTTCAAACCAAATGCTGAGAGAACAGGAGACAATCGGAAATAGAGCCATTTATTACTTAAACTGGACCTTCACCCTAAATAAGAGTCTATCTTATATGTTTCCCACACCCTGTACATACAGATTGCTCACATTAAATATCATCCTACCTGCACCTACTACATTTTCTGAGACTTTAAACATCCAAGATGGCGGCCCATGGAGGTGCAGGCTGCCTGCAAACAGGAAGTGTCTTCTAACTGTGCCGCTCTGCATTCTGGGATTGCTGACCTTTTCCTGACCCTAGTTCTGCTCTGTTTGTGCAAAGCACAGCTATAACCCCGCTCCCCTGCACTTATGACCCCTATCCTCTCCTCAGTATGTGATGCTACTGAGCCAAGATGGCTGCCCCCGTATCCTAGAGTGCTGAACAGAATTGCAGGCCAGTGAGGGAAAGAATAAAAAGTGACTAAAAATGTTAAATATATTAATTTTAGATGATGGGGACTAGTTTTAAGGGGTTTGGGCTTTTTATTAAATGATGCTGAAGGTCCGGTTTAAACACGGTTTTGTTCCGTTCCACCAGGGCATCCCAATTCTAATTCGCTATGTAACCCCCCCCCCCGGGGCACCGGTAATCACTCACCTTTCCTGGGTCCAGATGTGCATGTGCGGGCTCTCGTCTAATCCCCAGTGGTCTGCGCGCTCCCATCCCAGCTTATCTGAATGGTTAGAGCGGGAGCACGCGCACAGCCCAAGGATGCAGGGGATGCAACTGCTTTCACCCCCCATTAAAACAATGCCAATACCAAATGACATAGTCAAGGCAAACAGCACTCATTGGACAACAGCCAGTGTGTACGCCGTTAGACCCAGGAAAGGTGAGTGCTTACCGGCACACTGGGTGGGTACGCACAGCAGGGCACCCCTATTTGGGATGCTCCAGAGGAAGGCCAGCGACCAGCCCTAAAATCTTTTAGATCGAGGTCCGGTCTAGCTGGGTTTTGTTCCACTTCTTGGGTGAATGAAACTCCGAGGGTGCTGGCCTTTCCCTGGGGTATCCTAACTTGACATGCCCCCACAGTGTAAAACCTCCCCTGGGTCACCGAAAAACTCCCTTGTCCTGGCTCCCACGGCAATATAAACAATGCTCACTGCTTTCCCAGCCATTCAGATAGGCCAGTCTGAAGGGAAACTGGGGATGCAGCCGCTCCTTATTGCCGGGCTCTGTGTCTAAACAGAGCCGTATGCTGATCATTAATATGCACAGCATACAGCGCTGCTTGGATGAGAGCCCGCCCATGTGCCATGAAAGCTGGTGGGAGGAAAGTCTTTATGAGTGATTCACATAGCAGGGGCAAGCCAAATCAGGATGCCCCTGGGGGGGCAAGGATCAAAATCCAAGATAAAGACAATCACAGGTTTTGTTCCACTTTAATGTGGACCAAAGCCTATAAGCTAAATTCCAGGGCGGCCTGATTCCCTCCCTCAGGGGCACCCCGAATCCTGATGCCCTGCTGTGTGAAACCCCCGAGTTTTGTGAAAACAAACTACCCTCACCTGATCCAACAGCACATGCGTGAGTCGCACCTTTAGCAGGGCGCATGCCAGGCATTTGTGGATGGCGGGCACGGGCATGCACCCTGTTACAGGGTAACGGCCATGTGGCCTACCAGATTGGATGAAAGCCCGGGCATGCGCCATAGGACCGAGCAAAGGTGAGTTTTACTGAGCAACCTAGGGGGGTTCACACAGTGCGGCATCCCGAATCTGGGTGCCCTGGGGGCAAAGACCAAAACATGGGATAGTCAAGATCCCAGATTTGGTATGCTTTAAAGTGGAACAAAACCCTTTTCCCATCCCCCCACCTTTTGCCCTCCCTGCCCTTGGTGGTAACGAGAACCAGCCGACTGGCCACACCCCCTTGCTCCCTGTTCAGTTTGAGGCACTCCCACTCCTAGCCTCAAGTAAGCACAGACCCCAGCTCTGCTCTGTCTGTGCAAAGCACAGCTAAACCCCGCCCCCTGTAATTTATTCTGCTCTCCTTTCCTTAGTATGTGATGATACTGAGGCAAGATGGCGGCACCCGTATCCTATAGTTCTGAACAGAGTTGCAGCCCAGTGGGGGAAATAATAAGTGAATAAAAATGTAAAATATATTAATTTTAGCTGAATAGTTTTTTTAAGGGTTTGGGCTTTTTATTAAAGGATGCTGAAGGTCTGGTTTAAACTCAAAGGGAGGTGAAATCATGGATTTTGGTCCACTTTAAGCTAAACTAAATCTTTGTGCCTATTTACAAATATCAATTTAGGGTGGAGTAACTCTTTATCTCGCAATATCATCTTAGGATGAGCTCACTCTCTTTCAAGTGTTTACCCATAACACAAAGATCCCCTGAAGGCAGACTAACCCCTTTCATCTGTTCTGTTGGCAAACTCATGCTTAGAGATGAACTCTGTAAATTACCGTATTTGCCGGCGTATAAGACGACTTTTTCCCCCTGTAAAACATGCCTCCCAGTGGGGGGGGGGGGGGGTCGTCTTATACGCCGGTTGCACCTTATACGCTGAGGGGTGGCCGTTGCGGCTGGCTGGCCTGCCCGCCCCCGCTGTTCCTGTCGCCGCCGCTCTCATACACACTAACACACACACATTCATGCTTACTTCACTTCCTGGCTGTTGCGCCCTGGTCGTCGGTGGGCGTGTCCCAGATGGCCGCCATCCAATGAAAACAATGGACGCCGGCCATCTGGGGCACGCCCACCGACGACCAGCGCGCAACAGCCAGGAAGTGCCGGTAAGCATGAATGTGTGTGCGTGTTTGTGTGTATGAGAGCGGCGGCGGCAACAGGAACGGGCAGACCGGCCCTCCGACCATCGGTAAGTGTGTGGGTGTGTGAGCGGCGGGGCGGGGGGAGTGGGGCCACTCGCTGGCTGTATTGAGGGATGCCCCCATGCGTGTACTGAGGGATGCCCCCATGCGTGTACTGAGGGATGCCCCCATTCCTGTACTGAGGGATGCCCCCATGCGTGTACTGAGGGATGCCCCCATTCCTGTACTGAGGGATGCCCCCATGCCTGTACTGAGGGATGCCCCATGCCTGTACTGAGGGATGCCCCGATGCCTGTACTGAGGGATGCCCCCATGCCTGTACTGAGGGATGCCCCCATTCCTGTACTGAGGGATGCCCCATGCCTGTACTGAGGGATGCCCCGATGCCTGTACTGAGGGATGCCCCCATGCCTGTACTGAGGGATGCCCCCATTCCTGTACTGAGGGATGCCCCCATGCCTGTACTGAGGGATGCCCCCATGCCTGTACTGAGGGATGCCCCATGCCTGTACTGAGGGATGCCCCGATGCCTGTACTGAGGGATGCCCCCATGCCTGTACTGAGGGATGCCCCGATGCCTGTACTGAGGGATGCCCCCATGCCTGTACTGAGGGATGCCCCCATGCCTGTACTGAGGGATGCCCCCATTCCTGTACTGAGGGATGCCCCCATGCCTGTACTGAGGGATGCCCCCATTCCTGTACTGAGGGATGCCCCATGCCTGTACTGAGGGATGCCCCGATGCCTGTACTGAGGGATGCCCCCATACCTGTACTGAGGGATGCCCCATACCTGTACTGAGGGATGCCCCGATGCCTGTACTGAGGGATGCCACCATGCCTGTACTGAGGGATGCCCCCATGCCTGTACTGAGGGATGCCCCCATGCCTGTACTGAGGGATGCCCCCATTCCTGTACTGAGGGATGCCCCATGCCTGTACTGAGGGATGCCCCGATGCCTGTACTGAGGGATGCCCCCATACCTGTACTGAGGGATGCCCCATACCTGTACTGAGGGATGCCCCGATGCCTGTACTGAGGGATGCCCCGATGCCTGTACTGAGGGATGCCACCATGCCTGTACTGAGGGATGCCCCCATGCCTGTACTGAGGGATGCCCCGATGCCTGTATTGAGGGATGCCCCCATGACTGTAAGAAGCCAGAAAGTATGACTGTAAGAAGCCACCCAGGGACTCTCGGGAAGGGAATTAACATGTTGAAATAAAATCTGATGTTCTTTTACGTTTTATTTGGTGTGCGGAAGAGGGAGTATAACAAACTCTATATTTTCAGTGGAAATGTTGGGGGGTCGTCTTATACGCCGGCAAATACAGTATATACACATTAAAGCATAATAAAATCCATGTAATCCAGCTCAGGAGTCTAAAAGACTCCAGGGACAGCTAATAGCTTGCCCCTAGGTTATCCCCGCTGTATGAACCCCCTCCCCCCTGGTTTGCTTGATACTCCCCTCGATCTTGCAATTCTGTGGAGCATTCCCTGCATCCCCACTACCGTCCTGCAAGCAGGCCTATCTGATTGTCTGGGGGAGGGTGTGAGCACCTGTAGAGTGGCCCAGGGCAAGTGCCCTTAAATCCACTTACTCTGTATTTATTGCTGGGTATTAAACCGGACCTTCAGCGTGATTTAATGAAAAGCCCAAACTCTTAAAAAACGGTTCCCCAGCATCTAAAATTAATATATTTTACGTTTTTAGTCACTAACTTATTATTCTTTGCCCCACTGGGCTGCAACTCTGTTCAGGAATTTAGGATACGGGTGCCGCCATCTTGACTCAGAAGCATCACACTTACTGAGGAGAGTGGGATAAGGTACAGGGGGCGGGTTATAGCTGTGCTTTGCTCAGACAGAGCAGAGCTGGGGTCAGGTAACGATCAGCAGTCCCAGAATGCAGAGCAGCACAGTCAGGAGGCACTTCCTGTTTGCAGGCTGCCTGATAAGATGGATTGGATGTTTAAAGGCTCATAACATACAGTAGATGCAGGTAGGATGATTTTTAATGTGAGCAATCTGTATGTACAGGGTGTGGGAAACATATAAGATAGGCTCTTATTCAGAGTGAAGGTCCGCTTTAATGACAAGCCCAAACCCTTAAAAACTATTCCCCAGCGGCTAAAATTAATAAGCCCCGTTGGGCTTTAATTCTGGACAGGACTCAAGGATATGGGCGCTGCCAGCTTGTCTCAGAAACATCAAATATTGAGGAGTGGAGAAGGGGGGTGAAAAGTGCAGGGGACGGGGTATAGCTGTGCTTTGCACAGACAGAGCAGAGCCGGGGTCAGGAAAAGGACAGCAATCCCAGAATGCAGAGCTACACAGTCAAAAGACACTGCAGGCAGCCTGCAACATCATGGGCCGCCATTTTGGATGTTAAAAAGGCTTAAAAACACCATAGGTGCAGGTAGCATGATTTTTAATGTGGTCAATCTGTATGTAGGGGGTGGGGAAAACATACAAGATAGGTTCTTAATCAGGGTGAATGTCTGGTTTAATATGCAAGACAGTGAAGACTGATTGGAGGGATGCTGAGGGAGCAGGGTTTGATGTGAGTTGGAAAACAAAGCAGTGAGGAGGGGAGGACCAGATGGCAAGAAACAGAGTAGGAAGGAGGAGTGGAGGACCAGGTGGCGAGGAGCAGAGGAAAGAGGACCAGGTGGTGAGGGGCAGAGTAGGAAGGGGGACGGAGGGCCAGGTGGTGAAGAGCCGAGTAGGAAGGATGAACAGAGGACCAGGTGGGGAAGAGCCGAGTAGGAAGGATGAACAGAGGACCAGGTGGTGAGGAGCAGAGTAGGAGAAAGGAATGGAGGACCAGGTGGCAAGGAGCAGATTAGGAAGGAGGAGCGGAGCACCAGGTGGTGAGGAGCAGAGTAGGAAGGAGGAGAGGGGGACCAGGTGGTGAGGAGCAGAGTAGGAAGGAGGAACGGAGGACCAGGTAGGGAAGAGCAGAAAACCATAAGGGGGGGGGGGGGGTAGAGAAGATTGAAGGACCAAGCAGTGAGTAGTGGAAGAGGTAGCAACGAGTAGAAGGCTGGGAATATAGGATGAGGTAGTGAGGACCAGGCAGTGAGGACCCAGATGGGAAGGTGGCGAGGACCAGATACTCATATGTAGAGAGCCAGGCAGCCAGGAGCACAGGATAAGGTGGTGAGGATCAAGCAGCAAGAAATGGACGAGGGGATAAGGAGCTGAGAAACCAGAGAAGGGGGGAGGTGGTGAGAATTTGAGGACCAGGCAGCAAGGTGCAGAGGACTCGATAACAAGATTTATAAAGCCAGTTGGCCAGGAGCACAGAATGAGGTGATGAGGATCGGAGGACCCAGAGGGGATGGTGGTGAGACCTGATAGCGAGGTGTAGAGAGCCAAGCAGCCAGCACAGGACAAAGGTAGTAAGGATTGGAGGACCAGGCAGTGAGAAGTGGATGAGGTGCCGAGAAATCGGTGAAGGGGGGGTGAGGATTTGAGGACCAGGCAGCAAGGTGCAGAGTACCAGGTAGCAAGGAATGGAGAACCCAGAGGGGAAGGTGATGAGGACCAGAAAGCGAGGTGTAGAGAGCCAGGCAGCCAGAAGCACACGAAGAGGTGGTGAGGATTGGAGGACCAGGCAGCAGGGAGTGGACGGATAAGGAGCTGAGGAACCAGAGGACGGCAGTGTTGAGAATTTGAGGACCAGGCCAACCAAATGACAAGGAGTGCCAGGAGCACAGGATGAGGTGTTGATAACCCAGAGTAGGTGACAAGGAACTGATAGCGATTAGTAGAGAGCCAAGCGGCCAGGAGCATAGGAAAAAATAGTGAGGACCGAAGGACCCAGAACGGAAGGTGGTGAGGACAGTGAAGAGCAGAGGACCTTCAGAGAAGGTGACTCACTGTCTCCAGAGCATCCCGATTTGGTCACCTGGTAAACTTACCGATCTGGTAATCTCATAGAGCATGTACAGTGGGGTCACCTGCTAATGAGGTACCAGGAATTTCTGAATATCTGGCCAGGAGGCGCATCAGCTATAGAAAAAACCCCAGGTAGGAGCTGCCCAGCGCTCCAATCATTCACAATAGATTGGATAGCATCACCCGCCAATTCATTCTGATTGAAGTGGACCTTCACCCTGAATAAGAGCATATCTTATGTTTCCCACACCCTGTACATACAGATTGCTGTAAAAATCATCCTACCTGCATCCACTGCATGTTATGAGCCTTTAAACATTCAAGATGGCAGCTCATGAGCATACAAAAAGGAAGTGTCTTCTGACTGTGTCGCTCTACATTCCGGAATTGCTGTCCTTTCGCGGACCCCAGCTCTGTTCGGTCTGTGCAAAGCACATAACCCACCCCCCCATCCCGCTCTTCTCCCCTCAGTATGTGATAATTCAGGGTATCCTAGAGTCCTGAACAGAGTTGCAGCCCTAAAAACATAAAATATAAAAATTTTAGATGCTAGGGAATAGTTTTTTAAGGGTTTGGGCTTTTCATTAAATCATACTGTGAAGGTCTGGTTTAAAGAGAACCTGCACATTTGTTGCAGAGGTAAGTACTGGGCAAACTGATGGCTTCACATTCAGGAGCATCCCTACATGGTGAAGCAGATCAAACCCCAGGTGCGTGAAAAAAATGGGTTTTGGTCCACTTTAGAATAATCCTCACAGGCTTTGTCCCTCCAGCAGAGGCCCTATCCAGCGGTTGAGTACAGAAGTGGAGAGGCGCGCTCACTGACCACGCTCCGCGAGGCAGCCCTCGCTCTTCTCGCCTTCTCTGTGCGAGTGGCGTCACATGACACCTCGCGCGGGGGACGGCTGCGGAGTCTGAGAGGAAAGCGAGGGAAGTCCTGCCGGCTGGTGAGTGAAGTCATCAAAAGGTGTCACGTGACGCCTCTGTTTTCAGAGACACGCAGGGGACGGTGGCGGTGTCTGAGAGGAAAGCGCGGGAAGTCCTGCCGGCTGGTGAGTGAAGTCATCAAAAGGTGTCACGTGACGCCTCTGTTTTCAGAGACACGCAGGGGACGGTGGCGGAGTCTGAGAGGAAAGCGCGGGAAGTCCTGCCGGCTGGTGAGTGAAGTCATCAAAAGGTGTCACGTGACGCCTCTGTTTTCAGAGACGCGCAGGGGACGGTGGCGGAGTCTGAGAGGAAAGCGCGGGAAGTGCTGCGGGCTGGTGAGTGAAGTCATCACGTTTCCAAAGCTGCTATTAACCCTCTCGTGCCCTCCCGACATTGTTCAACCTCTTTGCGTCTAGGGCATCCAGTTGGGAGGGGAGGGGGGGTTATATGGGGTCACCCTTGCTGCTTATTAATTTCAGTGGGATACACACAGGCTCTGCGTAATACTTTTTGGACATTGTTCGTCCTGTGCATATTAAAGTGGTCCTTCACTCTGAATAAGAGTCTATCTTATGTTTTCCACACCCTGTACATACAGATTGCCCACATTAAAAATCATCCTAGCTGTATGTTATGAGCTTTTAAACATCCAATATGGCGGCTCATGGAACATCAGGCAGCCTGCAAACAGGGAGTGTCTTCTGACTGTGCTGCTCTGCATTCTGGGATTGCTGACCTTTTTCTGACCCCAGCTCTGCTCTGTCTGAGCAAAGCACAGCTATAACCCGCCCCCTGTACTTTATCCCACGCTCCTCTCCTCAGAAAGTGTGGTGCTTCTGAGTCAAGATGGCGGGGCCCGTATCCTAAAGTCCTGAACAGAGTTGCAGCCCAGTGGGGGAAAGAATAATAAGTAAGTGACTAAAAACTTAAAATATATTAATTTCAGATGCTGGGGAATAGTTTTTTAAGGAATTGGACATTTTCATGAAATCATTTTCATGAAATCATGCTTAAGTTCCGCTTTAAGGCGGATCTAAACCTAGAATTTCACCTGCCTTTTAATTTGCCCTTGTGTGTGAGAAACCCACTAATTCTCACCACTATCCACAATCCCTTGGTGCTTGTACAGAATTTCTTGCAATTAGTAATACACACCTCCCATCTTCTTAGGATGGGAAAGAGGGACAATTTGTAAATTAAGCCACACCCCCTCGTTGAGGGATGAATAGGAGATAGCTTGTAACAGTTGCAACAATGTAAACACTTTGAATAGGCAAATGAATCATTGATGCAGATCTACCTGTTACACCTGAAATATGGACAAATAAGAACAACTAGGGAGAGGGGGACATTCCCTCCAAATCAGGGACACTTGGGAGGCATGGTAACATATTGATTAAAAATGCCAAAACCTGGGAGTTTCCCTATTCTGGGTTTTGGCCCTTACCCCTGGGGCATCCTGGTTTGGGATTCCCCCGGCTGTGTGAAACACATTAATACATACCTTGCCTGTGATCCTATGGCTCTCCAATCAGCTGAATCAGAGCTTAGCCGCTGCATATGCCCTGCTCCCCTCTATTGCTTTGCGGGAACGAGCCAGCCATTCAGTTACGCATGTGCCAAAGGATCGCTGGAGAGGTATGTACAACGGGTTTCACACAACAAAGCACCCCAAATCGAGGTGTGTGATTAGCCTGACCTAGTGTCCTACAGATGCTAGCTCCTGTTATGGTCCTCTGTGAAGTGGAATAAACCCTGTGCAGCCAGCCATTGAGTCCAAGAGACTCCAGGGCCAGCCGCTGGGCATCCCCTGGGGTATCATAAATCGGAATAGGCCACTGTGTGATAACAGGGCCATCTGAGTCCCACTCCCCGGGTCATCCTGCTGTGTGAACCCTCCCGAATCCCCAGTTTCACTCACCTACTCTCAGTGCCCTCGCCATATCTCGCACGTCTTGCTGTGTACGCACACAGCTAGAGGTGAGCGGGGATGCGGCCGGCAGCATGCGCTGATTGGCTGAGCAGGCCGCCATGGGAACGGCTGGAAGGTGAGTTACCTGCATGACCTGTGGGAATTACGCAGAACACATGGGAAAGTGAAATTCCCATGTGTTTTTCCTCTTTAAAGCTGATGGAAACCCATTTGGGCTCCACCCGCTCATCCTCTGGACCCCCCGCCCAAGCAGCTGGACCCTGCTGTTGACTTGGTGGCCACCGCCTAAGCCACACCGAGTGGCACTTTTGAGATCACTGATTGGCTGATCTCAAAGTGGCAACATCTCCGGATCTCTGCTCGGGCTTAAAGAGGCTGGGCGTGGGAGGGCACACGCCCGCAGGGAAGCCGGGGATGTGGCGGGGAGTTCAGGATGAGCATGGGGGTTTCACTCATCTGGATCCCCCAAGGGCAAGTTGTAACCCAGCCCCGGAATCCTTTAAACTTCAGGGCTGAGATACATGGGTTTATAAGTCTACTTTTTTTGAGGGGGCACACACACTGCATTTTAATTTGAGGGTGTTGAGAAGGTGTGTGTAGTATGCTTATTGATTTTGGGGTGCTTGGGGGGGCAGAGGTGCTGCCACGGGTGGGATGAAGAAGTGGGCATGGGTAAGATGAGGTTGCTGCTGAGGCTGGGGGGTTGGATTGGGAAGCAGGTAGATGAGGTAGTCATGGGTGGGATGGGGCAGAGTTATGTGGTGGCCACTAGTGAGAGGGGGAGCTAGCGTGGCTATGGGTGGGATCCTGGGGAGGCCATATATGGGATTGTGGTGGGTCTAGGAGCTAGGGCAGCCATGCATAGGATTGAGCACCAAGTTAGTGGGATGTGGGAGCAGGCACCTGGTGCATTCATAGATGTCATGAGGAGTTGAGGCAGAATCTAAGGTGGCCAAGGATGGGATGGGTGAGCTGGTGTGGCTATTGGTGGAATGAGGGAGCAGGGACGCAGGGGGAGGACAGCTCACTGGTGGCATGAGGAGGCAAGGAGCAGCACAGTTTTGAAGCCAGAGCAAGCGGCCATGGGTGCAATGCAGAAGCAGGAGTGGGTACGGGCAAGATGAGGGAGTTGCTGAGGCCAGTGTTTGGATTGCAGAGCCAGTGTAGCCACAGATGGAATGGGACAGCGACCTGTGGTGACCACTAGTGAGATGGGGAGCTGGTCCAGCCATAGGTGGGATGGGAAAGCAGGACACAGGGGGCACAATAGGTGTGAAGGAGGACCTAGGGCAATCCTGCGTAGGATTGAGGACCAGGTACCTGGGATGGGGGGAGCAAGGAGCTGGTGTAGTGGGAAAGCAAAGAGATGTGGCAGCCATGGAGCTGCACAGATGGGAAGGTGGAACAGGTGGCCATGGGTGGGTTGGGGGAAGAAAAAAAGTTGTGGTGGCCACAGATGGAATAGGTGGGATGGAGGAAATAGGGCAGCCATGACTAGGATTGAGGACCATGTACTTGATGTCATGGGGTAGCAGGGATGGGCACTGATGAGAAGGGGGAACTGGTGTGGGTTGGGTATGCGGGAAGCTGGGAAGGCTACAGATAGGATAGAAAACAATGAGAAGCTGTGTCAGCCATGAATTGGAGGACCATGGGAGGAAGGATGGGGGAGAACAAGGAGCTGGTGCATTGATAGATGTGATTTGGTAGCAAGGAGTTGTGATAGCCAAGGTTGGCAAGGAGGGGATGGGATGATATGTGTGATTTGGTAGCAAGGTTGAGAAGGAGGGGGAGCTGGGTTGACCACAGTTGGGAGCAAGGGGGGGGGGAGCAGGCATCTTGGAAGGCCTCTGTGGGACCAGGGAGCAGGTGTCTGAGTTGGCCAGGGTTGGAATGGGTGAGCTGGTACAGTCATGGGTGGCATAGCGGCACAGGGCAACATGGCTCAGGTGGTAGAAGGGACAGATTCCTGGGGCAGCCACTGATGTAATGGGGAGGGAAGGAGCAGGAGCAGCATAGGTCGGAGGCTGGAGCTGGTGGCCATCCGTGGCTTGGGAAAGCAGGATACTGGGGAAGCCACAGATGGGACGGGGGAGCTGTGGCAGGCACAGCTGAAATGGGGTTGCTGCTGAAACCATGGGTATGTTGAGGGAACAGGAAGTTGAGGCAACCAGTGGTGGATAGGCAGCAGGTAGGTAGCCTGGTGTCCCCTTTAACTTATTAGCCTGTATAGTCATTTAAAATGGACCAAAACCCAGGATTTTGACTATTCTTGGTTGTGGTCCTTTCCCGATCTGGGGTGCTCCGCTGTGTGAAACCCCCCCCCCCCCAGATCGCCTGAAGAAACTTGCCTCTTCCCGTTCCTACGGTGCATGCACGGTCACTTGTCCAATCAGCATTCTCGGAGCCTCTGATGTCGCGCCATCTAAGACTAAGGCCAGCGGCTCCGATCGTGCTGGCGGGGGCATCCCCCGCTTCCCTCTAACAGGGAGCGTGCCCGTGTCGGCCATTCACACACCCTGCTAGAGCGATATCGGGGATGCGTCCGCAGCCCGGGCATGCGCCGTTGGACTGGGAAGCAAAGTGAATGGGGTGACCTGGGTGGAAGCCACATAGAAAGACACAAAGCAGCATCCCCCGGTTCTTGACTTAAATGGCTGGTGGGCGCGCGCATGAAGTGGGGAAACACTTGTTACTGTACCGTACTGCATGTCTGGGCTGCAGGCATAAAGAAGGGACAGCTGAGGAGTACAGAGGGACCAGAAGGAGGGTCCTGGTTCACAGGGACGCTAAACTAATCTCACCTACCCCCTCATACCATCAGTAAGCTCTGCATTGAAGAGAGAGGCTCACCTATTTTTAGTGGAGCTCTATCCAATGGGGGACAGGAAACGCACTACACCTTGCCCCTTACTATCTTAGTGAGCTCTGCATTAGAGAGATGCTCTTAGCAAAGCTCCATCTGACAGGGGACACAAAAACTAACCCCAGCTACCCACTCACACACACCATCAGTGAGCCCTGCTTTACAGAGATGCACAGCTTCATTCAATGGTGACAGGGAACTAACATCATCTACCTGCTCACGCCTTCAGTGGGTCCTACATTAGGGAGAGACTTATCTTTTTCTAGCAGAGCTTTATTGGGGGGGGGGGGGGGGGTTGCACGCCAATAGGAGGCATGCTACACTCGAGAGTGCACAATGATTCCAGCTCCATTGGGTTTTGTTCCGCTTTAAAGTGGATACCACTGATGATTTCCCAGGACACTTATTTGGCTGGCGATCCCACGGCACAATTCCCTGCGTATTCCTGCTGTACCTTTAGCTGGGGCACATACCTGTGCCATGCATTCCTGAATGGTTGGCTCCACACACCCACAGCTAGAGCTGAGCAGGGAAGCTGCCAGCGGCGCGCGCACCAACCTTTCCATCTTATTGGAATTGCATTGACTGGCTGAGCGTCCTCCACATTCAGCCAGGGATTCTACAGACAGATGGTGAGTCCATGACCGATCTGTGACATCCACACTGTGCACCCCAATGGGACTCTGGAACAATCAATAAGGCCAATCCAAGGCTGAAGCAGTAGAATTACAAGGGCTATAGGGGAAGAACATGGGCTGGGATTTTTTGTCTGCTTGACTATAGGGGTACTGTGAGATCTGGTACAGGGAGGTGGGGGGGGGGGAATAGGGAGACTGGGTTTATATGGCAGTGTTAGAAGCCGCAGCACAACCAGTCCCAAAGCAGTGCGGCCCACTGGGAATTTTCCCGGTTCTCTCTATGGCCAGTCCGCCCCTGATACACACAGTCAGGGTGCCTCCCAGCAGGAGTTACAAAACCCAGGATAGTGAAAAGTCTGGGTTTGGTTCCTCTTGAAGGAAGCCTGGCAGGTACATCCTAGGTGATCACATGAAGAAGTGAATGCTAGCAGCAGCAGCGGAGGAGGATAAGCTCACCTGTTTGCTGGCAGCAAGCTCAGACATCAGCTGAGCCCCTCCTCCCCTCGGCTGCTGCGGCAGGCACTAGGACCCGGCGGTGACGCAGGCAGGGTGGAAGAGGGAGACACATAGACAGGCTGGAGAAAGGAAGAGAAGCAGGAGGAGGCTGCACTGTATAATCTGCACTGGGACCAGGGGAGACAGACGCACAGCACAAGGGGACAGCGCAGGATGATCCAGGGCTGATAACAGCAGCGGCGAGAGCACCCCGGGGTGTCAGCAAGGTGACAGCAGCAGCAGCAGCAGGATCCTCCCATCCCTCCATGCAATCAATGGGCTGAATCTGCAGCAGCAGCACTACAAGCAGCAGCCCTATCCTTCCCCTCTTCCTCCTCCTCCCACCCTGTGTGTGTGTGTCTGCCTGCTCTCCTCCTCCCCCTCCTTCCTTCTTTCCTCTCCCTTCCCTCTCATGCTCCCCTCGGTGATGGTGAGGCTTCAGCTGGCTGCCATCCACCTCTAGGCCGCCAAGCCCGGGTGGCATTCGTCCTCCTGCAGGCGCTGCTCCGCTCTACCTCCAGCATCCATGTAAGTCAGCCTCCCGCCCTTACTCCCCTCCCTGCCATCCCTCCATCAAGCACACACCCAACATCCTGTCTCCTCATCCTGGGGATGGGCCTTGTTCAGAGGGGCTTCTGAGGCCCCCCTGATGCCACCCCTTTGCCAAGCTGCATCCCCCTGCACTGGGGCAGACTGCAGCCTGACCGTAAGGGCCTAGGGGGCCAGAGCATCCTCTGATTCAGGGGGGCAGATCCGCACCATTGCCCGGATGCTTCCCCTTCCTGCTCTCTTTCCCTCCTCTGCATACAGTGTTGCACGTCTGATCTCATTGGATGAGGAAATGGGATGCCGGGATGCCCGTTGCTTACCCATTACCAGCCATGTTGGTTACAGGGACACCCAGGTGTGCCCCTCAGGTTTAGCACCACAACTTTACCAGTTCCTCGCCCTTTTCAGTGTTCCATTATAGGTCTGGGTACTAAACAACACTTTACCTCTTCATCAGCCATACTGATGCACTTACCCCCTGGCATACTTTAGGGGCAAGTGTTTACTCATAACTATGCTTTATTTTATACAATACAGCTTTATATAATAACTTGTATGTGTACGTTGGCATTGCGTCTTCTCTTTGTTAATAGCCATAATGGTGCAGGTACCCCCTGGCATACCCTGGGGGCAAATGTTCAGTTACCGTACCCATTGCCACGCTTGCCTTTTTTTAGTTTTATATAATTGTTATAGGTCTGTGTAGTGTACCTTGGCATGTTGTCTTCCTTTAAGAGCCATAATGATGCAGGTATTCCCTGGCGTACCCTGGGGGCAAGTGTTCTGCCACTTTACCTGGTACCACACTTGCCTTTATAGTTTTGTTTAATAGCTATAGGCCAGTGTAGTGTACATTGGCATTATTTCTTGTTTTAATATCCATAATGAAGCATGTACTCCCCTGAAATATTCTTGGGCCCGCGTGTTCTGCTACTATACCCATTTACCAAGCTTGCCCTTTTCAAGTAAGTAATAGCTATGCTATTTGCCTCCTGGCAAATCCTGAGGACATAACCAGGGTTTTCAGTATAATAGGTATAGACTTAGGTAGTGTACATTGGCATAATCCTTTACCAGTTCATTAATAGTCATAATGATGCAGGTACAGTACCCCCTGGCATACCGTGAGTACAAGTGTTCTGCCACTTTATCGTTACCACGCTTTCCTTTTACAATACAGTTTTACGTAATAGCTATAGGCCTGTGTGATGTACATTGGCATTATGTTGTTTTCCTTGTTTCTATTAGTTTCAATGGAGGGACACGCTCATGCGGACACACCTCCTCCATTACAATGAATGGGTGGGTCCAGGGCATAAACACGTTCATATCCCCCATCTTGGACCAGAGTGGACGAATGGGTCCTGCCAATCTCTGACCCACTTGTACACCAGTAGGTCTGGGCAGTGGAACTGTGCTGAATAAAATGTGAGTAGCGCCGTTCTGTTTTATTTTTGGCTGCCCAATCCCTTTGCCTTGCATACCGTGGGGTAAAGCGTTGTGCTACTTTACCTGTTACCACACTTGCCTTATTTCCCCAGTACATTTTGTTGCATGTACCCCCTTGCATACTCTGGGGACAAATGTTTTGTCAGTTTAGACATTAACATGCTTTCCCTTTTCAATATAATTGTTATAGGTCTGTGTAGTGGACATTGACATTATGTCTTCTCACTTACGTGTTCATTAATAGTCCTAATGACACGGGTACAATTTGGCATTTTGGTGCTCGAATGCGCTGGCGTCATATTGACTTAGAGACAAGCACAGCCAAGCTCTCCTGTGGCGCATCTGCGCTACAATCGAACAGGAAGCATGCCCATGCCAGCCAGTCATATACTCGGCCGCTGCTGTTGGATCAGTGAGTTTACTGGGCGACCCTTTTACACATCAGGACATCCCAAATCTGGATGCTCTGGTGGGAGGAAGTAAGCCTGCATTATAGACTCCAGGGTGGGTTTTGGTCTACTTTAATAGCCAGCCATAATGAAACTGTGCCCATTACCACGCTTGCCTTTTTCCATATAGTTATATAAAATATCTATAGGTCTGTATAGTGTACACTGATATTATGTCTTCTCCTATACCAGTTCACTATACTGGTGCAGGTACCCTTTGAGTAGAGGGCAAGGGTGCCCCTGGGTGGCTCTAGGAGTTTAGAGGACTTACTTACCTGATTCCCATAGTTGCATGATGTTAATAACTGACACTATTGCTTCTCCTGTACCAGTTCATCACTAGTGGGCCTCAGTTAATACAGATCCCCCTCCTGCCATTCCTCGGGGTGCCCCCCCACAGTGGTGAGCCATCACTCTTTTTCTCATCTTTTTTATTCCAGGGCACCACCAGTAGCAACACGTGGGTTAATCTCAGCCGTAGGTGGGGATTGCAAAGAAACTAGCTCCTTCTGCCTATATAGGACATGCCTTTCCTATGGCTGCTGGGTGGGGCCTGAGCTAGGTGGCCAGGCGTTATCATTGTGTTTGTGATTACTAGTTCTCTGAATGAGCTCTGATCAGCATGGCTGCCAGGATTTTGTGGGGAGGCGGCCTCACTGTGAGGGGGTGAGGCCACCGCCTTTGATGCTGACGGGGCCGTGGCTTTGGTTCGCTCGGGCCTTATAGTGGAGTAGGGGTGGCGACAGCCGCATTTATGAAGTACGTGGCACTGCCCTCCTTCTCCTCATTAACAGCGCCATCTTGTGCGGTGCCCGCAGGTCCCTGCTGCATCCCTGGATCGTCACTTGGCAGCTCCTGCACTGCCTCCCTGTTTTCCTGGGCTAAGTATCAGATCCAGCGCGGCTGCCGCCCCACTCTTTTCCCTGGTTAGGTAGGGCACCCTCTGGGGTCAAAGGCGTCTGACATGTATTGATTCCTTTAGGAATCTGACATTGTTCTTGCAGGTTGGGGGTCCGGAAGCTGGGTTGATCTCAGCTGCAGGGAAGTTGCTTTTCCAATAGTGCAGGCAGGTCTGACAGTAGTCGACAGGCAGGAGGGTGTGGGGACCAGCGTTCCAGCTGTTATTGCTTAGCAGTTTGAGAAGTCATTTTACTATGTCTGAGGCATCAGAGGCACAGGGGTTTCATATTTTAACGGAGAGTGGTGCCGCATGTCTCATGTGCCAAGTGCACCTAACCTTGGGTGAGGGACACCTGTGCACTGGGTGCACAATTTTCCGGGCCCACAGGTTCCACGCCTCAGTCAGAATTATCCAGTTTCCCCTGCGGCTTCAGGCTCGCACTCGTCGGAGCAGAAAACCCTATTTGTGTCCCAGGGTTTGTCCAAGGATGGGGTTCTACCTTCGGACATGGTGACTTGGTTGGAGAGCATGGTCAGTGGCCTTCGTCAGCAGGGGCATTCCAAAGCTGTCTCTGCCCGCCCAGGCAGGCCAAAAGTAGGCATATTCAGATTCAATCGTCAGAACCAAGCCAAGCCCTCTTAGGGTTGACGGGCGCCCTCGTCTGATCGGGTGGGGGAACGCCTTTTGCACTACGTGCCGGTGTGGAGAGAACAAATATGCGGTGCCTGGGTTCAGGAGGTTGCTTCTTCCGGATACAAGATCAAGTTCTGGACCAGGCCTCCACTCAGCATTGTGGTTTCCAAGCCTTACCGCATCACGGAAAGGGCGGCGGCTCGTGACCGATGGAGCTCTCACTGGATGGGGTAGTTGTAGTACCTGTGCTCCCCCTCCCTCAGAGCAGGGCTGTGGTTTCTACTTAATACTATTCATCACCCTACAAAAAGTCGGGTCCGTTCGGCTGATCCTGGATTTCCAGAATATGAATAGTTACGTTTGGGTGCTGAAGTTCCCCATGGAATCTCTAAGGTCGGTCGTGAGGTCGCTGCAACAGAGGGATTTTCTGGCCACGGTGGACATAAAGGATGCTTATCTGCATGGTTCCCTGGTCACTATCAATACCTGCATTTTGCTGTGGGCATCCGACATTTCCAGTTTGTGGCACTTCCTTTTGGACTGTCCACTGCCCCACGAGTGTTCACGAAAGTCTTGGCGGTGGCGACTTACTCATCTGAGCCCCATCTCTGGCAGGATGTTTGGACAGTCCTGTCCACGCTGAAGCTTTTTGCGTGGATGTTCTAGGTGGTTCCCTCCATGGTGACGACCTATCTAGGTATGACATTGGATACTTGACGGACACGTGCTCTTCTGGAGGCGGTGAGGCCGCTGCTGACAGACGAACATTCCACAATCAGACAGGATAGCCAGGATCGCCTTGGCCTGATGTTGTCTACCATCAAGGCAGTTCCGTATTCCCAGTTCCTTTCCAGTCCTCTACAAATGCTGCTCCTATCTAAATGGTGCAGGGCTGTGCAGATGTTGGACCATCGCTTCATATTGATGGGCAATGCCCGGCTATCCCTGCATTGGTGGCTGGACCAGCAGTTGCTGGCAGTGGGTTGGTCTTTCCTGTCGGTCCGTTGGGTTGTCCTGACCACAGACGCCAGTCTGACAGGTTCATTCTGATGGGAATCAATGTGTTGGATCTGAGGGTGATTCTGCTGGTTCTCAGGCATTGGTCTACCCCGCTCTAGAGCCTTCCAGTTAGGGTACAGTGCCCACACCCCACTGCACCCTTAAGGGCCAGGTCTCAGCCTTGTCCATTTTTTTCCAACGGATGATCATGGTACATAGGTTAATCTGCACTTTCATGCAAAGAGCTGGGCTGTTGCAGACGGTGGTGAACCCCTCTCTGGAGGTCTATGCTTGAGGTGCCATTGTTCTTGGTTATGTTGACACAGCTGTTCTTGCACGGTCCCACCCTTATTGAGGGTACTGCTTTGGGACGGCCAATGCATTGCTACTGTTGGTGCCCCGGAATGGAAGAGATGATGAAAGGGAAACTTGTGTACTCACCAGTAAATTTCCTTTCTCGTCCTTTTCCATTCCGGGGCACCACACTCACCCTTCTGTTGTGTTGCGTCGGTGGCGGCTGATGCCTCCTATACGTTTTTAGTTTTTTTGCAAAGTTTTCTAGTTGCACAGGTTAGCATTCTCCCTTCCTGGGGCTGTGGCTGAATTGCTTTTTAATTAGCTGAGGAGATCCTGCCATGGCATGCCCTATATAGGCTGGGATGAACTGTTTTTTTTCCTATCTAGCCTATGGCTGAGATTGCTGCGTTGCTACTTGTAGTGCCCCGGAATGGAAGAGGATGAGAAAAGAAATTTACCAGTGAGTACACAAATTTCCCTTTTACTGGGTTGCTTTATGTGTATATTGATTTTGTTGCCCTTCACCAGTTCATGATTACGATAGTCAGTTCTATTTGCCAGAGGTGCCCGAGCTCACCTACCTCCCACCCCATCCCATGGGCAGGCGTTTACTTGAACCTCTTGGTGTATGTGCTGGCCGTATGATTCTGTGCAGGCGCTGTGCAGTTCTCCCCCCTTCGCAGGCACCCCTCCTGGCGATGGCCACTTCCTGCGTACGCGCTCTATTATGTATGGCCAGGCTTCATCGTGAACCCGGCCCAGTCTGGGCCTTGCGCAGCCAGCTCGCTGGAAGCAAAACGTGCTTGTCTGGCGTTCGAGGAATAATGGTGAATGGAAACAGAGATGGGGAACCGCTCAGAGAGATAGACGGTGAGGCGGAAGCCTGAGTGAGATATTTGGCATGTTGCTATGGCAACCAGGCCGATACTTGGGGGTATGTTTTGCTTCTGTCATGAGGCAGCTGAATGTAAAAGTGAAAGGCTCCTATACACTTTCCCACTGGTTGGGGCGTGCACAGTTGTTTCATTTTTCACATGTTTTGTGATTGCTGCGTGCCGTCAGTTTAGTGAAGAGTGCGACAGCAATGATGTGGTTCAGCGCTGCCTTTCTGCTAATGTATTACGTTTCTGTTTAGGTCTTAAATGTTTAAAGCGGAGCTAAACACTCCTGCAACTCTGTGCAAGGTGAAATGCAAGTCTGTAAGGAGCCTAACCCGCCTCCCCCCAAATTCCAGATGTACTCACCTTTTCTCTAAATAAATGAGGTGCGGCTGCCACATGGAGTTCTGATAGGACAAAGTAATTCAGGGCTCACTGGTTTCACGTGGCAGGAGACAGGGTGAATGTTACTTGCATGGGAGGACAGCCCTCAGGGGAGCTGCAAAACTCGCCTTCTTCCTAGCTCCCCTGCACATGCTGCTGGGGATGTGGACGCTCCCGATCGCCACAAACAGCCATGGGCTATGCACAGCCATTTAGTTGAGGCAGGTGTGGGCGCGCACAGCCAAAAGAGGATGCAAATGGTGCCTCTGTCGGTTTTCGCACAGCGAGGCATCCCAGGTTAGGGAATCAGCTGGCCCTGGAGGCCACGCTCATCCAGCAAATTAGAGATTGTCAATTGTCTGATCTAATAAATGTCACATGACATGTCTTTACCCGTTTTGCTGTATCCCCGACTTGTCTAACCATCAGATGCACTGATGGTGGAACAGATCTCAGAGAGACCTAAACCTTCCATAGAAACCCTTTGCAGGGTAGGATCCGCTTTCACTACTAGGGTGTTGGTCCACTTTAACAGCCCTTTATACATCCTTGACTTCTCTGTTAGATAGATTTCCGCAGACGATGGAATGAGGAAATATCGACTTTATGCCAGAGATGATCCTGCTCCACTATAAACTAACTTAATGTATCCCCTAAGCGGTCCTGCATTAGAGGGATACTCACCTTTTTCTAGCAGTGCTGCATTTGATGGGGGGACAGAAAACTAACCTCAACCCCCCCCCCCCACACACACACACCATCAGTGAGGCCTGCATTAGAGAGATACTCACTCACCTTTTTCGAGTTCCATATGACAGGGGACAGGGCAACCCCCCCCCCCCCCATTTGGCAAACCCTGCATTCCTGGCCCTAAAGGGCCCGGGTGATAGTGGGGCCATAGCGGCATCCCTATTGCTGCTGCATTAGAGAGATATTCTCCTTTCTTAGCAGAGCTCAGAAATATTCCTAGGGGATCGGAAACAAACTTTACCCACCCCTTCATGTCGTCAGTGAGTCCTGCATGAGAAAGATACTCACCTTTTCCTAGCATCTGATGGAGGACAGGAAACTAACCTCACCAACCTCCTCACCGTATCTGTGAGCCCTGCATTAGAGACCTACTCACCTTTTCCTAGCAGAACTGTATCTGATATAGAACAGGAAACTAACCTCTCCAACCGCCTCACCCTATCTGTGAGCAGGCAGGGATACTCCTCTTTTACTATCAGAGTTCCAATAGGGGACTTACCTCACCTGCCTCTTTCCACTCTCAGTAAGCTCACTGTTTTCTATCCGAACACGATGAGGGACAGGAAACTGTGGCGCACACATGCGGCAACCACACCTCCGCCAATGGAGGATTTTTGGCCATTGTACGCTTGCACACACATAGGGACTTTTCCTCTGCATTTAACCCATTTGTGCAGCGATGCCCAGAGCGGTGGGCTGCCTTAGCTATGACGCCCGGGAAACAGTTGGGGAGGAGATTAAGCGCTTGCTAGTGCACTTCAGTCATACCCCCCCCCCCCCCCACAGGCCGCTCCCTTAAAGTGGACCAACACCCAGGATTTTGACTATCCTGGGTTTTGGTCCACTTCGGGGGGGGGGGCTATGTGAAACCCCCCAGAAAGCCCCAAAAACTCACCTCACCACGCTCCCACGTGACCGCGCCGTCCAATCCCCGCCGACAGACAAGCGGGTGACAGCGACGGACAAGACAGCGCGTCAGCCGCCGCCTCCCGCACGTCACTTTTACAGGGCGCGCTCCCGCGCCGGCCATTCACAAACGGCCGGCGTGGGCGCGCGCACGTCTAGATAAGGTAAGGTTTTTGGGGGGTTTTGGGGCCGATCACCCCTGGGTGTTGGTCCACTTTAAAGAGGACAACACACAGGAATTTATTTTTCCCATGTGTTGTCCCTCTCAGACGGGGCATTCTGAACTGGAATTTGTCGCTCAGCCCAAACGACTTAATCAGAAAGGCCAGGTGCACGCACGAGGTGAGCGGGGGAGACTTGATGAGCGCTCTGGGATCAGGTGAGGGGATCCTGGGGGGTTTTACATAGCAGAGCATCCCAATTTGGGATGCCCTAAGAAGTGGACCTCAGGACGTCGGGCCTCCGAAGTTACTTCAAGTTTTTAAAATGGACCAAAACCTGGGATTTTGACTATCAAGCGTATTGGTTTTGCCCCTGGGGCTGTCAGTAAAACTTCCTTTTGCCTATTCCTATGGCGCATATGTGTAGCTCTCTTCCAATCGCCGCATGACCGGCGGCCACATCCCCTCTACCCTCTAGCAGACTGTGTTCCCGAGCAAGGCAATTGTTGTTGGCCCATGCACTGCTAAAGGTATCCTCATCTCCAGGGAGAGGGAGTCAGGAGGCCTTGAAATCTTATAGATTCCAGTGCCTTTAACCAAAACCTGGGATAGTTAAAATCCAAGGTTTTGGTCCACTTCAATAATTCTCCCTCACATCCTGCATCAGCATAAACTAATAATCCCCCTCGCAACATCAACTCACGCCCCGAATTCAAGTATACAGGAAAATAGATCAAATCTGTAAATTGACCAGAGGACAACTTGTCAAAGCGCTTTTTAAAGCTGAGAGGCTCCATCCTTCACACTCGAGTTCTCTGTTTTCATCCTCTGATAACCTGTATACGGGTGTTGTGCCAGGGCCAGCCTGACTTTTTACCTTAGAGTTTCCCTCAGACGACCCTCCTATGCTTTCAGTGGTGTCGTTCTTTCAGGTTCTCACAGGAAAATGTTTTCCTGCCATTTTTGCGGATTGATTTCCTGCCGCTGTTTGCTTCTCCTCACCCGGATGAAAACCCAAAGCACACAAGCGAGTGACGACTAACCTGAAAAATATTTACTTGTTAGAAGTAAAAACGCGAATGGCCCGAGGACCGATGGAAGGAAACCGCAGTCGCCATAGCGGCGACTTTACTCCTGGAACAATGCTTTAAGCGTATTACAGTTTGTATGGAGAACACTGGATATTTTGGGCATCCCCGGCATCCCTTCAGCTGTTCATGCTCAGTGTTGAATGAGGAGAGGCAATTTTAGGGTGTTCAGCGCTTATCCACTGGCCCTGCCGGGCGCTGCTGTTGGCGGGACACCACTGAAGCCACGCCCTGTGGCAATTTTGAGAGAGCCAATTGGCGTTCTCAAAAGTGCCGCTGTGACAAGGTGCAGCTGGCTGGGGGGAGTTTGTGGGGTTTCACACACCAGATGCCCCGACGGTAGGCTAGCAGCCAATTCCAGGCGCCTGGCCATGAGGGTTTTAATCTGCTTTAATACGGAACAAAACCCACCTGCGGTCGGCTTATATTGTAAAAGATTCCAGGGCTGGACGCAGACTTCGCTTCAGGGCATCCCCAATTAGGAGGCCCTGCTGTGTCAAACCCCCGAGGAAGCCTGTACACCCTCACCTTTGCCTAGTCGAACAGCGCATGCGCGGGCTCTCGTCCAATGAGAGCCGCCCGCTGTAGGGATGTAATTCCGCAGGCGGCTCTTATTGTTTTAGGCTGGGGTGAGAGCATACCCACGGCCAGGGTTGCCAATGAGAGCTGTTTGCCAATAGGCGAACAGGGGTATTTCACACAGCTACAGCTGTCTAAAGTGGAAAAAGTCTTAAAGACTGATGCATGCTGCTGATTGGTCAAGCCCTTTTTGCATTTAAGCAGCTGCCTCTGCAGATAAGTTCCTGTCAGCAGCTGTCCTGGGCAAAATATTTCTGCGCTGGTTAGTGTATGTGTCCTGGACAAAATATTTTAATTCTGTCAGTGTCTGTCCTGGGAATAATATTTAACGCCTGTCATCTTCTGTCCTGGCAAAATATTTTTCTACTTTCAGCGTCTGTTCGGGGGAGAATATTTAGTGCCTGTCTGCATCTGTCCTGGGCAAACTATTGTGTTCCTGTCTGCGTCTGTCCTGGGCAAAATATTTAGTGCCTGTCTGTGTCTTTCCTGGGCAAAATATTTAGTGCCTGTCTGCGTCTGTCCTGGACAACATATTTTGCTCCTGTCAGTGCCTGCCCTGGGCAAAATATCTCGCTCCTGTCAGCGCCTTTCAACATCTGTCATGGCCAAAATATTTAGTTCCTGTCAATGCCTGTCCTGGACAAAAGATTTTGTGTCTGTATGTATCTGTCCTGGGCAAAATATTTAGCATATGTCCTGGGCAAAATATGTAGCATCTGTCTTTAGCAAACTATTCAGTGCCTGTCAGCATCTGACCTGGGCAAAATGTTTTGCGCCTGTCAGCATATGTCCTGTGCAAAATATTTAGTGCCTGTCAGCACCTGTTCTGAGCAAAATATTTAGCGCCTGTCTACACCTGTCATGAGCATAATATTTAGCTCCTGTCAGCATCTGTCATGGCCAAAGTATTTTGGACCTGTCACTGTCTGCACTGAGCAAATTTGTTAGCCTCTGTCAGCATCTGCCCTGGGCAAAATATTTAGCACCTACCTCTCTGTATCTGTTCTGGGCAAAATATTAGGCACCTGTCTGCATTTGTACTGGGCAAAATATTTAGCCCTTTTCAGCATTCGTTCTAGGCAAGATATTTTGCACCTATTAGCATCAGTCTTGGGCAAAATATTTAGCATATATCCTGGGCGAAATATTTTGCGCCTGTCAACGTCTGTCCTGGGAAAAATTTCTGGCGCCTGTCTGCATCTGTCCTGGGTAACACATTTTGCTTATTTCTGTCCTGGGCAAAATATTCAGCACCTGTCTGCATTTGTACTGGGCAAAATATTTAGCATTTATCAGCATACATCCTAGGCAAAATATTTAGCACCTATCGGCATCAGTCCTGGGCAAAATATTTAGGGCCCATCAGCATCTGTCCTGGGTGAAGTATTTAGCATCTGTCCCGGGCTTAAAGTGGACCAACACCGAGAGGTGATCGGCCCGGAAATCTATAAGATTCCCGGGCCGATCACCTCCCACCCCGCGGGACATCCGAGATCGGGATGTCCCGCGGGGTGAAACCCCCCAAAAAACCCCCAAACACCTTACCTGATCTTCGCCGCCGCCGCCTCCCTCGCGTCCCTGTAGGCGTGCTCGCGCCCGCGCCGGCCGTCTGCGAATGGCCGGCGGGGGCGCGCGCGCGCGCCGAAAGTGACGCGAGGGAGGCGGCGGCAGCCGCTTGGACGTTCCTGATCCCCGCCTGGACGTTGGCGGGGATTGGACCGTCCAGTCACGTGGGAGCGGGGACAGGTAAGATTTTGGGGCTTTCTGGGGGGTTTCACACAGCGGGGCACCCCCGATCGGGGTGCCCCGCCGAAGTGGACCAAAACCCAGGATAGTCAAAATCCTGGGTGTTGGTCCACTTTAATATTTAGTGCCTGGCCACATAAGCAATCCAAAAAAAACCTGGTTGAATTATTTTTTAAGCGTACATTTGAATAGTTGTGCTTTTATTTTGGTATGCATTTGCTGATGTGGCCATCGATGAAAATAAGTTGGACACCCCGGGTTTAGACCCTACCAGCCTGACTCGAGGCACGGGGAGCTGTAGTAAGGAAAAAAATCATCTGGGGTCAAAGGGATTTAAAAAGCACCTCTGCTATTTGTCTCTCTGATGTTTATTTTCATAACTGAGAAATTAGAATTCCTTGCGTTGGAGCAACCCACGTTCATGGAGCACAAATTAGCGGGGCGAGGAGCTCGCAGGCAGGGGCGCGCAGTGTCAGGCAGCAGCTGCGGGATAAGCATGTTACACGCCGGCTATTGATGGAGACAAAGACAGTATCACTTCCCCGCTAATTACCGATAACACTCTTGAATGCTCCAGCAAACAGTAACAATGGCACCACATTTATGAGGAGAAACGCATTTCCATTGTAGTTGTTTAATATGAGGTTTGGGGGGGTGGTCAGGATAGGACAATTTCATCATCTTCTGAGGTAAAGCTGCTTTTTGGTTGGTTCTCTTGTGCCACTGGCTTACATTGATAACCACAAATGCTCCGGTCCAAGTTGTCTTGGGTGGTGTATCATTAGGTAAGTACGGGGCCGGCGTCAGCACCTGGCAAGGTGGGGCAGCTGCCATGGGCCTCCAGGGGTGGACCACTGACAGGGCCAGCCTTTAAGGTGTGCAGACTGGGAGGGCACCACCGCAGCTGGTTCCCACATCTCCTTGCGGTGCCCCACCCATGACCGAGGTGATGGTGCGACTTCTTTTCCCCACCGGGCGGGAACAACAATGTGCAGCAATAAGGTTCCACTACCTGTGCTGTCCCCACCTGGGAGAGAGAGAGGGGCCTCCGCACCATGTGACAACCTCGCCAGTGGGGAGAGAGGGAGGGGCCTCTGCACCATGTGACAGGCGCGTCAGCGGGGAGAGAAGAAGGGGCCTCCACACCATGTGACAGGTGCGCACTGGCGGGGAGAGAGGGAGGGGCCTCCACATCACACGACAGGTGCGCCCCGGCTGCGAGAGAGGAAGGGGCCTCTGCACCATGTGACAATCTCGCCAGTGGGGAGAGAGGGAGGGGCCTCTGCACCATGTGACAGGCGCGTCAGGGGGGAGAGAAGAAGGGGCCTCCACACCATGTGACAGGTGCGCACTGGCGGGGAGAGAGGGAGGGACCTCCACATCACACGACAGGTGCGCCCCGGCTGCGAGAGAGGGAGGGGCCTCTGCACCATGTGACAGGTACGGTGGCGGGGAGAGAGGAAGGGGCCTCCACACCATGTGACATGGTGGGCTACGGGTGATCAAACAGCAGACATCAGGCGGCAACAAGGAGACCGCGAGTGTGTGCTGAGGGGGAGGGGAAGCGCTGTAGAGGTAAGTTTTATCTTTTAAAGAAGGTTTTTTTTTTTCTTTTGTTTCTTAGGGGGCATCCAAATTAGGGATGAGTGATGGGACCCTTCACCACAGAGGGGCCCACTGAGACCATGCCGCCCAGGGGCCCACATAAACCTGGAGCCGGCCCTGGGTAAGTATTTATGATGAAACTATCCTTAATGGCACTGGCATTGGCCTTGACCAGCCCGTGAGCTGTTGAGCCCCGCCCCCAATGTGCTTCCAAGCAAGTCAACAAGTGCCTTTGATAGCTGTAGCCTTGGGGGGGAGGGGGGGGGGGTGGTGGTAGGTAATGGCTATAATGGACATGCCTTAAAGTGGACCAAAACCCAGGATTTTGACTATCCTGGGTTTTGGGGGTGATCGTGGGTGCCCCGCTGTGTGAAACCCCCCAGGTTTCCGAAACAAGCTTGCCTCTTCCCGGTCCTACCGTTCTCCCAGTCAGCTAGGATCTGCTGACTTTCCTTCGTCTAAGGAGAGCGCCTCCGGGCGTGCTGACGACCGCATCCCCTGCTACCCTCTAACAGGGAGCGTGTCTGCGCTGGCAATTCAGAAAATTCTGGCTTGGGCACGTGCCCTGCTGTAGGGATAGCGGGGATGAGGCTCACATATGTAAGTGTATGGGGTGACCTGGGGGATTTCACAGTTACAATTTAGGATGCCCCGCTATGTGAAACCCCCACAGTTGGCCCCACTTTTCCTGCTCCAATGGCACATGCGTGGGCTCTCATCCAATTAGAGCCCCTTGCTGTGTTTACATTCCTCGGCAAAGGGCTCTGATTGAATTGAAAGGGAAGCGCGCTACTGCATCCTCAGTATCCCTGGCGGAGGGTGAAATTCCAGGCCAGCCACTAGTGAGATTTGTTCTGCTTTAAAACTGAACAGAGCCTAGAACAGTTTTCCCTGGAATAGAAAATATTCCAGGGCTGGCTGCTGGAATTCCCCCCCCCCCCCCGGGGCATCCCGAATCCCTGCTCTCCTTTCCCGGATTCCCTCCTAGAGGATGCTAATCCTTAGCTCCCATTCAAGTGAGGTTCCTGGCATTGCAGGTCCGAGGGGAGATGTGAGTATTCTCTAATAATGATATTCTAGAATATACTACTATTATTATAGTAGTCTATGATAATAAATAGTATCCTGGACTTTAAAATTTGTGAAATGATTTTGTTTTCTGTAGTGTGGTTTTAGTCTTGGATTCCGAATGGCATCTCTTCCCCCACCTTTAGCTTCATTTGAATTGTAAGTGGGGGGGAAAAAACTGACCTTGCTTCCAGTATCCTCCTCTAATCACCCCGACACGCTTCTGTAGCTGCCTCTCTGATTGGCTGGCTCTGGGATTATTGAAGGTTCTAATTCTACAGCAGCTATGAAAAAGTAGCCGGGCTCCACGGTGATCATGGAAGAATCACTTAAACCGGACCTTCAGCGTGATTTAATGAAAAGCCCAAACTCTTAAAAAACGGTTCCCCAGCATGTAAAATTAATATATTTTACGTTTTTAGTCACTAACTTATTATTCTTTCCCCCACTGGGCTGCAACTCTGTTCAGGAATTTAGGATACGGGCGCCGCCATCTTGACTCAGAAGCATCACACTTACTGAGGAGAGGAGAGTGGGATAAGGTACAGCTGTGCTTTGCTCAGACAGAGCAGAGCTGGGGTCAGGTAAAGGTCAGCAGTCCCAGAATGCAGAGCAGCACAGTCAGGAGGCACTTCCTGTTTGCAGGCTGCCTGATAAGATGGCGGCTTCCATAAGCCGCCATCTTGGATGTTTAAAGACTCATAACATGCAGTAGATGCAGGTAGGATGATTTTTAATGTGGCCAATCTGTATGTACAGGGTGTGGGAAACATATAAGATAGACTCTTATTCAGAGTGAAGGACCGCTTTAAGCTAGGTGAGTATATTTACCTATGTTTTATTCTATTATCTTTTTTTGTTCCACGTTAAACCGGACCATCACCCTAAATAAGAGCCTATCTTATATGTTTCGCCCCACACTGTACATACAGATTGCCCAAATTAAAAATCATCCTACCTGCATCTATTGCATTTTCTGAGACTTTAAACATCCAAGATGGCGGCCCATGGAGGTGCAGGCTGCCTGCAGACAGAAAACGTCTTCTGACTGTGTCGCTCGGCATTCTGGGATTGCTGACCTTTTCCTGACCCCAGCTCACCTCTGTTTGTGCAACAGAGCTCTGCTCCTGTCCCTCAGTATGTGATGCTACTGAGCCAAGATGGCGGAGTCCGTATCCTAGAGTCCCAAACAGAGTTGCAGGCCAGTGAGGGAAAGAATAATGTAAATGACTAAAAACGTTAAATGTATTATTTTTAGATGCTGGGGAATAGTTTTTTAAGGGTTTGGGCTTTTCATTAAATTATGCTGAATGTCCGCTTTAAGGCTTTATACAGGACCTCCAGCCAAAGGTCATCCCAATTCTACACGAGCGGTGAATGAAGTTGCCCCAAGGGCCCCTTAGGTGTCCCATGAGGCATATGTAGACGCACACCAGAAAAACCTATTGGTTACCAGCGGACAGGTGACCTGCACCAATGGTCTTCATTAGTTTACTGCCGTATGTGCTGCCCCCCCTCCAGTGTTACATGGGAACTCCAGCCAATGGGCAATCGGCTTGATTCCTTTAGGCTGGAGGTCCTGCGAAATCCCAGGTCGGTATGTGCACGCTCCCACCATAACACAGGATCTCCAGCCAATGGCCAACTAAGTGAGGGACGGGCTAGAGCCGCCATTACTTTGGCTGGAGGCCCATAGTGTCTCTATCTGTTTATCAGAAATGTGCTATGAAGTAATGTGTTGTACAATTTTTTCCGCCACTTCAACATTTGAAAATGGAAAATATTGGGGGGGTGACATACTGATGACGCATTGCGTCACGCTGCTCTTCACACACCATATGCTGCTGTTACAATTCTGCTCTTATGTAAGCGATCGGTTTGACTTTTTCTCTCTGCGTTTGTTTCAGATCTTTCTCTGCCTGCGCTGCTAGAATCGCGGCACCTTGTGACGTCTGGCCGCCTCCCCGCATTGCCGCCATTATGAATGAAGTAGCCATTGTTAAGGAAGGTTGGCTTCATAAACGAGGTAAGGCACCTGCTTATTCTCTCCACTTGTTTATTGGGGTTTTTTTAGAAATTTCCAGGGTTGCAACATCCTTTAAATTGGACCAAAACTTTTGACTGTCCTGGGTTTTGTTTCTTTCCCTGGGGACGCCCTGCTTTGTGAAACACCCCCAGATCGCCGCAGCAACTCGCCTTATCCCGGCCCCAGGGCACGTCTAAGAGCAGTGGCTGTGACGGCCGCATCCTCCAGCTCCCTCTAACAGGGAGCGTGCCTGCGCCGGTCATTCACAGATGCCTGGCGCGGGCACACGCACTGGTAGAGGGAAGCGTAAGATGTGGCCGTCAGAGGCGTTGCTCTTAGACGAGCCGTGGGACCGGGATAAGGTGAGTTGGCTGTGCCGATCTGGAGGAGTTTCACCCGATCGGGGTGCCCCCGGGAAAGGACCAAACCCCAAAACTTCACAAAATGTTCCTAACTTTGGAGGGGCATCATCCCGATTGCTTGTGCCCCCTGTGCGTTAACCCCATAAAACCGGTGAAGTCTTGCCTTTCTCCTCATCTCCCCTGCAAAATTGAGCATAGTGATTGGCCGTCACATGGTTGCCGGCAGCCAGATATCAAAAAGAAGCCAGCTAAACAAGTGACCAGGACCAATCACAGGGCTTCATTTCACTTGGGGAAAGGTAATGGTTTTAATGTGCAGGGGGTGCAGGATGCCGACCTGAGCTTGGAACAACACCCATTTTGTTTAAAAGCTTACCAAAGTCTGAGACTCCAGGGCCAGCAGATTCCTTCTTCCTGTGGTATCCCGACCTGGGGTGCCCTGCTGTTCACTCTGGTTCTGTCAGAAGAGCCCACGGCGCATACGACGGCGGCATCACTTGCATTCTCTTTCGGCTCTGCGCATCCACACCCGCCACAATGGAATGGCTGTGCATGGCCTGACACAGTCGAAGGATGCGAATGGTGCAGTGCTCTGCCGATGTGTTCGGCTGAGGATTCCATTCAGCTTGTCCAGCCGAACATTTATATGCGCAGCCAGAGAGGCGGGTTGGACGAGAGGCCGAGCAGCAGGGTTTTACACAGCAGGGCGCCCCAAGCCCCAATTCCCCAGCGGGATGTACCAAATCCCAGGATATTAAAAAGCCCAGGCTTTTGGTCCGCTTTTAAGGGTTGAGGAACTTTAGTCCCCTTTTACGCTTTACCGTTTGCGTCACCTTGAAGTTAGTGCCGCCAATGGGAAGAAAACACAGCCTATGATAGTAAATGGACCCTCTCACATCTGGGCGCTGCGTTTTGCCTGCATTGCAGCCTATAGAAGTCTATGGGCAATCCAGGTAAAACGCATGTATTGTGCTTCACCTGCACTGTGGTGTAGTGGGGGGGGGGGCAATCTCTCATTCACCTTTCCGGTTCATCGCTGCCGCAGCTCCCTTGCTGCGGTATCGGCCCTGCAGTCCAGTGTATGCTGCAGCCACCATCTTCGGGTTCCTCATCAGGTCTGGTGGAGCAGAAGACTGAAGGACCTGAAGAAGGTGGCTGCAGCAATCGCCAGACCCCGCAGGGATCTCCTGCCTCCTGCTTCTGCTGCCACCACCGTTGAGAGCCCGCGCATGAAACTCCTTTCAATAACGCAGTCTCCCCCCTACTATTGCTGCCACTTTCCGGTCCAGGTGCCTGCGCTGCCTCAGGGGGATACGAAACAACTGTTTGGCTCAGGGTGGCATCTAGTGCCGCTGCTTCACCGCACCACAACAGAGGCAGCACGCAAAAGTGTACTGCGCTGTGTTTGTTCTCTTGCACTGCAATGGTTTTGGAAATAGTGGTTACAGGACAAAAGTTTGTTTTCGCATTGCATTTGACTTGTGCTCCACCTGCATTTTTGTTGAGTTTCTAGCTTTACTGACAAGATTAAAAATCAAATGTCAAATGTCACAGGGTTTTTTTTTTTGTTTTGGAAACTCAAGGCTTTAGACTGTAAGCTCATGGGACAAGTCTCTCTCTCTCCTGTTGGATCCTGTTTTCATAGCATTTGCTTTGACAGTTTATAGCGCCTTGCTTTTGATTGTGTACTATGTTTTATCTTTCCTGTAATTAGTATTGTGTACAGGGTTATGGATGCAGATAGTGCTGTTTAAATAAACAATGATTATAATGAGCTTCTTATAATGAGTTGCATAAGGTGATGGAGAAGAAATCTTGTACTTTTTCCCTGTGATTCCGCAACATTTGCACAGGCTTTGCGGCAATCAGCGTTTTTTTCTTGTGCATATTAATGTGAGACCATAGCAATTGGTCGCTGACAGTTACTTGGGCTCGGGATCGGCTGCTGGTTCACTCAGTCCTGAAAGAGGCGAGTTTTTCCCTATATCCAGTCCAGGTCATCCCAGAAGTGATGACAATTGGATATTCCGCCCCCAGGGGGAGCTCGACTGCAAGATCAAAAGCTGTTTCTCCTCCCGGCACCCTATAAAAGCAGGTGTCTCACTATGATTTCCCAGTGTTCATCTTGCAGTCTGGCTGCTGAAGATCGTTGGTTACTCTCTCCTGGATATTGCAGCTGAGCGGGCCCTCCTAGCCCGTCGACTGCTGCGGACGCTATTCCCACTGATCCCGTGGACCCAATATTGCCTCCCAGCCACGGCTGTCGGGACTGTGACAGCAGGGAGAACGCCGGGGTCAGGTGTCTGGCAGAGCTAGGCTCTGGGCCGCAGACCCTGTCTAAAGGGTAGCCGGCCATAGGCTGATGGTGAGCCTGTAGGGGGGAGGAACCACTTATTGCCCTCTGTTATTCCCTCTGCCCCACACGCTTTATTATTGTGTGTGTAATTTTGTCATTTTACTTGATCTTGCGCCGGTCATACTTACCTCCCTCACTCCCGCGAGTTGCCTCTTACTGCTCCCCTCCATCTTGGGCATTACGCTGTGAGGGGGGGGGGTCTTCATCTCCGGCGTGGTGCGAGTGCGCGTGTTGGGCTTCTCTGCGGCTCGTCTTTGGCTTCTTGGAGGACTGCCTCCATCTTGACTTCTGGCACTGTGAGGAGGCAGGAGGCGGGCGCTGCTGTTCGTACCGTCCGGGGGGGGGGGGGCGCACGGCAGTGACGAGTAAAGCGCCATAATGCGGCCCCTCGAGGAATGCTACTGTCTCAGCGCCATTTTTGATGCTGTTCTGCTGCCTTGCTGTCTGGGACCACTTCGGTGTAGCATCACTGTTGGTGTCGTGAGTCCCTTTGTTATCTTTTCTATTGTTTTTACTGTCATGCGCATGTGCTGTGGGATGCTTACGGCCCCTTCTCTGCTTGTGCCTTTCAGGTCGGGACCTTTTCATAGATTGTGGGTTGTGGTTCCTTCCAGTCCCTCGCCCCCCCTCCTCCCCCCTTTTATAAGAGGGATCACAAAAAGAGAGAATATATGGGAGGGCTATATAGGTTTGGGCCGTTAGTGCCTGGTAACCTGCATAGAGTTTTTGTCTGCTAATCACCATAATGGAGGCTTCTGGGGTTAGTGAGCTAGGGGCCCCATCTAGGCGGTTGAAGCTCTGCCCCATGTGCAGTGCCAGCCCTCTGGGCGGACTTGGCACTGTTTGTGTCACTTGCGCCACGAGCGTCATTTTGGAGCATGATCTAGGGGGCGTATCTGCCCCTAGCCTATTATTGCCTGCGGCCTCTCCTGAACCCCCGCTGCTGAACTCAGCCCCCAGCAAGGGGGAAGCCAGCAGGGGTCCCATGTTGATTTGGCATACCGGGTAGCCAGCCTTAAGAAACATATCTTGCGCACGGCTCCTAAGAAGGCAACGAGTACTAAGCGGCACATCAAGTCCGTTTTCTCGGATAATAATGATGATGATGATGACCTTTTTGGAGGTCTGGGCTCTGTGGAGGAAGACAAGTTGCATGAGGACTCCATTTCCACTGTGGATTATTCGGCCGGCTATGACAGCGGGCCTGGCTCTTCCTCGGATGAGGATACGTGGCTTTCTAATGATACGGAGAAGTTGCTCGCTTCTGTTTTTAAGACATTGTATATTGTCCCCCCTAGAGCGGCTAAGAGGAAGCGGGGTGATTTGTTTAGGCCTGAGAGACAGAGATGAGTCTTTCCTGAGCAGGCCCATTTTTCTAACATGATTTTCAAGGAGTGGGAATTTTCAAGGAGTGGGAACGGTAACAAGTTACCGTTGGTGCTCAAGGGCCTAGACAGGCGGTATCCCTTTCCTGAGGAGCTGGTCCGGCTATGGTCCCGTCCTCCCGAGGTGGATGCCCCCGTGTCGGGTCTGTCCAACACTACGGTCATGCCTTCACCCGATATTGCTTCCCTAGGTGATCCGGCTGACAAGCGCATGGATCAGCTGGTCTGTCGTGCCTTCACCTTTGCCGGTGCTTGGTTTCGGCCTGTGTGTGCCGCGGCTGTTGTCTCCCTAGCCATCAGAAAGAAGGTGAGACGTCTTGTGGATATTGCTTAGTCTCGCAAGCGGGCGGAGGAGTATAAGGACCTCAAGGCTTGTGTGGATTTTATTGCCTTCGTTGTTGCTGCCATGGATGATGGTATCCGTCTCGGTGCCAGGGTCTCGGCCCTGCTTGTTGCGCTTCACCGCTCGCTATGGTTGCGGCAATTGTCGGCCGATGCCGCGGCCAAAAAGTTTCTCACTAGTATCCCCTTCGTGGGCCACAGGTTGTTCGGGAAGGGTCTGGACCTCCTGGTCAAGGATGGAAGACTCCCTCAGCGACGGAAGCCTGCGCAGCCCTTTCGGGGCTCATCTGCCTATCGCTCCTTTCGAGGAAGAAGAGGCTCTTCATTTTCAGGTGCTCGCAGAGATTCCTGGGGACAAGGTAGGTCCCGCGGCCGACCCAATCCCTCTTGGGGATCTAAGTCCAAGCCCCCTGCCAAGGCCCCTCAGGCATGAGGAGGCGCACTCACCCATCCGGGTGGGGGGACGGCTTCTGCTAATTGCTGATATCTGGAGACAGCACGTCTCGGATCGGTGGATTCAGGAGGTGGTGTCCTCCGGTTACAAAATAGAGCTGGCAGTCAGGCCGCCCTCAAAGATTTCTTCAATCTAGGATATCCCAGAACCCATTGAAGGCACTTGGCCTGCGAATGGCCATGCAACACCTTCTGCAGTTAGGTGTGATTTGTCCTGTACCTCGTCAGGAACAGGGTCAAGGCTTCTACTCCAATCTGTTCACAGTGCCCAAGAAGGACAGAACGCTGAGCCCTATCCTGGACCTGAAGGGTCTCAACAGGTTTGTCAGAGTCAGACATTTCCGCATTGGAGATCTTACGGCCCGCGGTGAGCTTGCTTCGGCCCGGCGACTTTATGACCACGGTGGACATCAGGGATGTCCTCAGCCCCCCCAGTGTTTTCGCCAAGGTGCTGGCGGGCATCATGGCTATCCTGAGGAACCAGGGCATTCGTGTGCTGCCTTATCTGGACAATTTACTGATTGCGGCTCAGTCCCTTCAGCAGGCCAAGAGCGACACTCGGACGATGTTATCCACTTTCGAGTATTTCGGATGGGTAGTCAATTACCCCAAGTCTTCGATCACTCCCTCAATGGTGAGGTCTTTTCTGGGCATGATGTTGGACACCTCTCAGGTCAAGGTATACCTGCCACAGCAGAAGGTGGTGGACCTCCAGACGCAGGTGCAGGCCTTGCTGTCTTGTCAGCGGCCATCGATTCATCTGGGGATGAAACTGGTGGGCCTTATGGTGCCATGCTTCGAGGCAGTGCCCTTCGGCCAGTTCCACATGAGACCTCTTCAGTTGAATCTGTTGATCGGGTGGGACCAGACGCAGGAGTCACTGGAATAGGAATTTTCTCCCCTGCCAGACAGTCCCTCTTGTGGTGGCTGGATTCCAGAAACCTATTGGTAGGCAAGTCCTTTCTGATTCCCCAGTGGGAGATTGTTACCACAGACACCAGTCTGACCGGCTGGTGAGGTGTTTGGCAAACGCAGAAGATCCAGGGTCATTGGGGTCTGCAGGAGAACCACTTGCCCATAAATCTCCTGGAGCTGAGAGCGATCCGGTTGGTGCTTCTTCTCGTGACTACCCATTAGAGGGGTCGGGCGATTCAGGTTCGCTCGGACAATCAGACGGCTGTCGCCTACATCAATCACCAGGACGGGACTCGGAGCAAGCGAGCCTTCAAGGAGGTGACCCAGATTTTGACTTGGGAAGAGGAGAATGTTCACTGCATCTCGGCGGTTTACATCCCCAGGGTAGAAAACCAGGAGGCAGATTCCCTGAGCAGGAGTGCCTCACGTCTGGGGGAATGGTCTCTCAGCAACAAGATCTTTCACGCCCTGTGTCTCCGCTGGGGTCAGCCGGATGTGGACTTGTTTGCGTCCAGACACAATCACAAGCTCCCAAGGTTTGTCTCCCTGTCAAGAGATCCTCTGGCATTTGCCACAGACGCTCTGGCAATTCCTTGTACGGAGTTCAAGCTCCTTTATGCATTCCCTCCGTTTCCACTCCTGGGCCGAGTGCTGCGCAAGATAGCCCAGGAAGGGGTACCAGCCATCCTGGTGGCTCCTCGCTGGCCGAGACGGAGTTGGTTTGCGGACATAGTTCAGTACATGTGCAGGGTATCCCCTTTGAGTAACAGTGCCGCGGTGTGCGTGCCGTGCGCCCAAGGTATCATTGCAGCCCAGGCTTGGCTGCCCGCTTCTCTTCCCAGTTCTGCGCCCCCTTCGGCATCGCCTATCCCCTCCGCGCCTGCATTTCGCCCCCAGTGAGGGGGATACTAGCATAGGGTCACAATCTGATCTGGCAATTCGTGTGCCCAGCATTGAAAGGCAGCTTGCCAGGCCTGTTCCAGTTAAGGCCTCTGGCAAGAAGCAGCACCTGGCTCCCACACCCTCCCTCTTTGCTGAGGAGGATGAGGGAATTGATGCCTTTGGTGGCTGTTACTCCCTAGAGGAGGGGGAGCTTTTCCAGGACTCTAACTCCTCTGGGGACCAGCAGGAGGGGTACGACAGTGGGTCTGGGTCCAGGGAGGACTCATGGTTCCCTGATGACACTGATAGACTGTTGTCTGACATTTTTGAAATCTTGCACATTGTCCCCCCTGAGGTGGCTAAGAGGAAGCAGGGTGAGCCCTTTCGTCCTGATAAACAGCGTCTGGAGTTGCCTGAGCAGGGCCATTTCTCTAATATGGTGCTCAAGGAGTGGGAACGTCCTAATAGATTGCCCACGGTGCCCAAAGGGTTGGAAAAGAGGTATTCCTTCCCTGCTGACCTGGTCAAGCGATGGTCGTGTCCCCCTGAGGTGGACGCTCCCGTTCTAGGGCTGTCCAACACCTCGGTCATGCTTTCCCCTGACACTACTACACTGCGGGACAGCGAGGACCAGCGTATGGATCAGCTGGCTTGCCATGGCAGGGCTCCTCCCGGCTCCTCAAATACCCGGGGACCTACCACAAATCCCCCAGAATTTCTCTGCAGTCTGGCTGCGAAGGATGAGAATTTGGCTCTCTACTCGCAGGTGAGCGGGGCTATTAGCCTGCGGCCCTGTAGGACTATTCCCACCCGTTCCACTAGTAATATGCCTCCCAGCCTTGGCTGCGCTGGTCGGGTGAGGGTAGGAAGCACCGCTGTTAGGTGCTTAGGAGCGCTGCTCCACCGCAATCCCCCACCAAAGGGTAGGCGGTTCAGGCTTATGGTGAGCCTCTATGAGATGCCCCTCCCGCACTAGTGCCCCCTTGCCCCTACCTATCGGTGGGCCCTATTTAAGTGGCCGCCGTCCTCCCTCATCCTCCTTGTAGTCTTCTGGGGAAAAGAGGGGGGGGTGTATGTGTATAGATAGGTATGTTATGCATTCTGTGTTTTTTTTTTTTTTTTTTTTTTTTTTTTTTTTTACACTGTCTTTTCACATGCCTTTATTCTTGTGTCAGCCGCCGCGCTGACTTGTCTTTACTGCATTTTAAATTTGCCGCCGCCGCGCGCTGACTTGGCTCCGCGCTTGGCGGCGGCATTACCTCAGGCGCTGGTGCGCCATCATTGGCTGCTTGCTGTTCTGTCTTTGCGCTCTTCTTTGGCGCGTTCCGCGTCATCGCTGTTACTGGCGCGCCCCTCTAGGTATACCGATGCCATCTTTCCTGCTTGGTTGGCCTATGCGCAACGGACTCCTACCTACCGCGGTCCATAAGTGCCCTCGCGGGCAGCTTTATTTCCTTCTCTTTGGTTACGATGTACTTAAGATCTTGTCTGCTTATGTCTTTCAGGCGGGACGAACCCTTCCTGGCTTCTCCCGGCCCTGTTTTAATATATTACTTATAGGCCTTGTAAAAATTATACTCCCACTTCCCTAGCGGGTTATTGGGGCATCCAGGGTTGCTATATAGTGTTATTCCCTATCGGCGTATAGCGCCGCTATAATCACCATATGGAGGCATCCCAGGATAATGTGACCGGGGTCCTTTTGGGACAAGACCGGCTGTGTGTAGCGTTTGGGCAGCCTCATGCTGACGCTGACAAGGCGCGGGTCTGTGTACCCTTTGCTGAGCAGGTGCTTGCATTGCAATCTGGCCTGCCAGTGGCTGCACCTCGTTTCACTTCGCCTACTCCCCCCAAGCTTAAACCTCACTCCTACTGAGTTGCATGCTAGTGGGAACTCTCAGCCTCATGTGTCTTCTAGACTGGCTACTGTTGAACAGATTATTGCGAAGTCCTTAGCGCGTAAGGCCCCTGCTAAGAAGCGGCATTTGACGCCTAATGTTACTGTTTTCCCTATGGGAACTGAGGAGTTTTGGAATCTGTGTGGCTATACCCCGTCTGATGAAGGGGAACTGTTTTCTGATTCAGGCTCATCTGATGAGAGACCGAGGGGTCATGACGATTCTGGCTCTGACCCCTGGGCCCCGGATGACACTGACAGATTATTGACACAGATTGCGGCTCCCAGGCAAAGAGGGGAGCTTTTTCATACAGCAAAATCACGTCTGGAATTTCCAGAGCAGGCACATTTCCATAACCTTGTGCTCAAGGAATGGGAGCGTCCCAGTTAACTTCCCGGGGTTCCAAAAAGTTGGGATAGGAAGTATCCCTTTCCTGCTGAGGTGGTTAAATGTTGGTCATCCCCCCCGAGGTGGATGCCCCGATCCTAGGGCTATCTTAACACCTCTGTCATGCATTCCCCTGATTCTACTACCCTGCGGGATGCTGAAGACCAGCGTATTGGCATCCCACGCCTTTGCATGTGCGGGGACGGCGCTGCGCCCGGTCTGTGCCTCTGCCATTACTGCTGTGGCCACTAGAACCCTTATCAGGAATATGCTTGATAGTGCCCCTGATGATTTGCCTTGTGAGGTGTTTAATGCACTCTCCAGTTGTGATGTTTTTGTAAATTTTGTCCTATCAGCATTGGATGACACCATCAGAATGTGTGCCAGAACCTCTGCCCTCGTGGTGGCTATACGCAGCTCGGTTTGGCTGCGCTAGTGGGCTGCTGACAACACTGCCAAGAAGGCTCTCACTGGGTTTCCCTTTAAAGGACTGCACCTGTTTGGGGACCGCCTGGACCTTTTTGCTAAGGGGGGCAGGTTGCCCCAGCGCAGGCGGCTATCTCGGCCCTTTCGGGGTCAGGGTTCCTTCTCCTCCCCTTTCCGTGGTGCAAGACAGGGAAGGGGGGTTTCTTTCCCTGGGGCCTGGGGAGATTTCTGGGGTAGAGGCAGAGGACGTGGACGTCCTGGCTCCTCCTGGGGTCCCAAAGCTAAATCCTCTCCCAAGCCCCCTCAGGCATGATGGGGCGCCCTCACCCATCCGGGTGGGGGGACGGCTGCAGCACTTTGCTCACGTCTGGAGGCTTCATGTCTCAGACCGGTGGATTCAGAAGGTAGTGTCCTCTGGTTACAAGTTGGAGTTTGCTGCCGATCCCCCTTCAAGATTCATCAGATCCCGGATTCCTCAGGACCCTGTGTCAGCTCAGGAGCAAGTTCAAGCAGTGCAAGGCCTCCTGGAGCTGGGGGTCATCTGCTAGGTCCCTTTAAGAGAAAAAGGCAAGGGCTTTTATTCCAACTTATTCACAGTACCCAAAAAGGATGGTTCTTTCAGGCCCATCCTGGACTTGAAGATCCTCAACAAATTTGTCAGGGGCAGGCGCTTTCGCATGGAAACTCTGCGCTCTGCCATCAGTTCCCTGCGCCAAGGGGATTTCATGACTTCTGTGGACATCAAAGATGCTTATCTTCATATTCCTGTGTTCCCAGGTCATCAAAGGTTCCTCAGGTTCGCTCTGATGGATCAACACTACCAGTTTGTGGCCTTGCCCTTTGGCCTCACTTCAGCTCCCAGGGTGTTCACCAAGGTGCTGGCTGGCGTGATGTCTCTGCTCAGATGTCAGGGCGTCCGCGTGCTTCCCTATCTGGACGACATCCTCATCACCTCCCAGTCTCTACATCAGGCAGAGTTGGATACTCAACTGGTGGTGTCCACTCTGGAGTCATTTGGATGGGTGATCAACCACCCCAAGTCCTCACTGTCCCCTTCCTTGGTAACTCCATTCTTAGGAATGAATCTGGATACAGTTCAGGCAAAGATCTTCCTTCCTCAGCAGAAGGTGGACAGTCTGATTGCACAGGCTCAGTCCCTCCTAGCTTGTCCCCATACCTCCATGAAGCAGGGGATGCAGCTGGTGGGCCTGATGGTGGCGTGCTTCGAAGCAGTCCCTTATGCTCAGTTCCACTTGAGGCCTCTGCAAATTCACCTATTGTCAGTATGGGACAAGGACCCAGCGTCCCTGGACAGGGTCTGTGTGCTTTCCCCCCTAGTCAGGAGGTCCCTCTTGTGGTGGATGGACTCAAGGAACCTGTTGGGGGGCAGATCCTTTCTTGCCCCTTCCTGGGAGACGGTCACCACGGATGCCAGTCTGTCAGGTTGGGGGGGTTTCTGGAAGTCCCTGCGGTTCCAGGGGAGTCGGGGGCCTCAGGAGGCCCACACACCTATCAATGTCTTGCAGCTGCGGGCGATCAGGTTGGTTCTGGCTCACTTGACTACTCACCTTCAGGGCCTGCCTGTTCAGGTGCGCTCGGACAACCAGACGACAGTTGCCTACATTAATCATCAGGGAGGGACCCGGAGCAAGGGGGCCCTCCAGGAAGCGTCTCTGATCCTGACTTGGGCGGAGGCCAATGTCCCCTGCATTTCAGCTGTGTACATCCCGGGGGTGGAAAATCGCCTGGCGGACTCTGTGAGCGGGGGGACCTCTCGCCAGGGAGAATGGTTCCTATGCAGCAGGGTGTTTCAATCTCTGTGTCACCGTTGGGGCCAACCAGATGTGGATCTGTTTGCGTCCCGCCACAATCACAAGCTCCCAGCTTTTGTCTCTCTGTCCCGGGATCCTCTGGCCCTGACCTCGGATGCGCTAGCAATGTCATGGAAGGACTTTCAGTTCCTGTATGTCTTCCCCCCAATTCCCCTGCTGGGCAGGGTTCTGCGCAAGATTGCCCTGGAAGGGGTGCCAGCAATTCTGGTGGCCCCCAGGTGGCCAAGAAGAGTGTGGTTCGCAGACGTGGTACAGCTGGCAGTAGATCAGTACGCTCTGCCCTTGGGGCCAGATCTGTTCACTCAGGGCTCACTACGCCATCCCAATTTACAAACTCTGGCTTTGACGGCTTGGCTGATGAAACCTCCATCTTGATGGAGAAGGGGCTGTCTTCCTTGGTTGTGGATACTTTGATTAAAGCTAGGAAGAAGTCTTCCTCTTCCATTTATTACAGGGTTTGGCGTGCCTACATTGACTGGTGTGAGTCTGAGTCTCTTCCCTGTCATGTGTTCTCTATTCCCAGGATTCTGGAGTTCCTGCAGCATGGGTTGGAGATGGGGCTCCAACTCAGTACTCTGAAGGGTCAGGTTTCTGCCCTGGCTATTTTTTTCCAGAAGTCAGCACCCTCTGATCAGGACTTTTTTCCAGGGGGTCACTCATGTGCGTCCCCCACGTAAACCTATGGTGCCTGTTTGGGATTTGAACTTGGTTCTGTCAGCCTTGCAGGGTGCTCCCTTTGAACCTGTGCAGGATGCTGCCTTGGCCATTCTTACGCTCAAGGTTGTGTTTCTGGTGGTTATCGCTTCTGTCAGGCGTGTGTCTGAGTTGGCGGCGCTGTCCATTCAGCCCTCCTACTATGAGAGGCACCAGGACAAGGTGGTGTTTCGTTTCAAACCTGACTTTCTGCCTAAGGTAGTGTCTGCCTTTCATTTGAATCAGGATATTGTTCTTCCTTCTTTGTGCCCTAATCCTAGCAATGCTAAGGAGAGAGTGGTTAGGTGTGTGAAGTACTATCTGGTGGCTACTGCACCTTTCAGAAAAACTGATGCTCTTTTTGTGGTCCCTTCTGGTCCTAGGAAGGGTTTGGCTCCTGCCAAGTCTACTATCAGCAAGTGGATCCGTCAGGCTGGGATTCAGGCCTACTCTGCTAAGGGGAAGAATCCTCCCTTCCGCCTTACTGCTCATTCCACTCATGCTATTGTGCCTCTTGGGCTTTTCAGCACCAGGCTTCTGTTGAACAAGTTTGCAAGGCCGCTACTTGGTCTTCTGTTCATACCTTTTCAAAGTTTTACAAGGTTGATGTTAGGGCCTCAGCTGATGCTGTTTTTGGCTGGAAGGTTCTGCAGGCGGCAGTGGTTTAAACTGCCTGCTGCTGCCTTTTTTCTTGGGGATCCCACCCTACTTTATGGGCACTGCTATTAGATGTCCCACTTGTAAGTATTATGTTTGGAGCAGGACGTACTGTATACTAAGAATAATACAATTCTGTGATTACGCACCTGTAGAATTATGAGTATACAGTACGTATTTTTTGATTTTGGTTGGTGTTTGTTCACTTTTTTAATTTTTTTCCTCAGAATATGCTTACCTTCCTCGTTCCTCTTCTCTTGCCTCCCTCACTGCATGGTGTCGGGGGGGGGGGGGGGGCACGTGTGCCCTCGCTCTTGCAGGCAGCGGTTTACTTGCTGAGGTGGCTTCGCCAGCTGAGCGCTCTCCGTGATGCCGTTTCTCTTTATTACCTGGCGCCATTTTAGCCTTCGGGCGCCCGGAGTTGAATTTGCGCTGCGGGGGGCTAAGCCGCGGCTCGCCCCTCGAGGTCCTGACTGGGCTGGTCCGGCACCGTTTTGCCAAGTGTTCCCCGCTGCCTCACGCTTCACTGTGCCCTCTGCGTTTTTGATGGTGGTGGTCCTGCGCTCCTAAAGGTCTGATTCAGCGCTGTGAGGATCTGCTGCTCATGCTGCATGGGCTCTCCTTTCTTCACTACACCCTTGGTCCGTGAGTCGGTCCTTTATTATTGTTATCCTGTTATTTACTGTGTGGTGTTTTTTATATGGTGGTGCATGCACTGTTATCCACCTCGTGTGTTTTTCAGGGTCCTGTATTTTACTTGTGGTTCCTCCCGGTCCAGTCCACTCCCCCCCCACCCCACCCCACCCCTCTACCACCACCCCTTCCTGGGTTACGGTGCTGAGGGTTAGATTGGGGATTAGATTGGGGATTTATACGTTTCTGGGCCTCCTTAGTGCCTTGTGACCCGCCACCATAATGGAGGCTTCTGGGAATAGCGGGCTTGGGATACCTCAGGTACTTGCTAAGCTTTGTCTTGTGTGGGGGTACATGCCCGCTGAGTGGTCGCAGCGCAGTTTGTGTACCCTGCGCCCAGAATGTTATTTCAGACCAGGACGGGGCGAGTGTTACTGACTGTCCCATTGCTCCGACGGCCTCGCCGACTCCCCCGCGTCTGCTTCTGGCCCCTAGCGAAGGGGAGGCCAGTAGGGACTCTAGTAGTAATTTGGAGCTTAGACTGGCTAGTATTGAGCGTCAGTTAGCGGTTTTGGACGCTGGTAAGGCCAAGAGTAAATAGCGGCGTTTGGAACCTGCTTGCGCCATGTTTGACGATGAGGATTATGAGGCCTTCGGTGGCCGAGTTTCCGCTGAGGAGGGCGAGTTGCTCCATGGCTCCGACTCCTGGGGCAGCTGGGGGGACCCTGATAGTTGCCCCGAGTTTTCATCTGAGGAGGACGAGTAGCCCCCAGATGATACAGAGCAGCTGTTGTCGGCGGTACTTGAAACCCTGCACATTGATCCTCCTAAGGCGGCCAAGAAGAAGCAAGGGGACCTGTTTCGGCCGGCGAGACGGCGCCTTGTCTTTCCTGAACAAGGCCACTTCTCTAAGATGGTTTTTAAGGAATGGGAGAAGCCTAATAGGTTGCCGTCGGTGCCTAGGGGTCTGGACAGACGGTATCCCTTTTCGGAGGATTTGGTTCGCCTCTGATCCCACCTCCCGGAAGTAGATGCTCCTGTTCTGGGGCTTTCCAATACCTCGGTTATGCCGTCTCCTGAGACTTCCTCCTTAGGCGATCATGTTGACAGGCGCATGGATCAGCTAGCCTGTCACGCTTTCACTTCTGTAGGAACTGGTCTGCGCCCTGTCTGTGCTGCGGCCATTGTCTCCATGGCCATTAAAAAGAAGGTGAGGCGTCTCGCGGATATTGCCAAATCTCACAAGCGGGCGGAGGAGTATAGGGAGCTCTTAGCTCATGCAGACTTCCTGGCCTTTGCCATATCGGCTATAGATGTATCCGTCCGTTTTGGTGGTAGGGCTTCGGCTGCTCTGGTTGCGCTGCGCCGTTCTATCTGGTTGCGTCAATGGGCAGCGGACACTGACGCCAAAAAAGCTCTCACAGGTATTCCCTTTCTGGGACTCCGGCTATTTGGGGAACGATTGGACCTTCTGGCTAAGGATGGGAAACTTCCTCAGCGTTGAAAGACAGTGTGGCCTTTTCGGGGTTCTTCTTCTTCCTTTCGCCCCTCACATGGAGGACGAGGTTCTTCATTCTCTGGTGGCCGCAGAGACTCATGGGGGCGAGGCAGAGCCCGAGGTCGTCCCGGCCTCGCCTGGGGATCCAAGCCTAAGCCCCCCACCAAGGCCCCTCAGGCATGAGGGGACGCCCTCACCCTTCCGGGTGGGGGGACGGCTTCATTTTTTTGCTCACGTCTGGAGACAACGTGTCTTGGACCGGTGGATTCAGGAGGTGGTGTCCTCCGGATACAAAATAGAGCTGATAGCTTGGCCGCCCCCACGATCATTCGGCGCAGGGTCTGAGGTTGGCCGTCCAACATCTTCTGTCATCAGGAGTTGTTTGGCCTGTACCGCTGATAGAACAGGGTCGGGGATTCTACTCCAATCTGTTCACGGTGCCCAGGAAGGACGGCTCCCTGAGACCCATCCTGGCTCCAAAGGGTCTCCACAGATTTGTCAGGTTCACACACTTCCGCATGGAGACTCTACGGTCGGCGGTGAATTTTCTTCATGACAACTGTGGACATCAAGGACGCCTATCTGCATGTTCCTGTCTTCCTGAGGTTCCTGAGGTTCGCTCTGGGGGATCAACACTACCAGTTAGTGGCCTTGCTGTTCGGAATCACCTCGGCCCCCGGTTGTTCACCAAGGTACTGGCGGGTGTCATGGCTCTGCTGAGGAGCCAGCGCATTCGCATTCTTCCTTACTTGGACGACCTGCTGATTGCTGCGCCATCTTTTCATCAGGCCGAGAGGGATACTCAGGTGGTACTGTCCACCCTCGAGTCCTTCGGTTGGGTGATCAATTATCCCAAGTCCTCACGCTCTCCCTCTCCGGTGAGATCCTTCTTAGGAATGACGCTGGATACTTCTCAGGTCAAGGTGTTTCTTCCTCAGAAGAAGGTGGAGGGTCTTCAGATGCAGGCACGGGCCTTGTTATCGTGCCCTCATCCGCCTGGGGATGCAGTTGGTGGGTCTCATGGTGTCTTGCTTCGAGGCTGTGCCCTTCGCTCAGTTCCACATGAGATTCAGTTGAATCTCCTGACCGTCTGGGATCGGAGTCAGGAGTCCTTGGGGCACAGGTTCGATCTGTCCCCTCTGGCCAGACAGTCTCTCTCATGGTGGTTGGACCCGAGAAATCTTCTGGTGGGCAGGTCCTTTCTGCCGCCGCAATGGGAGATTGTCACTAAGGACGCCAGTCTGACCGGTTGGGGAGGATTTTGGCAATCGCTGAAGTTCCAGGAGGCTCACACACCCATCAACCTCCTGGAGCTAAGAGCGATCAGGCTGGTACTTTTTCAGTTGACTCTCCATCTTCGGGGTCTTGCGGTCCAAGTACGTTCGGACAACCAAATGGCTGTCGCCTACATCAATCACCAGGGCGGGACTCGGAGCAAACGAGCCCTCAAGGAGGTGTCCCTGATCTTGTCATGGGCAGAGGAGAATGTTCCCTGCATCTCGGCAGTCTACATCCCAGGGGTGGAGAACCAGGAGGCAGATGCTCTGAGCAGGGGGACTGCTCGTCTGGGGGAGTGGTCTCTCGACAACGAGATCTTTTATGCACTGTGTCGCCGTTGGGATCAGCCGGACGTGGATCTGTTTGCATCCCGTCACAATCGCAAGCTTCCAAGATTCATCTCCCTGTCAAGAGATCCTCTAGCCTTCGCCACGGACACGCTAGCAATTCCTTGGACGGAGTTTCGACTCTATGCCTTTCCTCCTTTTCCTCTGCTGGGTCGTGTACTGCGAAAGATAGCCCAGGAGGGGGTACCGACCATACTGGTGGCCCCCCGTTGTCCGAGGAGGATGTGGTTCGTGGACGTCATTCAGATGGCGGTGGATCAGTTCATCATGCCCGAAAATCCAGAGCTCCTCACTCAAGGGCAACTTTGCCATCCCAATTTACAAACGCTAGCTTTGACTGCTTGGCCGTTGAAACCTCCATCCTGACGGATAAAGGTTTGCCGACTTCGTTAGTCAGCACCATGATTCAGGCTAGGAAGAAATCCTCTTCTATGATTTACTACAGGGTTTGGCATGCTTATATTGCCTGGTGTGAATCTAAGTCTTTTCCTTGTCGCACATTCTCCATTTCTAGGTTTCTGGAATTTTTACAACACGGTCTAGAGTTGGGTCTACAACTAAGTACCCTCAAAGGACAGGTTTCTGCCTAGGCAATTTTTTTCCAAAGATCTTTCGCTAATCACAGACTTGTAAAAACTTTTTTCCAGGGAGTCACTCATGTTGGTCCACCGCGTAAGCCTCTGCTACCGGTGTGGGATTTGAACTTGGTGCTTTTTACTTTACAGGGTCCACCTTTCGAGCCCATATACGATGCTGCTCTTTCTATTCTGACTATTAAGGTGGTCTTTTTGGTTGCTATTACTTCGGTGCGTCGCGTCTCTGAGCTGCCGGCGCTTTCCATGAAACCTCCTTATTTTGAGTGGCATCAGGATAAGGTGGTGTTCCGTCTTAAGCTGGAATTTTTGCCAAAGGTTGTATCTGCCTTTCATCTCAATGAGGACATTGTCTTACCTTCCCATTGTCCTGCCCCTGCTAATTCCAAGGAACGGAACCTTCATTCCCTGGATGTGGTCAGGGCGCTCAAGTATTATTTGGTCGCCACTGAGTCATTTCGGAAGTCTGATTCTCTTTTTGTCCTTCCTTCCGGACCTAGGAAGGGCTTGCCTCCAGCCAAATCCACTATCAGTAAGTGGATTAGACAGGCGGTGGTGCAAGCATACTCTGCCAAGGGGAAGGAACCCCCTTCCTGTGTTACAGCTCACTCTACTAGGGCTATTGGTGCCTCTTGGGCCTTCCAGCACCAGGCTTCGGTTGAACAGGTTTGTAAGGCCGCTACTTGGTCTTCAGTTCATACTTTTTCCAAGTTTTACAAAGTTGATGTTAGGGCCTCAGCTGTTTTTGGCCGCAAGGTGCTTCAGGTGGTAGTGGTTTGAACTGCCTGCCATTGCTCTCTGGGGATCCCACCCTTCTTTTTGGACACTGCTGTTGGATGTCCCACATGTAAAGAATAAGAAATTAAGCAAGCCGTGCTGTACACAATTGGAAAAAGACAATTCTGTGATTACTCACCTGTAGAATTGATTTTACGTGTACAGCACGGCTTGCTTCATCCCACCCTTGTTATCGTTGTTCTCTTTTGCCTTGTTATGGTGATTTTGTTGAGATTTTGTTTTCTATTATGGGCTGTGTTTTTTATTAACATGGTCCTTACCTCCCGGCTTCTTGCATTACTGCTTTCAAACACTGGGTCTTCTGGGTAATTCTGGCCCTTTTATGGGCCGGGAGGGGCCACAAGTCTTCCTGCAGTCGACTGCGCCACCTGGTGGTGAATTACCCACATGTAAAGAATAAGAAATGAAGCAAGCCGTGCTGTACACCGTAAAATCAATTCTACAGGTGAGTAATCACAGAATTGTATTTTTGTTGCCTTTGTACTTACTGCCATGGATAATGCGGTACGGCTGGGTGGTAGGGCCTCTGCCCTCTTGGTGGCTATGTGCCGCTCTGTTTGGTCGCTGCTGCTAAGAAGGCTCTCACTGTGCTCCCCTTTGCGGGGCTGCGGCTCTTTGGTGAGCGTCTGGATGTTTTAGCCAAGGATGGTAGGCTACCTCAGCATAAGAAGCAGCCTCAGCGCTTTCGGGGGCCCTCCGCTTCCCTCCGCTCCTTTCGCGCTCCCAGAGGAGGTCTTGGCTCCCTCTTCTCGGGTAGCCGCAGAGATTCTTGGGCCCGTGGCAGATCCCGTGGTCGTCCCGATCTCTCATGGGGTTCCAAGCCCAAACCCCATTCCAAGCCCCCTCAGGCATGAGGAGGCGCCCTCACCCATCCGGGTGGGGGGACGGCTTCGGCTCTTTGCTCACGTCTGGAGGCTCTGCGTCTCAGACCGGTGGATTCAGGAGGTGGTGTCCTCCGGTTACAAGATAGAGTTTGCAGCCTGGCCGCCCCCAAGATTCCTCAGATCCCGGATGTCTCAAAACCCTCTGTCAACTCAGGGTTTGCGCCTTGCAGTTCAATGTCTGTTGGAGTCAGGAGTCATTTGCCTGGTGCCTTCCCAGGAACGGGGTCAGGGGTTCTACTCCAATCTTTTCACGGTTCCCAAAAAGGACAGGTCTTTGTGGCCCATCCTGGACTTGAAGGGTCTCAACAGGTTTGTTTCGCATGGAGACGCTACGCTCGGCTGTCAGTACCCTTCGCCCGCGCGACTTCATGACCTCCGTGGACATCAAGGATGCCTATCTTCACGTGCCAATCTTTCCGGGCCATCAGAGATTCCTGAGGTTCACTTTAAAGGATCAGCATTACCAGTTTGTGGCTTAACCGTTCGCTCGGCGCCTCGGGTGTTCACCAAGGTGCTGGCGGGCGTGATGGCTCTGCTGCGGAATCGGGACATTCGCATCCTCCCTTACCTGGACGACATTCTGATTGTGGCTCAGTCTCTTCATCAGGCCGAGAAGGACACTCAGGTGGTGACCTCCACTCTCGAGTCCTTCGGCTGGGTGATCAACTTTCCCAAGTCTTCACTGTCTCCGTCTTTGGTGAGGTCCTTTCTGGGCATGACTCTGGATACCTCTCAGGTCAAGGTGTTCCTGCCTCAGCAGAAAGTGGAGGGCCTTCAGAAGCAGGCACGGGCTCTGCTCTTGTGTCCCCATCCCTCCATCGGCAAGGGATGCAGTTAGTGGGCCTGATGGTGTCCTGCTTCAAGGCAGTCCCCTTTGCTCAGTTTCACATAAGACCTTTTCACCTCTTGTTAGGTTGGGATCGGGACCCTGTGTCCCTGGATCAGGAATTTGCTCTGTCCCCACTGGCCAGACGGTCCCTCTCGTGGTGACTGGACTCAAGGAACCTTCTAGTGGGCAGGACCTTTCTGCCCCCGTGCTGGGAGACTGTCACCACAGATGCCAGTCTGACCGGTTGGGGGGGCTTTTGAAAGTCTCTGAAGTTCCAGGGTCGGTGGGGCCCCCAGGAGGCCCATTCTCCCATCAATGTCCTGGAACTGAGGGCGATCAGGTTGGTTCTTTCTCAGCTGACCACACACCTTCGGGGTTGGGCTGTTCAGATCCGCTCAGACAACCAGACGGCAGTTGCCTACATCAATCATCAGGGAGGGACTCGGAGCAAGCGAGCCCTCAAGGAAGTGTCCCTGATACTGTCTTGGGCGGAAGAGAATGTCCCTTGCATCTTATGCCCAAGGATCCAGATCTTCTCACTCAGGGACAACCGCGCCATCCCAATTTACAAACGCTGGTTTTAACGGCTTGGCTGCTGAAACCTCCATCTTGATGGATAAGGGTTTGCCGGCTTCTGTTGTTGATACTATGATCCGGGCTAGGAAGAAGTCCTCGTCCTTTATCTATTACAGGATCTGGGATGCTTACATTGCCTGGTGTGAGTCCAAGTCCTTTCCTTGTCGGGTGTTTTCCATCCCCAGGACTCTGGAATTTTTGCAACGTGGTTTCGATTCGGGCCTTCAACTTAGTACCATCAAGGGACAGGTGTCAGCTCTGGCAAATTTTTTCCAAAGATCCTTTGCCAATCACTGGTTGGTTAAGACTTTTTTCCAGGGAGTTACTCATGTGTGTCTGCTACGTAAGCCTATGCTACCGGTTTGGGACTTGAATCTGGTGTTGTCTGCGGGGCTGCGTTGCCCATTATGACTCTTAAGGTGGCCTTTTTGGTGGCTATTACTTCGGTCAGGCGAGTTTCTGAGCTGGCGGCGCTTTCCATCAAACCTCCTTATTTTGAGTGGCATCAGGATAAAGTGGTGTTTCGGCTTAAGCCGGATTTCTTGCCTAAGTTTGTGTCTGCTTTTCATCTCAATCAGGACATTGTTTTGCCTTCTTTGTGTTCTAACCCTGCTAATTCCAAGGAGCGGACCCTTCATTCTCTGGATGTTGTCAGGGCTCTGAAGTTTTAATTGGTTGCTACTGAGTCTTTCAGGAAATCTGATGCTCTTTTTGTTCTTCCTGCTGGACATAGGAAGGGTTTGCCTCCGGCTAAATCCGCTATCAGCAAGTGGATCAATCAGGCGGTGGAGCAGGCCTATTCTGCTAAAGGGAAGGTTCCTCCTTTTAAGGTTACTGCTCATTCCACTTGTGCTATTGCTTCTTGGGCCTTTCAGCACCAAGCTTCTGTTGAACAAGTTTGTAGGGCCGCGACTTGGTCTTCTGTTCATACCTTTTCCAAGTTTTACAAGGTTGATGTTAAGGCCTCTGCTGATGCTGCCTTTGGTCGCAAGGTGCTTCAGGCGGTGGTGGTTTGAACTGCCTGCTGCTACTTTTTTGGGGATCCCACCCTACCTTACGGACACTACTGTTGGACGTCCCATACGTAAGGACTTCTTGAAGCCATGCAATGCAATAGGAAAAAGACAATTCTGTGGGTACTCACCTGTAGAACTGCTTTTACTATGCATGGCACAGCCTGCTTCACCCCACCCTTGTTATCGTTATTCTTGGCTGCCTCTTTATGGTGATTTTTCCAAGTTAGTCGGGGTTTGTTACCTTTTTTACCTTTATTATCTCCTGGCTTCTTGTATAACTGCTTGTCAACGCTGGAGAGGTCTGTTGGTTTTTAAATGGTACCGGGAGGAGCCACAACTCCTCTGCAGTACACTGCGCCACCTTGTGGCGGAATATCCCATATGTAAGGACTTCTTGAAGCAGGCCGTGCCATGCATAGTAAAAGCAATTCTACAGGTGAGTACTCACAGAATTGTCTTTTCTAGTTACTTACTATGCAGAAAATGGGGGAGAGAGGAGGCACCTGTTTTCCGATAACAAATGCCGCCTTGCCAGCTCGTCTCACGTACGACTGGTCCCACAAATTTTTGTAACCTCTCAGTCACCCCTCCCTCCCCCTGCACTAAGCCAGATGTGGGCCTTAAAGTGATAAAAACAACTGACCTGAATAAACCAAATCCTCCCCTGGTGGGGAAGGGGGGGGGCGAGACTCTGCATGGCAGCCATGGACTTGAGTAATGGGCTAGAGCAGTCACACTGCTGCATGAATTGAGTAACTGACCTGTTTCCCGAGGCCCTAGCTTCAGTTTCTGTGCAGTTGGCCTGCCCCCCAGTGACTTTTTTATGTTATTGCCCAAATTGGGCTTAGTACATGTTAGAATAAAATTGCTTAGGTTTCCTCTTTAAGTAAACATGTAGTGATGTAATATCTGTCAAACTGACCGCTATCCTACTTGAGAACCACTAATTGGATTCCTGGTTTGCGACCTCATTAGGACCCCTACAAATTTAATCTTAGGTGATACACCGCCTGGCCCTTGTTAAACAGCACAACTTAATCCAGGGCTAGGTAACCCTGAGGATTCTTTTTGGGCTCAGGACAGTAACCACACCAATAGGTTATATCAAAATCTGTACCAATTTATTAAATATATCTTTTTAAAAAAACAATTGCCTGCTGTAGTGACATTGTTTACAATTACAAACTTTTTTTACATTGTAGAGCATTACTTGTTACAAATAATTAATGTGAATCAGCATAACGTTGTTACATCTGTATTTCAGAAGGGCAGACATGTATCATGTTTCACCTGTCTTGGCTTCTTCAATGCCCTTTATATAACAAACAAACAGACATTTCATGATATTAGTAAATCATTATATATTTATAAACTCTGCAGTTTTTACTTGACCTAGTAGGAATATTTAGAAGACATAATAGTACCTGATTCTGATGATTTCACATGTATGATTAATAATTGGTATACAGCTTGAATTTTCCACAAGGCGAATCGGTGGTGTGCATCTCGTTTGTGAGAGCTCATGTAGATCTATATTGAAGAACACTTTGTGTTCTGTATTATTAAAGAGACATAGAAACTGATTTACTACCCAGTTATACACCTTCATAATAGTTAATTGTATGGGAATATCCTTTGTTAAATCAAAGTAGACTAAATTAAGAAAACTTGCCTGTATGATGGTCTGTCTGTGGCTGGCAGTCGCGGTGGCAGATAAGTCCAAGTCACCGTGTAAAACATATATGTGTTGTCTGATTCTATAGTTGCTCTGCTCCCGCGCGGCCTCACCGCGCCCTAAGCATCCCCGCCGTTCGCCAAGTAGCCCCACGGAATGCTTACCTGCCACCGCGCCAGCGACGCTCATTTAAGCGCTCCAAGCATGTGGAGCGCATCCGCCGGAAGTGACGCGCCGCTGGTCCGGCTCCACGTCTCTCAAAGCGGCGCCATTTTCCTGAAGACTCATCTCTTCAGAAAGAACGGGATCCTCGCACCTCGGCATCCGTCATGTTATTGTAGACCAGCCATTGCCAAATATGCATCCTAGTTATAGGGGAAAGATAAGAAGGGAAAAAAAGGGGGGGGGGGGAAGAGAAAACGGGAATAGGGAAAAACTGACCGCTAGTCAGCATCGGTTATCAGGTCAAGCCAGCTGTACTCACCTGCCGACTCTCCCCCTGTGCCCCGTCTCGGGTGTCTATCTGGTAATTTCTTTTATTCCTTATTTCCTTGTCATTTGGTATTGTTTCCAAAATTTTGGCTCCAGTAACGTCCGGGCCTGCATCTGGCTCCGTTAACGTCCGGGCCTGCATCTGGCTCCGTTAACGTCCGGGCCTGCATCTGGCTCCGTTAACGTCCGGGCCTGCATCTGGCTCCGTTAACGTCCGGGCCTGCATCTGGCTCCGTTAACGTCCGGGCCTGCATCTGGCTCCGTTAACGTCCGGGCCTGCATCGGGCTCCGTTAACGTCCGGGCCTGCATCTGGCTCCGTTAACGTCCGGGCCTGCATCGGGCTCCGTTAACGTCCGGGCCTGCATCGGGCTCCGTTAACGTCCGGGCCTGCATCGGGCTCCGTTAACGTCCGGGCCTGCATCGGGCTCCGTTAACGTCCGGGCCTGCATCGGGCTCCGTTAACGTCCGGGCCTGCATCGGGCTCCGTTAACGTCCGGGCCTGCATCGGGCTCCGTTAACGTCCGGGCCTGCATCGGGCTCCGTTAACGTCCGGGCCTGCATCGGGCTCCGTTAACGTCCGGGCCTGCATCGGGCTCCGTTAACGTCCGGGCCTGCATCGGGCTCCGTTAACGTCCGGGCCTGCATCGGGCTCCGTTAACGTCCGGGCCTGCATCGGGCTCCGTTAACGTCCGGGCCTGCATCGGGCTCCGTTAACGTCCGGGCCTGCATCGGGCTCCGTTAACGTCCGGGCCTGCATCTGGCTCCGTTAACGTCCGGGCCTGCATCTGGCTCCGTTAACGTCCGGGCCTGCATCGGGCTCCGTTAACGTCCGGGCCTGCATCGGGCTCCGTTAACGTCCGGGCCTGCATCGGGCTCCGTTAACGTCCGGGCCTGCATCGGGCTCCGTTAACGTCCGGGCCTGCATCGGGCTCCGGTAACGGCCGGGCCTGCACCGGGCTCCGGTAACGGCCGGGCCTGCACCGGGCTCCGGTAACGACCGGGCCTGCACCGGGCTCCGGTAACGTCCGGGCCTGCATCGGGCTCCGTTAACGTCCGGGCCTGCATCGGGCTCCGTTAACGTCCGGGCCTGCATCGGGCTCCGTTAACGTTCGGGCCTGCATCGGGCTCCGGTAACGGCCGGGCCTGCATCGGGCTCCGGTAACGGCCGGGCCTGCACCGGGCTCCGGTAACGGCCGGGCCTGCTCCGGGCTCCGGTAACGTCCGGGCCTGCACCGGGCTCCGGTAACGTCCGGGCCTGCATCGGGCTCCGGTAACGTCCGGGCCTGCATCGGGCTCCGGTAACGTCCGGGCCTGCATCGGGCTCCGTTAACGTCCGGGCCTGCATCGGGCTCCGTTAACGTCCGGGCCTGCATCGGGCTCCGTTAACGTCCGGGCCTGCATCGGGCTCCGTTAACGTCCGGGCCTGCATCGGGCTCCGTTAACGTCCGGGCCTGCATCGGGCTCCGTTAACGTCCGGGCCTGCATCGGGCTCCGTTAACGTCCGGGCCTGCATCGGGCTCCGTTAACGTCCGGGCCTGCATCGGGCTCCGTTAACGTCCGGGCCTGCATCGGGCTCCGTTAACGTCCGGGCCTGCATCGGGCTCCGTTAACGTCCGGGCCTGCATCGGGCTCCGTTAACGTCCGGGCCTGCATCGGGCTCCGTTAACGTCCGGGCCTGCATCTGGCTCCGTTAACGTCCGGGCCTGCATCTGGCTCCGTTAACGTCCGGGCCTGCATCGGGCTCCGTTAACGTCCGGGCCTGCATCGGGCTCCGTTAACGTCCGGGCCTGCATCGGGCTCCGTTAACGTTCGGGCCTGCATCGGGCTCCGGTAACGGCCGGGCCTGCACCGGGCTCCGGTAACGGCCGGGCCTGCATCGGGCTCCGTTAACGTCCGGGCCTGCATCGGGCTCCGTTAACGTCCGGGCCTGCATCGGGCTCCGTTAACGTCCGGGCCTGCATCGGGCTCCGTTAACGGTCGGGCCTGCATCGGGCTCCGGTAACAGTCGGGCCTGCATCGGGCTCCGGTAACGGCCGGGCCTGCACCGGGCTCCGGTAACGTCCGGGCCTGCATCGGGCTCCGTTAACGTTCGGGCCTGCATCGGGCTCTGTTAACGTTCGGGCCTGCATCGGGCTCCGGTAACGGCCGGGCCTGATTCGGGCTCCGGTAACGGCCGGGCCTGATTCGGGCTCCGGTAACGGCCGGGCCTGCACCGGGCTCCGGTAACGGCCGGGCCTGCACCGGGCTCCGGTAACGGCCGGGCCTGCACCGGGCTCCGGTAACGGCCGGGCCTGCACCGGGCTCCGGTAACGGCCGGGCCTGCACCGGGCTCCGGTAACGGCCGGGCCTGCACCGGGCTCTAGCAGCGGCTGCAAGGCACCTGCTCTGCCTCCATTCTGTGATGTTCAGCTCCCCTCCATTCTATGATGTTCAGCTCCCCAGCAGCTGACCTTTCTCTTTGATGTTGTAGATAAACGGTGTATAGTGGGACTGCACATGAGTCACCGGCCGGTCAGTCTTCTCCAAGGAACTGCCTTATGCAGTACAATGGTGACTCAGTGATCGGCACCTGCGCGCTCCCGGAGCGGGATTCACCATGTAGGTGGCAGGGCGGGTTCAGGATTCTTTTTTCACTGGGTAGCTATTGGCATGAAGCCAGGGCAGTGCCAGGAACTGCCTCTTGTGAACAGCCTGTGGTTTCTTTTATTGGTGTGATGTCAGTGTTATTTTTACTGTAATCTTTTTTCTTTTTTTTTTCCTTTGGAACAAAGCACTCCTTGGCCAGGAAGCTGACACTTCAATTTAATGTGTTGCGTGAGAAAACTTCTGCTTGGGCTAAAGCGGAACAAAATCCCAGCGTTGACATTCTTGACCTTTCCCCTGGGGGATCCTGAATCGAGATGCCCTTCTGCGTGAACCGCCCCCAGGTCCCAGAAAAACTCACCTTTTCCAGCTTCTCTCTCTGCAATGTAAACAATGGGGAGCGAAAGCGGGTGCATCCCCAGCATCTCTGGGCTCTGATTGGATGAGAGCCCACTCATTTGCCATAGGCCAGGGGAAATGTGAGTGGGGCGAGAAAAAAAATCTAGTATAGTCCAAATCCTGGGTTTTAAAGAGGACCAAAATCCATCCCCCCTCCCTTCTGTTTTTGTCTGTTTAAACTGTATCATTTGCTCATTGTTGGGGCCTCCTGAATTGGCAACCCCCGCTGTGTGTTTCCCCTGGGATATGGGGGAATACCACAGCACATATACGGGCCACATCCCTCTGCTGTACCAGCTGCAGGAATGGCTGGTGCAGGGGAGAGGCCAGCAAAGGTCAATGGTGTGCAAGATGCTGGCTGATTGTCTGACATATGCACTGTGTGGGATTGCCGGAGAGGTGGGTTTTTACAGGGCTCTCTGGGTATAAACATGGCGGGGCATGCCAAATTGGGAAGTCGCTATAGAGCGGAACATGCAGACGAGTGAAAATCCTGGGTGGTTGTTTTCTTTAAAGCCCTAGAGTCCTAGAGTGTGAAATAATCCAATACATTGAAAAGGCGATTTGAGTTAACCTCCTGTGTTAAACCTCCCGGATTCCACGCTCACATGGCGCATGTGCGGGCCTCCAGCAGCATCTCCAGCACCCCACTGTTCTAGTGATTGGGGAACACTTCTATAAATGTACAGCCTCCATCAATAGAAGGTTACCTTTTTCTTTATTGCATGGCATGGCCCGCTTCGGTATTCATAACAGTTGGGTTATTCTGCCACAAGGTGGCGCAGTGGTACTGCAGAAAAGCTGTGGCTTGTCCCGGCTCTTTATAAAAACGGGTTTAACCATAGAGTTCCTGCAGTGGACTGCGAAGTTTGCAGATGGCACTCTCTCTCTTACGCGGGTGAGCGGGGCAACCAAGCCTGCGGCCCTGCAAGTCTATTTCCATCCGTTTCTGGACCCTCACTGTCTCCCAGCCTTGGCTGACAGATCGGGTGAAGGTAGAAGAGCACTAGGGTCAAGAGCTCCTGGAGCGCAGCTCCAAGCCACAGACCCTGTAACACAAAGGGTAGCCGGCCATAGGCTTTATGGTGAGCCTATTAGGGATGCAGAGTTTCTGTCCTAGCTTCTGAGGGGGTAAGTAGTTTGGGGACTGTGTCCCCTTTTTTTCCTTTGGGTCCCCCCGCACCCCCTTCCTTTCCTGACCATGGCTGCTCGCCGCTGCTTCTCTCTCTCTCTCTTCCCCCCCCCCCTAACTGGGTTGGGGGGGGGGGGAAGAGGGCGAGGTTGGGTGGTAGCAGCGAGTAGTCATATCTGTGGTGTTTTTACGTTTTTGTTGTGTTTTCTGGTGTTTTTAGCTGCCACGCCGCTTTGTACTGTGTTCCGCGTTTGTGGGCGCTATATCCTGAGGTGATTTTGCTTTGTCATGGCGCCGGCCGGGTCACGTGAGTGCAGTTTTTCACGCTCTTCGGGGGGTATCGCGTCGTTCACCTCGCGGCCCGTCCCTCGAGGTACCTCTGCCGGCGCCATTTTGGACGAGCTGCGAGTCTGGATTTCTCCCTTCCTGGCTGCAGCACTGCTTCCTCCGGCGGGTCGCCTTATTCAGCGGCCTGTGCCTGTGTGACCCCGCTGTGTCTTCGGTCCGTGAGTCCCCCTTGGGGGGGTTTTAATTGAATTGGGGTATATTGCTGCGGGATGCTTATGTGTGATTTTACTTATGTCTTTCAGGCGGGATACCATTGGGTTGTGGTTTCTCCCGGCTCCACTCCTTTTCTCCCCCTCATCCCCCTTTATTAACTTCTGGGGGCATCCCGTGGGAGGGCATCCCGGGTGGCTTCTGTATTAAGCCTGTACCCACTGCTGGCCTATTGCGCCTGTGCTAATCACCATATGGAGGCTTCTGGGGATAGCGCGCTTGGGGGCCCTTCGGGGCAAGCACGGCTGTGTTCCATGTGCGGGGTATCCCCTGTGAGTAACAGTGTCACGGTGTGCGTCCCGTGCGCTGTAAGTATCCTTGCGCTTCAAGCTGGTTTGCCTGCTTAGCTTCCCAGCTCTGCGCCTCACTCGGCTTCACCTACTCCCCCGCTCCTGCAATTGGGCCCCAGTGAGGGGAATGTTGGCAGGGAGTCGCATTCTGATTTGGCTCTGCGGGTGGCTAACATTGAAAAGCAGCTTGCCAGGACGGTTCCTAGGAAGGCCTCTGGCAAGAAGAGCCCCCTGGACCCCAGGGCTGCTCCCCTTACTGAGATGTATGTGGGGATTGATGATCTTGGTGACTGTCACCCCCTTGAGATGGGGGAGCTCTCCCACGATTCTGACTCCTCTGGGAACCAGCAGGAGGGTTGCGATAGTGACCCTGGGTCTGCGTCCGGAGAGGAATCATGGTACCCTGAGGACACTGATAATCTGCTGTCACATATTTTTGAAATTTTGCACATCGCTGCCCCTAAGGTAGCTAAAACAAAGCAGGGGGAGCTTTTTCGCCCTGGTAAAAAGCGTCTAGAGTTCCTTGAGCAGGAACATTTTACCACCTTGGTGCTTAAAGAATGGGAACATCCTAACAAGTTGCCTGCGGTGCCTAAGGGTTTGGATAAAAGGTATCCCTTTCCCGTTGATCTTGTTAAGAGGTGGTCATTTCCCCCTGAAGTGGACGCTCCCGTACTAGGCTTATCCAATACTTCCCCTGACACTACCACTCTGAGGGACGGAGAGGACTGGCGCATGGATCAAGTGGCCTGCCATGATTTTACCCTGTGTGGGGGCTGGCTTGCGCCCTGTATGTGCTGCCGCCATTACTGCTATTGCCCTTAAGAAACTGCTTAAGCGTCTCATTGATGGCACAACAGCTGGTAGTGTGGGGGAGGAATATAGGACTCTCTTACTTTACACTGATTTTGTGGCCTTTATCCTTACTGCTATGGATGATGCTGTGCGGCTGTGTGGAAGGACCTCTGCGCTCTTGGTGGCTATGTGCCGCTCTGTCTGGTTGCGCCAGTGGGCAGCTGCCTCAGCGTAGGAGGCAGTCTCGGCCTTTTTCGGGGGTCCTCTGCCCCCTCCCTTCCTTTCGCATTCCCAGAGGGGGCCGTGGCTCCCTCCTCTCCATTGGTCGCAGAGATTCTTGGGGCCGTGGCAGAACCCGTGGGCGTCCCGGTCCAAACCCTCTCCCAAGCCTCCTCAGGCATGAAGGGGCACCCTCACCCATCCGGGTGGGGGGACGGCTTCGGCTCTTTGCTCACGTCTGGAGGCTTCATGTCTCAGACTGGTGGATTCAGGAGGTAGTGTCCTCCGGTTACAAGATAGAGTTTGCAGCCTGGCCGCCCCCCCAAGATTCATCAGATCCGGATGTCTTTAAACCCCCTGTCTGCTCAGGGGTTGCTTCTGGCTGTTCATTGCCTGTTAGAGTCCGGAGTCATTTGTTTGGTGCCTCATCAAGAAAGAGGTCAGGGTTACTATTCCAATCTTTTCACGGTCCCCAAAAAGGACGGCTCTCTGAGGCCTATTCTGGATCTGAAGGGCCCCAACAAATTTGTCAGATTCAAGCATTTTCGCATGGAGACACTGCGCTCTGCTGTCAGTACCCTTTGCCCGGGCGACTTCATGACCACTGTGGACATCAAGGATGTTTATCTTCATGTGCCTAGCTTCCCAGGTCATCAGAGATTTCTAAGGTTCGCGTTGGAGGATCAGCATTACCAGTTTATGGCTCTACCCTTCGGTGTCACCTCGGGTGTTCACCAAGGTGCTGGCGGGAGTGATGGCTCTGCTAAGGAACCAGGGCATCCGCATCATTCCTTACCTGGATGACATCCTGATTGTGGCCGAGTCCTTTCCTTGGGCCGAGCGGGACACTCAAATGGTGACATCCACTCTGGAGTCTTTCGGCTGGGTGATCAAACATCCCAAGTCTTCTCTGTCCCCGTCATTGGTGAGGACCTTTCTGGGCATGACGCTGGATACCTCTCAGGTCAAGGTGTTCCTTCCTCAGCAGAAGGTGGAGGGTCTTCAGCTGCAGGCTTGGGCTCTGCTGTCGTGTCCTCATCCCTCCATCCGTCAGGGGATGCAGTTGGTGGGCCTGATGGTGTCCTGCTTCGAGGCAGTCCCCTTTGCTCAGTTTCACATGAGACCTCTTCAGTTGCACCTCTTGTCAGTTTGGGATCGGGACCCTGTGTCCCTGGATCAGGAATTTGTTCTGTCTCCCCTGGCCAGACAGTCTCTCTTGTGGTGGCTGGACTCACGGAACCTTCTGGGGGGGCAGGTCCTTCCTGCCCCCGTGCTGGGAAACTGTCACCACGGATGCCAGTCTGACCGGCTGGGGAGGCTTCTGGAAGTCCATGAGGTTCCAGGGTCGGTGGGGCCAACAAGAGGCCCATGCTTCCATCAACGTCCTGGAACTGAGGGCGATCAGGTTGGTTCTTTCTCGCCTATCCACTCACCTCCGGGGTCGGGCTGTTCAGATTTGCTCAGACAACCAGACGGCGGTTGCTTATATCAACCATCAGGGAGGGACTCGGAGCAAGCGAGCCTTCGAGGAAGTGTCCCCGATTCTGTCTTGGGCGGAACAACATGTTCCCTGCATCTCAGCGGTCTACATTCCGGGGGTGGAGAACCAGGTGGCAGACTCCCTGAGCAGGGGGACGTCTCGTCTGGGGAAGTGGTCTCTCAACAACCAGGTGTTTCTCTCCCTCTGTCACCGCTGGGGTCAGCCGAACGTGGACCTGTTTGCGTCCCGTCACAATCACAAACTTCCCAGATTTGTCTCTCTGTTTCAGGATCCTCTGGCCTTCGCCGCGGATGCCTTGGCAATACCTTGGACGGAGTTTCAGCTTCTCTATGTGTTCCCTCCGTTTCCTCTCCTAGGCAGGGTCATGCGCAAGATAGCCCAGGAGCGGGTACCAGCCATACTGGTGGCCCCTTGTTGACCAAGAAGAGTTTGGTTCGCAGACGTCGTGCGGTTGGCAGTAGACCTGCACGTCTTGCCCAAGGATCCAGATCTTCTCACCCAGGGGCAGCTACGCTTTCCCAATTTACAAACTCTGGCTTTAACGGCTAGGCTGCTGAAACCTCCATATTGATGGAAAAGGGGTTGCCTGCTTCTGTTGTTGATACCATGATTCGGGCTAGGAAGAAGTCCTCGTCCTTTATTTATTTCAGGGTCTGGCATGCTTACATTGCCTGGTGTGAGTCCAAGTCTCTTCCCTGTCGGGGTTTTTCTATTCCCAGGATTCTGGAATTCTTGCAACATGGTTTGGATCAGGGCCTTCAACTTACTACCCTAAAAGGCCATGTTTCAGCTCTGGCAATTTTTTTCCAAAGATCTTTTGCCAATCACCGGTTGGTTAAAACCTTTTTTCGGGGTGTTTCGCATGTGCGTCCACCCCGTAAGCCTTTGCTACCAGTCTGGGATTTGAATCTGGTGTTGTCTGCTGTGCAAGGGCCTATCCGTGAAGCTACCCTGTCTATTCTGACCCTTAAGGTAGCCTTTCTGGTGGCTATCACTTCTGTATGGCGAGTTTCTGAGCTAGCTGCATTTTCCATCAAACCTCCTTATCTTGAGGGACATCAGGATAAGGTGGTGTTCTGGCTCAAGCCGGACTTCCTGCCAAAGGTTGTGTCTGCCTTTCATCTTAATCAGGACATTGTCTTGCCTTCATTATGTCCTAATCCTGCTAATTCCAAGGAGCTGACTCTGCATTCCCTAGATGTGATCAGGGTTCTGAAGTTTTATTTGATCGCCACTGAGCCTTTCAGGAAATCTGATGCTCTTTTTGTTCTCACTTCTGGACCTAGAAAGGGTTTGTCTCCGGCTAAATCCACTATCAGCAAGTGGATCCGTCAGGCGGTGGTTCAAGCCTATTCTGCTAAGGGAAAGGAACCTCCCTTTAGGATTACTGCTCATTCCACTCGTGCTATTGGTGCCTCTTGGGCTTTTCAGCACCAAGCTTCTGTTGAACAAGTTTGCAAGGCCGCTACTTGTCTTCTGGTCATACTTTTTCTAAATTTTACAAGGTTGATGTTAAGGCCTCAGCGGATGCTGCTTTTGGCCACAAGGTGCTTCAGGCGGTAGTGACTTGAACTACTGGCCGTTACTCTTTGGGGATCCCACCCTACGCTGGACACTACTTTTGGATGTCCCAACTGTTATGATTACCGAAGCGGGCCGTGCCACGCAATAAAGAAAAAGGCAATTCTGTGAGTACTCACCTGTAGAATTGTTTTTGTTCTTGCATGGCACGGGCTGTGCTTCGCCCCACCCTTGTTATCGTTATTTTTGGTTGCCTCTTTATGGTGATTGTTCCAAGTCAATTGGAGTTTTTTACCTTTTTCACATTTTTTTCTTTATTCTCTCCCGGCTTCTTGTCTCACTGCTTGTGTACACTGGGGAAGTCGTTTTTATAGGGAGCCGGGACAAGCCACAGCTTTTCTGCAGTATCACTGCGCCTTGTGGCGGAATAACCCAACTGTTATGAATACCAAAGCGGGCCGTGCCATGCAAGAACAAAAACAATTCTACAGGTGAGTACTTCCCGGCCTTCTCTACCCCCCAATTTGGGATGCCACACTGAGTGATACACCCCTGGGAGCTATACTTACAGCGTCGGCATCCTGCGTCTCCAGCACCAAGCTGTTTTGGTCCACTTTAAACCGGACCTTCAGCATGATTTAGTGAAAATCCCAAACCCTTAAAAAACTATTCCCCAGTATCTAAAATTAATGTATTTTAAGCTTTTAGGCACGTACTTACTATTCTTTCCCCCACTGGGCTGCAACTCTGTTCAGGACTCTAGGATACGGGCGCCGCCATCTTGGCTCAGAAGCATCACACATACTTAGGAGAGGAGAGCGGGATAAAGTACAGGGGGCGGGGTTATAGCTGTGCTTTGCAAAGACAGAGCAGAGCTGGGGTCAGGGAAAGGACAGCAATCCCAGAATGCAGAATGACACAGTCAGAAGACACTTCCTGTTTGCAGGCTGCCTGTTGCTCCATCAACCGCCATCTTGGATGTTTAAAGGCTCATAACATGCAGTAGATGCCGGTAGGATGATTTTTAATGTGGGCAATCTGTATGTACAGGGTGTGAGAAACATACCGTGTTTCCCCGAAAGTAAGACACCCCCGATTGTAAGACGTATGGGGAGTTTCAGAGGGTTCGCCTAATATAAGCCGTACCCCGAAAGTAAGACATATGTTGTCGAACGGGGCTGAGGGAAGTGATATAGCCCCCCCCCCCCCCCCCGGCGTGTATCCCCCTGCGCCGACGGGACCTACCTGAGAGGAGGAGAGGCGGCGGTGGATCCGGGGCTGCGAGCGCAGGAGCTGAGGCACGGCCGCCATCTGCTGAGGCCGGGGCATCTGTACGCTGTTGCTGCTGCTTTGCCGGGCAGTCTCCCCCCTCCTGTGTCCCAGAGACGGCGGGTGACCCGCAGAAGACGAGCGGCGCCGGGTGCAGAGGCTCTCACTGCAGCACAGAGCGGGAGCAGCCGTGACCGGAGGTTGGGTGTTGCGCTCTGGACGGTGAGTGTCAGTGGCCGGCGTCCATTGTTTTCATTGGACGCCGGCCACATGGGGCACGCCCACCGACCAACGCGCAACACCCAGGAAGTGCCGGTAAGTGCGCGTGTGTGTGTGTGAGAGAGAACGGCGTCAGGGGGCCAGGCTGACCCTCTGCTGGTGCTGTGCTGTCAGTGGCCGGGGGGAGAAGCCGGATACACAGCGGAACTCGCAGGTGGGTGATGTGAGGGGGACGCAGGGGGTATGACGAGGGGGGCAGCTTGGGCCGGGGGCTCCCTCCATGCTGCCCTCCTGTCATCTGTAATCCACTGCAGCACCCTTACTTGTCTGACCCACACAGATGCTGCAGTACTACAAGTCCCAGCATGCCTTGTTTATCCTCTGTAAAGGCAAGGCATACTGGGAATTGTAGTTCTACAGCATCTTTTTTCCAATATAAGACATACCCCGAAAGTAAGACGTAGTGGGGCTTTTGGGGATAAAAAGAAAGTAAGACGGTGTCTTACTTTCGGGGAAACACGGTATAAGATATGCTCTTATTCAGGGTGAAGGTCCGCTTTAAAGCAGCCCCAAACCCTTGACAAGGACTGCTGGGCGGGGTAAAAGTCCTTCCCAGGGGCATCCAAATTTGAGATGCCTCACTGTTTCATACCCCGGAGCTCGCCTGTAATGTTACCCTGAATGCCTCTCCCAGAACATTGGAAAGGGATACTGTGTTTATGCACCTTTAAAGTGGACCTATCACCTTGATTTTCACTATCCTGGTGATAGGGCCTTGAGCAGCTGCATCTTCACTTTCCCTGTGTAGGCGCACTCCCGTGCCCAGCCTACTCGAATGGTTGGGTGGGGGAGCACATCTCAGCAGCTGGGATGCGGTGGGGCACCCACCTGAAAGGTAAGTGCTCACGGACCACTGCGGGGGGTTCACACATCCCAAATTGGGACACTTAGTCAGTTGGAGACTTTTAGATGCCAGGGAAGGTATTACCCATGACTAGTCCACTTTAAAGCAAATGTAATGACTGGAGGATAGGTGGCTAGAGCCCATGACTCTTATTGGGTGACTACCCACAATCCCTAGCACTTTGTTCCTGTAACACCTCTTCCAGAACTTTGCTTGTTAGTGTGTAGCATGGAGTACACTGAAACCTGATTGGATGCAAGTTTGACATTTGCAGCACTGGCCTCAGTGTTGTGCTTAGATTTAGGGCATCTACTTTCCCCTTTTTTTGACTCTTTATATTCCAAGCAGTGTGATCCTTATTGCTGACTCGGTGACACATATCCTGGGATCATTTTTTTGGTGGGCAGTCAGTCGAGAGCTGGAATGCAGGTTTGGACGGGTGCCCGGCCTCGGTGCGTGTAAATGAGGTCTGGCGGAGAACCATTCCCCGGCCTCCGATATATTTCTATGGTTGGCAGTGACCTAATGCAATGGCAGGGCAGCCAGGATCTGGTTGTTCCCCAGTCCTATCCTTCGATCTGGGCCCAACTCCTTCTTCTTTGTTGTGGGCTTGTGGCACGTTTGTACGTGGTTTTGGGCTTGCTTGCGGTTGCTGCACTCTGTATCCGAGTGATGGGGAGAGAAAAATCTGAACGGAATGCAGCGCTACTGGACTGCTTCTACTAGCTAGACCAACAGCCATTTTACAAAACATGGGTGTTGGTCCCCTGTGAGGGGTGCACCCCAATTACCGGGGTTCTCAATCGAGCGCTGTAATGCTCACAAACCTCACCTGACATCTCGCTCCCTTTGGGAGATTCAGCCCCGTGATTGGCCAGCTGCTGTCACATGGTTGGCTGCCAGCAATCCGGAAGTCCGAGCATGGAAGATAACATCTCCGACTGCAGTCCCTGCTTTGACATGGGTAGGCGGTATAGGCCTGTGGTGAGCCTTGTGGGATGCCCCCTCCTGCTCCCGGGGTTTTCCCTTTAATCCCTACCCCCCTTAGGTGTTGGTCCCCTCCTCTCCTTTTATTTCACTTGAGTATTATGTGGTCACTGCTACCCTTGCTTCGCTCTCGGTGGGGGGGGGGGGGGGGGGGGTTGTGGCATGTCAAGCAACCTGATTGCTCACTTGCTTGTGCCAGAATTGATTTTGTTGTATCCAGCACGTCTTGCTTAATGTGTTTTACTGGTAGCCGCTGCGCGCTAGTCCAGCGCTCCTCGGATGGCGGCGGCATTACCTCAGGTTCTGCCGCGCCGCCATTGGACGGCGGGATCATGTGGGCGTGATTCGCGCTCTTCTGGGGGGGGGGGGGTGCTCTGCGGATGATGTTTTCCGCATCACTTCTCTAGCGGCCCGCCCCTCGAGGTATATGCAGATGCCATTTTTACCTCCCTCGTGCTGCGTGTCTGCTGTTTCCTACCGCGGTCCGTGAGTGATATATATATATATATATATATATATATATATATATATATATATATATATATGTATATGTATATATCTTATGTCTTTCAGGTGGGTAGACCTCATTGTGATTGTGGTTCCTCCCGGTCCTCCCCCCTTTAGTTTGGGCTATTACTATTATATCTCCCACCTCCCTAGCGGGCTTTTGGGGCATCCCGGGTTGCTATCATTAGCGTTAACCCTATATTGGTCTATTATTGTTGGCTATGTGTTGTGTGTGAGGTATCCCCCTATAAGTGATGATGTCAGGGTGTGTGGACCCTGCGCCCAGCAGGTACTTGTGCTACAGCCTGGGTTGCCTGTTACTGGTGCGGCGCCCCCTCTGGCTTCGCCTACCCCGCCCACGCTTACATCTGACTCCCACCGAGGGGCATACTAGCGGGGAGTCTCAACCTGATTTAGCTGCACGGGTGGCCAGCATTGAAAAACATCTTGCTGGGTCTGCCCCGTGTAAGGCTTCTGTTAAGAAGCGGCATTTAGCACCTGTGGTTTCCCTCTTCCCTGTAGAAGATAAGGGCCCTTTCTCACTCTCAGGTCCCTACCCCCTTGAGGAGGGGGAATTATTTTCTGATTCAGAATCCTCTGAGGAACAACCTAAGATTTACGGTAGTACTGGGACTCCCTTTGGGGAAGACCCATGGTCCCCTGATGACACTGACAGATTGCTGAGTCATATTTTTGAAGTGCTTTGTATTTCCCCTCCTGCAGTGGCTCCGCAGCAGCAGGGCGAGCTTTTTCATACGGTTAAGCCAAGCTGGGAGTTCCCTGAGCAGTCTCACTTTAATTATCATGCTCAAGGAATGGCAAGCTGCCAGGGGTACCTAAGAGTTGGGACAAGAGGTATCCCTTTCCTGCTGATGTTATTAAGCGTTGGTCATGTCCTCCCGAGGTGGATGCGCCCGTTCTCAGGTTGTCCAATACATCTGTCATGCACTCTCCTGATACCACTACCCTGCGGGATGGGGAGGACCGGCGCTTGGACCAACTGGCCTGTCACGCCTTTGCCTGTGTGGGGATGGCACTGCGCCCGATTTGTGCCTCGGCTATTGCCATTAAAGGGGTGCTTAAGTGTCTCTTGGACGGGGCATCTGAGGATGCGGGTAGAGAAGACTATAGATCTCTCCTGCATTGTGAGGAATTTATTGCATATATTCTTTCTGCTATGGATGATGCCATTAGAATGTGTGGTAGAACTTCTGCCTTGTTGGTGGCTATACGCCGCTCTGTCTGGCTACGTCAGTGGGTAGCTGATAATGCTGCTAAGAAATCTCTCACTGGTTTCCCTTTCAAGGGCCTGTGTCTCTTTGGTGAACGCTTGGATTTGTTTGCCAGGGGTGGTAGGTTACCTCAACGTAGGAGGCCGTCGCGGTCCTTTCGGGGGATGGGTGCTTCCGTGGTTCCAGAACTGGCTGAGGAGTCTCCTTTACTGGGGTCCGCGGAGATCACTGGGGAAGGGGCAGAGGACGTGGCCGTCCTGGCCTCTCCTGGGGTCCTAAGCCAAAATCCTCACCCAAGCCCCCTCAGGCATAAAGGGGCGCCCTCACCCATCCGGGTGGGGGGATGGCTTCGGCTCTTTGCTCACGTCTGGAGGCTTCACGTCTCAGACCGGTGGATTCAGGAGGTAGTGTCCTCCGGTTACAAGATAGAGTTTGCAGCCTGGCCGCCCCCAAGATTCATAAAATCCAGGCTGGCTCAAAACCCCCTGTCAGCTCAGGGTCTGTGCCTTGCTGTCCAAAACCTTCTGGAGTTGGGGGTCATCTGCCGGGTGCCTTTGAGGGAAAGGGGCAGAGGCTACTATTCCAATCTTTTCATTGTTCCCAAAAAAGACGGGTCCATCAGACCTATCCTCGATTTAAAGTGCCTCAACAAATTTGTCAGATCCAAACACTTTCGCATGGAGACTCTGCGCTCAGCTGTCAATTCACTACGCCCGGGCGACTTCATGACCTCTGTAGACATCAAAGACGCTTACCTTCATGTACCAATCTTTCCAGGTCATCAGAGATTCCTCAGGTTCGCTCTGGAGGATCAGCACTATCAATTTGTGGCCTTGCCTTTCGGTATCACCTCGGCTCCCAGGGTATTCACCAAGGTGCTGGCGGGCGTACTGGCTCTGCTGAGATCTCTGGGCATTCGCATCCTTCCTTACTTAGACGACATTCTCATCACGTCTTAGTCCTTCCAGCAGGCCGAGCTGGATACCCAGCTGGTGGTGTCCACACTGGAGTCCTTCGGCTGGGTGATCAACCACCCCAAGTCTCTCCTGTCACCGTCAATGGTGAGGTCCTTTCTGGGCATGACTCTGGATACATCTCAGGTCAAGATCTTTCTCCCTCAGCAGAAGGTGGAGAATCTTCAGGCCCTAGCCAGGCTTCTTATGTCTTCCCCTCATCCCTCCATCTGGCAGGGGATGCAGCTGGTGGGCCTGATGGTGTCTTGCTTCGAGGCGGTTCCATACGCTCAGTTTCACATGAGACCCCTTCAAATTCACCTCTTGTCAGTTTGGGATCAGGACCCTCGGTTCCTGGTGCTGGTTCTGTCCCCTCTGGCCAGACGGTCTCTCGTGGTGGCTGGACTCAAGAAACCTGTTGGTGGGCAGATCCTTTCTGGCCCCATGCTGGGAGACAGTCACCACAGATGCCAGTCTGACAGGTTAGGGGCTTCTGGAAATCCCTGAAATTCCAGGGTCAGTGGGGCCCTCAGGAGGCCTACAACCCTATCAACATTCTGGAACTGAGGGCGATAAGGTTGGTTCTCACCCAATTGACTCCACACCTTCGGGGTCGGGCGGTTCAGGTCCGCTCGGACAACCAGACGGCGATTGCCTACATCAATCATCAGGGAGGGACCCGGAGCGAGGGCCCTCAAGGAAGTGTCCCTGATACTGTCTTGGGCGGAGGAGAATGTTCCCTGCATCTCAGCCGTGTACATCCCGGGGGTGGAGAATCTGGAGGCAGACTCCCTCAGCAGGGGGACTTCTCGTCTGGGAGAATGGTCCCTCAGCAGCAGGGTGTTTCGTTCCCTGTGCCACCGCTGGGGTCAGCCAGACGTAGATCTGTTTTGCGTCCCGTCACAATCACAAGCTTTCAGTCTTTGTCTCTCTGTCCCAGGACCCTCTGGCCTTGGCCATGAATTCCCTAGCAATGTCTTGGAAGAGCTTTCAGCTTCTCTATGTGTTCCCTCCTTTTCCTTTGCTGGGCAGAGTGTTGCGCAAGATTACTCAGGAAGGGGTACCGACCATTCTGGTGGCCCCTTGTTGGCCAAGAAGGGTGTGGTTCGCAGATGTCGTGCAGTTGGCAGTAGATCAGTATGCTCTGCCCAAGGATCCAGACCTGCTCACTCAGGGGCAGCTACGCCATCCTAATTTACAAACGCTGGCTTTAACGGCCTGGCTGCTGAAACCTCCATCCTGATGGAAAAGGGGCTGCATGCCTCTGTTGTTAATACCATGTTTCGGGCTAGGAAGAAGTCCTCGTCATCCATCTACTATAGGGTATGGCATGCTTACATTGACTGGTGTGAGTCTAAGTTGCTTCCCGGTCGGCTGTTCTCTATCCCCAGGATTCTGGAATTCCTGCAACATGGTTTGGATTTGGGTCTTCAACTTAGTACCCTCAAAAGTCATGTTTCTGCTTTGGCCATTTTCTTCCAAAGATCCCTTGCCCACCATCGTCTGGTCAAGACCTTCTTCCAGGGAGTTACTCACGTGTGTCCGCCACCTAAGCCTATGTTACCAGTCTGGGATTTGAACTTGGTCTTATCTGCATTACAGGGGTCTCCCTTTGAGCCTTTGCGTTAGGCCTCTTTGTCCATTTTGACTCTTAAGGTAGTCTATTTATTGGCTATCACTTCTGTTAGGCGTGTTTCTGAGTCGGCGGCACTTTCCATCAAACCTCCTTATTTTGAGAGACACCAGGACAAGGTGGTGTTTCGTTTTAAGCCAGATTTTCTGCCTAAGGTTGTGTCTGCCTTTCATCTCAATCAGGACATTGTGTTGCCTTCTCTATGCCTTAATCCTACTAATCCTAGGGAGCGGGTTTTACACTCTATGGATGTGGTCAGGACTCTGAAGTTCTATTTGGTGGCTACTGAATCCTTCAGGAAGACTGATGCTCTTTTTGTGCTCCCGTCGGGACCTAAGAAAAGTCTGGCTCCAGCTAAGTGCACTATCAGCAAGTGGATCCGTCAGGCTGTGCTACAGGCCTATTCTGTTAAGGGGAAGGAGCGTCCTTTCCGCCTTACTGCTCATTCTACTCGTGCTATTGGTGCCTCTTGGGCTTTTCAGCACCAAGCTTCTGTTGAACAAGTTTGCAAGGCCGCCACTTGGTCTTCTGTTCATACTTTTTCTAAGTTTTACAAGGTTGATGTTAGGGCCTCAGCTGATGCTGCCTTTGGCCGCAAAGTTCTGCAGGCGGCAGTGGTTTAAACTGTCTGCTGTTACTTTTGGGGATCCCACCCTACCTTAAGGACACTGCTATTGGATGTCCCATGTGTAAGGAATATTCTGGAACAGGACGTGTTTCTTACTTGAATAATACAATTCTGTGATTACTCACCTGTAGAATTGGTATTATACGTATACAGCATGTCATGTTCCATCCCACCCTTGTTATCATTATTCTTATTTACCTCTGTATGGTGATTGTTCATATGTTCATTTTTGATTCTTGTTATTATTGTTCTCCCAGCTTCTTGTTAACTGCTTGTCAATACTGGGGAATTTGTGGGAGGTCCCTGACTTATATAGGGCCAGGGGAGCCACAAGCTGTTTTCTGCAGTCCAGTGCCATCTTGTAGATGTATTACCCATGTGTAAGGAATATTCTGGAACAGGATGTGCTGTATAGGTATAATACCAATTCTACAGGTGAGTAATCACAGAATTGTATTTTCCTAAGGTTTTGTTCCACATCCCCAGGCGCCATTAGACAGAGGAGAGGTGAGTTTACTTGGTGAATGGTGGGGTTTCAAACAGTGGTGCGTCTCAAACCGGGGTCCCCCGAGGGACAGACCAACACAACAGACCAGAGGTGCATCCTGATTTGGGATGCACCAGGAGAAAGCCAGCGGCCAGCTTTAGAATTTTTCATATTCCAGTGCGGCCACTGGTGGATTTTGTTTTGCTTGAACTAAGATGCATAACTTACTATGGCAATAATCTTGCGCTACATAGGACTTCCTGGTTTGGGACCTGGTGCCAATAGGATGGCTTGCTTGGTCCTACTGCTATATTTTAATCAAAGTGATTTTCCTATCTGGGATTGGTTAAATGGACTGAGGTTATGGGATGCCCCCAACGACCTCTGATATATAATATAATACAGCACTGGAGAGACTAGGGAACCTCTCCACCCCAATGCAGTTAGGCCATGAAGCCTTTGCGGTCAGTTCTGGGGAGATCCTCTGCAGTGCTGCAGTGAGCCGTCTGTTACTCGATTACGCTGCCGTCAGTGACTCGCTCTCCTGGAACTATGCATGACACCATTTCCTGTTTTTGTTGAACTGTTTATAGCCTCCTGTGAAGGAAGCCTTGCCAGGAATTGTGCCGCCGCCGCCGCTGTGGAAAAGACCTTTTCAGGGGAAACGAGGCGTGCATGAATGATCACCGTTATGTCATCTGCACAATCGCCATGTTCACACACTACGCCACCATCATCGCAGCAGTTCTTTATTAATATTTTTACTAGTGATCGGATTTATTAAGAATCACCAACACTTATTGCAGTTTGATACTGTGTTGGGGGGGTGGAGGTTGGGGGCATTTTTAGGACGGTTGGTTGGGTGTGACCTTTAATCATTTCTATTAAGGGGGTTATTTAGGAACAGATAAGGCCAGGTAGTTCTTCGTAGCGACAGGCAGCTTCTGGTGAACGCCGGGTGCTGTATGCAAAACCACATTTAATAAAGCGAATCTGGTGAGCGCCTCTAATGGCGTCATGTAGTGTCACATGTATTACTAGAGACGGCTTAACATATAGCGCCGGCGCTCTAGGCTCAGGAGCGTTATGCAGTACCTGCTGCTCTGTAGCGCTCTCACATACATTTCAATGGAGTTTAATTAGTTGTGTATAAATAGCGTGTTTGGCAATTTCATTATTTTTTTATTTTTTACCTGTTTGGCTGCAAACAAACACTTTTTTTAATTTTTTGAACTTCTTATATTTTTATGCAGAATTGTCATTACAGGTCTGGCACTAAAGTGTTATTGTCCCAGTGTTAAAATGTCATTCCATGTGGTTTTGCTTTGTTACCGGTGTATATGTGTTCTAAAACAGACTTTGATCACACATCGTCTGGCGCTCTATGCTACAGCGCCCAGCTTTAGAGCGCCGACGCTGTGTGTGTGTGTAGTTTTTTGTTAAATATGGTGTGGAGCGCCGAGTGCCAGACACACTGAGCTGGCGCTACTTGACACTTGCTGCAGCGCTGTACTGTTGTTAGAGCGGCCAACTGCCAGGTTACTAGAGCCACCGAGACACTCTGTTACAGCGCCCGATACCTGCTTACAGTGTCTACTAGCGGTCGCTCTAAGCTCTGCTATACAGACGTTCATCTGGCAATTTGTGGCGTTAGTAGTGAATCAGCCTGTAGTAGTGAAAGTTTTTTTCAGTCTTCGCTGACACTCAATTTAATTTAATTGCTAGGCGTTTGTGATTCCACAAGGCAAAATTTCTGACTCCGGCACTAATGGGGGCTAGTCCGCTTGAAAGTGGAACAAAACCCATGCATTCCTGCCCACAATTATACAAAATGATTGGACTTCCAACTTTAAGAGAATTTCCTAGTGTCAAATCCCCTGGTTCCCCTGTATACTCTTCAACTGCAGTCATGCTTTGCTGTATTCCGGCAATGCCCACAGCATCCAGCTCGCTTTGGCCTGCGTGGCCCTGCTGAGCGTAGCAAGAGTGTAAATAGCGGATGCTGACAGATGCCCGCGCATGCTCCTTTGGATTGTGAATCGAGATAAGTGTATAGGGAATCCAGTGAGGGTTCACACTGTGGGGTGTCCCAAATCAAGTAGGTCCTAGGACAGGGTAGAACTAGGGTTTATTAAAGTGGACCAAAACCTACATTTTTAACTAGCATCCCCTGTATTGCTCCCCCCCCCCCTCGAAGAGCACCTTTTGCCAATTTTTAATGCTTCCGCTTTACTCTAATCCCAGATAATGGCGCTTGTTTTAGCTATAAAGCTCTGCCTCCTCCATTCATTGCCATTGTTGTGTGTGACAATGGTGTCATTGCCACATCTATGCAATGACTGATCTCCTGCCATCTTACAGAGAGGGACAGCAAAAAAAAAAAAAAACTGTTCCTGGCTGATTCGAAAAAAATGAAAATATCCAATTCTAGTTCTACACCCGAAGAAGGAAATATCAGCGGGGGCTATGGCCAAATGTATTTCACAAGTTCGGTGGGTTTTGGTCCGCTTTAAATTAAACATGCCTTCTGTGATTGTGTACACGCATTATTTGATATTTATCATTGTGTGTGTGTGTGTGTGTGTGTGTGTGTGTGTCTTACTGTAAGTCACTTTTAGGAAGTATAACAGCCCCTAGGACGGTTCCTGTGATATGGGTTTTGGTCATCTTTAAAGCAGAACAAGACCCGGGAATTTGACTATCTCTGCTTTTGTTCCGTTCCCATTTCGGGATGCCCCGCTGTGTGAAACCACCAGAACGCCCAGTATAACTCGCCTACTCCACAGCACGTCCAATCAGAGCTGTTTGCTGTGTTTACATCTTAACTTGAATGGGGAGCGCACTTCTGCATCACCGGCAACGTGCGCGCTCCCGTCCCAGCCTAACCGAATGCCTGTGGTGGGAGTGCGCGCATGTACACTGCTGAAAAAAAGAGAGAGTCTGTGCATGTGTTGGACTTGGGGGGGTTCACACAGCGGGGCATCCCGATTCGGAATGGAAAGCTTTTAGATTCTAGGGTGGCAGCTGGTGGGTTTTGTTCCATTTTAAAGTCGACCAACAGTCAAAAATGAGGGTTGATTCAGTACCGTATTATTTTGTTTTGCTTGCATTTTTCTGAGAGAAAATATTTTCTCTTGTTTTTTTAAGAACCATTCTTTCACACCAGCTGTTTGAATGTTCTCTGCTAAAAATGCTGCTGATTTACACAGAGGAAAAAAAAATCAGAAAAATGATCTCTCTCTTTTTCTCTCAGAAAAACCTGAGTGAAAAGAATCTGAATCAGTCCTTTTATATCCCTTTTAACACTCTCCCCTGGGGAATCTCAGTTTGGGATGCCTCTAAATTTAAAGATCTCGAGTTCTGGTCTTTGTTCCCGGGGCACCCTGATTCAGGAGGCCCCGCTGTGGGAAACCTCTAGATCGCCCTTTAAAACCCCACCCATTCCCCAGTCCTAGGGCACATGATCAGCGTGCTTGACTGCTCTGGTCAATATCCGGACACGGCTTAGAGCAGAGTGTAGCCAAGCATGCCGGCAGCCGCATCCCTGCTACCCTTTGACTGGGTGGGTGGGCGTTGGCCATTGACAAATGCCTGCTAAAAAGTATAGCGGAGGATGGCCACAGCTCGCGCCTGTGCCGTTGAATCAGGGAGAAGGTAGGTATATTAGGGGACTCTTAAGGATTTCACACAGAGGGGCATTTCGAATCGGAGATCTTATATATTCCAGGGGCCGTTGATGGGTTTTGGTCAAGTTTTAAAGATCTTTGGAAAACCCGAAACCGGGCATTAAACCCTTTATGATGGGCGGCAGGAAGTGTCTGGGCACTTCAGTGAAGCGTGTCTCCTATTGGATGAGCTGCTGATTCCACACATGTGTCTAGCTATTAAAGGGCCACTCCAGCCCATGTGCTAAATATTAACATACCGCCTGGCCTGCCCTCTCCTATTAGCTTTAAAGTGTAGCAAAACCCAGGATTTTGACTATCCTGGGTTTTGGTCCCTTCCCCGCGGGCACCCCGCCCGCTGTGTGAAACCCCCCCCTTCCCAAATCGCCAAAGCCAACTCACTTCTTTCCGGTCCCACGGCGCATCCAAGAGCTGCAGCTCTGATGGCCGCATCCTCCGCTTCCTTCTAGCAGTGCAATCGGGGTGCTCCGGGAGAAAGGATCAAAACTCAGGATAGTCAAAACTATTGACTATCCTGGGTGTTGGTCTACTTTAAAGCACATGTAAAAAGCAAATATGAAAGACTCTCGCCTTTTCTTGAAGGCCTTACTGGGGCGCTGGTGCTCTCCTCATTGAGTGTGTACTCCCTGCTGTCCGTTCATTTAGAGAGCACCGACGGCCGACAAGGACTTCAAGAAAATGGTGGCGGGCTGTTGCTGCAGCATCTGTGACACCGCCGACCTCGCCGCAGGATTGTGTCCTTTTTTTTTTTTTTTAATTTGCTTGTGCTTTAGCGCTAATAGGAGGGGGCAGGGTGGGGGTATGTTAATATTTAGCATGGGGCTGGAGTGGCCCTTTAGAGTGGACCAAAACCCATGCCCCCGCGATTTCCCCCGCCCCCCTGGGGGTATCCAAATCAGGATGCCCCACTGTGTGAAACCCCCCAGGTTGCCCCATTCACTTTCATTTCCCTGTCCCACGGCGCATCTAAGAGCAGTGGACGCATCCCGCTATCCCTCTAGCAGGGCGCGTGCGTCAGGCATTTGTGAATGGCTGGAGTGGGCACGCTCCCTGTTAGAGGGAAGTGGAGGATGCGGCCGTCCGCTCAGTGCCACTGCTCTTAGACGCGACGTGGGACCTTGAAGAGGTGAGCTAGTCTCGGCATCCTGGGGGGCTGGGTTTCACAATTGTGGTGCCCTGGGGGAAAGGACCAAAACACAGGATAGTCAAAATCCTGGGTTTTGGTCCACTTTAATTGTCTCACAATGGACCGTACTAATGCAGGACTTTTTGATGGTGTGAACCAGGACCCACCTGGGGGAGAGTGTAGGTGCGCTTTAACCCTGTCCATGTGTAAAAAACGCATACACAGATTCAAAAACGCCACCCGTCTCATTGAGCAGCAGGTCTTGGTGGCAGTTGTGCGACTACCGCCCATAGCCCCCTCTCATTGAAGTGGTGCACTATCCATTACAAATGTGACAGATGTTGTTGCGGAACAGTGACACAACATTTTGTTATCTCGGCGAGTTCGGGTCATTGAGTGTCTGCGTTGATCCAGGAATTTTTCACAAAGTCCTTCTCGGAATGGAGTTCCTGCGGCTTCTGTTATCTTTGAACCAGGCAGAAGTTCTCGCCGATAAAAACGCCTTCATTCACAAAGTAGCTGCGGCCTGGCCGCTCCACGCTCCGTGTTGATGTTTTTGCTAGGTCTCCTATTAGAAGAGCTGTACTGTGCTGCATGTTGCCATGGCAATGCTTTGTACACTATACAATCTGATCAATCTGATAATGGTTAATATGGTTGGAAGAAGGCACATGTCAGTTCAACCAAGGGAAGAGAATGGGGAAACGTTTTATTTTTTACTATTATTTTCAGATAACAGTAAGTTATTTTTTTTCTAGAAAAATAAATAAATAAAAACTAGTGCTTTTTTTGAAGATGTCAGCTTTTGATGCTGTAAGTGTTTTTCTTTCTTGCCTGTACTGTCCCTACCCTTATTGGGGATGCCTTGTGTAAGCCCCAAACAACTCCCCTCTTCCATGTTCCAACGGCACATGGGACGGGCGGGATGGGGCCAATAAGAGCCCTTTGTTGTTGTTTTGGTAAACGCCTCTCATTGACTTTAATGGAGAGGCTTTCTAAAAATGGACCAGCACCCTCCGTGGCGCCTCTGCTAAAATTACAGTTTTGAGGGGGAATCCAGAAGCTAGAACCCTCCCCCCCCTCCCCCGAACACAACACCCCCAGGGCACCTATATAAACCCACAGGGAATCCAGTGCTGCGATTGGCTGCCGGGCACTCACATATGCAGTGATGTTCTGGGTGTCCCAATGTCCTGCCCATGTGAGTGCTTGCAGCGCTAGAATCTTCGGCGGGAGGTTTACGGCTGCCCTGGGGGCTTGTGTGGGGGGAGGCTCCATCATACTGGATCCCCCCCCCCAGACTGTCATTTTAGCGTCTGCACCGGCAGCCACCAACACCCTTGCTGCGGATGTTGGTCTGCTTGAATGGCTGGGGCAGGAATTGAAAACAATGAGAAGCGCCTCTCATTGGACGAGAGCCCGCACATTCACCGTTGGATCATTGAAAGGTGAGCGATTACCGGGGGGTTTCACACAGAGGGGCATCCTGTTTTACATAGCAGGGCATCCTGTTTCCAAATTGGGATGCCCAAGACACCCAAATCTCAAATCAGAAAAAAAAAATACAAATAAATTAGTGTTCAGCCATTAAATCAACACCCGTGCCAGCCGGCCATGGAATCTAAAAGACTTCTTGGGTAAGATGTTTTTTTTATATAGCAGTGTGCGGCGATATTTAACATTTGGCAATGGAAATGCCTGTGAGCGGGGGCTTGTGAAAGGGGATACGCAGGATGTCCATTCCCTTTTCCGGCTCTTACAGTCACTCACCAGGGAGACCACCCACCTTTACATTTTACACATTCACATGCCACCCACTGTATGCACTGGGTGCTAGATCGTTTATCTTCCTTACCCGCTAACAGCTAATGCTGTGTTGCCCTCCTGGGCACCTTCCACAGACCTACTGTGCTAAGCCCACAGCAGATCCTTTCAAGCAGCCAGCATTGTGACACGCCAATAAATAAAAAAACAATGATTAAGAAAAAATATATAAATTATTATTTTTAATAATTCATTATTATAGGTAATTATACCTATTTTAATATTAATATTATGTATTATTAATAAGCAGAACAAAACCCTTTACATTTGGCCCTGGAGTCAGGCGAAAGCCCCCCCCCCCCCCCAAGAGGGAATTCGGGATACCGCTGCTGTGTGGGTACCCACTGCACATGCCTCCTCTGGCATCCGCTGCGCAAACTGCAGCTGGTTTGTGGCCCCATGTAGCTGCCAGTGGACAGTGTGGCTCATGTAGCAGGTTTACACAGGCTGTGGGGCCGTCCAGCCCACAAGGCTTAGTGTTATGGGGGTCAACAGTTGGCAAGCGTGATCATGGGTATGTGGAGCGGGGTATCTCTCAGTCATATGCTGCCCTTCTACCCTGTTCCGTGACCCAGTCTTATTTGACTGTAGGGTTATTTTAAAACTCACAATAACAGAAATGGGGATTGCTGGGCCTCCCCTATCAGATCCCTATTGGGACCATGGGCTCTATCCACCTCCAACCACGCCTGAAATACCACTAATCAATATTATAAAAACATATTACATTTATTGTTCATAGATGTCATTAAAAACAGCTGTTAGACACAGTGACGTTGTTACACATACATATAATGCCTATCTATACAAATATACAGCAGTAAGACTCTGTCGATATGCAGACTGTTTGAATTGCTTGTATAAGTATGTTGGTAATCCCGCAGAGTGGGCAGACTAGTTTCGCCTTACAAAAGGCTTCATAAGTGCCCATAATCATATATCTATAAGAAATATACAACAGCATCACTGAGCAAATCATCTTAGAACTTCATAGGCTTAGTCCAAATATGGACCCAAATATTATAACACACATAATCCATACATAAATTCATACCTTCATTGTAATCAATGATGGACGCAATTAAAAGCAACCCATGTAAGGTGGTCATAGACTTGCAATACAAGAAGGAGATCAAGGTGCAACCAGCACACTCTGTGGGGCAGTAAACACCTAAAATAGAGAACAGGGTTGCCTAATGGTAATCTAACATAGTGGTGTGAACAATAGTCTTAGCAGCTCTATAGCAGCGCGCAGCAGCAAGCAGTCTTACCTTATACACTCCTGTTTTTTGTTTTTTTTTTTCTCCCCCTCACATTGTTCCAGATATTGGAAGGGTCGTTTCATAGGTGGGTTGGAGGATACCCACAACCTCTGTATTTAAGTTTTTTTTTCAAACTGGTATATCCGCTCTAGAGTCTACAGTCTACAGACCCCCAGGGACAGTTTACAGCTTTCTCACGATTTTGGGGTGCCTTGATGTGTGATACCTCTCCCACAGCGCCAGAATATCTGAACTGCTGTACATAGCAGACTGCAGAAGGCCATATAGAACTTAATTATGGACGGTGGTGAGTTCTGATTGGAAGGGAGCCCGCAGCCCGCACATGCACTATTGGAGCCTGGATCGAGTTGAGTAAACAGCTGATACCAGGTGTTTCATACACATGGGGGTATCCCAAATTAGAATTTCCCTGTAATGCTGACCAACATCCAGGTAAGTGAAAAAAATCCTCTTAATGAAAAACTCCCTTTTTGCCGTTTTTTTTGTGTTCTGCCTTATTGCTTTCCTCTTCTGGGATGTAAAATAAACCTGTGTGTTAGGATTGTGCCCCCAGACCTGTGATTTGCTTATCAGCATGCTGCTTCCAAGTTTCTTATGTTCCAGTGGATCTGTCTTGGTAAAGTTAAAGCTCCTAGTATCCTTATCTCACTACAAATCTCAGAATCCTTCAACTGTAACAGGTGGGAACTTTTTAACTATCCTGGGTTTTAGTGCTCTCCCCGGGGGCACCCTGATCTGCTGTGTGAAACCCTCCAGATTGCAGCAGCCAGCTTACCTTTTACCTTTTTAAGAGCAGCAGCTCTGACAGCCGCATCCTCCTCCCTCAGGGAGCATGCCTGCGCCGGCCATTTACAACTTTAGTGCTGAAGAATGTTCCTTTTTAAAGCAGCACAAAACCCATTTTTGGCTTTTACTTGTCTGCCCAACTTGTTCTTCTAGCACTTGGGCCACTCCCACCTGGCACTTAGAGCGCCAATTTGGCTGACGTGACCCAGCCCGCTGGCTGCATCTCCGGTTTTCTTGTAGACTGAGGAGTGCTCTTGCCCCCAGCCTATCTGAATGGCTGGGGTTGGGAGCATGCCACAACTACAGGGAATCCGGGGATGTCCTCATTGACAAATACAGCAGAGTGCCACTTTAAAAGTAACCAAACCTAGGTGTGCTTCTCACCTGGGTTTCACTGCGCTGTACAGTGAGTAAAAATCCCATGTTTTGGTCAGCTTTAGAGAGGACCATTCAGAGGATTTGGCATGCCCCTGTGTGTGAAACAACTGGGTATTTCCTATTTGCTTTCCTCAATCCTCTCTCCCACTGGGCATGTTCGGGCTCTTGTCCAATCAGAACTCCTTACCGTGATTTTTCCTGCTCCGTAATGAGTTCTAAATAAAACAGATTGCCTGGCGCCTCCCGCTGGCCGCTCCCCACTTATGCGCACACCCCCTGCCAGCCATCAGCCTTTCAGATATGCTGGCAGGGGTGCGTCCATCAAATACGGAAGTTCAGGGTAAGCCACTAGAGACCCACGCATACACCATGGCATCGATTCCCCTTGGTCCACTTTGAAGAGGAAGTCCATGCTCTGCTGCAGCCCCCCCGCCCCCAGTCCTGACTTTTTGGGCATTAAAATATCCATCAGGACTTACCTTAGCGGCGCTGCCAGGAACTACGCTTCCACGTTCCTTGCTCGGCCATGACAAAGTCAGCAAATCAGTGTAAAGCAGCCCCACTAATTGGCAGCCAGTGATCGCCATGGATGCAGGTGGCCAACGCCAGTAAGGCAAGGTTGTTTTTTTTTTTTTAAATGCCCAATTTTAGCTCAACACGAGGAAGGGCTGTGGGCACTGGAGGTTCTGGGGGGGGGGGGGGGCTGAACATCCACTTTAACAATCCCCTTTAGTCTTGGATGTGTACAGATCTAGAAGCTTTCAGACAGCAGCGTAGTGTGTATAGTGTTTTGGTCTACTTTTAAGGTGGACTTCAGGAGCCTGGGGGGTCTCATTCTAAGAAAAAGGGTCGGCTAGCTGAACCCAGTTCACTGTACTGCCCTGTCACCCCACAAGCAATGATAGACTTCTTCAACGGCTGACCTTTGGAGCATTTGTTTGTGAGTCACAGGCTGCTAGATTGCCGCTTTGACTTCCTGTCTGCCGACCTATCTGTGATGCTTATTGAATTTGGAGCGACTGCGCTTATATTAGCAGAACGTTCTTTCTGTGATTTAGTTACCCGGCTCAGCAGTCCTGAAGGAAGCCAGGTCAGACATCTTTTCATATCGGAAGACGATAGAAGCTTTGCAACTGTCACAACAGGATAATCGGCAAAAATAAACATCAGGCATGTATAGCTCAATAATATTCTCTTTTTTAATTTTTCTTACCAACTTATTTTGTCATTTTAATTTACGGTTTCGGCTAGTACTCCACCTAGTGGCCAGCTGTGGGTCCTTGCTGGAGAAGAGGACTCTCAAGATGTTGGCTAAAGAAAGCAATGTACTTGGAAAGGACACCAGGGTCTGTCACCTCCTGCTACCGCTGGCCTTTTTCAGGAGTCCACGGCCAGAGCTCCTTCCCCCGCCACAGTCTCCTGCTGGTGCCGCCCATACGGCTGTCACCTGTGCTCCTTGTGTTTCCACCACAATGCAGGAAAGTAGCCTTAGGCTCCTTTCACACATGTGCGTTGCAGTGTACTAACTCCCTGATGTGGAAGGGTGTAGGTGCTCGACAATGGCATGACAGGGTAGTTTATACTAGTGTCCCTGTGAACCCAGAACCTCCCTTACATGGGCAGCTGTAGGCCTCAATGGTGGCTTGAAGAAGTAGCGTAGATAAGTTTAGTGTCCCTGTGAACCCAGAACCTCTATGGGTCCTTAATAATGGTGTGAGGACATAGTTTAGATTAGTGTCCCTGTGAAACCCAGATGCTCCCTGCCATCAGAGGGTGTTGGCCTCAGTGGTGGAATGAGGGGGCAGCTTGGATAACCATAGTGTCCCAGTGTCCCTATAGTGACCCGGAACCTCCCTGTTTTAGGAGGTTGTAGGTCCTCAATTGGTGAAATGAGGGGGTAGCTTAAATAAATATTCTTAGTATACAGTACGTCCTGCTCCAAATCTAATACTTACAGTTGGGAATATACTCCACCATATGGCACTGGACTGCAGAGACATCGAAAATAGGCTCCTCCCGGCCCCTCAAACACCCGGGGACCTCCCACAAATCCCCAGAATTTCTCTGCAGTCTGGCTGCGAAGGACGAGAAATGGCTCTCTACTCGCAGGTGAGTGGGGTTATTAGCCCGCGGCCCTGTAGGACTATTCCCACCCGTTCCACTAGTAATATGCATCCCAGCCTTTGGCTGCGCTGGTCGGGTGAAGGTAGGCAGCACCGCTGTTAGGTGCTTAGGAGCGCTGCTCCACCGCAATCCCCCACCAAAGGGTAGGCGGTTCAGGCTTATGGTGAGCCTCTATGGAGCCTCCCGCACTAGTGCCCCCTTGCCCCTGCCCATCGGTGGGCCCTGTTTAAGTGGCCGCTGTCCTCCCTCATCCTCCTTGTAGTCTTCGGGGGGAAAGGGGGGGGGGTGTAAATATAAAATGACTCCCGGCCCCCCCCCCCCCCCTTTGTTTCTTCTTTTTCCGCCCGGATCCCCTTGTTTAATATTCCCTGCCTCCCAGCCTAGGCTGCTGGTCCGGGCAAGGGTAGTTGGCACCCCTTGTGCTTAGGAGCCTTGAGACCCCATAACAAGGGGTAGGCGGCTATCCGGGTTGGTGATCCCGGTTTGGGATGCCCCGTCCCTTGGCCCTTCCCTGGCATGGATTTCCCCTCTCCCAGGTACCCTTAGAGGGGGGGGGGGCGGTTCCCTTATGGATTCCTGTCTTTTATGTGTGTGTGTGCGCATGTGTGTGTTTTACATGTGTGTGCTTTACATTCACTTTCATGGCTGGAGGTCCCGCGGCGCCGGCGCGCTAAGAGTGCTGCCCACAATGGCTTCTTCTCCTCCGGGGGGGGGGTGCCGGGCGCTCGCGCCCGCCTATGGCCCGCCCCCGTGCTGTGAGCGCTGCTTTTCATGTCCCGGGGCCTGGAGAGGGGGGGGAGGGGCCGGGCGCGACGCGCGAAACGGCCCGCCCTCCCTCCTCCTACTGCACACTGCGCGTCGTTACCTGCGGTACCGAAGGTCGGGTGAGGGGCCCGATGGCCGTCACTGTCATTTGTTATTATCTTCTATACATTTAGCATGGTATGAGTGTGTGCTTGTGTTCCAGGTGGACCATTGATCATATTAAAGGGGGGTTCTCCTGGTCCAGGTCCCTGGTTAATTTTTAGCTGGCTTAAAATCCTCCCACTCGGGACTTAAAGGGGCATCCCGGGTTGCATTATTGCGTAATTCCCAAAAATAAAAAGAGCATTGTACACATTTAATTGTATATACTATATATAGTACTAAAAAATCACCATATGGAGGCTTCCCCGGATACTGGGCTTGTGCCCCCCTCGGGGCAATCCAGGCTGTGTTTGGGGTGTGGGGTATCCCTTTTGGGGGATGATGTATTTCTATGTGTACCCTGTGCGCAGCGGTCTATTACGCGGCAGACCGGATCTCAGCCGTCTGGTTCTTCTCCGCCGGTCTCCTCCCCGTCTCCCCCTCGCCTGACACGTGCGTGTGATGTGGTCATTAGCGGGGAGTCGCAATCTGAGGTGTGTGCCAGATTGGCCAATCTTGAAAAATTGTTTTCTAGTGCCGTCGCCAAAAAGGCCACGGCAAAGAGGAAGCATTTGTATTCGGCTGCGCAGGCCTTTGATAGGGAGGACTTTGACTCCCTGGATTGGTCTGATTGCTCCCCGCGTGAGGAAGGGGAGCTGTATGAGGGGTCTGATGACTCCGACGATCAGCAGTTTGTGGGCGCTGATACCGAGCAGGGCCAGGGGGATTCCTCGGATACATCCAGGGTCCTGGCTCAGGTGTTCGAGGTCCTGGCTATTTCTCCCCCCGAGGCGGCTCCTCCACTGAAGGGGGAGTTCTTTGAAGAGACGAAGCCCCGCTTGGAATTTCCTTATCAAAAGGATTTTGATGGTATCATTCACAAGGAATGGGAGAGGCCGACGCGGCTTCCGGGTGTCCCACCGGGTTGGGACAAGAAATATCCCTTTCCGCAGGACGCAGTAAAGCACTGGTCGTCTCCCCCCGAGGTGGATGCTCCTGTTTTGGGGTTGTCCAGCTCCTCAGTCCTCCATTCTCCGGAGTGCACTACCCTCAAGGATGGTGAGGATAAACGCATTGACCAGATGGCTTGTCATGGTTTTGCCAGTGTTGGATTGGCCTTGCGGACGGTTTGTGCTTCTGCGCTTGTACTGGTTGCTGCCAGGTCGGTTGTTAGAGGATTGTTGACCTCGTCCGGGCTTGACCCGGCTAGTGAGGAGTTTGCCGACCTTAAGCGCTGTGAGTTATCCTTTATCCTTTGGACTGTCCGCCCTGGACGACACTTTGGTGATGCGTAGCAGAGCTGCGGCTCTGCTTGTGGCTATCCGGCGGTCGGTTTGGTTACGCGGCTGATTTTGTGTCCAAAAAGTCGCTCACGGCCCTTCCCTTTGTGGGGTTGCGGCTCTTTGGAGAAAAATTGGATTCGGTGGCAAAGGGAGGTAAGTTACCTCAGCGTAAGAAGCAGCGTCGCCCCTTTCGGGGGGCGGCTTCCTTCTCTCAGTCCTTTCGTGGGGCTAGAGTCGGCAGGGGTTCGCCTTTCCCCTCGTCCAGAGGTGATTCCTGGACCAGGGGCAGGGGTCGGGCCCGTCCAGGACACAGTTGGGGCTCCAAGCCTAGAGTCGCTGCCAAGCCAGCTCCGCAATGAGGGGGTGCCCTCACCCTTGCGGGTGGGGGGGACGGCTGCTACTCTTCTCCCAGGTTTGGGTCCAAGAGGTCTCGGACAGGTGGATTCAGGAAGTGGTGTCTTCCGGTTACAAGCTGGAGTTCGAGTTCCGGCCCCCTCCCAGATTCTTCAGTTCCCGGGTGCCTTCAGATCCTCTGGCCGCCCAGGGGCTTTGACCGGCAGTAGCAAGTCTTTTGGACATGGCTGTCATCTGCCCGGTGCCCCACTCAGACCGGGGCCTGGGCTTCTATTCCAATTTGTTCACGGTGCCCAAGAAGGACGGTCCTTCGCGGCCTGCCTGTTCAGGTGCGCTCGGACAACCAGACGGCGGTCGCCTACATCAATCATCAGATAGGGACCCGGAGCAAGGGGGCCCTCCAGGAAGTGTCTCTGATCCTGACTTGGGCGGAGGCCAATGTCCCCTGCATATCAGCTGTGTCGGACTCTCTGAGCAGGGGGACCTCTCACCAGGGAGAATGGTCCCTATGCAGCAGGGTGTTTCAAACTCTGTGTCACCGTTGGGGCCAACCAGATGTGGATCTGTTTGCGTCCTGCCACAATCACAAGCTCCCAGCCTTTGTCTCTCTGTCCCAGGATCCTCTGGCCTTGACCTCGGATGCGCTAGCAATGTCATGGCAGGACTTTCAGTTCCTGTATGTCTTCCCTCCAATCCCCCTGCTGGGCAGGGTTCTGCGCAAGATTGCTCTGGAAGGGGTGCCAGCAATTCTGGTGGCCCCCAGGTGGCCAAGAAGAGTGTGGTTCGCAGACGTGGTACAGCTGGCGGTAGATCAGTACGCTCTGCCCTTGGTGCCAGATCTGCTCACTCAGGGCTCACTACGCCATCCCAATTTACAAACTCTGGCTTTGATGGCTTGGCTGCTGAAACCTCCATCTTGATGGAGAAGGGGCTGTCTTCCTCGGTTGTGGATACTTTGATTAAAGCTAGGAAGAAGTCTTCCTCTTCCATGGTTTGGCGTGCCTACATTGACTGGTGTGAGTCTAAGTCTCTTCCCTGTTGTGTGTTCTCTATTCCCAGGATTCTGGAGTTCCTGCAGCATGGGTTGGAGATGGGGCTCCAACTCAGTACTCTGAAGGGTCAGGTTTCTGCCCTGGCTATTTTCTTCCAGAAGTCCTTTGCTCAGCACCCTCTGATCAGGACTTTTTTCCAGGGGATCACTCATGTGCGCCCCCCACGTAAGCCTATGGTGCCTGTTTGGGATCTGAACTTGGTTCTGTCAGCCTTGCAGGGTGCTCCCTTTGAACCTGTGCAGGATGCTGCCTTGGCCATTCTTACGCTCAAGATTGTATTTCTGGTGGCTATCACTTCTGTCAGGCGTGTGTCTGAGTTGGCGGCGCTTTCCATTCAGCCCCCCTACTATGAGAGACACCAGGACAAGGTGGTGTTTCGTTTCAAACCTGACTTTCTGCCTAAGGTAGTGTCTGCTTTTCATTTGAATCAGGATATTGTTCTTCCTTCTTTGTGCCCTAATCCTAGCAATGCTAAGGAGAGGGTTTTGCACTCTTTGGATGTGGTTAGGTGTCTGAAGTACTATCTGGTGGCTACTGCACCTTTCAGGAAAACTGATGCTCTTTTTGTGGTCCCTTCTGGTCCTAGGAAGGGTTTGGCTCCTGCCAAGTCTACTATCAGCAAGTGGATTCGTCAGGCTGTGATTCAGGCCTACTCTGCTAAGGGGAAGAATCCTCCCTTCCGCCTTACTGCTCATTCCACTCGTGCTATTGGTGCCTCTTGGGCTTTTCAGCACCAGGCTTCTGTTGAACAAGTTTGCAAGGCCGCTACTTGGTCTTCTGTTCATACCTTTTCAAAGTTTTACAAGGTTGATGTTAGGGCCTCAGCTGATGCTGCTTTTTGCTGAAAGGTTCTGCAGGCGGCAGTGGTTTAAACTGTCTGCTGCTGATTTTTTTTGGGGATCCCACCCTACTTATGGACACTGCTATTGGATGTCCCAACTGTAAGTATTATATTTGGAGCAGGACGTACTGTATACTAAGAATAATACAATTCTGTGATTACTCACCTGTAGAATTTGTATTATGAGTATACAGTACGTCCTGCTCCAACCCACCCCTGGTTGCATTATCTTGGATCCCCTGTATGGTGATTGTTATCCTTGTTATAGTTGATAGTTTGGATTGTCTAATTCTCCCAGCTTCTCATTAACTGCTTTTCAATGCTGGGGATTTGTGGGAGGTCCCCGGGTATTTGAGGGGCCGGGAGGAGCCTATTTTCGATGTCTCTGCAGTCCAGCGCCATCTGGCGGAGTATATCCCAACTGTAAGTATTAGATTTTGAGCAGGACGTACTGTATACTCATAATACCAATTCTACAGGTGAGTAATCACAGAATTGTATTATCAGGTCCCTGTGAACCCCCCTGTCATAGGAGGGTGTTGGCCTCAATGATGAAATAAGGGGGTAGCCTAGATAACTTTAGTGTCCCTGTGAACCTGGAACTTCCCTGTCATGGGAGGGTGTAGGTCCTCAGTGGTGAAATGAAGGGAGTTGCTTAGATAAGTGTCCATGTGAACCCAGAACCTCCCTGACTAATGTGTATAGGTCCTCAATGACGGCGAGAGTGAACCCGGAAGTTAGACAGCCCGGGGAGGGCATAACCCCCCAGATCACCCATAAACCTTACCTGAGCCTTGATCCTCCACCAGGAATCCAGCACCGCAATTGGCCACTGGCGATCACATGGCTAGGACACTTCGGCAGCCAGAACAACGGCTGCACTCACTTCCTGCGTGAGTGCCGGACGGCCAATCGCTGAGATGGATTCCCGGGTGATGATTCAGGCTAAAGGTAGGAATTATTGGCCTTCTGGGGGGTTATGTGCAGGGGGAGGCTCCAGCATTCTGGATATTGCCCCCCCCCCCCCCCCCCCGCCTACCCAGAATACCACCTTATAATGGTGGGACCAACACTCGGGTGTTGGTCCACTTTAAGGGGGTACATAAGTTTAGTGTCCTTGTGAACCTGAATCCTACTTGACATTGAAGGGTGTAAGTCCTCAGTGGTGGCTTGATGGGGGAGGTTAGATTACATTAATGTCTCTGTGATCTCAGAACCTCCCTGACATGTGATGGTTCAGGTCCTCAATGATGTTTGAGGTTTAGGTTACATTAGTTTCCCTGTGAACCCAGAACTTCCCTGACCTAGGAGGTAGTTCCTTAATATTGGCTTAACCCTTCTAGTGCCAGCTACGTGAGTATCACCTAGCAGCCTCTACTCCACTTAAGTGCCAGCTACGTGAGACTCACGTAGCTGAATTTAAACCCCCACGGTAAAAAAAATATAAAAGTAAAATACTCACCTGACCCCTCGTTGGATCCGTCCAGGTCTCCTCTTTAATTTGGTGCCATCCAATCCTCCGTGGGGGGTCGGTTGGCTCCAGGAGAGCCCCTGGAATAGCGCCCCCCCCCCCCCGCACTTCGGGAGCAGCAGCTGCTAACTATAAAAAAAAATAGCGCTGTCTCCGGACGGGTCTCCTCTTCACTGGGGGGGCCTCCGATCGCCCCCCCCCCCCCCCAGGCTCTTCCGTGGCGAGGAGAGGGCAGAATTCGCCCTCCCCCCACTTCCTGGATCGGGTCATGTGACATCACTGTGGTGTCACCAGCAGCCAGCCTCTTAATACTGGCACCTGATGAGACTCAGAATCAGTCTGCTCGGGTGCTTGGAGGAGAGAGGTGTGGAGGGGGAGAGCTGTGATCACCCCCCCCCCCCAGCTCTCTCCTCCAAACACCCAAGCAGACTGTCAGCTGTCATTGCAGATCACCGAGGGACAGAAAATCGGAGGGGAGTAAAGTAAAAAAATAAAATAAATAAATAAAGATAATTTTTTGTGTCAGTCTTTTTTTTTTTTTTTTTTTTTACATTTAACCCCTTGTGAACTGGTAAGGGGTCCATGAGACCCCTTATACCAGAAATCGAGAGAGAACCAGCACCCTTATACCAGTTCACAAGGCTGGGGGATGGCAAATCACCTGCGGCTAGTGGGTGACTTGCCATTAACCCCCGGCACCCCCCATTACCTGCCTCCCCAGGGCCCGGGGGGGGGGGGGCAGAAGAGCCCTGCAAGGCCTGCATAGCTGGTCCCGGGCTGGTTACTTCGGGTAAAGGGGACCCCATGTCTTTTTTTTTTTTTTTTTTTGGTTTTTAACCCTGAAAAAAAAAAAAATGGGGTCCCCTCCCCTGGTCTATGTCATTTTTTGTCATTTTTTTTTTTTTTTTTTTTTTTTTTTTTTTTAATGAACCCCTTATGCTCTGTCGCCCAGCAGCTATAAAAGGCTTCCAGCAGGTGAGCAGAAGCCAGTGATTGGGAAGGGACCCAGTGCAAGATGGATGGGAGGTAAGTATTAAAAAAAAAAGCTGGCCCCTGCGCTCTGTTACTACAAGCCCTGCATAGCTGGTCCCGAGCTGGTTGCTTCGGGTAAGGAGGACCCCATGTCATTTTTTTTTTAAGGGTTTTTAACCCTTAAAAATGCAAACAAAAAAAAGTGCCCCAGAGAGGGGGGACTTTGTCATTTTTTTCCCTCGATTTAACCCTTTGTAGTGTGGATGGTAGTTGTATTTTATTTGTAAATGCTATAAAGTACTTGTTTCAGTTTGGGGGGTCTCCTGGGCAGGAACCGGGGGGCTACCGATAAATATATGGTACCGTTCTAATCGGTAGAAATCGGACTTTCTCATGCAATATGGTTTTCTTTAATAAAATACATTTTTTATTTAAAATAAAGGAGACAATTTTCTAAACAAAATTGTATTTATTTTTTTACTTAATAATAATATTGTAAAAAACAGAATAAAATTAACAAACAAGACATTTCATGTGAAAGCCTAAACTCTGCTGCAAAAAAAATAAATATAATTTTCCTGAAAATTCCAGCAAAAATGGAGCAAAAATGGCGCAAAATGGGGAAAAATGACCTGTCAACAGAGGGTGACAAAATCTCAAGTAGGCTGGCAATTAAAAGGGTTAAAAGTAGCTATGCATGTTGGGTATTGTTCTGTTGGGGGGACCTTGCACTTTCAGACTTGTTTGCATATATATATTTTAGGAAAAGGTGTTTTTTATTCAGCTTTTTTATACATTTTTTAGGGAAACCCTGCGCAACCAAAGAATTCTTTGAGGGATTAATTCCAGAAAGATGAGCCCACTACAACAAGCTGGGTACGCTTAGAAAGCTAAACATGTGTACTTTCAGGGAATATATGGTTTATGGGGGATATTCCAAATGTAAAGGGTTGTTTTGGTTGAAAAATCGCAAGGTGCGCACTTTGTCTGCAGAGCTGAAATTTTTAAGTAAAATTGGTGTTACGCACATGCTTTACTTTGGGGTGTTTGGCAACTCTTCCCTTGACAGTAGCTATGCATGTTGGGTATCGTTCTGTTCGGGGGATGTTGCTTTTTCAGATTAAACTTGTTTTTTCTTGTTTGTATATAGTTTTTTTTTTTAGAAAAATGTGGCTTTGATTCTGCTTTTTTATCCTTTGGAAACTCTTTGCAACCAAAGATTACATTGGGGGATTACTTCCAGAAAACTGTGGCCACATCAACAAGCCTGGTACACCTAGAAAGCTTGAGGTGTGTACTTCCAGAGAATATATAGTTTGTTGGGGGTATTTCAAATGTAAAGGGTTGTTTTTCTGGAAAAACAGCAAGGTGCGCATAGCGCATATCGCAGTTGTATTTTATCTGAAAATCCCCTAAAGTGCTGTTTCAGTTTGGGGGAGTCTCCTGGGCAGGAAAGGGTGTCTACCTATACATATGTGGTATCGCTGTAACCGGGAGAAATTGGGATTTCACACGCAATAAGATTTTTTTGACAAACTTACATTTTTTATTACAAAAAAACACTACAAATTGTAAAAAAATAGATTTTTTTTCCACATATTTCACCCAAAAATATTGAGAATACACCTAAAAAATGACATTTCATGTTAAAGCCAAGACTATGCTAAAAAAAACAATATATCATTTTCTTGGGAAAACCCTGGAAATCCCTTCAAAAATCACATTTGAACATGGGGAGCGCAAAATAGTGCAAAATGGTCTGGCAACAAAGGGTGACAAAAACTCCCGGTAAACTCGCACTTAAAGGGTTAAGGGAGGAATTTCGATAAGTTCAGGGTCCTTGTTAATCTTGAACCACCTGACATGGCAGGGTTTAGATAGCCAATGATGGTGTGTGGGGGGGGGGGTACTTAAGAACCCAGAACCTCCCTGACAAAGGAGTGTGTAGGTCTTCAATGATAGCAAGAGGGTGTAGGACAGATTAATGTCCCTGTGAACTCAGAATCTCCCTGACATAGCAGGGTGTAGGCCTCAGTGGTGGCTTGAGTGGGTAACTTAGATCGATTTTTAGTGTTCCTGTGAACCTGAATTTTCCCTGACATAGTAGGCCCCCAATAATGTGTTAGGATGTGGATTAGATTATGCTGGGTTTACACGAGCAGATAAATTAGCTGTTCACTCAGAGAGCGACCGGCCATACAAATCCTCTGCAACTGAGCGACTGTGTTCAGAGGATGAAGATTTGTTGGTTAGCCCAAAAATTTTTTGTTTAGCCAAAACCATATGACACCCATAACCGATTCTCATTCATCGCTTGATCGCTACCGGCGTTTCCATGGAGCATTTATTGCTAAATATTTCTTGCTCGTTAATAATAATAATATAATAATAACAGTGCCATTGTGTGCCAACGCACACATGGAATTCCTTCTCCGCCTTTTACCCATCCGTGCACTGTGAACAACACAACTCCGTGTACACAAGTGAATTGCAAACTAAGAGGCAGTGAAGGGAACATGTGTCTGGAGTGGTGGGCTGCCCTAAACTCGGTGCCCGGGGAGCATTTGGGGGTTAGGTGCCTTGCTCAAGGGCACTTTAGTCATGTCCCATGGTTGGGGATCGAACCTGTCACCTTCCGGTCACAGGCCTGTTTCCCTGCCTCTAAGCCTCTATAGTGTCCCTGTAAACTTGGAGACTCCATGACATACAGTAGGAGGAGGGTGTAGGTCCTCAGTGGTGGTTTGTGGAGGAGGGAGTTAGTTGTGAACCGGTAGGTCCGCTTTAATTCTGGATTTCCAAAATGGCCCAAAAATATTTCTATCCCCTGTAAGAATTGCGTTTCTTCTGTGAACAATATTCATTTTAGCCGGCCGGATGCAGGCGTTGGTAATGTGAACGCTGCGCAGCTAAAACATCTGCTTTTCCCTTTTCCAGCAAACTTCAGTGTCATCACAATTGTCCTTTTTACGGTTATAGCTGCGGTGTAAAACGGCGCGCTTGATGGCAGCCCAGCGTCGGCGCTACTTAAACAAGCCCGTTCTCAATATGGGTTATTACGGCAGCACGGATGTCACATCCATCTCGGGCAGAGCTCGGCATATGCAAGACAAACTGCTCCCTACTTTTTGCAATTGTCGTTCGGGACTTTTTTTCTTTTTTTTTTTTCTGTTGCGATTTATTTGTTGATAGTTCCTTAATGACGTTGCTTTCACAGGCACAGTTTTGCTAAATGTTGTGTAGAAAGTAAATTGTAGCCGAGCAGATGTTGCCGTTTGGATGGATGGGAGGACAATGGGGGGATGACGACGGGCATCTCTGTCAGCTGTCTTCCGTCTCCGCGGGCCTGCTGTGTGGTTACTTTGCTGTGTAAAAACAGCTTGTTTTGCAACTGGGAGATTTGGCATCACACTTGGCACCGCGCCACCGCTCCCAACACTGATGCTTTTTATCCTGCCTTGGGAAGAAAAGACTTTTGGGGACTCTTAAAGGGAACGGAACCCCCCCCCCCATCCATCCCCAATTGAAAGGCTCGCCTTTTATTTAACAGGAACCAAATAGCACCCGCCTTGCCTCTTCTGTCCTTGAATGCTCTCACAGGCTGAAAAAGAACTTTCAATATTTTATTTACTTGTTTTTTTTTTGTCGTTTAATTCTTTCAGTGGCAGCCTATCTAAAGATTGTCACCCTCTGTTGCCAGACCATTTTAACCATTTTGCACTATACACGTTTAACTGTGATTTTTGCAGGGATTTCCAGGAAAATGTGTTTTTTGTCTGCAGACTTTGGGCCAAGTTTTTGATGTTGGAAAAGGACATCTGTCCAGCTTCAACCAAGAAAGGGGCTTAATAGCAAAGAAAGAATACACACCAAACAAAGATTAGCCTAGTTCTGCCTTAATGGGGGGGATCTTCTCACCCCTTAATAGTGCTATAATGCACCTCTAGATCCACATCCTCCTTTTTATTGTATATAGCTGAAGCCTGTTTTTTTTTTGCTTTTATGTATGACTAGAAGATATAATTCCCAAAGTCTTTCATACTGTTTTTTATTGCTTTAATTTACTGTCATTAAAGTTATATTTGCTCAGGGTTTCCTTTTATTTATCCTTTTATAGTATATAAAATGGTAAATAAAACAATAGTCTATAACAAAAATCAAAAAGAAAAAAACTAAGAGTAATGGGTAAAAAGTATATATATTTTTATCCATGACTGTTTTTTACTTTCTTTTTTTTATAGAGCCACTACCTATTTTATTCTAGTGACTAGTATTTTCACAGAACATTAAAGAGATATGTGGCGGGGTTAAGTGATTTTTCCTCACTCTGCGCATAATAAAATGACACTGACGTTTAAAAGTCAAAATCCCCTGCTCCCCTGCACATGTTCAACATGTTCTACAGGTGAGGGGCAAAGTGTTTTCGTTATAGGTAATTTAGAAGGTTGGGAATATAATTTTAAAAACATCGGCTACGTCTGATATCCAGTTACAGCGGCTGCTTTCAGCCCAAGGTGGTGTCGACAGCCGCGCATGCGCCACGGGTCTACTGGTGAGGTAAGAATATCGCTCGACCTGTGGGGTTTTACCATCCTTGTCTCTTAGATAGATAGGTCTGCTCCCTACCTGTAAAATCGAACTATTGCAGTGACAATGTTTTATCTGTCTTTAATGTGTGCTTATATAGGTACCGGTATGTATGTATGTAATATATATATATATATATATATATATATATATATATATATATATATGCAAAAAGAACAGCAGCAACAATAAGAGAAAACAAAATTATTACAAAATTCAGGGCTGTAAATGACAATCATCATATTTTATTCTAAATCAAACCAATCTATAGGAAAATAAAGGGGGGGGGGGGGGGGGACCTGTGTTAAATTGAACTGAAATATAGATTAATATTCCATGTTACCTATATTTGGTTTAGCGAACATTTTAGTGATCAAAATATAAAAATGTAGTTGTAGAGTAATAGCAAGTTAAAATAAAATAATAAATAAATACAAAAGAGAGAAAAAATAAGAATACATGGCTAATAATGATAAAGAATAAGAAATATAGTATATATGGGGAAAAAAAAATATTATACACACTTTTTCCTCCCTACCGCAGTAAGAGCAAAGAATAAATACAATTTATATATTCTCAGTTACAGATTTACAGTGCTGTACTTTGTAATCGTTGTAATGCTGTACTTTTTGCAGTGTGTGTGCATATATATAATATATATATTCTCATTTACAGCCCAGCATTCTTCTTATATGTATGTGTTATATATGTATTGTCTTAAAACCTTTAAACATGATTTTAAATCGGAATCTCTGTGTTTGCTACGTTGTAACTTATGCAGTCATGTAAAATATAAGCGAAGTAATAGTAGACAAAATAAAGGCTTTTTGTTGCTGTGATATAGCAACTTTTTTTCTTCTTTTCTTTCTCTTTTGCGTGATTTTTCCTCCTGTCAGGGCATTGAGCGGCTGTGCATTGTTTCACCCCTGTGAACTTGTCAGCAAGCGCTGGGGGTATCCAGTGAGGGCAAGCGCTCTCTGGGTTTCCCATGCATATATTAGTGTCCCGTTTGGTAGCACCCAGCCTGATTCTTTGTTCCGGGGGAAACAGTCAAAGAACAGCAGCAGACGGCCTCATTTGAATGAGGCGAGGTTAAGGGTGGTGTGCAGCGGGGGCCCTCCAGCTGTTGGAGGGACTGGAAGTCACAGCAGTCTGGCGGCCCCTGGCCCCTGATTTATGCACAATAAATGAAAGTTCGTTAAAAGGCTTTGGGGCGGGCTCCATATGCAGTGTTTATCCTAAACCATTACCCAGAAAGGAAGAATAAGGGTGAGGAAGATGGCACATTTTTGTAAATTTAGGATGTGACCGTATACTGCAGTTTGAACTTGCTGTGTGCGTTTGTGTTACACAGAGTTGCAAGCCAGTATGTAGAGAGACCCATGTTCGGCTTAATATAGGGGGCTAAAGAGACCAAAAAGCCCTCTAATCAAAGGTAAAGGAAAAGAGGTGCTTTTCTAAAACGGAAAGTATTTGCACAGTACCCAACACAAGGAAAAATGGCATTACCCATCAATCCTTGCAGCAGGTGGAGCTATGCAAATCATTTCTTTATGTCTCTGAGCCATCCAAGGCCCTTGGAAACTCTATGATTTGTGAGATGATTTGCAGAGCTCTGCCCACTGCATGCAAGGATTGATGGGTAATGCTATTTTTCCTTGTGTTGGGTACTGTGCAAATACTTTCAGTTTTAGGAAAGCTCCTCTCTTTTCCTTTGTGTTACACAGTAAGCCTGGAAAAGGTTATGCTGAACCGCTGATCGTCTGGCGGGGGGCATCCCGATATAATGATGTGCCATCCTCCCTTGCGCATAACCCAAGAACCCTGACTATGAAAACTCACTTCTTCCAGGATTGATTTTATTTGTGCTGGTCCCAGACCCATGTGACTACTAGTGGCCAATTGCTATGGTCACTTGGGTCCGGATCCCAGAAGAGTTCTGGAGTCCTCCTGTTTAGACTTGTGGGGATGCCCCAGGAAAACCCAGGTCTTCTGTTTGGTTCAGTGGTGCATGCACATGTTCTCGTCCAAGCAAAGCTCTTCGCCTTGTTTTCATCCTTCAGCAAGTGGTCTGATTGATTTCAATAGGGCATGAGAGGTGGCGCATCCCCAGCAGCAGCGTGCGTTCTCCCGTCCCAACCTATCTGATTGTCTGGGGTGGGAGCTTGCACACCACCCAAAATGCAGGGGATGCGGCCACCAGGATAGTGAAAATTCTGGTGATGAACCCACCTTAAAGTGGACCAAAACCCACGGAGATCGTCCCAGGAATCTATAAGATTCCTGGGCCGATTGATTCCCCCCCCCCCCCCCGGTCACTCGTAAACGCATTCCTGCTATCGCTCTAGCAGGGTGCGTGCCCGCGCCGGCCATTGGGATGCTCCGCTGTGTGAACCGCCTGAGAGAGCCTGTAATCAATCACCTGTCCAAGATTTTGACTTTCCCGGGTTTGGTTTCCGTGCCACGGGTCATCAGCTTTGTGAACCCCCCCAATTTCACCCAGTAAAACTGACTTCTGTTCAGTCCAATGGTGCATGCATGTGTTCTCGTCCAATCAGAGCTCTTTGCCTTGTTTACATCCTTCAGCAAGGGGTCTGATTGATTTCAGTAGGGCGTGAGAGGTGGCACATCCCCAGCAGCAGCGTGCGTTCTCCCGTCCCAACCTATCTGATTGTCTGGGGTGGAAGCTTGCACACTGCCCAAAATGCAGGGGATTTGCCCACCCCTGCTCCACATTTTAAACAATCAGTGCCTTTTTTCCTGGTTTGGGATGCCCTAGGGGGAAGGCCAGCAGCCAGCACTGTAATCTTTTCATTCCCAGGGCTGAGCTGCTGAAGCTGAGATCTCGCTCCTTGTTCTGTAGAGAATTCAGAGCTGCTTAGAGAAAAACAAAAAGTTCAGTTTTCTCAGAACATTTTGTTTTCATATTCCTGGGGATCACTTATTCATCACCCATCTTGTTTTGTGGCCCAATGATAAAGTTCTTTGGAGGAGTTTTCACTTATTCATTTTTATTCTCTGTTATCATATACTACATGGTCATTTGTTGAGACACTTTTTTCGAATAAGTACCATTACCTTTTGGTTTTTTGCCCTCTTTTTCAGATATGTTGCCATATAAGCATGATGAGCGCTTTTTGTGGCGCATACTAATGTGCAGCATAAAGCCGCTGATTTGAACTTCAGGCCGGCGGCCCCATCCCCTGCTCCACTAATGCTTAATGTGCAAAAAAAAAAAAAGGCAAACGCATCAAAAGCTCAGCATAATTTTGATAATATGCACCTTTTGGCTCACATACAAAACGCCTGCTCTTAACGCAACAGAGAGGTATGAACAGAGCCTTAAAGTGGACCAAAACCCAGGATTTTGACTATCCGGATCGGGGGTGCCTCGCTGTGTGAAAACCCCCAGATTGCCCTAAGAAACTCACCTCTACCAGGTCCTATGGTGCATAGGCGGCCGCTCATCCAATCAGTGCCATGCCATTTAAGACGGCGTCTTAAGTCCAGCGGCTCCGAGCATGCTGGCGCCCGCATCCCCCACTTCCCTCTAACAACAGTCAGCATGCCCGCGCCGGACATTCACAAATTGCTGATTTTGGATGCCCCAGGGGGATGGAATTGATCGGCCCGGGAATCTTATAGATTCTCGGGCCGATCGAGGTGAGTTTTGAGCCACTTTAAAAAGAGTTGCAGACACCATTTTCATTGCAACTTAGTAACCGCGCAGGTCGCTAGAAGTCTATGGCAATGCAAGCTCAGTGCAGGTATCACACAGTGTACCTACGTTGCCATAGAATTTACCATTTAAAAAAAATTGTATATGTTGATGTATGATACAGTGCTTACTTACAAAATGCCTGCTTTTAACGCAGTGGAAATGTGTTAACAGAGCCTTAAAATGCGTTGCAGACACATGTTTAGTAAAAGCGCAGTCAGTAGCAGTAGTCTATGGCAATGCAAGTGTAGAGCAGGTATAAGGAAAGTATACCTGCGTTGCGCCTGCATTGCCCTAGAATTTACCTTTAAAAAAAAAAAATACAGATGCACCTTTGGCTCGCTTACAAAATGCCTTCTCTTGACGCGGTGGATAGGGGTGTGAATTGGCAAGAATTTGGCGATACGATATGTATCACAATACACATATGACGATACAATATATCCCGATTCTGTCTCAGACGATATGTTGCGATGCTTTTAATGAATATAGCTTTGGAAAACCTAATCTACACATTAATACAACATTCACTCATACATAACAACGCAGGACGACTCTCGCAGGATCTCGTTGTTTCTCTGCTGCGGGTGGGACAGAGCTGGTGAATAACAGGCTCTTGTGCGGTGCGCTGCTAACTAGTGGTCGGGAGTCAATAGTTACTTATAAATAGTTTATAAAAGATTGATTCGAACATATTTTTAATCGATACTAGTATTGTCTAATGAAATGGTGTGATATTTGACAGAATCAATTTTTCTGACACCCCTAAAGGTGGAGAGGTGTGAACAGAGCCTAAGCGTTTGCTGACATCCTTTGCACCTCACCCCTTCCATATAGGAGTAGTGGTTGGGGGACCCTTCCTCCGTGTGTGGCAGCTTATCTCTGGTGGGTATATCATTCCAGGGGAAGTATTGCTCAGTTGAGCTGCAGCTGTAGTGCGAGAGTTCAAGTTGTATCCGATTACTGGAGTGTGCGTATGTCGCCCCCATCCGCCCCCTATTCCATATGGTGTTACAGGGATGGACAGAACTTTCCCACCTGGCACCCACTGCAACCAGAGGGATGGATCAAATGAATTCCATTTGCCTTCTTTGCCCTCTCCTATGGTGGCATACGAGTGCTTGATAATATCTGAGCATCCAGCCTGACAGATGGTTCTTCAAAGCACGAGCAACATTCTCATCACAGCAACGATTCGGCTCACGCAAAGTAACACGTTCTTCCAACACAAGTTTTGCAAGGCTTCTTTTTTTTGGGTGCTCTTCTGCTTTTGGTCTTGACTATGTTTCTTCTTTGTTTCTTGCTTCTATAAAGTCATCTTCCAGTTTCAGTAGTGAAAAGCCACCAGTATTCTTTAATAAAATCTGTATTGGAACTTTTTCATACTGCGCTGACTTCCTTCCAGTATAGGCTGCCTTGGGAGGAGCTATGCGCATACAGAACAGCGGAACAAAACCCAGCAGCGACCGGCCTGGAATCTTTCTCCCTGGCTTGTCAAATCGGGATGCCCTGCAGTGTGGCACCTCCTAGGGCGCCCAATAAAAACTTAACTCTTCCTGCTTTCAACGGCACATATGTGGGCGCTCATCTAACGAGCGCTGCCTGCTAAGACTAGCAGCCATTCAAGACCCAGGCATTTAAACCAGACCAACACCTGTTTTTACTTTAATAGGTGTTGGTCTTCTCTCTGCTGATGAGAAGAAGCTTGAGGAGGCACCCAGAACACTGGAGCCCCCTCGCACCTAACCGCACACAATATTCGTAATACTCACCTTCATTACGTGCCAGTGCTGGCGAAGGAGTGCTGCGAATGGCCTCCGGACGGTCACGAGGGCCGTAGTCGCATCCTCTGCGCCGGTCACAGGCAGGACCCGCCCACGTGACCGCCCGGCGGCCAATCGCGGGACTCCTTAGCCGGCACTGGCTCATAATAAAGGTGAGTATTACAAGCATTGTGGGTGGTCAGGTGCGAGGGGGCTCGAGCATTCTGGATGCCTCCCCGAGCGTCTTCTTATCCACAGACAGCGGGACCAACACCCGTTAAAGTAAAAACGGGTGTAAGTCCGGTTTATGCAAATGAGAGCCTTAAATGTGCCATTGGAGTCTGGACAGGTGAGTTTTATGGGCGAACAGCTGGGCTGATCACCAGGATTTGCACTACTCCAGTGATTGGACCGCTTACCTGCAGCATCCCGATTTGGGGCGCTCCGTTGTGTGAAAACCCCCAGATCGTCCACTCACCTATAAAGTTATGTTCCCATGGCACATGTGCGGGCTCTCGTTCCATCAGGTCCTGTTGTTTTGGCTCTTGGACAGTCTTTTAGCTGTGGCAACCGCATACCCAGCTTCCCTGCAAAGTGCACCCCTGTGCTTGGCCCATCTGCACACAGCTTCAGGTATGGGACCGGCGAAAAGGTAAGGAGCTTTTGGGGGGGGGGCACTCGATGCCTGGGTCGGCCCATGATTGTTTCAGTGCCCCAGGCACTCTTGTCCAATCAGAGCTGTTTGCCGTGCTTATATCACTTGACAAATGGCTCTGATAGCAATGGGGAACACAAACGGCCGCCTTCCCAGCTGCACTCGTGCTTCAGTCCCATTGTAAACAATCAGACCCGTTTGCCAAATGGCATAGGCACGGCAAACGGCTCTGACTGGACGAGCGCCCGCTCATGTGCTGTTGGATTCTGCATGAATCACTCGATGGTCACTCTGGTTTAAAGTGGACCAAAACCCCGGATTTTGACTATCCTGGGTTTTTGTCCTTTCCCCGGGGGCACCCTGATCGGGGGTGCCCAGCTGTGTGAAATCCCCCAGATCGCCCGATCTCACCCACCTCTACCCGGTCCCATGGCTTGTCTAAGAGCAGCGGCTCTAACAGCCTCATCCTCCACCTCCCTCTAACAGGGAGCGTGCCCACGCCTGTCGCACGGCGTGTCTAAGAGCAGTGGCTCTGGTGGCCGCATCCTCCGCCTCCCACTAACAGGGAGCATGCCCGCGCTGGCCATTCACAAATGGTCAAAAGGGAGGCGGAAGATGCGGCCGTTAGAGCCGCTGCTCTTCGACGCGCTGTGGAACCAGGAAGATGTGAGTTGGCTGCGACGATTTGGAGGGGGGGCGGGGTTCACACAGCGTGGCACCCCAATCGGAAAGGACCAAAACCCAGGCTAGTCAAAAGTATTGAGTATCCTGGGTTTTGGCCCATTTTAAATGCGGTGTGAGGATCTGTCCCCCAAAAATGAGGATACAAATAACCACATCTTCTTTTTTTCTCTTGTCCTATGTAGTAAAATGAATTATTTCCAGGCAGGGTTCCCCATTTCCTTTTTGGAGTTGGTTGGGTCCATATGTATGAATTTCACCTTGGCGCATCCGGTCCAGCGTTTGCCGGCTTCTGTATCCGTGTCTCCCTACATCCAGCATAATGCAGCTTATCGATGTCCCGGGGACGGGAGTGTTCCTCGCTCTTCATCAGCGGAGCTTTCCGCTCACTAAGAGTGCTGACTCCTGTGTGTTTGCCGCAGCTGCAATGCAGAACCTCCCTGCGCTGCACCCACAGCGCTCGCAGTAGCAGCACCTTCTGCTGGCAACACTGATTTACTTATTTTTATTCATTTATTTATTTTTTACGTGTGGCAAAAAAAAGGAGACAACCTGCATCCTGTCCGTTTAAAGTCATCCTGGCCTAAAGTGGACCAGCACTTGTCCTAGAGTCTGGGGCCGGACGATTCTCAGCCCACCTAAAGTCTAATCTAAGTTCATGTCTATCTTAAAGTGGATCAAACCCGGCCCTAGAGTTAATAAAACTTCCTTGCCTGCCTAAAGTCTTATTGTAGATCAACACCACCCTGACTTCCTGCCCACCTTAAGTCAAACAGAACTTTAGGTCCACTTTAAGGTGGCCCACAGCTTGGCAGTGGAGTCTATACAACTTGTCAGGTGGCTGCTGCTTCGCCGGAGGACTTGTACCCATTATATTAAAGTCTAAAAGACTCCAGGGCTGTACGAGTTCCACTTCTTTGGGCATTTCACTCCACGCCCATTCCACTTAAGTCCCAGAGCTCTCGCCACGTATTGTCCACATCCCCACTCACCTCTTTAGCCAATCGGCACACACTGTTTTGGCCGAAGGTATGCCAGGAGTTTTTTCGTCGAACTGGGGGAAATACACACAGAGGGCATCCCAAATCAGGATCAACAAATGGAAGAGTGAAATTCCTGCATGTTGTTCCTTTAAAGAGGAACTTCACTCACAATATAACCCCTGCCACCCTCCCCTGGCAAGACGGGGGGTGGGGGTTACAAAGAAAAAAAAAAAAAAATTACCTTATCCAGGGGCCTCCACCACTCCTCCCAGTCTTTATTATATAAATATAAATTTATATAATAAATAAATATAAATTTATATTCTTGAAATATTTGGGCGTGGTCCATGGCTCTTTGATGCTGCATAATAAATTTCCAGATGCACTTCTGAGTGGCTGGCTGGGTACACCCCCCCCCCCCCCACCAGTGTGAAATCCTTCTGAAAAACATGACTTTCAGGTGATCCCACGACACATGCACATGCCATCGCAGCATCCATGGGGGCATCTGGAGGGAAGAGCCTTGGCAATCAGTTCATTTACTTTTTATTTACCGTATTTTTCGCCATATAAGACGCACCTGCCCATAAGACACACCTAAGATTTGGGGAAGGAAAACTAGAAAAAAAATATTCTAAGCCAAGTGTTGTGCTAAAACACCAAATTGCAGACAGGTTGGCATTACCCCATCCCCATAGGCAGTGTGGCATTCCCCCCTCCCATTCCCCATATAGGCAGTGTGGCATTCCCCCTTCCCATTCCCCATATAGGTAGTGTGGTATTCCCCCCTCCCGTTCCCCATATAGGCAGTGTGGCATTCCCCCCTCCCATTCCCCATATAGGCAGTGTGGCATTCCCCCCCTCCCATTCCCCATATAGGCAGTGCGGCACCCCCCCCTTCCCATATAGGCAGTGCGTCATTCCCCCCCTCCCATTGCCATATAGGCAGTGTGGCATTCTCCTATAGGTAGTGTGGCATCCCCCCCTTCCATTCCCCATTTAGGTAGTGTGGCATCCCCCCCCTTCCATTCCCCTATAGGCAGTGTGGTATTCCCGTATAGGTAGTGTGGCATCCCCCCCCCTTCCATTCCCCATTTAGGTAGTGTGGCATCCCCCCCTTTCATTCCCCATATAGGCAATAGTTAAAAAAAAAACACAAACGCACACACAGCGGTGGGCGTGGCCGACGCTCGAGCGTTGGCCACGCCCACCGCTGTATAGTGCGGTTGTCTTTGTCTGCCATGGGGGCCATGAGGAAGCTGCAGAGGTATCGGCGCTCGCACTGTCCCTGTCACTTCTCCATGGCCCCAGCAGATAGAAACACCCGGACTATACAGCGGTGGGCGTCGGCCACGCCCCCCGCAGCATAAGGCCGTGTGTCAGAGAGGAAGCGATGGAGGCAGCTGTACCTGCCGCCTTATCCGCAGTGTCTGCACGTACAGGCGCCGCGGAGGAGGTGGCAGATACAGCTGCCTCCAACGCTTCCTCGCTCTCTGCGGTGCCGGCACACAGAGTGAACACCCGACCTTGGTATAGTGGTGGGCGGGGCTGATGCTCGAGCGTCGGCCACGCCCACCACTGTAACAGGCCAGTGTCTGTGTGTGCTTGCGCCGCTGCCTCCGGCGCTTCTGGGACAGAGCGAGCGATGGAGAGGTGAGTAAACTTTTTCCTTTTTATTTATTTTTTTTCCAGCATTCACCCGATAAGACGCACTGACATTTCCCCCCCCCCCCCACTTTTGGGGGAAAATAAGTGCGTCTTATAGGGCAAGAAATACGGTACATGTATTTATATTCTGTTTATATCCCTTTTCCCTTTTTTTTTTGTCATTTATAGTTTTCTTTTTTCAGTCTTCTGTATTTTATTTTGTTTAATTTTTCTGTTTTTCTTTTGTGCAATAGTTTTGTTCACATCTCCCAGGCAATTTATTCTTCAAATGTTTTATATTGTAAAGTCAGTTCTTTCAGTAAATTTGTTTTTTTTTTTCATTGCGTCTATTTTTATTTCTTTATTTTTGTATTCATTATGTCCCTTCAGTTTTATTATGTTCCCATCTCTCCGGGCAATATATTTTTCATTTGCCACTTTTTTAGGCAAGTCGCTTCTTTTTTTTTTTCAATAATGTTATTTCTGTTTTCCTCTGTTTCCCTTTTTCCATTAATTTCTCTTTTGTTTCCATCCATTGTTTTAATTTTTCTTTTTTTAATTGTTGTTCCTATCTTTTAGGCAATATGTTCCTTATTTGCCCATTTTTAAAGCCAATTTTCCATTCAACATTTTCTTTTGTGTATTCATTTTGTTCCCATCTCTCAAAATATATATTTTTTCTTAATTTGAGTTGCCCAAAGTAATCATATTTATTTTAAGGTGTGCTATTTTTGTTGCCGTCTCTCAGGCAATTTATGCTTTATTTAGCTTTTATACTATTTAAAGTCACTCAGGTTTTTTTTAAATGTCCTTTATTTTTAAGGGTAAATTTTATTCATCTTTTGTTTTAATTTTTGTTTTGCGTATTTTTTGTTCCCATCTTTTAGGCATTATATTTTTACTATATCCAGTCCAGGTCGTCCCAGAAGTAATGACAGTTGGGTTACTGCAAGATGCAGAGCTGCAACTCCCCCAGGCCCCCTATAAAATGGGCTGTCTCAATAGAGTTCCCAGAATTCTTCTTGCAGTACTGCTGCGAGGATCATCTGGAATACTCTCTCTGGATACGGCAGCTGAGCGGGGCATTTTTAGCCTGTCAGCCACTGCATCCCTATTGCCACTGTTCCCGTGGACCCACGGGTGAAGGTAGAGAGAACGCCAGGGTTGGGCGTTCACAGACCCTCAATAAAGGGTAGCCGGCCATAGGCGATGGTGAGCCTATTGGGGGGGGGGGGGGGGACAACCTAAATTGCCTGGGGTTGTGCCCTTATCTGTGCCCACTAGCTTTATTGTCATGTTGTGCCTTTTACCTCAGTTTTACTTCTTTTTTACCTCAAACTTTGCTGGCAGCTGTGTTCATACTCGCCTTCCCTCGTTCCCTCACCTCTTCTCCTTCCCCTCCATCTGGTAGCTGTGAGGGGGGGGCGGGAGCGGCATTTGTTGAGGCCTTCTTCTAGCAAAGCCTCGGCATGTTGTGCTCCGCGTCCGGGGGGGGCTCCTCCGCATGATAAGGCGGGCGTCCCTGCCCCTAGCCCTCGTTTGCCTGCGGCCTCGCCAACCCCCCCACTACTGCATTCAGCCCTCAGCGAAGGGGAAGCCAGCAGGGGGTCCCAAGCCGATTTGGCTTACCGGGTGGCCAGCCTGGAGAGACAGCTATCTCGCACGGCTACTGAGAAGGCCACAAGTAAGAAGCGGCACATCGAGCCGGGTTACTCGGATTTTGCTGCTACTGATGATGATGATCTTTTTGGAGTCCCATGGAGGAAGGAGAGTTGTTTAAGGACTCCGCTTCCTCAGGGGATCGGTCGTTTGGCTATGATAGCGAGCCTGGTTCCTCCTCGGCTGAGGATATGTGGCTCCCTGACGACACAGAGAAGTTGCTGTCTTCTGTGTTTGAGACATTGCATATTGTTCCTCCTAAAGCGGCTAAGAGGAAGCAGGGTGATTTATTCCGGCCAGAGAGAGGCTGGTCTTCCCTGAGCAGGCCCACTTTGCCAATGTGGTGTTTAAGGAATGTGAAAGACTGTGCTGTGGCCTTTATCTCTTTGGCCATCAGGAAGAAGGTGAGGCGCCTTGTTGATTTTGCCAAATCTCGCAGGTGTAGTATAAAGACCTCAAAGCCTGTGTGGATTTTATTGCCTTTGTAGTCTGGGCTATGGACGATAGGGCTTCGGCCCTGCTTATTGCGCTTCGTCGCTTGCTCTGGCTGCGGCAGTGGTCGGCTGACGCGGCGGCCAAGAAGACGCTCACTAGTATCCCCTTCCTGGGGCTCAGATTATTCAGGGTTCTTCTGCCTATCCCTTCTTTCGAGGAGGAAGAGGCTCTTCATTTTCAGGTGGCCACAGAGATTCCTGGGGTCGAGGTAGGTCTCGCGGCCGACCCAATCCCTCCTGGGGAGCTAAATCCAAACCCCCCACCAGACCCTCTCAGGCATGAGGGGGTGCCTTCACCCATCCGGGTGGGGGGACGGGCTCTGCTATTTGCTCACATCTGGAGACAGCACGTCTCTGGTGGATTCAGGAGGTGGTTTCCTCCGGGTATAAAATAGAGCTGGCAGTTGGGCCGCCCTCAAGTTTTCTTCGGTCGCGGATCTCCCGGAACCCATTGACGGCACAGGGCCTAAGGATGGCCGTTCAGAGCCTTCTACTATCAGGTGTGATTTGTCCCGTGCCTCGCCAGGAACGGGGTCGAGGGTTCTACTCCAATCTGTTCACGGTGCTCAAGAAGGACGGAACGCTGCGACCTATCCTGGATCTGAAGGGTCTCAACAAGTTTGTCAGAATCAGACATTTCCGCATGGAGACCTTACGAGCTCGCTTCGGCCCGATGACTTCATGACCACGGTGGACATCAAGGATGCTTATCTGCACATCCCGATTTTTCAGGGACATCAGAAGTTCCTGAGGTTTGCGCTGGAGGATCAGCATTACCAGTTTGTGGCACTGCCATTCGGGATAGCCTCAGCTCCCCATGTGTTCACCAAGGTGCTGGCGGGCATTATGGCCATCCTGAGGAACCGGGGCATTCGTGTTCTTCCTTATCTGGACGATTTGCTGATTGCGGCTCAGTCCCTTCAGCAGGCCGAGAGCGACACCCGGACGGTGTTATCCGCTCTCGAGGATTTTGGATGGGTAATCAATTACCCCAAGTCTTCTATCACTCCTTCAATGGTGAGGTCCTGTCTGGGCATGACGTTGGACACCTCTCAGGTCAAGGTGTTCCTGCCCCAGCAGAAGGTTGAGGGACTCCAGACGCGGGTGCAGGCCCTACTGGCTTGTCAGCGGCCATCGATCCATCTGGGGATGAAACTGGTGGGCCTCATGGTGTCCTGCTTCGAGGCAGTGCCCTTGGCCCAGTTTCACATGAGACCTCTTCAATTGCATCTGTTGGTCTTTTGGGACCGGACGCAGGAGTCCCTGGATCAAGAATTTTCACTGTCCCCCATGGTCAGACAGTCCCTCTTGTGGTGGTTGAACTCTAGAAAGCTATTGGAGGGCAAGTCCTTTCTGACTCCCCTGTGGGAGATGGTTACCACGGACTCCAGTCTGTCCGGCTGGGGAGGTTTTTGGCAAGCGCTGAAGTTCCAGGGTCAGTGGGGCCACAGGAGGTCCACTTACCCATCAATCTCCTGGAGATGGGAGCGATTCGGTTGGTGCTTTTTCAATTGACTCCCTCGTCGTGCGATTCAGGTACGCTCGGACAGTCAGACAGCTGTCGCCTATAACAATCACTAGGGCGGGACTCGGAGCAAGCGAGTCCTTCAGGAGATGTCCCAGATCCTAACTTGGGCGGAAGAGAACGTTCCCTGCATCTCGGCTGTTTACATCCCCAGGCTAGAAAACCAGGAGGCAGACTCCCTGAGCAGGGGGACTTCTCGTCTGGGGGAATGGTCTCTCAGCAACAAGATCTTTCACGCTCTGTGCCTCCGCTGGGGTCAGCCGGATGTGGACCTGTTTGCGTTCAGACACAATCACAAGCTTCCAAGGTTCGTCTCCCTGTCAAGAGATCCTCTGGCCTTCGCCACAGATGCCCTGGCAATTCCGTGGACGGAGTTCAGGCTCCTTTATGCATTTCCTCCATTTCCACTACTGGGCCGAGTGGTGCGCGAGATAGCCCAGGAGGGGGTACCAACCATCCTGGTGGCTCCTCGCTGGCCAAGGCGGAGTTGGTTCGCGGACATAGTTCAGATGTCAGTCGATGGTTACATCATGCCCGACGACCCAGGGCTTCTCACTCAGGGATCGCTGCGGCACCCCAATTTACAGACGATGGCTTTGACGGCCTGGCCCATTGCAACCTCAATCCTAGCGGGAAAGGGGCTGTTGGCCACGGTTATTCAGACAATGATTCAGGCTCGGAAGAAGTCTTCCTCCATGATTTGCTACAGAGTTTGGCATGCCTACATTTCTTGGTGTGAATCCAAGAGTTTCCCTTGTCGCACTTTTTCTATCTCTAGGATTTTCGAATTTTTACAACACGGCTTAGACTTGGGTCTACAGCTGGGCACCCTCAAGGGCCAGGTCTCGGCCTTGGCCATCTTTTTCCAAAGATCATAGTCTGATCAGGACTTTTTTCCAAGAAGTTACCCATGTACGTCCACTGCGTAAGCCAGCATTACCTGTGTGGGATTTGAATTTGGTGCTTTCTGCTCTCCAGGGTCCTCCCTTTGAGCCTTTGTGCGACGCTGCATTGTCTATCCTGACCCTAAGGGTGGTCTTTTTGGTAGCTATCACCTCGGTGCGCCGGGTGTCAGAACTGGCCGCTCTTTGTATGAAGCCTCCTTACTTTGAGTGGCATAAGGATAATATGGTTTTTCGCTTCAAACCTGATTTTGGAGCAAAGAAACGTTGGACCAGGGGAAAGTGTCCCTCCATCAGGACGTTTTTCAAGTCCGCTTTTCTAGTCCGTTTTTCAAGTTTGACCTCTTTGTGTATCTGCACAGCTGGAAGGTCCAGAGGTTCTTGTCCAGGGTGTGATACCCCCTGACCATAGTGGTTTACGTGCTGGTCATCCCCTAGTCAGGGCTACGACCTGGTCCTCTCTCCACACCTTCACCAAGTATTACAGAGCTGATGTCTGGGCAATGGCTAATGCTGCACTGAGACATAAGGTGTTGCAGACAGCGGTGAACCCCTCGCCAGGGGTCTAGTCTCACGTTTTCAGTGCCACCGTTCCTGTTTATGTTGACGCCGGTTTCTGTTCTAGCATGGTCCCACCCTTGCCCAAGGGTACTGCTTTGGGATGTTTCACGCGATGCTGATGGTGGTGCCCCGGAATGCGACAAGAAAAGAGAAACTTGTGTACTCACCTGTAAATTTCTATTCCAAGTATACAGCACGCCCTGTTCCAGAATATTCCTTACACATGGGGTTATACATCCACAAGGTGGCGCTGGACTGCAGAAAAAGACTTGTGGCCTCTCCCTGCCCCTTAAATAGCCAGGAACCTCCCACTAATTCCCAGTTCTTTGCAGTCTGGACTGCGAAGATAGAAGATGGCTCTTTACTCTGCACAGGTGAGCGGGGCTTATTAGCCTGCGGCCCTGCAGGACTATTCCCACCTGCCACTGCCTCCAAGCCTCGGCTGGGATGAAGGTAGGTTTAGCACCAGGGTCAGATGCTGAGGAGCTCTGGGTTTTGCCTTAACCCATATCCCTTTAGGTGCCCCCCATCCCCCCTCCCTTCTCCTATCTTTACTTGGGCCGCTGCTGCTCTCCCTTGCCTCGCTCTCCCCCGGGGAGATCTCCGGGGGGGGGGGGGGGGGGGGGGATGGCAGTGATCACTTTAATTGAGTGTGTTTTTTGCCTTTTACTTTCACTTGTGCGCCACCACCGCGCGTTTGTACAGCGGACGACGGTGCGGTGCCGTGATTGGCTGGCCGGATCACGTGGGGCGCGATTCGCGCTCTTCGGGGGGGGGGGGGGGGGGCTTACTCTGTGGATGACACCTTTTGCATCACATATCCACGGCCCGCCCCTCGAGGTCTATGCGGTCGCCATTTTCCCCTCTCTGGTGCTGCGTGTGCTGCTGGCTCCCTGTGCGGTCCGTGAGTACCCCTGCGGGGTGTTTTTTTTTCTGTGTATTTTTTCTCGTGTATATACTTATGGGGTTGTCTCTTATGTTTTTCAGGCAGGGTGAACTCAGTACTGTGATTTCTCCCGGCCCTCTCCCCTTGGCAATCTCCCACTTCCCTAGCGGCCTTTTTTGGGCATCCCGGGTAGCTATTATTAGCGTTAACCCTATACTGGCCTGTTGTGCCACTCAAATTCACCATATGGAGTCTTCTGGGGATAATGTGCTTGGGGTTCCTTCGGGACAAGCCCGGCTATGTGTGGCGTGTGGGGTATTCCCTATAAGTGATGATGTTAGGGTGTGTGTACCCTGTGCCTAGCAGGCGATTGCGCTGCAGCCGGGGTCATCTGTTACTGGCCCTGGGGCTGTGCCCCCTCTGGCTTCCTACCCCCCGCACTTACATTTGACCCCCAGTGAGGGGCATACTAGCGGGGAGTCCCAATCTGATTTGGCTGCACAGGTGACCAGCATTGAACAACATATTGGTGGGTCAGCCCCGCGTAAGGCTTCTGTCAAGAAGCGGCAATTATCCCCTGCTGTTTCCTTCTTCCCTGTTGAGGCTGAGAAATTTTTTTTACATTTCTGGTTATTGTCCCCTTGAGGAGGGGGAATTATTCTCTGACTCATCTGACTCATCAATCATCTGAGGAACAGCCTAGGATTTATGGTGGTACCGGGTCTCCCTTTTGAAGAAGACCCATGTTCCTCAGATGACACTGACACTGACAGGTTGTTGTCTCACATTTTTGAAGTGCTTTGTATTTCCCCTCCTGCAGTGGCTCCGCAGCAGCAGGATGAGCTTTTTCGTACAGTTAAACCACGCTTGGAGTTCCCTCAGCAGTCTCATTTTAATAATCTGGTTCTCAAGGAATGGGAACGGCCTAGTAAGTTGCCTGGGGTGCCAAGGAGTTGGGACAAGAGATATCCCTTCCCTGCTGATGTGATTAAGCGTTGGTCTTGTCCTCCCGAGGTGGACGCGCCTGTTCTAGGGTTGTCAAATACCTCTGTCATTCATTCTCCTGACACTAATTCCTTGCGGGATGGTGAGGACCGGCGCATGGACCAGTTGTCCTGTCATGCTTTTGCCTGTGTGGGGACTGCGCTGCGTCCGGTTTGTGCCTCTGCCATAACAGCTACTGCTATTAAAAGGCTGCTTAAATGTCTCTTAGATGGGGCCTCTGATGACGCGGGAGGAGAAGACTATAGTGGGTAGCTGATAATGCTGCTAAGAAGGCTCTCACTGGGTTCCCCTTTAAGGGATTGTGCCTCTTTGGTGAACGCTTGGACCTTTTTGCAAGGGGAGGTAGGTTACCCCAACGCAGGAGGCCGTCTCGGCCCTTTCGGGGGTCTGGTGTCTCTCTCCCCTCCTTTCGGGCTCCAAGGGCCGGACGAGGGGTCTCTTTTACTGGAGCACGCGGAGACTATTGGGGCAGGGGACGTGGCCGCCTGGCCTCTCCTGGGGTCCCAAAACCAAATCCTCTCCCAAGCCCCCTCAGGCATGAGGAGGCGCCCTCACCCATCCGGGTGGGGGGACGCCTTCGGCTCTTTGCTCATGTCTGGAGGCAAGGTGTAGCAGACAGGTGGATCCAGGAGGTGGTTTCCTCCGGTTACAAGATAGAGTTTGCAGCCTGGCCGCCCCCAAGATTCATCAGATCCTGGATGGCTCAAAACCCTCTGTCAGCTCAGGGGTTGTGCCTTGCTGTCCAAAGCCTTCTGGAGTTGGGGGTCCTCTGCCCGGTGCCCGTCTGGGAAAGGGGCAGAGGCTTCTACTCCAATCTCTTCACGGTCCCCAAAAAGGACGGGTTCCTCAGGCCCATCTTGGATTTAAAGTGTCTCAACAAGTTTATCAGGTTCAAGCATTTTCGCATGGAAACCCTGCGCTCAGTGGTCAATTCACTGCACCCAGGCGATTTCATGACTTCTGTAGACATCAAGGATGCTTACCTTCATGTACCAATCTTTCCATGTCATCAGAAATTCCTCAGGTTCGCTCTGGAGGATCAGCACTACCAATTTTTAGCCTTGCCTTTCGGTATCACCTCGGCTCCCAGGGTATTCACCAAGGTGCTGGCGGGTGTGATAGCCTTGCTGAGATCTCAGGGCATTCGCATCCTTCCTTATCTGGACGACATTCTCATCACGTCTCAGTCTTCCATCGGGCCGAGCTGGATACCCAGTTGGTGGTGTCCACACTAGAGTCCTTCGGCTGGGTTATCAACCATCCCAAGTCTTCCCTGTAACCGTCTCGGGTGAGGTCATCCCTCCATCCGTCAGGGGATGCAGTTGGTGGGCCTGATGGTGTCCTGCTTCGAGGCAGTCCCCTTTGCTCAGTTTCACATGAGACCTCTTCAGTTGCACCTCTTGTCAGTTTGGGATCGGGACCCTGTGTCCCTGGATCAGGAATTTGTTCTGTCTCCCCTGGCCAGACAATCACCATGGATGCCAGTCTGACCGGCTTGTGAGGCTTCTGGAATTCCCTGAGGTTCCAGGGTCGGTGGGGCCCACAAGAGGCCCATGCTTCCATCAATGTCCCGGAACTGAGGGCGATCAGGTTGGTTCTTTCTCACCTATCCACTCACCTCCGGGGACGGGCTGTTTAGATTTCCTCAGACAACCAGACGGCCGTTGCCTACATCAACCATCAGGGAGGGACTCGGAGCAAGCGAGCCTTCAAGGAAGTGTCCCTGATTCTGTCTTGGGCGGAACAGCATGTTCCCTGCATCTCAGCGGTCTACATCCCAGGGGTGCAGAACCAGGTGGCGGACTCCCTGAGCAGGGGGACGTCTCGTCTGGGGGAGTGGTCTCTCAACAACCAGGTGTTTCTCTCCCTCTGTCACCGCTGGGGTCAGCCGGACGTGGACCTGTTTGCGTCCCGTCACAATCACAAACTTCCCAGATTTGTCTCTCTGCCTCAGGATCCTCTGGCCTTCGCCACGGATGCCTTGGCAATACCTTGGACGGAGTTTCAGCTTCTCTATGTGTTCCCTCCGTTTCCTCTCCTAGGCAGGGTCATGCGCAAGATAGCCCAGGAGCGGGTACCAGCCATACTGGTGGCCCCTTGTTGGCCAAGAAGAGTTTGGTTCGCAGACATCGTGCGGTTGGCAGTAGACCGGCACGTCTTGCCCAAGGATCCAGATCTTCTCACCCAGGGGCAGCTACGCCATCCCAATTTCAAACTCTGGCTTTAACGGCTTGGCTGCTGAAACCTCCATATTGATGGAAAAGGGGTTGCCTGCTTCTGTTGTTAATACCATGATTCGGGCTAGGAAGAAGTCCTCGTCCTTTATTTATTACAGGGTCTGGCATGCTTACATTGCCTGGTGTGAGTCCAAGTCTCTTCCCTGTTGGGTGTTTTCTATTCCCAGGATTCTAGAATTCTTGCAACATGGTTTGGATCAGGGCCTTCAACTTAGTACCCTAAAAGGCCATGTTTCAGCTCTGGAAATTTTTTTCCAAAGATTAAAGTTAAAACCTTTTTTTCAGGGTGTTACTCATGTGCGTCCACCCCGTAAGCCTTTGCTACCAGTCTGGGATTTGAATCTGGTGTTGTCTGCTCTGCAAGGGCCTCCCTTTGAGCCTATCCGTGAAGCTACCTTGTCTATTCTGACCCTTAAGGTAGCCTTTCTGGTGGCTATCACTTCTGTAAGGCGAGTTTCTGAGCTAGCGGCACTTTCCATCAAACCTCCTTATTTTGAGGGACCTCAGGATAAGGTGGTGTTCCGGCTCAAGCCGGACTTTCTGCCAAAGGTTGTGTCTTCCTTTCATCTTAATCAGGACATTGTCTTGCCTTCATTGTGTCCTAATCCTGCTAATTCCAAGGAGCGGACTCTGCATTCCCTAGATGTGGTCAGGGCTCTGAAGTTTTATTTGGTCGCCACTGAGCCTTTCAGGAAGTCTGATGCTCTTTTTGTTCTCACTTCTGGACCTAGAAAGGGTTTGCCTCCGACTAAATCCACTATCAGCAAGTGGATCTGTCAGGCGGTTGTTCAAGCCTATTCTGCTAAGGGAAAGGAACCTCCCTTTAGGATTACTGCTCATTCCACTCGTGCTATTGGTGCCTCTTGGGCTTCTCAGCACCAGGCTTCTGCTGAAAAAGTTTGCAAGGCCGCTAATTGGTCTTCTGTTCATACTTTTTCTAAGTTTTACAAGGTTGATGTTAAGGCCTCAGTGGATGCTGCTTTTGGCTGCAAGGTGCTTCAGGCGGTAGTGACTTGAACTACTGGCCGTTACTATTTGGGGATCCCACCCTACTCTGGACACTGCTTTTGGATGTCCCAACTGTTATGAATACCGAAGCGGGCCGTGCCATGCAATAAAGAAAAAGCAATTCTGTGAGTACTCACCTGTAGAATTGTTTTTGTTCTTGCATGGCATGGGGCGTGCTTCGCCCCACCCTTGTTATCGTTATTCTTGGTTGCCTCTTTATGGTGATTGTTCCAAGTCAATTGGTTTTTTTTTTTGGTTTTTTTTTACCTTTTTTTTACCTTTTTTACCTTTACCTTTTTTTACTTATTCTCTCCCAGCTTCTTGTCTCACTGCTTGTGTACGCTGGGGAACTCTATGGTTAAGCCCGTTTTTACAGGGTGCCGGGACAAGCCACAGCTTTTCTGCAGTACCACTGCGCCACCTTGTGGCGGAATAACCCAACTGTTATGAATACCGAAGCGGGCCGTGCCATGCAAGAAGAAAAACAATTCTACAGGTGAGTACTCACAGAATTGCTTTTTCTTGCAGTTCCTGCCTACGGCTAAGGTTAGCCGTTGCATTGCCGATGGTGGTGCCCCAGAAATCGGAAACGACGAGAAAATAAATTTACCGCTGAGTACACAAATTTCCTGTTTTATCATTTAAGTCACTTTCGTTTCTTTGTTTTAATAAAATATTTTTTACTTTTTTTGTTAACTTTTGTGTATTTCATTTTTAGTTCCCATCTTTTATGCAATATGTTGCTAATTTGCCCTTTTATTTAGCATTTAAAGCCACTTCTGTTTTTATTTTACCATAAATGTTTCTATTTTTTTTTTTTTTATCTGTTTTCATTTTTTCTAGTGTATTTTTTAGTTCTCATATTTCAGGCGATCTATTCATTATTTGCCTTTTTTATATTTTAAAGTCCCCTCTCAATACTTTTTTTTATTTTGTGTATTTTTTTACTTCTCATATTTCATGCAATATATATTTTTTGGCTTTTTTATATTTTAAAGCCCCTTCTCATACTTTTTTTTTTCTTGTGTATTTTTTAGTTCCCATATTTCATGCAATATATTCTTTGTTTGCCCTTTTCATATTTTAAAGTCGCTTCTAAATTCAATTTATTTTTCTTTTTTCATTTTTTACTCATTAATTTTTTTTCCATTTTTCTTTTTTTTTTTGTTCCCATCTCTTCAGCAATATCTTTCATCCTTTTGACAAATGTGTACTTTTTTTTTCCCTCTTTTTTTAACATCAGCCTCATTAGGACAGGGGGGAACGAGGGGAACCTGTTCAGAAGATATGATAATGAGGCAGGTGCCGGATACGGCGGCTTTGTGTGAGCGTGAGAAAGCGAGCCGGCGCAGAATGGCTGCTACTTCAGGCAGAAGCATTTCTCGGTAACCTGTTGCCAGCAGTGTCCGTTATTGTCATGCAATGCTGCTGCTGCTGCAGGGGCCTGGGATGTAATGTAGCACTATCCAGCTGCATGGAAAATGAGGGAGAGAAGAATAAAGAGAAGAAAAAAAAAGAAATGGGAGGGGGGTTGGATTTGCCCCGCCATTGAATTGGCTTGTTGTGACAATGGGGGCTGCTGCCTTATACGGCCTGTGAAAGGCTGAGAGCCGGGGCTAAGCTGCGCAGCGCCAGTCTGGTGCAGACAGTCTGCTGACTCAGGCTTGACCTCCCCATTGGGAAGCACCCTTGACTGCAGTCTAAAGCCGCCTCATTGAGATGCAGGGCACAGCCGGAGCGTCCGCAGCTGTACGCTGGAGGCAAAGGCTGAGAACACATCCACAGAGTGTCCAGGAAAAGGAGCACAACAAAGGAGCGCGCCCCTTCTGCACCGCTGTGAATAGACGCGCAGGCCAGAGGTCCTTGTCGCTCGGTGCGCCGATTGGGAACGGCATTTGCATATTTTTTTTTCCCAAGCTGTCTAGAGGTCGGAATACAACTGGCACAGGGGCAGTTCTTTTTCTTTTTGGTTTTGGTCTTCACTGGTAATAATAAAAATCTGTAATAACATGCTGGATGGTGAGGAGGGGGGGGGGGGATAAAATCCATTTATTTATTTATTTTTCCACTTTTACAGGTTGCATCTTCTCCATTTTAATTCCTTTCTCCTGAGCCAGCCTGTGGAAAGCAGAACAAAAACAGGGAACTTGACTTTACCCTGTTTTGTTCCGTGCCCTCATGGGGCGTCCTGGGTGAAACCCCGCCCTCAGAACGCCCAGTAAAACTCACCTCTCTCCAACGGCACATGCGCAAGCTTTCGTCCAATCAACGCCCTTCAGCAAAGGGCTCTGATAAAATTCAATTTGTAGCATGCGCTGCCGCATCCCCCTTAACCCCCGTGTGCATGCTTCTGCCCTAGTCATTCAAAAAAAGCATGAGGCGGGAGCACGTGCGCCGAGGCATGACGCGGGAGAATGTGCTCGGCAAACCGCTGTGATTGGATGAGAGCCCGCGCATGCGCCGTTAGACTGGAGAAAGGTGATTTTTCTGTACCCCCCTGAATCACCCGTAAAATGTACCTTTCCATCCCACAGCGAACGTGCAGGCTCTTGTCCAATCGGCACCGTGATTCTGTTTAGATGAGGAGCTCAGCAGAAGGGTGTAAGAGAAGCCGACTCTCCAGTTCCATTTAGATGAGGGGGGTGCTCCCATCTGAATATCTGGGTGTGGGAGCACGCCTCAGGCCGGAGATGCGACTTGCATTGTTTACATCACTTTGAGAGCCAGGGCAATGGGTCATGGTCTGTTTTGCAGCGACCCAAGGCGGCTGTCACACAGTGGGGCATCCCAATTATCATCCCTATATTTCCTAGGTTGGAAACCTGTAAGCCTAAATCCTGATATTCCTGTGGCTGTACATGCATGGGAGTCCTTATACTTATTTAAAGCTAAATAAAACCCAGCAAGTGGCTTTGTGAACACCACCTCCATTCCTCCATAAAAACTCACCTTTCCCTGCTCCAAAAGGACAATGAGGTCCAATGAGAGCCGTCTGCTCTCACTAGTAATTCGGCATGTGGCTCTTGTTTTCAATGGGGAACATGCGCTGTTGCATCCTCTGAATCCCTGCATTGTGCATGCACTCCGGCTCTGCGGGGGATGCGGCAGCAGTGCTCCCCATTTAAGTCAATGAAAGCTATTTGCTGAATGATGTAGTCACAGCAGGCGGCTAACATTAGGTGGGAGCCCGCGCATGTGCCGTTGGAACCAGGTGCGTTTTCCTGGGGAAGGGGGGGGGGTGTTTAACATAGTGTGGCGGCAGCACATGTGCCGTTGGAGCCTGGAGAGTTGTTGTTTCCTGGGCAAATAGAAGGTTTCACACAGTGGGGCGGCCACGCATGTGCGATTGGAGCCTGAAGAGGTGTGTTTTCCTGGGTGAACAGGGAGGTTTCACACAGTGAGGCGGCAGTGCATGCGTCGGAGCCTGGAGAGGTGCGGTTTCTTTGGCATACAGGGGTTTCAAACAGTGGTGCGGCCACATATGCGCGCTGGAGCATGGAGTGGTGCGTTTTCTTGGGAGAACAGGGGGGCTCCACACAGTGGGGAGACCACGCATGCACCGTTGGAGCCTGGAGGGGTGCGTTTTCCTGGGCGAACAGGGGGGTTTCATACAGTGGACTGGCCATACATGTGCCGCTGGAGTCTGGAGAGGTGCGTTTTCCTGGGCGAACCGGGGGGGTTTCACACAGTGGGGTAGCTGCCCATGTGCCATTAAAACCTGGAGAGGTGCATTCTTCCGGGAGAACGGGGGCGTTTCAAACAGTGGGCTGGCCATGCATACGTCGTCAGAGCCTGGAGAGGTGCGTTTCCCTTGGCATACGGGGGTTTCACACAGTGGGGCGGCCGCATATGCGCCGCTGGAGCCTGGAGAGGTGCTTTTTCCTGGGCGAAAAGTGGGGTTTCACACAGTGGGCTTGGCCGCATATGCACCGCTGGAGCCTGGAGAGGTGCGTTTTCCTGGCCGAACGGGGGGTTCACACAGCGAGGCAGCCGCACATGTGCCATTGGAGCATGGAGATCTGCATTTTCCTGTGCTAACAGGCAGCAGCGCCAGCGCCGTTGGAGCCTGGAGAGGTGCGTTTTCCTGGGTGAACGGGTGCTTCACACAGTGCGGTGGCCGCACGTGCCATTGAAGCCTGGAGAGGTGCGTTTTCCTGGGTAAACACAGCGAGGCATCTGTGGGCACGGAACAAAATCCAGGAATTTTAGTTTCGCTTTAAAGCAGACCATGACCCACTGAACCCTGCTGATACTCCCTTCTTATGGTATAGAACTAGAAATGTATATTTTCACTTTTTCGCCCTGGAACACTTTATTTTTTGCTGTTCCTCTTTGTAAGATGGCAGATGATCAGTCATTACATAGCTGTGGCCGTGACGTTATTACCACACACAACAGTGGCAATGAATGGAGGAGGCGGAGCTTTACAGCTCTAATCTGGGATTAGAGTAAAGCAGGAGCAATGAAAATTGGCAAAAGGTTCTCTTCATAGAGGGAGTAATTCAGGGGATGCTAGTAAAAAATGTGGGTTTTGGTCCGCTTTAACATCTCCAAATGTATCTCTTCTTTTTCTTTATCCATCTGCTCGAAGTTTGTCCTCAAAGATAAATGAACATTTTTTTTTAAATAATAAAATATAATAATCTAGATAATCTCTTTAATCATTTTTTTTTACAATTATTATTTATGATGGAGGGGTGTTGTCATTTTTCTTGTAACGCCTGTGTGCAGCAACAAGCCGGTAGCAGTTGGTAAATAAAGATGGATTTTCTTTTGTTTTTGCGGATGCTCGTTATACTCCACTTAGCCGGTGCGCTTCCCAGGGAGTGGCAGCTGTTTCTTGTGTTCGCCACTCTATCAGGGCCAGACAGCTCCGATTCACAAAAGCATTGTTGGGGGTTGCGGGTTGGGGGGGGGGGCATTCTTGTTGAATTCTCAATGTGATTAACTTTTCATATGCCAAGAGGGCAGCTCCGTCTCTCAGGACTCAGACGGCATTAAAGAAAAAAAAAAAAAATACAAAGCTGCGTTAGTTCTGGCAGCGCACGTGATCGCCAGTTGTGTAAAAGGGCGTGTTTTGTATACAACAATCGCTCACACACGTTGTCCTGAGCTTCACCGCTGAGCTGTGTTTACTAGAAACGTTATGCTGTCCTGGCGCTTGCCGTGATCCTCTTTTTAATTCTTAGAAAAGAAGAACTTTGAAAAGTCTGGTTCATTGTTTCTGCTATTTACTTTTCTGAACTTGCAACTTTTAGGATTAAAAATTGAAAATTTGCAGAGGACACCTTTTAGACTTAAATTGAATTTCCGCGCCACCAATCAATCATATAATCAGATACTGTAGGTGTGGTTGCGATTAGTGTTGATCTGTATTACACAACAAATTTCTAATGTGGCTCCATCAACCAGGGGGAAGGACAAGCAACAAACCTCAGCCCTCTAAAAAATTAATCAATTCACATAGTCAAGAATTCATCTTTATTAAAAGCAAAAAACTACATGTAACACACAACCTAAAAATATAACCCACAATCCAGTTATAATCGACATCAATATTGTAAACAATTTCATAGCAGAATATCTCCTCTATTTGTGCAAATCATACATAAAGTGCATTCACTGTGCTAAATAGTGTGTAAATTTCAATTCATAAATCCCATAAAAAATGTCAAGAGGAGTAAAGTGCAAATAATGTGACAACAAAACAATCTGAAAACATCACCTAAGTGCTGTGGGTAACAGGATTACATCCCATAGGTATGAAGCCAAGAGGTATCCGCGATGCATTCCGTGGTCTAGATCCCGACCACTTCCTCACCTCTAGACTCTATTCACACCTCTCTGCTTGTGCTGCGTTGAGGCAGCGCAGTCGCAACGCAAAGGAAAATGTGGCACGGTACTTTTAATGGGCCAGTACACATATATTTACACATATTTGTGAACTGGCCCATTAAAAACAATGGGCAGCATTTTTCCTTGCACTTTGACTGTGTTGCCCAACCTTTGGCTCTGTTCACACCTCTGCGTTGTAAGTGCATTGCAACGTACATTGCGAAAGTGGGCAGGAAACGTACATTATTCCAGATGGGGTAGTTCACGCATCTGCGCTATATTTGCGCAACTCATTAAAAAAAGTGTTGCAGACTTCCAATCTGTAAAAGAAAGGCTGAACGGTATCTTCATTAACGAAAAATTAACAAGCATCCTTAAAGGCTCCCATGAGAAATTTATAAAAATATGGAGCCCGTGGGTGGAATACGTCTTCCTGGACCTAGGTAATGCCCTGCTGCAGTGAGGGCTGGCTCTAACCCTTAGCAATCGACCCCTTTTCCCTTCCTTCCATCTATTCCCCACCTGTCCCCCCCCCTTAGTATGTCTCCAATCCCAGCCTGACTTTCCCCCTAGCCCAAAGTAGAGGGAGGGCGGTGCAAGGAGCTCAGGACCAGATGGGATGGGAGCGCCAACCTAACCATAGGGCCAGTACTAGGGCTGTTGCACACCAGTCAACACTAGAATGGCCTGCTCTACACCAGTATATAAGAAAACATGGGAGTATAAGGAAATATAATATTTTTAGATGCGTATTGACGACTGACAATGGCTGACCTGCTTATATGTGAAGTTTGAAGAGCAATGACTTGTATCCCAGTACTCTTTTTGTATCCTTGTAAAACTTTATTATACTGTACAATCGAATTATTACAAAACGTCAATAAGAAGATTGAAACAGAAAAAAAGTGTTTTAGACACCTTTTTCAGCGCAACGTTGTAGCAGCACAGGTCAAAAGTAGTCTATGGCAATGCAAGTGCAATGCAGGTACCTGCTTTGCCATAGAATTTACCATTTACTTTTGGGAAAAAAAATGTTTTCTTTAAAAATAACACATCAAAAGCGCAGCATATATTTTGATACAATGCACCTCTGGCATATTTCAGACGCCTGCTCTTAACGCAACGGAGAGGTTTGAACAGAGCAGACTTTAATTTCTATGAAAGTGGTGAAATCTACCTTTTTTGGTGTAGAATTTACACTTTTTTAAAAAGGAACTTCACAGACCCTGGAGCCAAAAAGACTGACAACCTGATGGCTCTGGTGTTGCCAGGGGGGGGGGGGGGGGTTGAAAAATAAGGTGACGAGTGCCCAAATCTTTTTTTACAAAATGTTTTGCAGAATTATAATGCTTAATAGACCAAAACCCAGAATTTTTAACTATCCTGGGTTTTGGTCCTTTCCCCAGGGGCACCCCAATCTGCAGTGGGAACCCCCCCAGATCACCGCAGCCAACTTCCGCATCCTCCGCTTCCCTCTAGCAGTGCTCCCTGTTAGAGGGAGGGGAAAGATGCGGCCTTCAGAGCCACTGCTCTTAGATGCGCCGTGGGACCAGGAAGTTGTGGGTTGGGGGGTTTCACACAATTGGGGTGCCCCTGGGGAATGGAAAAAATACCAGGATAGTTAAAACAATTGACTGTCCTCGGCTTTGGTCCACTTTAAAGCAGACCAATACCCTCCGTGGCAAGGGTGTTGGTGGCCACCGCTGCTGTAGGGGTGGGGCATCCAGAATGCTCAAGCCCCCCAGGGAGCACATAAACCTTAACTTAAACCGGACCTTGATTTATTGGAAAGCCCAAACCCTTAAAAAAATGATTCCCCAGCATCTAAAATTAATATATATTCTAAGTATACAGCACGTCCTGTTCAGAATATTCCTTACACATGGGTAATACATCCACAAGATGGCGCTGGACTGCAGAAAACAGCTTGTGGCTCCTCCCGGCCCTATATAAGTCAGGGACCTCCCACAAATTCCCCAGTTTTTATCTGCAGTCTGGACTGCGAAGATAGAAGATGGCTCTCTATATACGCAGGCGAGCCTTCCTGCCTGCCCTGCCTTACCAGCCTGCGGCCCTGCACTTCTATTACCACCCGTTCTGGACCCACTGCCTCCCAGCCTCAGCTGACTGGTTCAGGTGAAGGTAGGACAGCACCCGGGTTAGGTGCTTTTGCAGCGCTGCTCCGACCGCAGTCCCTGCTTTGACAGGGTAGGCGGTATAGGCCTGTGGTTAGCCTTGTGGGATTCAAATCCCTACCCCCCTTAGGTATCTGCACCATCCTCTCTTTTTGTTTCACTGAGTACCCTGCTACCCTTGCTTCACTCTCCCTGGGGAGATCTCGGGGGGGGGGGGGGGGGGGGGGTGTATGTCAAGCAGCCTGAATGTTCATTTGCTTGTGCCAGAATTGATTTTGTTGCATCCATGCACGTATTGCTTAATGTGTTTTTACTGGCAGCCACCGCCGCCGCGCGTTTGTACAGCGTTCCGCGGACGGCGGCGACATTACCTCAGGCTCTGCCGCGCCGTCATTGGACGGCGGGATCATGTGGGCGCGATTTCGCTCTCTCCGGGGGAGAGGGTGTGCGGGCTCTGTGGGTGATGTTTTCCGCATCACTTCTCTAGTGGCCCGCCCCTCGAGGTATATTTTTACCTCCCTTGTGCTGTGTGTCTGCTGTTTCCTACCACGGTCCGTGAGCGCACCTGCGGGGTGGCTTGTTATATATAATTTTTTTTTTTTTTTTACTGTATTTCTTACGGGGATGTCTTCTTATGTCTTTCAGGCGGGTAGACCTCTTTGTGGTTTCTCCCGGGCCTCCCCCTTTTAGTTTTGGGCTATTACTATTATATCTCCCACCTCCCTAGCGGGCTCTTGGGGTTGCTATCATTAGCGTTAACCCTATATTGGTCTATTGTGCCACTATAATCACCATATGGAGGCTTCTGGGGATAATGTGCTTGGGGTTCCTTCGGCACAAGCCCGGCTATGTGTTGTGTGTGAAGTATCCCCTATAAGTGATGATGTCAGGGTGTGTGTACCCTGTGCCCAGCAGGTACTTGTGCTACAGCCCAGGGGCATACTAGAGGGGAGTCTCAACCTGATTTAGCTGCACGGGTGGCCAGCATTGAAAAACATCTTGCTGGGTCTGCCCCACGTAAGGATTCTGCTAAGAAGCCGCTAATTTATCACCCGTGGTTTCCCTCTTCCCTGTAGAAGATGAGGGCCCTTACTCACTCTCAGGCCCTTACCCCCTTGAGGAGGGGGAATTATTTTCTTATTCAGAATCCTCTGAGGAACAACCTAAGATTTACGGTAGTACTGGAACTCCCTTTGGGGAAGACCCGTGGTCCCTTGATGACACTGACAGATTGCTGAGTCATATTTTTGAAGTGCTTTGTATTTCCCCTCCTGCAGTGGCTTTGCAGCAGCAGGGCGAGCTTTTTCATACGGTTAAGCCACGCTGGGAGTTCCCTGAGCAGTCTCACTTTAATAATCTAGTGCTCAAGGAATGGGAACGACCTAGCAAGCTGCCAGGGGTGCCTAAGAGTTGGGACAAGAGGTATCCCTTTCCTGCTGATGTTGTTAAGCGTTGGTCATGTCCGCCCGAGGTGGATGCGCCCATTCTCGGGTTGTCCAATACATCTGTCATGCACTCTCCTGATACTACTACCCTGCGGGATGGGGAGGACCGGCGCTTGGACCAACTGGCCTGCCACGCCTTTGCCTGTGTGGGGACGGCGCTGTGCCCGGTTTGTGCCTCTGCTATTACGGCTATTGCCATTAAAGGGGTGCTTTAAGTGTCTCTTGGACGGGGCATCTGAGGATACGGGTAGATCTCTACTGCTTTGTGAGGAATTTATTGCATATATTCTGTCTGCTATGGATGATGCCATTAGAATGTGTGATAGAACTTCTGCCTTGTTAGTGGCTATACGCCGCTCTGTTTGGCTACGTCAATGGGTAGCTGATAATGCTGCTAAGAAAGCTCTCACTGCTTTCCCTTTCAAGGGCCTGCGCCTCTTTGGTGAGCGCTTGGATTTGTTTGCCAGGGGTGGTAGGTTAGCTCAACGTAGGAGCCCGCGGTCCTTTCGGGGGATGGGTGCCTTTCTCCCATCCTTCCGTGGTTCCAGAACTGGCCGAGGAGTCTCCTTTACTGGGGTCCGCGGAAATCACTGGGGAAGGGGCAGAGGACGTGGCCGTCCTGGCCTCTCCTGGGGTCCCAAGCCAAAATCCTCACCCAAGCCCCCTCAGGCACGAAGGGGCGCCCTCTCCCGTCCGGGTGGGGGGACGGCTCCGGCTCTTTGCTCACGTCTGGAGGCTTCACGTCTCAGACCGGTGGATTCAGGAGGTAGTGTCCTCCGGTTACAAGATAAGAGTTTGCTGCCTGGCCGCCATCAAGATTCATCAAATCCCAGATGGCTCAAAACCCCCTGTCAGCTCAAGGTCTGTGCCTTGCTGTCCAAAACCTTCTGGAGTCGGAGGTCATCTGCCAGGTGCCTTTGAGGGAAAGGGGCAGAGGCTGCTATTCCAATCTTTTCATTGTTCCCAAAAAAGACGGGTCCATCAGACCTATCCTGGATTTAAAATGCCTCAACAAATTTGTCAGATCCAAACACTTTCGCATGGAGACTCTGCGCTCAGCTGTCAATTCTCTATGCCCGGGCAACTTCATGACCCCTGTAGACATCAAAGACTCTTACCTTCATGTACCAATCTTTCCAGGTCATCAAAGATTCCTCAGGTTCGCTCTAGAGGATCAGCACTACCAATTTGTGGCCTTGCCTTTCGGTATCACCTCGGCTCCCAGGGTATTCACCAAGGTGCTGGCGGGCGTACTGGCTCTGCTGAGATCTCAGGGCATTCGCATCCTTCCTTACTTAGACGACATTCTCATCACGTCTTAGTCCTTCCAGCAGGCCGAGCTGGATATCCAGCTGGTGGTGTCCACACTGGAGTTCTTCGGCTGGGTGATCAACCACCCTAAGTCTTTCCTGTCACCGTCAATGGTGAGGTCCTTTCTAGCCATGACTCTGGATACATCTCAGGTCAAGATCTTTCTCCCTCAGCAGAAGGTGTAGAATCTTCAGGCCCTAGCCAGGCTTCTTATGTCTTCCCCTCATCCCTCCATCTGGCAGGGGATGCAGTTGGTGGGCCTGATGGTGTCTTGCTTCGAGGCGATTCCATACGGTCAGTTTCACATGAGACCCCTTCAAATTCACCTCTTGTCAGTTTGGGATCGGGACCCTCAGTCCCTGGATCAGGTGCTGGTTCTGTCCCCCCTGGCCAGACGGTCTCTCTCGTGGTGGCTGGACTCAAGAAACCTGTTGGTGGGCAGATCCTTTCTGGCCCCGTGCTGGGAGACAGTCACCACAGATGCCAGCCAGACAGGTTGGGGGGGCTTCTGGAAATCCTTGAAATTCCAGGGTCAGTGGGGCCCTCAGGAGGCCCACACCCCTATCAACATTCTGGAATTGAGGGCGATAAGGTTGGTTCTCGCCCAATTGACTCCACACCTTCAAGGTTGGGCGGTTCAGTCCGCTCGGACAACCAGACAGCGATCATCAAGGAGGCACTTGGAGCAAGAGGGCCCTCAAGGAAGTGTCCCTGATACTGTCTTGGGCAGAGGAGAATGTTCCCTGCATCTCAGCCGTGTACATCCCGGGGGTGGAGAATCTGGAGGCAGACTCCCTCAGCAGGGGGACTTCTCGTCTGGGAGAATGGTCCCTCAGAAGCAGGGTGTTTCGCTCCCTGTGCCACCGCTGCGGTCTGCCAGACGTGGATCTGTTTGCGTCCCGTCACAATCACAAGCTTCCAGTCTTTGTCTCTCTGTCACAGGACCCTCTGGCCTTGGCCACAGATGCTCTAGCAAGGTCTTGGAAGAGCTTTTAGCTTTTCTATGTGTTTCCTCCTTTCCCTCTGCTGGGCAGGGTGTTGCGCAAGATTGCTCAGGAAGGGGTACCAACCATTCTGGTGGCCCCCTGTTGGCCAAGAAGGGTGTGGTTCACAGACATTGTGCAGTTGGCAGTAGTTCAGTATGCTCTGCCCAAGGATCCAGACCTGCTCACTCAGGGGCAGCTACGCCATCCTAATTTACAAACGCTGGCTTTAACGGCCTGACTGCTGAAACCTCCATCTTGATGGAAAAGGGGCTGCCTGCCTCTGTTGTTAATACTATGATTCGGGCTAGGAAGAATTCCTCGTCATCCATCTACTATAGGGTCTGGCATGCTTACATTGCCTGGTTTGAGTCTAAGTCGCTTCCCTGTCGGGTGTTTTCTATCCCCAGGATTCTGGAATTCTTGCAACATGGTTTGGATTTGGGTCTTCAGCTTAGTACCCTCAAAGGTCATGTTTCTGCTGTGGCCATTTTCTTCCAAAGATCCTTTGCCCACCATCGTCTGGTCAAGACCTTCTTCCACGTGCGTCCGCCACGTAAGCCTATGTTACCAGTCTGGGATTTGAACTTGGTCTTATCTGCATTACAGGGGTCTCCCTTTGAGCCTTTGCGTGAGGCCTCTTTGTCCATTTTGACTCTTAAGGTAGTCTATTTATTGGCTATCACTTCTGTTAGGCGTGTTTCTGAGTTGGCGGCGCTTTCCATCAAACCTCCCTACTTTGAGAGGCACCAGGACAAGGTGGTGTTTCGTTTTAAGCCAGATTTTCTGCCTAAGGTTGTGTCTGCTTTTCATCTCAATCAGGACACTGTGTTGCCTTCTCTATGCCCTAATCCTAGTAATCCTAAGGAGCGGGTTTTACACTCTCTGGATGTGGTCAGGACTCTGAAGTTCTATTTGGTGGCTACTGAATCCTTCAGGAAGACTGATGCTCTGTTTGTGCTCCCGTCTGGACCTAAGAAGGGTTTGGCTCCGGCTAAGTCCACTATCAGCAAGTGGATCCGTCAGGCTGTGGTACAGGCCTATTCTGCTAAGGGGAAGGAGCCTCCCTTCCGCCTTACTGCTCATTCTACTCGTGCTATTGGTGCCTCTTGGGCTTTTCAGCACCAAGCTTCTGTTGAACAAGTTTGCAAGGCCGCCACTTGGTCTTCTGTTTTTACAAGGTTGATGTTAGGGCCTCAGCTGATGCTGCTTTTGGTCGCAAAGTTCTGCAGGCGGCAGTGGTTTAAACTGTCTGCTGATACATTTGGGGATCCCACCCTACCTTATGGACACTGCTATTGGATGTCCAATGTGTAAGGAATATTCTGGAACAGGACATGCTGTATACTTAGAATAATACAACTCTGTGATTACTCACCTGTAGAATTGGTATTATACGTATACAGCACATCCTGTTCCACCCCATCCTTGTTATCATTATTCTTATTTACCTCTGTATGGTGATTGTTCATATGTTCATTTTTGATGTTATTGTTCTCCCAGCTTCTTGTTAACTGCTTGTAAATACAGGGGAATTTGTGGGAGGCCCCCGACTTATATAGGGCTGGGAGGAGCCACAAGCTGTTTTCTGCAGTCCAGCGCCATCTTGTGGATGTATTACCCAAGAGTAAGGAATATTCTGGAACAGGACTTGCTGTATACATATAATACCAATTCTACAGGTGAGTAATCATAGAATTGTATGTTTACGTTTTTAGTCACTTATTGTTCTTTCCCCCACTGGGCTGCAACTCTGTTAAGGACTTTAGGATACTGGCGCCGCCCTCTTGACTCAGAAGCATCACACTTACTGAGGAGAGGAGAGCGGGATAAAGTTCAGGGGGGCGAGTTATGGCTGTACTTTGCTCAGACAGAGCAGAGCTGGGGTCAGGAAGAGGTCAGCAGTCCCAGAATGCAGAGCAGCACAGTCAGAAGGCACTTCCTGTTTGCAGGCTGCCTGATGTTCCATGAGCCGCCATCTTGGATGTTTATAGGCTCATAGCATGCAGTAGATGTAGGTAGGATGATTTTTAATGTGGGCAATCTGTATGTACAGGGTGTGGGAAACATATAAGATAAACTTATTCAGAGTGAAGGACTGCTTTAACCAAGCTCCCCCAAATGTCCTGCCCACATGAGCAGCCAATTGCGGCGCTATTACTGCCCACATAAGCACTGGGCAGCCTATCACTGTGCTGGATTTCCAGCAGGGGAGTGAGGTTAAGGTAAGGTTTACGGGTGTTGTGGGTGAAGTGCCCTCCAGCAATTCGACAATTTGTCTACATATTAAAACAATAAAAGAAATGGAAAATGTGTATGCACAATACTTGCACAATCATTCTTCAAGTGTTCTCTTTTTCCCCCTCCCACTCCAAGTACCTGGAGGCAACGCTTCCTTGTAATTTTTCTTTACCCTGGCTAGCCACACTCACCTGGCAGATTTGAGACCGCTGATAAGTTGATCTAAAATGTATAGAGTGACGTAGGCACGCCCACTGGGTTCTTATTTGAGGTTAAGCGAAGATATCTAGACAGGAGCCTAATTGCAGAGAGCCTTGTAGGTTAAGGTTAGTATTTTGAACAGATTTTTTTTTTTTGCCAGAAATTGGCAGGCAATTTAGCGACTGACACAGAGAAGCAGCACTAGAGAAACTAGAGGAGAGATGAGTGAGTTGAGCAGCAGAGCTGAGAATAGATTGGATTACCATTAAAATTATGATTACGTTTTTTTATCTTCTTTCAAATACCTGGGTTCTCTGCCTACCACATCTATGCATTTTTAAGAGAAGAAATAATAAAGTTACCCCCCATCCCCGTTGACTTTTACAATTTTTTGATTTGTATTCTTTTTTTTCCCGACATTTCGAATTAACTTCTTGTGGTTTCTTTCTTTTTTGAGATTTAAAAACTGAGGGAAATGCAGAAAGTGGCCCATAAACTTGATACCTCTGCAGGAAGGATACTATAAGATAACTGAAGAGTAAGGGATCAACTCCAACAAAGAGGCGATTGTTCTTGTCTTCATCTGTGTAATCTGCGTCGTGGCTATTGTCAAAGCTTTTGTGGCCTGAACCCTTTGGAATTTTTTTTTAGAATGAATAGGTCCCTAAAGACAGAGAGTAATGATGAAATAAAAAGACCACTTGAAGGCATTGTTTCTTTTTGCTTTTATATTTTAAATTGTCATGGCTGATTGGGGTCAATATTTCATTTGTTTTGTTGTAATGTATTATTAATCATGTAATTGAAAGTGTTTTTTGCTCACACCAAGCACTTTTATAGTTGGGGTGTGTATGTGTGCGTTTTGTTTTTGCAACATTATAATGTTTTGTTGACCTATATTGTTAAACAAAAATGGGCAAAACAAAATTAATGTGGACCAAAACCCAGGATAGTCAATCGTTTTAACTATCCTGGGTTTTGGCCTTTTCCCCGGGAGCATCCCGATTGGGGGTGCCCCGCTGTGTGAAACCCCCCAGATTGCCGCAGCCAACTCACCTCTTCCCGGTTCCACGGCGCGTCTTAGAGCAGCGGCTCTGATGGTCGCATGCTCCGCCTCCCTCTAACAGGGAGCGTGCCTGCGCCAGCCATTCACAAATAGCTGGCGCGGGCACGCGCGCTGCTAGAGGGAAGAGGAGGATGTGGCCATCAGAGATACTCTTAGACGCACTGTGGGACCAGGAAAAGGTGAGTTGGCTGCTGTGATCTGGGGGGGGGGGGGTTCACAGGGTGCCCCCGGGGAAAGGTCCAAAACCCAGGATAGTCAAAATCCTGGGTTTTGGTCCACTTTAAAGGGATTGACCACCCAAAAAAGACAAAAGGGTACTCACCTTTTGTCTGCTGCAGCTTTGCCTTTACTTCCTTTGGCAAATGTCTCTCATTGACTTCAATGGCTAGTGCGTACTCCCACATCCCCAGCCCCTCATTCCATTTCCTATAGGCGGTGTGGCATCGCCCCTCCCATTACCCATAAGCAGTTTGACATTCCCCCCTCCCATTACCCATAAGCAGTCTGGCATTCCTCCCCTCCCATTACCCATAGGCAGTGTGGCATTCCCCCCTTCCATTACCCATAGGCAGTGTGGCAACCCCCTCCTCCCATTCCCCTTGGGCAGTGTGGCATTCCTCCCCTCCTGTTACCCATAAGCAGTGTGGCATCCCTCCTCCCTTTCCCCATAGGCAGTGTGGCATCTCTCCTCCCGTTTCCCATAGGCAGTGTGGCATTCCTCCCATCCTGTTACCTATAGGCATTGTGGCATTCCCCCCTATTCCATTTCCATAGGCAGTGTGACATTCTCCCCCTTCCCATTACCCATAGAGAGTGTGGCATTCTCCCCTCTCCCATTCCCCATAGGTAGTGTGGCATTCTCCATTCCCCATAGGCAGAGTGGCATTCTCCCCCGTCCCATTTCCCATAGGCAGTGTGGCATTCCCCCCTTCCATTACCCATAGGCAGTGTGGCAACCCCCTCCTCCCATTCCCCTTGGGCAGTGTGGCATTCCTCCCCTCCTGTTACCCATAAGCAGTGTGGCATCCCTCCTCCCTTTCCCCATAGGCAGTGTGGCATCTCTCCTCCCGTTTCCCATAGGCAGTGTGGCATTCCTCCCCTCCTGTTACCTATAGGCATTGTGGCATTCCCCCCTATTCCATTTCCATAGGCAGTGTGACATTCTCCCCCTTCCCATTACCCATAGAGAGTGTGGCATTCTCCCCTCTCCCATTCCCCATAGGCAGTGTGGCATTCTCCATTCCCCATAGGCAGAGTGGCATTCTCCCCCGTCCCATTTCCCATAGGCAGTGTGGCATTCCCCCCTTCCATTACCCATAGGCAGTGTGGCATTCCCCCCTCCCATTACCCATATAGGCAGAAGTTACCGGCTCCGTGCAGCCGGTGGGCATGGCCCGCGTCAAGCGACCATTGAGGCATCGGTAATGTGAGTTTTCTTTTTTTCCCCACATTCACCCAATTAGATGCACACACATATTCCCCCTACTTTTATGAAAAAAATATAGCTTCTGTCTCTTCTGACAAATCTTTTCTTTCTTTCTTGTTTACTTCTATTATTTCTGTTTCTTTTCTTCTATCTTTTCCTTACTTGTCCTTTTCTTTCTTTCCATCTATCCTTTTGTTTCTTTCATCTGCTTTTCTTCTTTCCCCAATGTATTTATTCTCTGTCACTTCTTATATTTTTACGCCATTCCTTCTCTTATTTCCTGTCAGTTCTTGTGTTCTTTCTTTCCTTCAAACTCTTCGTTTTTTTCTCACCCATTCCTTCTTTTATTCTCTCACTGCTTTTTATCTTTCACTGTTTCTGTAATTTTTTATATGCTTTTGTTCCCTTTGTTTTTTTTCCTTTTTTTCTTTATACTTGTTTATTTATTTCCAGTCGTTCTATCTTTTTTTTGTCATAAACTCAAATTTTTCTTGTTGTCGGTTTCTCTTTCTGTCATTCCTTTTATTCCTACTATACTTTTGTCATTTCTTCTATTATTTGTGCCTTTCTATTGTTTGGCAACATTCACCATACATAGAACCTTGTTGCCATGTATGAACGTCGCACTACACCGCAAGGGGCCCATTTAGACTCTATTGCCCAAAGGCCCACGCAAAAACCTAAAGCCAGCCCTGGTTGGGGCCACTGAGCAGGAAGCTTAGTGGAGTCTTTCCAAAAGTAACTGTAAATCAATCTCTACCCTGAAGTAGTGGAGGATCTTTTAATACATCCCTGCTTCTAAAAAAAAAGTGATAAACAAAGAATAAAAAATAAAAGAATAGAAGGACTGACAAAAAGAAAGAAAGTCTCTCTCAATGGGCAATCTGTCCCTGGCTGACAGTCCTTAGTCCTGGTTACTGCACGGCCCTGTGTCCTGTATAGGGAGCTGGCCAGGGTAAAGGGAATGAGGTGGGGCCCTCCCATGGTGTAGGGCCCCAGCACCTGCCCGGGTATGCCCAGTGCTGACGCCTGCCCTGTTTAGAATCCAATTGCCTAATATTGTAGGGTTGCTCTGCTGTATGGCTTGAGTGTGAGGAGGATGCATTGCCTGCATGTTTTGTCTCATATAGTTTTCTATAACACTTTCACGCTCTCAATTCCCGTCTGTTATTTTCTCTGCAAGTATTTAGACCAGATAATCTTGCGTGTTTATTACGTCTGTTGAAAATATGAGTAAATTGCTTATAGTTTGGTAAAAGTACTTGCGCTGCAAAATGTAAATGAAATAAGTTCTCCATATGTCCCAAATGTGACAAATGACAATGGCAGAAGTAATACATTGGACATCTGCTGAAGATTGTACATTCGCTGCGCATTGAGGGATCAGATGTTACAAAACACACAGAGTATTATTTATGTCTGGCTATGAAGCAACTTGACTTCCCTCATTGTGTGGGCCTTGTCGTTGCCGAGCTCTAAATCACTAGCCTCACAATGCTCGACATAACGAAGTGCCTTCCCTGCCCAGATCAAGAAAGGATAGAGAGACAGGTTCTTCAGGCTGAAGGACCTATCATCTGAACATGTGATCCTTTATAAATAATGCGGGCCAACTGTTCCATAGTTCGTACTAGTTCCACAGACAAGTAGATTTCAGTTTGGTTTATCGTCACTCGACTTTCTGCTGTGACCATGCCAGTATTTACCATCCTAATGAGAAGCTTCAAATGGTTTCCTGAGGAAGTCATCATGATGAAACGCGTCAGAATCAAAATTGAAGATACAAGCCATTTAAAGCTGAACAAAACCCACCAGTGGCCGGCCTGGACTCTAAAAGATTCCAGGTCGGCCTCTGACTTTGCCCCAGGGTACCTTGAATCGTGATGCCCCACTGTGTGACCCCCCCCCCCCCCCCCCCGGGCGTGTCTCCCGAGTTATGTTCACTTTAAACCGGACCTTCACCCTAAATAAGAGTCTATCTTATATGGTTCCCCCACCCTGTATATAGAGATTGCCCACAATAAAATCATCCTACCTGCATCTACTGCATTTTATAAACCTTTAAACATCCAAGATGGAGGCCCATGCTGCCTGCAGACAGGAAGAGTCTTCTGACTATTCTGCTCTGCATTCTGGGATTGTTGGCCTTTTCCTGACCCCAGATCTGCTCTGTCTGTGTAAGGCACAGCTATAACATGCTCCCCCCCTGTATATTCTTAGTATACAGTACGTCCTGCTCCAGATAGATTACTTACACTTGGGTTATCCTCCGCCAGATGGCGCTGCACTGCAGAGACATGTAAAAACAGGCTCCTCCCGGCCCCTCAAATACCCGGGACCTCCCACAAATCCCCAGATTTCTCTGCAGTGCTTACTGCGAAGACATGAAATTATCACTCTCTCGCAGGTGAGAGGGGCTATTAGCCTGCGACCCTGTTGGACTATTCCCACCCGTCCTTCGTGTGATGTGCCTCCAAGCTTGGGCTGCGATGGTCAGGTGAAGGTAGGCGGCACCATGCGTGCTTATGGAGCGCTGCTCCACCGCAGTCCCCCACCAAAGGGTAGGCGGTATAGGCTGATGGTGAGCCTTATGGGATGCCCCTCCCGCCTTATTACCACATACCCCGTGTAGCGGTGGGTCCTGTACAGAGGGCCGCCATCCTCCCTCATTTTCCCCGTAGCCTTCGGGGGGGAAAGAAGGGGGGGGGGTGGGTTAGTGCGTATAGTGATTACTTGTATGACTAGATATGTGGTGTCAGCCGCCGCGCTGACTTGTCTGTTTTACTATTACATGGCCGCCGCCGCGCACGTCTTTTCCTTCATTTCATTTTCATTTCAGACGCTTCTGCGTTATCATTGGCTGCTGTCTGTGGGCTTCGCGCTCTTCGGGGGGGGGGGGGGCGGGAGCCTGGCCTGGCGCGCTCTGCTTCACGGCCCGCTCTGGCCCGCCCTTCGAGGTTCGTTCAGCGCCATTTTGTACAGTTGCGTGCGCGTGTGTGTGACGGTTCTTCCTTCCGCGGTCTGTAAGTGCCCTCGCGGGCGGCCTTTATGCTCATTACTAATACTGTGCATGGTTCTGACGCCCCTTCTTCTCATTGTGTCTTTCAGATGGGTGAATCCAGTGGCTTCTCCCGGCCCGGTGTAATTGTTAGTTGGGCCTAGTATAATTACTCCCACTTCCCTAGCGGGTTATTGGGGCATCCAGGGTAGCTTACAGCGTCAATCCCTACTGGCCTATTGTGCCTATTAATCACCATATGGAGGCATCCCAGGATAATGTGACCGGGGTTCCTTCGGGACAAGCCCGGCTATGTGTAGCTTGTGGGGTCTCACCTATCAGCGGTGACAGTGCACGGGTCTGTGTTCCTTGCACACAGCAGGCGCTAACGTTGCAACCCGCCCCTCCGGTAGCTGGGCCTGCACCTCGTCTCACTTTACCTACTCCCCCAAGCTTGAGTCTCACCCCCATTGAATTGCATACAAGCGGGGATTCTCAACCTGATGTGTCTGCTAGACTGGCCATCGTTGAAAAATTGATTGCTAATACCTTAGCGCGTAAGGCCACCGCTAAAAAGCGTCACTTAACACCTGATGCCACTCTTTTCCCTATGGAGTCTGATGAGTTGTTGCATCTATATGGCTACATCCCATCGGACGAAGGGGAGCTGTTCTCTGACTCAGGGTCATCTGACGAGAGACCCAGGGGTCATGACGATTCTGGCTCTGACCCCTGGACCCCGGATGATACTGACAGACTGCTGGTTCAGATTTTTGAGGTTTTGTCCATCTCTCCCCCTGTTGCGGCTGCCAGGCAAAGGGGTGAGCTTTTTCATACTGCTAAGGCTCGTTTGGAATTTCCGGAGCAAACCCATTTCAATAACCTCATGCTTAAGGAGTGGGAACGTCCCAGTAGACTTCCCGGTATACCTAAGAGTTGGGACAGAAAGTATCCCTTTCCTGCTGATATGGTCAAGTGCTGGTCATCGTCCCCCGAGGTCGATGCTCCTCTGCGGGATGCTGAGGACCAGCGCATTGACCAATTGGCGTGCCATGCCTTTGCATTTGTGGGGGCGGCGCTGCGCCCGGTTTGCGCCTCGGCCATTATGTGGCGATGATCAGAAGTGTACTTGAAGGTCCTGATGAATTGCCACCTGATACGTTTAATGCACTGTCTAACTGTGATGTGTTTGTAAACTTTATCCTATCTGCCTTGGATGATGCCATTAGGATGTGTGCGAGAACTTCTGCCTTGCTGGTAGCTATACGCCGCGCGGTCTGGCTGCGCCAGTGGGCTGCTGACAATGCTGCACAAGAAGGCCCTTACTGGGCTTCCATTTAAGGGGCTACGCCTGTTTCGGGGACCGCCTAGACCTTTTTGCTAAAGGAGGTAAGTTACCCCAGCGCACGTGGCAGTCTCGGCCCTTTCGGGGCCAGGGCCCCCTTTCACTCCCCTACCGCGGTGCTAAGCAAGGAAAAGGGGTGTCCTTTGCGGGGGCTCGTGCAGATTCCTGGCAGAGGACGACGTCCTGGCTCCTCCTGGGGGTCTAAGCCCAAATCCTCTCCCAAGCCCCTTCAGGCATGGAGGGGCGCCCTCGCCCATCGGGGTGGGGGGGCGGCTACAGCACTTTGTGCACGTCTGGAGGCACCACGTCTCAGATCGGTGGATTCAGGAGGTAGTGTCCTCTGGTTACAAGATAGAGTTTTCTGTGCAGCCCCCCACAAGATTCATCAGGTCCCGGATCCCCCAGGACCCTGTCTCAGCTCAGGTCTTGATGTAGGCCGTGCAAGGCCTTCTGGGTCTGGGGGTCATTTGCAGGGTCCCCTTAAGAGAAAGAGGCAAGGGGTTCTATTCCAACCTTTTCACAGTTCCCAAAAAAGATGGGTCGGTCAGGCCCATTCTGGATTCAAAGATCCTCAACAAATTTGTCAAGGCGCTTTCGCATGGAAACTGCGCTCGAGGGATTTCATGACGTCTGTGGACATCAAAGATGCTTACCTTCACATCCCTGTGTTCCCGGGACCCCAAAGGTTTCTCAGATTCGCGTTAGAAGATCAACATTACCAATTTGTGGCCTTGCCATTTGGCCTCACCTCAGCTCCCAGAGTGTTCACCAAGGTGCTGGCGGGGGTAATGTCTCTGGTAAGGTCAAGGGGCATACGCGTGCTGCCCTACCTGGACGACATACTCATCACCTCTCGGTCGCTACAGCAGGCAGAGTTGGACACTCAGCTGGTGGTGTTCACCATGGAGTCCTTCGGCTGGGTGATCAATCACCCCAAGTCCTCTCTGTCCCCTTCCTCGGTGACCCCGTTCCTGGGAATGATTCTGGATACGGTTCAGTCAAGGATATTCCTTCCTCAACAGAAGGTGGAAGCTCTAACTGCGCAGGTGAGGTTCCTCCTATCGTGTCCCCAGCCCTCCCTCAGGCAGGGAATGCAGTTGGTGGGCCTGATGGTGGTGTGCTTCGAGGCGGTGCCTTTTGCTCAGTTCCATTTGAGGCCTCTACAACTTCACCTTCTGTCAGTATGGGACAAGGACCCAGCATCCTTGGACGGGGTCTGTGCTCTTCCCCCCTTGGTCAGACGGTCCCTTTCGTGGTGGCTGGACCACAGGAACTTGCTGGGGGGCTGGTCCTTTCTGGCCCCCTCCTGGGAGACGGTCACCACGGATGCCAGTCTGTCAGGATGGGGGGATTCTGGAAGTCCCTGCGGTTCCAGGGGAGGTGGGGCCCTCAGGAGGCCCACTTACCCATCAACAATCAGGTTGGTACTGGAGCAGTTGACCAATCACCTGAGGGGTCTGCCTGTGCAGGTGCGCTCAGACAACAGGACGACGGTTGCCTACATCAACCATCAGGGAGGGACCCGGAGCAGGGGGGCCCTCCAGGAGGTGTCGCGGATTCTGACATGGGCGGAGGCCAATGTTCAATGCATTTCGGCTGTGTACATCCCGGGGGCAGAGAATCTACTGGCGGACTCTCTGAGCAGGGGGACCTCTCGTCAGGGAGAGTGGTCCCTCTGCAACAGGGTATTCCAGTCCCTGTGTCACCGTTGGGGTCTACCGGATGTGTATCTGTTTGCATCCCGTCACAATCACAAGCTCCAGGCTTTTGTCTCCCTGTCTCAGGATCCTCTGGCCTTGGCCACAAATGCTCTGTCCATGTCATGGCAGGAATTTCGGCTCCTGTATGTCTTTCTTCCATTCCCCCTGCTGGGCAGGGTCCTGCGCAAGATTGCTCTGGAAGGGGTGATTCTGGTGGCCCCAAGGTGGCCAAGAAGAGTGTGGTTCGCAGACGTGGTGCAGATGGCAGTGGACCAGTACGTTCTGCCAGGAGTGCCAGATCTGCTCACTCAGGGCCCATTACGCCATCCCAATTTACAAACTCTGGCTTTGACGGCCTGGCTGCTGAAACCTCCATCTTGATGGAGAAAGGCTTGTCTGCCTCGGTGGTTGAGACCATGGTGAAGGCTAGGAAGAAAACTTCTTCTTCTATCTATTATAGGGTATGGCATACCTACATTGACTGGTGTGAGTCTAGGTCTCTTCCTTGTCGGGTGTTCTCAGTTCCCAGGGTTCTGGAATTTTTACAGCATGGGTTGGAGTCGGGTCTCCAACTCAGTACTTTGGAGGGTCAGGTTTCTGCCCTGTCTGTCTTCTTTCAGAAGGCTTTTGCTCAGCATTCTTTGGTTAAGACTTTCTTTCAGGGGGTTACTCATGTGCGTCCCCCACGAAAACCTATGGTCCCTGTTTGGGATTTGCACTTGGTCTTGTCTACCTTGCAGGGTGCTCCCTTTGAACCTATTCAGGATGCTGCTCTTGCTGTACTTACCCTCAAGGTTGTCTTTCAAGGTTGTCTTTCTGGTGGCTATTACTTCGGTCAGGCGTGTGTCTGAGCTGGCGGCTCTGTCTATCCAGCCCCCATACTTTGAGAGACACCAGGATAAGGTGGTGTTCCTCTTTAAGCTGGATTTTTTGCCTAAGGTGGTGTCTGCTTTTCATTTGAATCAAGATATTGTTCTTCCTTCATTGTGCCCTAATCCTAGCAATGCTAAGGAAAGGGTTTTGCATTCCTTGGATGTGGTCAGGTGTCTGAAGTATTACCTAGTAGTCACTGCGTCCTTCAGGAAAACGGATGCTCTTTTTGTGGTCCCTTCTGGTCCTAGGAAGGGTTTGGCTCCTGCCAAGTCTACTATCAGCAAATGGATCCATCAGGCTGTGATTCAGGCCTTTTCTGCTAAGGGGAAGTATCCTCCCTTCCGCCTTACTGCTCATTCTACTCGTGCTATTGGTGCCTCTTGGGCCTTCCAGCACCAGGCTTCTGTTGAACAAGTTTGCAAGGCCGCTACTTGGTCTTCTGTTCATACCTTTTCAAAGTTTTACAAGGTTGATGTTAGGGCCTCAGCTGATGCTGTTTTTGGCCGCAAGGTTTTGCAGGCGGCAGTGGTTTAAACTGTCTGCTGTTACCTTTTTTGTTGGGGATCCCACCATACTTTATGGACACTGCTATTGGATGTCCCAAGTGTAAGTAATCTATCTGGAGCAGGACGTGCTATATACTAAGAATAATACAATTCTGTGAAATACTCACCTGTAGAATTGGTATTATAAGTATACAGTACGTCCTGCTCCACCCCACCCTGTTTTTTGCATTATTCTGGATCCCCTGTATGGTGATTGTTATCATTGTTATAAGTTACCAGTTTTTGGGTGGTTGAATTCTCCCGGCTTCTTGTTCACTGCTTTTCAATGCTGGGGATTTGTGGGCGGTCCCTGGGTATTTGAGGGGCCGGGAGGAGCCTGTTTTACATGTCTCTGCAGTGCAGCGCCATCTGGCGGAGGATAACCCAAGTGTAAGTAATCTATCTGGAGCAGGATGTACTGTATACTTATAATACCAATTCTACAGGTGAGTATTTCACAGAATTTTATTTTTGAGGCAAGATGGCTGCGCCCGTATCTTAGAGTCCTGAACAGAGTTGCAGCCAAGCGGGGGAAAGAATAATATGTAAGTGACTAAAAATGTTAAATATATTGATTGTAGATGCTGGGGAATAGTTTTTTTTAGGGGGTTGGGCTTTTCGTCAAATTATGCTTAAGGTCCGGTTTAATGGAGCTCTGTGAACAGGGGCTTGCTATTGGTGAAACAGCAGTGAAAATTGGGCACTAAGCTCTGACCCTGGTTCTGCACTTTGGTGCCTTTTCATTGCAGTGGTGTTCTGGGCACCAGTCTATAGAAGATATGCCCTGGTTTTGGAAAGGGTGCAAACTGATGATGGAAGGGAAACCAATTTAGAAAGAAGATGTCTAAGGGGGGCTTGTCCAAGTTAATTTGTAAAAATTGATAAACTGGCCAGATTAAAAATATGTGGAAAAGCGATTTAAAGTCAAATGAAACAGGGGGAGGGGGGTTGCTCTCTAACGATTCAATCTGCAGTAGTGAAAGTCTGCCTTTGCCATAAGAACTATATTTTTGGAATGGGCTCCCACAGAAATGTGTTACAGCGCCAACATCTTCAAAATGGGGTAAGGGGTAAACCTATGTTTCTGTTTCCTTTAAATATTCATGGGCCGATTTTTCAGCTGTAAGAACGATTTAAAGGGGCACTATCGCACGAAATGTCCCAATGATAAAAATCCATATAAATATGGTGGATGGCGAGAGGAGGGGGTCGCTTATTATTATCAAAAAATATCCAGCCAGGCTTGTTTCTTTCTTATTTTAATGGAAGGAGGACAGGTTTTGTGACCCTTGGATTTTATTTCTACCATGAGAGAATAAATCACAAGCTTGGCGAGAGTTTTTTTCAGTTTGGGTGTATAAGTGACCCCTCCTCTCATTAGCCAACATTAGGCGTCAATTTCCCAATAGTGCTCCTTTAGCCATTCAGGCAGCCGAGTGAAAACAGCGCACTTGGTTTCGACCGAGCCTGTGCTGTGGGAATGACAGGAAGGTGAGTCGGGTGACTTGGGGGATAGACACAGTGGGGCATCACAATTTGGGAAAGTTAAATTCCTGTGTGGTGTTCCCCTTTAATCTAGATAGAGGAAGCGCGCTCTCCCTGCATCAAAGACTACTTTGCGGTGTAGAAGATGTAATTGATCCAATTTGGTGTATTCTGTGTCTCAGATACATTCAGCAAACACAGAGCGCTGAATGTTTTACTGATGTCTGGCAAGGACTCAAAATAGGACTGCAGTCTGGGCACCATGGGCGCAGCGCGCCAAGAGAACGTGCAACATACTATTTTGGTCATATTCATTGGAGCTTATGTCTCGATGAATAATAAGATTGGACTGTTTCATCTCAGATGGATGAGCCTTTTCCCGCATTTTAGGGTTTACCTGTTTAGAGCAGACCAAGACCCCCACCCCCACCCGAGTACCCGTCGCATTGCTGCAGATTTTGTCGGCAATTGGCTGATCTTGAAATCGCCGGGTGACATAAGCCGGCTGGCTGTGCCCCCTGGCTCACTTTAGTCTGAGTTGCCCCCAGTCATTCTGATCTGAATAGCTGGGTGCAGGATCGGGCCTCAGCCTAGAGATGCTGGGGGTGTGACAGAGGACCATGAATGTTTTGCGGGAGCTTCTGGATAGGTGGGCTTCGCGGGCAATCTGGGGGGTTGCCGTGCATACTAATGCACGACATAAAGCCTTTGTTTTGGACTGAGCGTTTGCATAGGGAGCGAGGGGAAGCCACATCACCGGTTTCCCTGTGGAGTGCGCACGCTATTTTTAATGGCTGGGCACAAGGGGTGTCAGTATAAAATTGATTCTGGCAGGGGTTTCCGAGGGCTCTTCAGTCTTCAGGAGAGAGCCCGACCGGCCCTCTTCCCCTGGCTTTCCGATGGGCCTCACCATCTTCATGACTAGTGTCATCCCGGCGGGTCATCTGTCAAATGCGATGATTGCCGGCGAGAGAGGCAGGAGATTCTCTGATCCCCTGCCTCCCCCCTCCAGCGATCACAGCATCTGTCATCTGATCGGCGAGGGACACAGGAGGTAAGAAAATATATATATTTTTTTTTAATTAAATACATTTTTTTTCTATGTGTGGTGTTATTATTTACTGTTAACCCTTTGTGAACTGGTAAGGGATCTATGAGACCCCTATACCAATTCACAAGACTCTGGGGCTAGCAAGTCACCTGGGGGGGGCAGAAGAGCCCGTAGCCATAGGCTATGCTGGCTTGTAGCCTGCAGGGCCAGGGGCCACCAAAGCTGGATATGCTGGGAAGGGGGACCCGATGTAATTTTTTTTAATTAAATTTAAAAAAATCATAATATATCGTCTGATCATAACGTGTATCGCGATACGTATCATATCGCCAGATTCTTGCCAATTCACAGCCTTACTGGGCAAGGGGGCGTGCTTCCTACAGGTAAAGGTAAGGGGTTTGTGGGCCTGCCCAGGGGGTTCACAAATGAACCTCTTCCTATCTACTGAGCAACAGCGATGAACGACACGCTGTGGAACCAGAGGTGACTTTCAAGTGGCAGACACAGGAAGGAGTACTTCCCGCGTCAGATGTAGCCAGCAGTCCTCCTACAGCGATGCACCGCCATGCAGGAAACATGAGAGCATTGAGTGGGTAAGACACCTACTTGTTTATTTTTGGAGAAGCATACCGCAACACTCTCATTATGCACCTACAAAATGTGAACCTCCTTCATATATGAACTACTGCAAAGCGCTGCTCACCGAGCTGAGAGCCAATCGGGTCTTGTAGTTCTAAGAGTTTCAAGTCGGTCATTTGCCTTGTATGACTATTGCTTTGTGCCGTCTCCTCATGTTCTCATGGTGTAAATCTCATCATGACTTGCTCATGACTGATGCACATTCTTCCCTTTTTCTCCGCAGGGGAGTACATAAAGACCTGGCGGCCTCGTTACTTCCTCCTCAAGACAGACGGTACTTTCATTGGTTACAAAGAGCGCCCGCAAGACGTCGACCAGCTAGAAACCCCTTTGAACAATTTCTCCGTAGCCAGTAAGTATTTACCCAATTTTGGTATATGACGTAGATTAGCTGAAGATTCCTGAGGGTTGTGCTGCCCATTATGCAGTCTTGTTTCATTTTCCCCGATTTTCTTTCCCAACAATTCCTATAACACCAAGCACAACCAAAAGTTATGTCTGCACAAGTTATGATCCTTTTTTATCATAAGAACTCTACATCTCTGGAATGCTCTCCCACAGGGGATTGTTAGGCTAGCAACAGCTGACGGCAGTGTTTGTTGTCTGTTTGCTCCGCTTACTTGAAAGTAAAAGGTAATTCTGTCTGTTGTGCCATACACTCCACTTCCTTCTTCATGACATCTGGGTTATTCTCCAGTAGAGGGCGAACTTCTGCAGAGATGAATATGCAAAAAAGAAAGACCCTCCCGGTCCATATATACCTGGGACCTCCCACCAATTCCGATTTCTTCTCTACAGAGAAGGCGACAAGACAGAAGATGAGGACTTCTTTGCTTACAGGTAAGCCTTCTAATGGGCCTGGTAAGGGCCTTCTAATTATCCCTATTACTGCCAGGACCCTTCTAAATTGCCCTATATTGAGCCTCCCAGCTTAGGCTGTGGGTCCTGGTGAAGGTAGGAGCACCCAATGGGTGCAGCAGGAGCACTGCTCCACCGTGAGAACTCACTATGGGGTAGGCGGTTATCCTGGTGTGGGATGCCCCGTCCCGTTAGACTTATGGCCGGCTCCTGGCTGGATTCCCCCCTTCCGGATTCCTGATTCCCCTCCGGGGGGGGGGCCCTGGCCTATATTTCGTTTTGGCCTATATTTCGTTTTACCCATACCTTGTCAGTGTGAGTGTTTTTACTTGTGTGTGTGAGTGCTTACTGTTCTGGCCTCAATGCTTGACTTCAGCCTGGGGGAGCTTCTCCCCCTCAGGCTGCATTCGGGAAGGGGGCAGGGCCGGGCTCTCGGCGCAGCCGCGGTAGCTCCGCCCCCTTTATTTGTCGCGATGACAGGCTAGGGGTCTGCGTTGCTGGGAGGGGGCGTGGCCTCGGGAAACGCGCGTTCTGCGCTGGCCCGCCCTCCTCCTGCAGCGTGGGGGGCATCTTTTCTGACAGGCAGATTGCACTCGGGGTGGTAAGGGCCTGATGGCCATTTGCTTTAGCTGGTGTGTGTGCGTGGGGGCCCCTATTTAGCGGGGGCCCCCACTGGTCTCTGTTTTTGGCTGTGTGTGGTATATATATTTTACATTTTTCCATGTGTGGCTGTTAGATCATATGCTATTGCATTTACTCTGCTCTGCTATTATGTGGCTTATTTTGTGTGTTACAGGCCCTGTATATGTGCATATTAGGGGGTCCCTCCTGGTCCTGGGGTCCCTAGATATAAAAATTGTCCACCCAATAATCCTCCCACCGGGACTTTTAAGGGGCATCCCGGGTTGCTTATGCGTAATTCCCTGCGGTCTTGCGACTGACCACAAAAATTCACCATATGGAGGCTCTGCAGGATACCGGGCTCGGGATCCCTCTGGGACAATCCGGGCCATGTGTGGGGTATCCCTTACGGGGGAGAATGTGCTGATCTGTATACCATGCGCACAAAAGGCCATAACGCGGCAGTCTGGTACCCAGCCTTCGGGGTCACCTCCTCCCGCTTCATCGCCTTCCCCTCCCCACCTGATCCGTACCCCAAGTGACATTGGTACCAGTGGGGAGTCGCTTTCTCATGTTTGGGCTCGGTTGGCCAGCATAGAGAAAATGATTGCTAGCACGGGGGGCAAGAAGGCCCAGGCTAAAAAGAGACAGTTGTCGTCGGCCCAGCCTTTGTGGGATATTGACGACGAGTCCGCTGAATTGTCCGATTATTCCCCGTTAGAGGAGGGGGAATTGTATCAGGATTCAGAGGCTGACTATGGTCAGCCTGGGAATTCCAATGTCGGGCAGGCGCGGGGAGATGCCGTTGATACGCCCACTGTTGTGTCATATTTATTGGAGGTGTTGGATATTGATCCACCTGAGGCGCCCCCTCTTAAGAAGGGGGAATTTTTTGGGGCTCACAAGCCCCGTCTGGAATTCCCTACCCAGGGTCATTTTGATGCGCTGATACTTAGAGAATGGGAGAGGCCCTGCCGGCTTCCTGGTGTGCCTCAGGAATGGGATAAGAAGTATCCTTTTCCGGTGGAGGCGGTCAAGCGCTGGTCTTCGCCTCCCGAGGTCGACGCGCCTGTTTTAGGTTTGACTAACTCTTCTGTGCTGAACACCCCTGACGCCACCTCCCTTAAGGATGGCGAGGATAAGCGCCTTGATCAGATGGCGTGCCACGCATTTGCCAACGTGGGCTCGGCCCTGCGGCCGGTTAGTGCATCTGCCCTAGTGTCGCTTGCTACCAGGTCTCTCATCAGGGACTGGCTGAATAACGCTCAGCTTGATCCAGATGGCGCTGAGTTCGCTATACTTAAGAAGTGCAAATTGTTTTTGGATTTTGTCATGGCTGCGATGGAAGACTCCATTGTCGTGTGTAGTAGGACGTCAGCCTTACTGGTGGCCATGCACAGACTGGTCTGGCTCCGTCAGTGGACAGCGGACGTTGGGGCCAAGAAGTCGCTCACAGCTCTCCCCTTCTTGGGTGCGTGGCTGTTTGGAGAAAAATCGGATGCTGTTGCTAAAGGAGGTAAGTTACCTCAGCGGAGGAAGCAGCGGCGTCCCTTTCGGGGGGCGGGCTCGTACACTCCTTCCTTTCGAGCCTCTAGGGGTCTGGCCTTCTCAGGTGTCAGGGGCTCGTCCTGGAACAGGGGCTCGTCCTGGAACAGTGGCTGCCTAGGGTTCCAAGCCCAAGCCTGCCGTTAAACCGGCTCAGCAATGAAGGGGCGCCCTCACCCGCAAGGGTGGGGGGACGGCTGCGGCTCTTCTTCCAGGTCTGGGCCCGGGAGGTCACAGACAATTGGATCTTGGAAGTGGTCTCCTCCTGGTACAAATTGGAGTTTGAGTACTGGCCGCCCCCAAGATTCTTAAGGTCTCGAGTGCCCTCGGACCCTCAGGCTGCACAGGGGCTCCTGTTAGCAGTAAAAAACCTGGACATGAGGGTTATATGCCCGGTGCCTCTGTCGGAGAGAGGCAGGGGTTACTACTCCAACCTTTTCACGGTTCCCAAAAAGGAGGGTTCGGTTCTCAAAAGGTTTATCAGAGCCAAGAAGTTCCGCAGGGAGACTCTGCGCTCGGCTATCAATTCCCTTCGCCAAGGGGATTTTATGACATCCATAGACATCAAGGATGCGTATCTGCATGTTCCAATTTTTCAGGCACATCAGAGATTCCTCCGGTTTGCGGTGGAGGATCAACATTATCAATTTGTAGCTCTTCCCTTCGGTCGGCCTTATCTGGACTATCTGTTGATTTCAGCTTCTTCCCTTCAGCAGTCGGAACTGGACACCCACCAGGTGGTGTCGACCCTGGAGAGGTTCGGGTGGGTGATCAGCCTCACCATGTCTTCTCTCTCCCCGTCTCGAGTGATTTCATTTCTGGGCATGAATCTGGATACCAGTCAGGCCAGAGTGTTTCTGCCCCAGGCCAAAGTGCAGGGGATTCAGGGCCTGGTCCGTCTTCTTCTGGCCAGTCCTTGTCCCTCTATCAGACAGGGGATGAAACTGGTGGGTCTGATGGTGTCTTCCTTCGAGGTGGTGCCGTTTGCACAGTTTCACATGAGATCTCTTCAACTTCTCCTATTGACGTATTGGGACAGGAGCCCACAGTCATTGGATCAACCTTTCAAGATGTCTCCCAGGGTTTGGCAGTCCCTTCGGTGGTGGCTGGACTCGAGCAATCTGGTGATGGGCAGATATTTTCTGGTCCCTTGTTGGGAGACGGTTACCACGGATGCCAGCCTGTCGGGCTGGGGAGGTTATTGGAAGAGTCATCAGTTCAGCGGGGTGTGGGGTCCCCAGGAGGCTCACACCCCCATCAATGTACTGGAGCTCAGAGCCATTCGACTGGTTCTGGCTCGGCTGACCACACAGTTGCGGGGTCTTCCGGTTCAGGTGCGTTCGGACAACCGAACGGCGGTGGCTTACATAAATCACCAAGGAGGGACTCGCAGCAGGAGTGCCCTCAGGGAAGTCTCTCTGATCCTGCACTGGGCGGAGAGCAATGTTCCTTGCCTTTCGTCAGTCTAGCAGGGGATCCTCTCGCCACGGAGAGTGGTCTCTCAACCCCTAGGTTTTTCTGGATCTTTGCCGCAGGTTCTCCGGAGGTGGATCTCTTTGCCTCGAGGCACAATCACAAACTTCCGGCCTTTGTGTCTCTTTCTCAGGATCCCCTGGCTTTGGCAGTGGATGCCGTGTCACTGGCTTGGAAGGACCTGGGTTTTCTGTACCTGTTTCCACCTGTCTCCATGCTGGGCAAGGTAGTTTGAAAACTGGTTCTAGAAGGGGCACCAGAGATTCTGGTGGCTCCAAGGTAGCCAAGAAGAGTTTGGTACGCAGACGTTGTAAGGATGGCCGTGGACCAGTATCGGCTTCCCTTGCTGCCGGACCTGCTATCTCAGGGTCATCTGTTTTACCCCAATTTACAAACGCTGGCTTTGACAGTTTGGCTGCTGAAACCTTCATCTTGAAAGAGAAATGTTTGTCTGAGGCTGTTGTTCAGACCCTGATTAGGGCTAGGAAGCGGTCCTCTTCTGGCATTTACTATAGGACTTGGAGGTCCTACATTGATTGGTGTGAGGCTAGAACTTTGCCTTGCAGGGTTTTTTCTATTCCCAGGATTTTGGAGTTTCTTCAGCATAATCTGGATCTTGGGTTCCAGCTTAGTACTTTGAAAGGACAGGTTTCTGCTCTGTCGGTTTTCTTCCAGAGGTCTTTTGCTTTACACCCGCTGGTTAAGACTTTTTTCCAAGGGGTCACGCATGTGCGGCCCCCTCGGAAGGCTGTAGTCCCTGTTTGGGGTTTGAATTTGGTTCTTTCAGCTCTGCAGGGTCCTCCTTTTGAGCCGTTACAGGATATTGCTCTTTCGGTTCTCACTCAGAAAGTTGCTTTTTTGGTGGCTATTACCTCTGTCTGGCGTGTCTCTGAGTTGGCGGCCCTGTCGATTCAGGCCCCTTATTTTGAGAGACAACAGGATAAGGTGGTTTTTTGTTTTAAGCCGGATTTCCTTCCTAAGGTGGTGTCTGCTTTCCACCTCAATCAGGACATTGTTCTCCCTTCCTTGTGTCCTAAGCCTGGCTATGACAAGGAGAGGGTTTTGCACAATTTGGATGTTGTTCGCTGTGTGAAGTACTATTTGGTGATTACTTCTTCCTTCCGCAAGACGGACGCTTTTTTCGTGGTGCCCTGCGGGCCCAGGAAAGGTTTGGCTCCTGCTAAATCTACGATTAGCAAATGGATTTGTCAGGCCATTGTTGGGGCCTATTCTGCTAAGGGGAGGACTCCCCCTTTTAGGGTTACTGCGCACTCTACTCATGCTGTTGGTGCGTCCTGGGCTTTTCATCACCAGGCTTCTGTTGAGCAAGTTTGTAAGGCTGCTACTTGGTCTTCCGTTCATACCTTTTCCAAGTTTTACAAGGTTGATGTGCGGGCTGCAGCAGATGCTGTTTTTTGCTGCAAGGTTCTGCAAGCTGCAGTGGTTTGAGTTGGTACATTCTTTACTGTTTCTGGTTCCCAGCCATGACGGACACTGCTATTGGATGTCCCACATGTCATGAAGATCAAAGTGGAGTGTATGGCACACTTAGAATAATACCGTTTTGTGAGTACTCACCTGTAAAATGGGTATTATGAGTGTGCCATACACTCCACTTCGCCCCACCCTTTTTTTTTTTTTCAGGTATTCTGGAGCTTTTATATGGTGAACCCTTGGTTTTGATTGTTAAGGTTTTAATTGGTTCTTCCTGGTCCCCTTACTGCTTTTTTACACTGGGAAATTGGTGGGAGGTCCCAGGTATATATGGACCGGGAGGGGCTTTCTTTTTTTGCATATTCATCTCTGCACAAGTTCACCCTCTACTGGAGATTACCCACATGTCATGAAGATCGAAGTGGAGTGTATGGCACACTCATAATACCCGTTTTACAGGTGAGTACTCACAAAACGGTATTTTAGGGAACCCACCCTACCTTACGGACACTGCTATTGTATGTCCCATACGTAAGGACTTCTTGAAGCAGGTTGTGCCATGCAATAGGAAAAAGAGACAATTCTATGAGTACTCACCTGTAGAATTGTTTTTACTATGCATGGCACGGCCTGCTTCACCCCACCCTTGTTATCGTTATTCATGGTTGCCTCTTTATGGTGATTGTTCCAAGTTAGTTGGGGTTGTTACCTTTTTTACCTTTATTATCTCCCAGCTTTTTGTATAGCTGCTTGTCAACACTGGGGAGGTCTATTGGTGATCCAGTTTTTATATGGTGCCAGGAGGAGCCACAACTCTTCTGCAGTACACTGCGGCACCTTGTGGCGGAATATCCCATACGTAAGGAGCCTCCTTGAAGCAGGCCGTGCCTTGCATAGTAAAAACAATTCTACAGGTGAGTACTCACAGAATTCTCTTATTCTTAGTATACAGTACGTCCTGCTCCAGATAGATTACTTACACTTAGGTTATCCTCCGCCAGATGGCGCTGCACTGCAGAGACATGCAAAACAGGCTCCTCCCGGCCCCTCAAATTCCCGGGGACCTCCCACAAATCCCCAGATTTCTCTGCAGTGCTGACTGCGAAGACATGAAATTATCACTCTGTCGCAGGTGAGCGGGGCTATTAAAGCCTGCGGCCCTGTTGGACTATTCCCACCCATCCTTCGTGTGATGTGCCTCCCAGCCTGGGCTGCGCTGGTCGGGTGAAGGTAGGCAGCACCATGTGCGCTTAAGGAGCGTTGCTCCACCGCAGTCCCCCACCAAAGGGTAGGCGGTATAGGCTGATGGTGAGCCTTATGGGATGCCCCTCCCGCAATTTTGTCCCATGCCCCGGTAGCGGTGGGCCCTGTGCAAAGGGCTGCCATCCTCCCTCATTCTCCCAGTAGACCCTCGGGAGGAAGAGAAGGGGGGGAGGGTGTGTGTGTTTGCGTGTGGATGTCCGTGTACTGTGATTACATGCTTATGGTCCTCTTTGCGATGTCTGCTTGGACTGGTGTATGTGGTGTCAAGCGGCGCGCTGACTTGTCTTTTTACACTGTTAAGGCCGCCGCCGCACGCGCCTTTTCCTTCATTTGGATGTTCCGCACTGGGTGGCGGCGTCACCTCAGACGCTTCTGCGTCCTCATTGGCTGCTTGTCTGTGGACTTCGCGCTCTTCGGGGAGGCGGGGCTTGGCATGGCGCGCCTCGTGTCACGGCTCGCGCTGGCCCGCCCTTCGAGGTTCTCGGCGCCATATTGTCTGGTCGCGCGTGTGTGTGTGTGTGTGTCTGTGACGTTCTTACTTACCGTGGTCCGTAAGTGCCCTCGCGGGCGGCTTTATAATTCACTGTAGTGTGTTTCGGTGCTGACACCCTTCTTCTCATTGTGTCTTTCAGAGGGTGAATCCATTGGCTTCTCCCAGCCCGGTTTAATTGATAGCGGGCCTTGTAAATTTACTCCCACTCCCTAGCGGGTCATTGGGGCATCCAGGGTTGCTTTATAGCGTCAATCCCTACTGGCACATTGTGCCTAATAATCACCATATGGAGGCATCTAAGGATAATGTGACCGGGGTCCTTCTGGGACATGACCGGCGCTGTATAGCGTGTGGACAACCCCATGCTGATGCTGACAAGGCGTGGGTCTGCGTACCTTGTGCTGAGCAAGCGCTGGCTTTGCAATCAGGCCTGTCAGTGGCTGTACCTCACCTCGCTTCACCTAATCCCCTTGGCTCAAATCTCACTCCTGGGGATTCTCAGCCTGAATTGGCGTCTAGACTGCCTACGGCTGAACAGATTTTTGCGAGGTCCTTAGCGCGTAAGGGCCCTGGTAAGAAGCGGCTCTTGACGCCTAATGTCACTGTTTTCCCTATGGGAACTGAGGAGTTTATGACTCTGTGTGGCTATACCCCTTCTGATGAAGGAGAGCTCTTTTCTGACTCAGGCTCATCTGATGAGAGACCTGAGGCTCATGAAGACTCTGACCCTGACCCCTGAGTTCAGGATGACACTGACAGTTTATTGATCAAGATCTTTGAGGTTCTGTCTATCTCTTCTCCTGGTGAGGCTCCCAGACAAAGAAGGGAGCGTTTCCATACAGCATCACCACATTTGGAATTTCTAGAGCAGGCACGTTTCCATACCCTTGTGCTCAAGGAATGGGAGTGCCCCGGTAAACTTCCAGGGGTTCCCGGGGATTGGGATAGTAAGTACCCTTTTCCCCCCGAAGTGTTTAAATGTTGGTCGTTCCCCCCTGAGGTGGATGTCCCGATTATAGGGACATCTAACACCCCTTTCTTGCATCCCCCCGACTATACTACCCTTCGGGATGCTGAGGACCGGCGCATTGACCTGCTGGCCTCCCACACCTTTGCATGTGCGGGGACGGCGCCTCGCCGGGTCTGTGCCTCTGCCATTACTGCTGTGGCCACTAGAACCCTCATCAGGAAAATGCTCGATCATGCCCCTGATGATCTCCCTTGGGACGTGTTTAATGCACTCTCCAATTGTGATGTGTTTTGTAAAATTTATCCTATTAGCATTGGATGACACCATTAGGATGTGTGCAAAAACTTCTGCCCTTGTGGTGGCTATACGTCGCTTACTATGGCTGCGACAGTGGGGTGCTGACAATGCTACGAAGAAGACCCTTACCAGGCTCCCCTTTAAAGGGCTGCATCTGTTTGGGGCCCGCCTAGACCTGTTTGGTAGGAGACGTAAGTTACCACAGCTTAGACGGCTGTCTCGGGTCCTTCGGGGCCAGGGCCCCCCTTCCCCCCCCACCAAGGTGTTAAACAGGAACCAGGGGCGTCCTTCGTGGGGGTTCCTGCAACTCCCTGTCCCAGGAGCAGAAGACAACACCCCTGCTCCTCTGGGGGGGGCTATGCTCAAATCCTCTCCCAAGTCCCCTCAAGCGTGATGGGGCGCCCTCACCCGCCTGGGTGAGGGGACGGCTGCGGCACCTTGCTTAAGTCTGGAGGCAGCAAGGAGGTAGTGACCTCCGGCTGCAAGATGGTGTTGGCTGTGCGCCCACCCCCTATGATTACCGGGTCCCGGGTACTCCTGGTCCCTGCTTCTGCTCAGATGCTGACGCAGCCGTGCAAGGTCTGCTGCATATGGGGGTCATTTGCAGATTTCCCTTAACGGGCAGAGGCAAGGGACCCTACTCCAACCTTATCACTGTTCCCAACAAAGATGGGTCAGTCTTGCCCATTCTGGTTGCACAGATCTTCAGCAATTTGTCAAGTACAGGCGCCTTCCTCTTGGAAAATCTGCGCTCGGCCATTTGCTCCTTGCGAACCGTGGGCTTCATGGCGCTTGGGGATATTAAAGATGCTTACTTTCACATCCTTGTGTTTTCAGGACACCAAGATTCCTTAGATCCACGTTGGAGGAGCAACACTGCCAATTTGTGGCCTTGACATCTGGCCTCTCTTCAGCTCCCAGAGTTCTCACCAAGGTGCTGGCGGGGTTGATGTCTCTGATGAGGCCAAGGAGCGTCCATGGGCTGCCTGCTTGTTTCTGTGCTTTTTTTTTTTACACTTAACCCCTTGTGAACTGGTAAGGGATCCATGGGATCCCTATACCAGTTCACAAGGCTGGGGGCTGGCAAGTCACCTGAGCAGGTGACTTGCCGTTAGCCCCTGGCACCCCAATTACCTGCCTCCCCAAAGCCAACGGGGGACAGAAGAGCCCGGGCCATGGCTATGTAGGCTTGTAGCCTGCAGGGTGAAGGGGCCACCAAAGCTGGCCCCCTTGCACCCTGTTCTACAAGCCCCCATAGCTGGTCCAGGTCTGGTTATGATGGGTAAGGGGGGCCCCATATCATTTCTCGGGAGAGTTTAAGGGTTTTAAACCCTTAAAATTCCCCAAAAAATGCCCCCCCTCCCCCCAGGAGGAGGTACCCTATGTCTTTTTTTTTTTTTTTTTTTAATTAACCCCTTATGTTTATAGTATGGATAGTAGTAGTATTTTATTTGTAAATGTTATAAAGTGCTATTTTCAGTTTGGGGGTCTCCTGGGCAAGATTGGGGGGGCTACCGATGCAATATAGTTTTCTCTAATAAAGTAAATGTTTTATTTAAAATAAAGGAGACAATTGTCTTTTTTTTTTTTTTTTACGCAAAAATATAAAAAAAAAAAAAAAACAGTAGAAAAATTACAAACAAGACATTTCATGTAAAAGCCTAAACTCTGCTGCAAAATATATATCTATAATTTTCCTGGACATTCCGGCAAAAATCACGGTTAAACATGGCGCAGCATGGGGAAAAATGACCTGTCAACAGAGGGTGACAAAACTTCAAGTAGGCTGGCAATTAAAAGGGTTAATAGTACCAAAGCATGTTGGGTATTGTTCTGCTCGGGGGACCTTGGTTTTTCAGATTTAGCTTGTATTTTCTTTTTTTGCATATTTATATTTTAGGAAAACATGTTATTTATTTAGTTTTTTTATTCATTTTTTTTTAGGGCAACCCTGTGCAACCTAAGAATTCTTCGAGGGATTACTTCCAGAACTACTCTTAGAAAGCTTAACATGTGTACTTTCAGGGAATATAAGGTTTATCGGGAATATTCGAAATGTAAAGGGTTGTTTTGGTTGAAAAATTGCAAGGTTCGCACTTTGTCTGCAGAGCTGAAATTTTCAAGTAAAATTACTGTTATGCGCACGCTTTACTTTGTGGTGTTTGCCAACTCTTCCCTTGACAGTACCTATGCATGTTGGGTATCGTTCTGTTAGAGGGATGTTGCTTTTTGAGATTTTACTTGTTTTTTCTTGTTTGCATATAGTTTTTTTTAGGAAAATGTGGCTTGATTCTTCCTTTTTATTCTTTTTTAGGGAAACTTTGTGCAACCAAAGAATACATTGAGGGATTACTTCCAGAAAACTAAACCCACATAAACAAGCTTGGTATGCCTAGAAATGTTGAGGCATGTACTTCCAGAGAATATATAGTTTGTGGGGGGTATTTCAAATATAAAGGGTTGTTTTTCTGGAAAAACTGCAAGGTGCGCATAGCCCAGTTGTATTTTATCTGAAAATCTCCTTTGGAAATCCTTTCAAAAATCAGAGTTGAACATGTGTAGCGCAAAATAGTGAAACATGGTCTGGCAACAGAGGGTGACAAAAGCTGCAGGTAGGCTGGCACTTAAAGGGATAAAGGCAGGTGTCCCTCTATCATTCCCTAGTGTTCATCTTGCAGTCTTGACTGCAGAAGATCGTTGGATACTCTCTCTCAAATATTGGCAGCAGAGCGGGGCCTCCTAGCCCGTCGGCCGCTGCGGGCCCTATTTTCCACTGATCCCGCCAGTCCCACTCCTGCCTCCCAGCCGCTGGCTGCTACAGGATCGTGACGGTAGGGTGAACACCGGGGTCAGGCGTTCTGCAGAGCTAGGCTCTGGGCCGCAGACCCTGTTTAAAGGGTAGCCTAATGGGGGGGGGACCACTAGCTAAGGCTGTAGGATTGCCTGTATGTCCCTCCCTGCCCTCAAGCTTTATTGTATGTGTGTGTGTGTGTGTGTGTGTGTGTTTGACTTGAATTTGCTCCTTGCTGGCTCAGCTGGGCACTGGAGCTTTTCAAGCTTACCTCCCTCGCGGTTCCTCACGGGCCTTGTGGAGTCTTCTCCCTCCATATTGACTCTGTCACATACTCTGTGACGGGGGGCGGGGGTCGCCGCTCGCACGGCGCTGCTGGGTGGCGTGTCAGGCGGCGCACGGGATACGCGCGCTGCACGGAGCCTTTAGTGATCCTGGCGCTGGCGGCCATGCCTTAATCTGACTTGAGAGATGACGGTGCGTGGGCGCGTTTCTTCGCACCGCTGTAGGGGCGGAGCTGTGGGCCGACGCGTTCCGCGTCATCAGGCGCAGCCCGCCCCTCGAGGAACGCACTAGATCCTGCTGGTCTGCGTGTGCTGCTGCGCTGCTGCTGCCTGGGACCCCATCTTCTGAGGCCACTGTCGGTGTCGTGAGTCCTCACCTTTTGAGGAGTCTGATGGGCCTCTCCCTTTTTTGTCTTTTGCATAGGTCGTGGGCTTAGTGATTGAGGGTTGTGGTTCCTCCCGGTCCCCCCATATAGGCTTGGGCCGTTAGTGTCTTGTAACCCTCCAATTGACCATTATTTAATCCCCATAATGGAGGCATCTGGGGATAGTGAGCTGGGGGCCCCATTTGGGCAGGAAAAGCTCTGCCCCTTGTGCAGTAGGAATCCTCTGGGTGGATTCAGCACTGCTTGTACCACTTGCGCCAAGGGCATCCTGCTGGACCATGACCGGGCGGGCATCCCCGCCCCTAGCCCGTCTCTGCCTGCGGCCTCGCTGGACCCTCTGCTGCTGCACTCAGCCCCCAGTGAGGGGGATGCCAGCAGGGGGTCCTATGCTGATCTGGCGCATAGGCTGGCCAATCTCGAGAGACAGATCTCGCGGACGGCTCCCAAGAAAGCCACGGGTAAGAAACGGCACCTCGAGCCCGTTTACTCGAATAATGACAATCTATTTGATGATCTGGGTTCTGTGGAGGAAGGTGAGTCGCCAGATGATTCCCGTTCCACCGTGGATTATTGTGTTGGTGATGACAGTATGTCTGGTTCTTCCTCGGATGAGGATTCTTGGCTCCCTGATGATACGGAGAAGTTGCTTTCCTCAGTGTTTGAGACACTACGCATTGTTCCTCCCAGAGCGGCTAAGAGGAAGCAAGGTGATTTGTTTAGGCCCAAAAGACAGAGACGGGTCTTTCCGGAGCAGATCCACTTTTCTAATATGATTTTCAAGGAATGGGAAAGGCCTAACAAGCTACCTTCGGTGCCTAAGGGCCTGGATAAGCGGTATCCCTTCCCTGAGGAGCTGGTCCGGCTATGGTCTCGCCCTCTTGAAGTGGATCCCCTGTGTCGGGGTTGTCCAACACTACTGTTATGCCATCACCTGATACCGCTTCCTTACATGACCCGGCTGACAAGCGCATGGATCAGCTGGTCTAACCCCCCCCCCCCCCCCCCCCCCCTCCGGCCCGGTTCTCGCCGCTGCCTGCTCGCTCTCCTCTCCCCCTCTCCCCGGCCTGTGTTGGGGGGGGGGGGGGGGGGGGGGGGGCGAGGTGGTAGCGGCGAGTGGTTTTAACGATGTTTATTCTAAGTATACAGCACGTCCTGCTCCAGAGATAATTCCTTACGTTTGGGTTATACATCCACAAGATGGCGCTGGAATGCAGAGACAGCAAAAAAGTGGCTCCTCCCGGCCCCTTATATTCCAGGGATCTCCCACATAATCCCCAGTTCTTCTCTGCAGTCGGCGCTGCGATGGCAAGACGATGACTCTCTCTACTCGCAGGTGAGCGGGACTGTTAGCCTGCTGCCCTGTAGGACTATTCCCACCCATTCCTCTATTCTTAGTAAACAGTACGTCCTGCTCCAGGTATAGTACTTACACTTGGGTTACCCTCCGCCAGATGGCGCTGCACTGCAGAGACATGCAAAACAGGCTCCTCCCGGCCCCTCAAATACCCGGGTCCTCCCACAAATCCCCAGATTTCTCTGCAGTGCTTACTGCGAAGACATGAAGTATCACTCTCTCGCAGGTGAGCGGGGCTATTAAAGCCTGCGGCCCTGTTGGACTATTCCCACCCATCCTCCTTGAGATGTGCCTCCCTGCCTGGGCTGCGCTGGTCGGGTGAAGGTAGGCAGCACCATGCGTGCTTATGGAGCGCTGCTCCCCCGCAGTCCCCCACCAAAGGGTAGGCGGTGTAGGCTGATGGTGAGCCTCTATGGGATGCCCCGCCCGCATTATTGCCCCTCGCCCCGTGTAGCGGTGGGCCCTGTACGAAGGGCCGCCATCCTTCCTCGTTCCCCCCGTAGTCGGGGGGGGGAAAGAAAGGGTGTGCCTGTAGTGTCTGTGTATGATTGCACGTATATGGCACTTTGTCTATCTTTGGACTTTTATATATATGGTGTCAGCCGCCGGGCCTTTTTGTGTTTTACTCATATAACTGCCGGCGCGCGCGTTTTTTCCTTCGTTGGATGTTCCGCGCCGGGCGGCGGCGTTACCTCAGACACCTCTTTGTCCTAATTGGCGATGTTGGACTTCGCGCTCTTCGGGAGGGTGGGGCCTGGTCTGGCGCGCTCCGCGTCATGGCTCGCTCTGGCCCGCCCTTTGAGTTACATGGCGCCATTTTGTCTGTGCGCGTGCGTGACGCGTGGGGCGTTTCCTGCTTACCGTGGTCCGTAAGTTCCCTCTCGGGCGGCTTATACTCATTGTAGTGTTTCGGTTCTGACGCCATTCTTTTCTCATTGTGTCTTTCAGACTGGTGAACACCATTGGCTTCTCCCGGCCGGTGTATTTGATAGGGGCCTTGTAAAAGCCTCCCACTAAAATCCCTAGCGGGTCTTTGGGGCATCCAGGGTTGCTTATAGTGTCAATCCCTGCTGGCATATTGAGCCTAAATAATCACCATATGGAGGCATCTCAGAATTATGTGACCGGGGTCCCCCTGGGACAAGACCGGCTGTGTATAACGTGTGGACAACCCCATGCTGATGCTGACAGGGCACGGGTCTGCGTACCCTGTGCCGAGCAAGCACTGGCTCTGCAATCAGGCCTGCCAGTGGCTGCACCTCGTTTCAATTCACCTATCTCCCCATGCTTAAATCTCACTCCTGCTGAGTCGCATACAAGTGGGGATTTGCAGCCTGTTGTGTCTTCTAGACTGCCTACGGCTGAACAGATTATTGCGAGGTGGTCAGAGTGCAAGGGCCCTGGTAAGAAGCGGCACTTGGCGCCTCATGTTACTATTTTCCCTATGGGAACTGAGGAGTTTACTACTCGGTGTGGTTATACCCCTTCTGAGGAAGGAGAGCTCTTCTCTGACTCAGGCTCATCTGATGGGCCGGGGAGTCATGACGATTCTGGCCATGAATACTGGGCCCAGAGTGACACTGATGATCTGTTCATTAAGGTCTTTGAGGTTTTGGCTATCTCTCTCCCTGGTGAGGCTCCCAGGCAGAGAGGGGAGCGTTTCCATACAGCAACAGCACGTTTGGAATTCCTGGAGCAGGCACATTTCTTGTGCTCAAGGAATGGGAGTGCCCCAGTAAACTGCCAGGGGTCCCAGGGGACTGGGAAAGCAAGTACCCTTTCCCCCCTGAGGTGGTTAATTGTTGGTCATCCCCCCCCTCCGTGGTGCATGCCCTGGGGTTCCTAACCCCCCCCCCCCCTTTATTGCAGGCCCTGCTTATACTACCCTTCGGGATGCTGAGGACCGGCGCATTGATCTGCTGGCCTTCCACGCCTTTACATGTGCAGGGACGGCGCTGCCCCCGGTCTGTGCCGCGGCTATTACTGCCGTGGCCGCTAGAACCCTAATTAACAAGATACTTGCTCGTCCCCCTGATGATCTCCCCTGGGATGTGTTTAATGCACTCTCCAGTTGTGATATGTTTGTAAAATGTATCCTATTAGCGTTGGATGACACCATTAAAATGTGTGCAAGAACTTCTGCCCTTGTGGTGGCTATACATCGCTTGGTCTGGCTGCGACAGTGGGGTGCTGACGATGCTTCTAAAAAGACTCTTACCGGGCTTCCCTTTAGAGGGCTACGCCTGTTTGGGGCCCGTCTAGACCTGTTTGATAAGAAGGGTAAGTCACCGCAACGCAGGCGGCCGTCTCGACCCCCTCGGGACAGGGGCACCCCTCCCCCCCCCTTACCATAGTGTTAAACAAGAACCAGGGCTGTCCTTTGCGGGGACTCGCGCAGACTCCTGCCCCGGGAGCAGCAGACAACGCCCTGGCTCCTCCGGTGGGGCTAAGCCTAAATCTTCCACCAAGCCCCCTCAAGCATGATGGGGCGCCCTCGCCCGTCTGGGTGAGGGGATGGCTGCGGCACTTTGCTCTTGTCAGGAGGCATCACGCCTCATACTGGTGGATTCAGGAGGTAGTGTCCTACGGATGCAAGATAAAGTCTGCTGCGCGGCCTCCCCCAAGATTATCAGGTCCCGGGTACTCCTGGTCCCTGCCTCTGTTCAGGTACTGGCGCAGGCCATGCAAGGCCTGCGGGGTCTGAGGGGTCACTTGCAGATTGCCCTTAACAGGCAGAGGCAGGGGCCGCTGCACCAACCTTTCCAAAGTCCCCCAAAAGGATGGGTCAGTCTGGCCCATTCTGGATTCACAGGTTCTCAGCAATTCTCCAATTACAGGCAGTTTCTGCATGGAAACTCTGAGATGGACCATCAGCGCCTTGCACCAAGGGGGCTTCTTGCCGTCTGTGGAGCTCTAAGATGCTTATGTTCTCATCCCTGTGCCTTCAGGACAACGAGGCTCTCCAGGTTCGTGTTGGAAGTCCAACACTGCTAATTTGTGGCCTTGTTATCTGGCCTCGATTCAGCTCCCAGAGTGCTCACCCAGGTGCTGACGGGGGTGATGTCTCTGATGAGACTAAGGGGCTTCCGCGCGATGACCTACCTGGGCGTCCTATTTCTCTTCCCAGTCTCTACGTCAGGCTAAGTTGGATACCCGGCTGGTGGTGTCCATTGGGAGTCATTTGGAGGGGTGATCAATCACCCCAAGTCCTCATTGTCCCCTTAATTGGTAACTCCATTCCTAGGAATGAATCTGGATTCGGTTCACACGAGAATCCTCCTTTCTCAGCAATAAAGTGGACAATCTGGTTGCATGTGCTCAGTCCCTCATTGCTGTCCCGGTCCCTTCACCAGGCAGGGATGCAGCTGGTGGGCCCGTTGGTGGCTTGCTCAGAAGAGGTCCCTTATGCTCAGTTCCCCCTGGGCCCTTCTGCTACTTCTATTGTTAATACAGGACAGGGATCCAGCATCCCTGGAGCAGGGTCTGTGTGCCTTCCCTCCTGGTAAGGAGGTCCCTCTTGGAGTGGATGAACTCAAGGAACCTGTCTGGCGGCAGTTCCTTCTTGCCCCTTCCTGGAAACGGTCACCATGGATGCCAATCTATCAGGTTGAAAGGGGGGGTTTTCTTCTGAAACTCCCTGCGGTTCTGGGGGAGGTGGGGCCCTTAGAAGGTCCATACACCTATCAATGTTTGAAACAGTGAGCTTTTTCAGTTGGTTCTATCTCGCTTGACTACTCCTCTTCTGGGCCTGCCTGTTTGGGTGCGCCTTGGTCTGTCTGACGACAGTGTCCTACATTAATCATTTGGGAGGGGCCTGGAGCAGGAGGACCCTCCAGGAAGTGCCTATGATCTGGGTGGAGACAATGTTCCCTGCATATCAGTGATATTCGCTCCGGTGGGGGTCCCTCTGCGACAGGATGTGCTAATCCCTGTGTCACTATGGGGTTCAACCAGTTGTGGATCTGTTTGTATACCATCGCTATCTCAAGCGCTCGGCCCTTGTTTCCCTGTCCCAGGATCCTCTGGCCATGGTCCGGATGCCTTAGTAACGTCATGGCTGGACATTCTGTTCTGTATTTCCTTTCCCCATTCCCCTGCTAGGCAGGGTTCTGCGCAAGATTGCTCTGGAATGGGGACCAGTGATTCTGGTGCCCCCTGGTGCCCTAGTAGAGTGTGGTTTGCAGACGTGGTACCGAGGGCAGTAGTTCTGTACGTTCTGCCAGGAGTGCCAGGAGATTCAGGGCTTTGGCCCTGGTCATTACTTGGATGGGATGGTCCCTTCTGGCCCTAGGAAAGGGTTTTTGGCTTCTGCCAAGTCTACTGTTAGCGATTGGATTCGTCAGTCTGTTACTCAGGCCTATTCTTTCAAGGGGAAGAATCTTCCTTTTTGCTTTACTTCTTATTTTACTTGTGCTTTTGTTGCCTCTTGGGCTTTGCAGCACCAGGCTTCGGTTGAACTGGTTTGTTAGGCCGCTACTTGGCCTTCTGTTCATACCCTTTTCAAAGTTTTGCAAGGTTGATGTTAGGGCCTCAGCTCATGCTGTCTTGGCCGCTTGGTTATACAGGTGCCAGTGGTTTTAAACTGTCGGCTGTTGTCTTTTTTGTTGGGGATCCCACCCTACCTTATGGACACTGCTATTGGATGTCCCAAGTGTAAGTACTATATCTGGAGCAGGACGTACTGTATACTAAGAATAATACAATTCTGTGAAATACTCACCTGTAGAATTGATATTATTTGTATACAGTACGTCCTGCTCCACCCCACCCTGGTTTTTGCATTATTCTGGATCCCCTGTATGGTGATTGTTACCATTGTTATAGTTACCAGTTTCGGTGGTTAATTCTCCCGGCTTCTTATTCACTGATTTTCAATGCTGGGGATTTGTGGGAGGTCCCCGGGTATTTGAGGGGCCGGGAGGAGCCTGTTTTGCATGTCTCTGCAGTGCAGCGCCATCTGGCGGAGGATAACCCAAGTGTAAGTACTATATCTGGAGCAGGACGTACTGTATACAAATAATATCAATTCTACAGGTGAGTATTTCACAGAATTGTATTTTATTCTGCCTCCCAGCTTTGGCTGCACTGGTCGGGTGATGGTAGGCAGCACCGTTGTCAGGTGCTTAAGGAGCGCTGCTCCGACCGCAATCCCCCACCAAAGGGTAGGCGGTATAGGCCCATAGTGAGCCTTATGGGATGCCCCTCCCGCGCTATTGCCCCTCGCCCCTGTCCATAGGTGGGCTCCTGTTAGGTTGGTGGGGGGGGGGGGGGGGGGGGGTTGTGTATCTGTATTCTTGTCTCCTAGGGCTTTTTATTATGTGGTATGCTTGACTTGTTTTGCCACGTGTTTGCACTGTTGCTTTTAAAATTGCCGCCACGCGCGCTTATACGGCGTTCCGCGGTCGGCGGCGACATTACCTCAGGTGCTGCTGCGCCATCATTGGCTGACATGGTCACGTGGGCGCCTTCGCGCTCTTCGGGGGGGGGGGGCCTTGCGGATGGAGCGTTCCGCATCACTGTCTCCGCGGCCCGCCCCTCGAGGTATCTGCGGCGCCATTTCGCTTTCCTCGTGCTGTGTGGTTGGCGTCTACCTACAGTGGTCCGTAAGTGCCCCTGCGGGCTGGCCTATTTTATATTATATATTATGTATGCATACCGCTTACGGGACTTTGTTTCTGATTATGTCTTGCAGGCAGGTCAAACTTAATTGTGGTTTCTCCTGGCCTATCCTATTTAGTTTTGCTATTAGAGGGCTATTCTGCTTTTACCTCCCACTTCCCTAGCGGGCTATTGGGGCATCCCGAGTGGCCTATTGCGTAAATCCCTATTTGCCGGTGGCTGTGATAATCACCATATGGAGGCTTCTCAGGATAATGTCCTTGGGGTCCTTCGAGACAAGCCCGGCTGTGCGTGGCGTGTGGGGTGTCCCCTACAAATGATGACAATGTGCGGGTTTGTGTACCCTGTGCCCAGTGGGTGCTTGCGCTGCAATCTGGGCTCCCTGTTGCTGGGCCTGTTCCCCGTGTGGCTTTGCCCACTCTCCCACGCTTACATCTGACTCCCAGTGAGGTGCATAACAGTGGGGAGTCTCAGCCTGATTTGTCCACCAGGGTGGCTAGCATTGAGAAGCTGATTGCTGGCTCTACGGCGCGTAAGGCCTCTGCTAAGAGGCGGCATCTGGCACCTGGCGTTAATCTTTTTCCTATGGAGGCTGAGGAATTCTTTGACCTAGCCGGCTATACCCCCCTGGAGGAGGGGGAGTTGTTTTCTGATTCAGAATCATCTGATGAGCAGCCTAAGGGTTATGCTGATTCTGGCTCTGACCCATGGGCTCCAGATGATACTGACAGGCTTTTGGCTCACATTTTTGAAGTACTTTCCATTTCTCCTCCTGCCGCGGTTTCCTGAGTAAACTCACTTTAATAATCTTCCCTGGGGTGCCTAAGAGTTGGGATAAGAGGTACCCTTTTCCTGCTGAAGTGGTTAAGCGTTGGTCATCCCCTCCTGAAGTGGATGCACCAATTCTAGGGTTGTCCAACACTTCTGTCATGCATTCCCCTGACTCTACTACATTGAGGGATGGTGAGGACCGGCGCATTGATCAGCTGGCTTCCCATGCCTTTGCCTGTGTGGGGTCCGTGCTGCGTCCGGTTTGTGCCTCTGCCATTAGAGCTGTGGCTATTAGGACTCAGCTCAGGAGTATTTTAGATTGGGCTCCTGCTGATGCGGCTAGTATAGAGCCCTTCTGCGTTGTGAGGAATTCGTTGCATATGTCCTCTCTGCCTTGGATGATTCCATTAGAATGTGGGGCAGGGCTTCTGCCTTGGCGGTGGCTATACGCCGCTCGGTTTGGCCGCGCCAGTGGGCAGCTGACAACGCTGCCAAGAAGGCTCTCACTGGGTTCCCCTTTAAAGGACTCTGGGGTTCGCCTGGACCTGTTTGCTAAGGGAGGCAGGTTACCCCAGCGCAGGAGAGTGTCTCTGCCCTTTCGGGGTTCAGGTTCCTTTCTTCCCTCCTACCGCGGGTCCAGAATGGGAAGGGGAGCTTCATTTGCAGGGGCCCGGGGTGATTTCTGGGGCAGGGACAGAGGACGTGGCTGCACTGGCCCCTCCTGGGGTCCCAAGTCTAAGTCTTCCCCCAAGCCCCCTCAGGCAGGAAGGGGCGCCCTCACCCATCCGGGTGGGGGGACAGCTTCGGCTCTTTGCTCACGTCTGGAGGCGTCATGTCTCAGACCGGTGGATTCAGGAGGTAGTGTCCTCCGGTTACAAGATAGAGTTGGCAGCCTGGCCGCCCCCAAGGTTCATCAGATCCCGGATGCCTCAAGACCCCCTGTCAGTTCAGGGCCTGTTGTTTGCTGTGCAGAATCTACTGGAGCTGGGGGTCATCTGCCAAGTGCCCTTAAAGGAAAGGGGCAAGGGCTATTATTCTAACCTTTTCACTGTTCCCAAAAGAGATGGGTCTGTCAGACCCATCCTGGACTTAAAGCTTCTCAACAAGTTTGTCAGATCCAGGCATTTTCGCATGGAGACTCTGCGCTCAGCTGTAAGCTCACTACGCCCAGGGGACTTCATGACCTCTGTGGACATCAAGGATGCTTACCTCTATGTTCCAGTCTTTCCAGGCCATCAGAGATTCCTCAGGTTCGCCCTGGAGGATCAGCATTACCAGTTCGTGGCATTGCCCTTCGGTCTTACTTCGGCTCCCAGGGTATTCACCAAGGTGCTGGCGGGTGTTATGGCTCTGCTGAGAGCTCAGGGCATTCGCATTCTTCCCTATCTGGACGACATTCTTATCACTTCTCCGTCCTTCCAACAGGCAGAGCTGAATACTCAGTGGGTGGTGACCACACTGGAGTAATTTGGCTGGGTGATAAACCACTCCAAATCTTCCCTGTCTCCCTCTTTGGTGAAGCCTTTTCTGGGCATGAATCTGGATACAGCTCGGGCCAGGATTTTTCTCCCTCAGCAGAAGGTGGACAGTCTGCAAGCAATAGCTCAGCTCCTTCTGTCCTGCTCGCATCCTTCCATCAGGCAGGGAATGCAGCTGGTGGGCCTGATGGTGTCTTGCTTCGAGGCGGTTCCTTATGCTCAGTTTCACATGAGGCCTCTTCAACTCCACCTCTTGTCTGTATGGGACAGGGACCCTGTGTCCCTGGATCAGGCGTTGGTTCTGTCCCCCCTAGCCAGGCGGTCCCTCTTGTGGTGGCTGGACTCAAGGAACCTGTTGGTGGGCAGATCCTTTCTGGCCCCTTGCTGGGAGACAGTCACCATGGATGCCAGTCTGACATGTTGGGGGGGGCTTCTGGAGATCCCTATCATTCCAGGGGCAATGGGGCCCTCAGGAGGCCCACACCCCTATCAACGTTCTGGAACTGAGGGCAATCAGGTTGGTTCTAGCCCGCTTGACCCCGCACCTTCGGGGTCAGGCTGTTTAGGTACGCTCTGACAACCAGACGGCGGTTGCCTACATCAATCATCAGGGAGGGACCCGGAGCAAGGGGGCCCTCAAGGAAGTGTCTCTGATCCTGTCCTGGGCAGAGGACAATATTCCCTGCATCTCAGCTCTGTACATTCTGGGGGTGGAGAATCTGGAGGCAGACTCTCTGAGCAGGGGGACTTCTCGCCTGGGGGAATGGTCCCTCAATGTCCGGGTGTTTCACTCCCTGTGTCACCGTTGGGGTCAGCCAGATGTGGATCTGTTTGCGTCCTATCACAAGCTTCCAGTCTTTGTGTCTCTGTCCCAGGACCCTCTGGCCTTAGCCATGGATGCTCTGACAATGCCCTGCCAGGGTTTTCAGCTTCTGTATGTCTTTCCCCCGTTTCCCCTTTTGGGTAGTTTTCTGCGAAAGATAGCTCGGGAACGGGTGCCAGCAATACTGGTGGCCCCTCGTTGGCCAAGAAGAGTGTGGCTCGCAGACATAGTACAGCTGGCGGTAGATCAGTACGACCTGCCCAGGGATCCAGACCTGCTCAATCAGGGGCGGCTACGCTACCCCAATTTACAAACGCTGGCTTTAACGGCCTGGCTGCTGAAACCTCCATCTTAATGGAAAAGGGGCTGCCTGCCTCTGTTGTTAACACCATGATCAGGGCTTGAAAAAAGTCCTCTTCTTCCATCTACTATAGGGTTTGTCGTACCTACATTGACTGGTGTGAGGCTAAGTCTCTTCCCTGTTGTGTGTTTTCTAATTCCTAGGATTCTGGAATTTCTCCAACCTTGTTTGGATCTGGGACTTCAACTCAGCACTCTGAAAGGTCATGTGTCTGCCTTGGCTGTTTTCCTTCAGAGGTTCTTTTGCTCATCATCATCTGGTCATCTGGTTCCAGGGGGTTACTCATGTGCGCCCCCCATGTAAGCCTTTGTTACCAGTCTGGGACTTGAACTTGGTCCTATCTGCCTTGCAGGGGCCTCCGTTTGAGCCTGTGCATGAGGTTGCTTTGTCCATTCTTACGCTTAAGGTAGACTTTTTGGTGGCTATCACTTCTGTTAGGCATGTTTCTGAGTTGGCGGCGCTTTCCTTCAAGCCCCCTTACTTTGAGAGACACCAGGACAAGGTGGTGTTTCGCTTTAAACCAGATTTTCTGACAAAGGTTGTGTCTGCTTTTCATCTCAATCAGGACATTGTTCTTCTTTCTCTGTGCCCTAACCCTAGTAACCCTAAGGAGAGGGCTTTACATTCCTTGGATGTGGTCAGGAACCTGAAGTTCTATTTGGTGACTACTGAGCCCTTCAGGAAGATTGATGCTCTTTTTGTGGTCCCTTCTGGTCCTAAGAAGGGTCTGGCTCCAGCTAAGTCTACCATTAGCAAGTGGATCCATCAGGCTGTGATTCAGGCCTATTCTGCTAAAGGGAGGGATCCTCCTTTCTGCCTTACTGCTCATTCCACTCGTGCTATTGGTGCCTCTCAGGCTTTTCAGCGCCAGGCTTCTGTTGAACAAGTTTGCAAGGCCGCTACTTGGTCTTCTGTTCATACTTTTTCACAAGGTTGATGTTAGGGCCTCAGCTGATGCTGCTTTTGGCCGCAAAGTTCTGCAGGCGGCAGTGGTTTAATCTGCATGTTGTTGCTTTTGGGGGTCCCACCGTACCTTACGGACACTGCTATTGGACGTCCCAAACGTAAGGAATTATCTCTGGAGCAGGACGTGCTGTATACTTAGAATAATACAATTCTGTGATTACTCACCTGTAGAATTGGTATTATGAGTATACAGCACGTCCTGCTCCACCCCGCCCTTGTTATCATTATTCTTAGTGTCTCTGTATGGTGGTTGTTATCATGGTTAAATGTGTTTGATTATGGGTGTTATTCTCCCGGCCTCTTGCTAACTGCTTGTGAATACTGGGGATTTTGTGGGAGGTCCCTGGAATATAAGGGGCCGGGAGGAGCCACTTTTTTGCTGTCTCTGCAGTCCAGCGCCATCTTGTGGATGTATAAACCCAAACGTAAGGAATTATCTCTGGAGCAGGACGTGCTGTATACTCATAATACCAATTCTACAGGCCAGTAATCACAGAATTGTATTTTTCGCCACCGTTGCCGCTTTGTACTCCGGCTCCGCGGCGGGCGGCGCTATGGCTGTGAGGCTTTTTTTGTATCTTGATGGTGCCGGCGCGTGAGCGCCGTTTTCGCGCTCTTCGGGGGGGGGGGGGGGATGACGCATATCGCGCCCTTAAGAAAAAGCACAAGCGTCTCACTGATGGCGCTATGGCTGCTAGGAGGAGGGAGGATTATAGGGCCCTCTTGATTGCTCTGATTTTGTTGCCTTTGTCCTTACTGCCATAGATGATGCGGTCCAGCTTCGGCTCTTTGCTCTCGTCTGGAGGCTCCGCGTCTCAGACCGGTGGATTCAGGAGGTAATGTCCTCCAGTTACAAGATAGAGTTTGCAGCCTGGCCACCCCCAAGATTCCTCAGATCCCGGATGTCTCAAAACCCTCTGTCAGCTCAGGGTTTGTGCCTTGCAGTTCAACGCCGTCAGGAGTCATTTGCGTGGTGCCTTCCCAGGAACAGGGTCAGGAGTTCTACTCCAATCTTTTTACGGTTCCCAAAAAGAACGGGTCTTTGAGGCCCATCCTGGACTTGAAGGGTCTCAACAAGTTTGTGAAGTTCAAGTACTTTCGCATGGAGACGCTACGCTCGGCTGTCAGTACCCTTCGACCGGGCGACTTCATGACCACCGTGGACATCAAGGATGCCTATCTTCACGTGCCAATCTTTCCGGGTCCTCAGAGATTCCTGAGGTTCGCTCTAGAGGATCAGCATTACCAGTTTGTGGCTTTACCATCCGGTATCACCTCTGCGCCTCGGGTTTTCACCAAGGTGCTGGTGGGCGTGATTGCTCTGCTGCGGAATCAGGGCATTCGCATCCTCCCTTACCTGGACGACATTCTGATTGCAGCTCAGTCTCTTCATCAGGCCGAGAAGGATACTCAGGTGGTGACCTCTACTCTCGAGTCCTTCGGCTGGGTGATCAACTTTCCCAAGTCTTCACTATCTCTTTGTCGAGGTCGCTATCGTCTTTGGTGAGGTCCTTTCTGGGCATGACTCTGGATATCTTTCAGGTCAAGGTATTCTTGCCTCAGCAGAGAGTGGAGGGCCTTCAGAAGCAGGCACGGGCTCTGCTCTTGTGTCCCCATCCCTCCATCCGGTAAGGGATGCAGTTAGTGGGCCTGATGGTGTCCTGTTTCGAGGCGGTCCCCTTTTCCCAGTTTCACATGAGACCTCTTCAGTTGCACCTCTTGTCAGTTTTGGATCGGGACCCTGTGTCCCTGGATCAGGAATTTGCTCTGTCCTCCCTGGCCAGACAGTCCCTCTCGTGGTGGCTGGACTCAAGGAACCTTCTAGTGGGCAGGACCTTTCTGCCTCCGTGCTGGGAGACTGTCACCACAGATGCCAGTCTGAATGGTTGGGGGGGCTTTTGGAAGTCTCTGAAGTTCCAGGGTTGGTGGGGCCCCCAGGATGCCCATGCTCCCATCAACGTCCTGGAACTGAGGGCGATCAGGTTGGTTCTTTCTCAGCTGACCACACACCTTCGGGGTCGGGCTGTTAAGATCCGCTCGGATAACCAGACAGCGGTTGCCTACATCAATCATCAGGGAGGGACTCGGAGCAAGCGAGCCCTCAAGGAAGGTTCCCTGATACTGTCTTGGGCGGAAGAGAATGTCCCTTGCATCTCGGCGGTCTACATTCCGGGGGTGGAGAACCAGGAGGCAGACTCCCTGAGCAGGGGGACGTCTCGGCTGGGCAGGGTGCTGCGCAAGATAGCCCAGGAGGGGGTACCAGCCATTCTGGCCTGTTGGCCAAGGAGGGTGTGGTTCACAGACGTTGTGCAGTTGGCAGTAGACAACATTTTGCCCAAGGATCCAGATTTTCTCACTCAGGGACAGCTGTGCCATCCCAATTTACAAACGCTGGCTTTAACGGCTTGGCTGCTGAAACCTCCATCTTGATGGAGAAGGGGTTGCCGGCCTCTGTTGTTACTATGATTCGGGCTAGGAAGAAGTCCTCATCCTTTATCTACTACAGGGTCTGGCATTCTTACATTGCCTGATGTGAGTCCAAGTCTCTTCCTTGTCGGGTGTTTTCTATCCCCAGAATTCTGGAATTTTTACAACATGGTTTGGATTCGGGCCTTCAACTTAGTACCCTCAAGGGACAGGTGTCAGCTCCTTTGCCAATCACCGGTTGGTTAAGACTTTTTTCCAGGGAGTTACTCATGTACGTCCGCCACGTAAACCTATGCTACCAGTTTGGGACTTGAATCCGGTGTTGTCTGCTCTACAGGGTCCTCCCTTTGAGCCTATCTGTGGGACTGCGCTGCCCATTCTAACTCTTAAGGTGGCCTTGCTTGTGGTGGCTATTACTTCGGTCAGGCGAGTTTCTGAGCTGGCGGCGCTTTCCATCAAACCTCCTTATTTTGAGCGGCATCAAGATAAGGTGGTGTTTCGGCTTAAGCCGGATTTCTTGCCTAAGGTTGTGTCTGCTTTTCATCTCAATCAGGACATTCTTACCTTCTTTGTGCCCTAACTCTGCTAATTCTAAGGAATGGACCCTTCATTCTCTGGATGTTGTCAGGGCATTGAAGTTTTATTTGGTTGCTACTGAGTCTTTCAGGAAATCTCATGCTCTTTTTGTTCTTCCTGCTGGACCTAGGAAGGGTTTGCCTCTGGCCAAATCTACTATTAGCAAGTGGATACGTCAGGCGGTGGTACAAGCCTATTCTGCTAAAGGGAAGGTTCCTCCTTTCCGGATTACTGCTCATTCCACTCGTTGGTGCCTCTTGGGCTTTTCAGCACCAAGCTTCTGTTGAACAAGTTTGTAAGGCCGCTACTTGGTCTTCTGTTCATACTTCATACTGTTCATACATATATATTTTCCAAGTTTTACAAGGTTGATGTAAGGCCTCAGCTGATGCTGCTTTTTGCCGCAAGGTACTTGTTGCGGTAGTGGTTTTGAACTGCCTGCCGTTACTCTTTGGGGATCCCACCCTACCTTATGGACACTGCTTTTGGATGTCCCAGATGTAAGGACTTCATGAAGCAGGCCGTGCTGTGCATTAGGAAAAATACAATTCTGTGATTACTCACCTGTAGAATTGTTTTTACTGTGCACAGCACGGCCTGCTTCATCCCTCCCTTGTTATCGTCATTCTTGGTTGCTTCTTTATGGTGATTGTTCCAAGTTAGTTAAGGGTTTTGTTTTTAACTTTTTTACCTTTATTACCTCCCGGCTTCTTGTATAACTGCTTGTCAACACTGGAGGTCTATGGGTGATTACTGTTTTTATATGGGGCCGGGAGGAGCCACAAATCTTCTGCAGTACACTGCGCCACCTTGTTGCAGATTACCCAGATTTAAGGACTTCATGAAGCAGGTCGTGCTGTGCATAGTAAAAACAATTCTACAGGTGAGTACTCACAGAATTGTATTTTCATATTCATGTCAATACTTTTAAAAAATATTAAAGCACTTCAAGTGCAGTGGCAACACCCCATGTGGGTGCCAGATTTATTCAAGACAAACGAGTGTTTAAAGATGCTCAGGAGCTGTTTTCTTTTCTCTCTCTCCTTTTCATGTGATAGAATGTCAGCTTATGAAGACAGAACGACCAAAACCAAACACATTCATCATCCGATGTCTCCAGTGGACCACCGTTATAGAGAGAACGTTTCACGTGGATTCTCCTGAGGAGAGGTAACTTTGCTTTCTACATTTCAGAGGAGAACCCCACAGCTCTAACCAGCCCGCGTGATGAACAGTTTCCAGCACTTGTTGCCCTTCATCAAGGATGGAGTCTGTACCATCAGCTAAGATAAACTGAGATAAAGGTCTGGAGGTGGCCTACTGAATGTTTGGTACAGGTGCTTTCCTATTGCTCTCCAATGGAAAAAGCCCTGTGTTGAGAAATATAATCTACTAACACACCAGGATTCTTGAAGAGGACTTCCAAGCTTTTTGTAACCCCCCAGCTACCCCTCTCCCCCCTGTTCTGAGCCAATTTGGACAGTAAAATAATAAAACAACTTGCCTAATTGCCGAAATACTCCCCTTACATTGGGTAGTGACAGACCAGTACATCACACAGCTGCACGCTATTGGATGACTGACTTGTCACTCGAGGTCTATGCTTCTGTGCAGACCCCGCCCAACAATACGTTTTTTTTTTATGTCTTCACACAGGGTAGAGGGGTAGGTGGTGTGTCACAGAATGATTAGACTGCCTTTTAGTGGACCAAATCCGACAATTTTGACTATCCTTTGTTTTTGCGTGAACCCCTCAAGGTCGCCTGAACTAACTCGCCTTTCCCCGGTCCTGCTCGACTGCGCTGACGCAAACTCAACTAGGTAGCTGAGTCCAGCCAAGGGCACGGACGTCCGCATCCCCGCAACCCTCTAACAATGAGCATACCTGTGGTGGCCATTTGCAGATGTCTGGCGCGTACACATGCCCTGTTAAAAGGATAACGGGCATACGGCGCTGCTCGCACATGCGCCATTGGACTGGGTTGAAAGTGAGTATACTGGACGACCTGGGGGGTTTAATACAGTGGGGCATCCCGACTCTGGATGCCTCGGAGGTAGGGAATCAATTGGTCCTGGAATCTTATAGTTTCCAGAGCCGATGGCCGTGGATTTTGGTCCATTTTAAAGGAGTTTCTCAGCTCTTATTGGATCATCATTGCAGAGAGCCAGCGTTTGTGGCCACCAGAACCTCTCTGTCAGGTACAGTGGTCAACCTGATGAAGATCTGTCATAGCTGAGGTAAACGCATTGTCACTATGGAAAACTGTGTTTTTCTAGAACAAAGAGTTGCAAACAAATAGAAAATTAAAAAAATAACAGACCAGGTCAGCACATTGAGACATAATTTTGCCACACAATAATGGAAACTTTTAAAAATGCCATCGAAAGTGAAACTAGCCTTTAAGCTTAATCCTACCCTGGAGGTTGAATTTTGGGAGTAACATATTTCCTTGTCAATGGTCGACCTATCCTCCTTCCTATTCAGTCCTTTAAAGCAGAACTTCAGTTAAAAGGCCCCCCCCCCCCCCCCCCCCTGCTACGCTACCCTGGTGCTGAGGCAGGACGGGACTGTTACAAAGAAAAAAGAAACATGCCTTAGCCAGGCGCCCGCGTTCCTCCTCCGGCAACCCGGATCTTGGGCGCCACCATCTTGGTTGGAAGTGCTCTCGTCCTGCCAATTCAAAGAAGTAGACGGCTGGATCACACGCGGAGCCAGGGGATGCGGCTTTGCTTCTTTATGTGCTGCGGCCACTAGAGACTAAAAAGACGATGCAGGCACCTGGGTAAGGTATGGGGTTTTCTTTGTAACTCCCCCATCCTGCCTCAGTGCCAGGGTAGCATGGTTGGGTGGGGGCTTTTTAAATGAAGTTTCACTTTAAAAAATTTACATTAGCCCAGAATCTCACCAAAAATTTGCACTTGATGACCTCTCTAAATCGTGTACCACCCACTCCAAGCTTGAAAGTTATTTACAAAAAATCCACAGGAACCAAGGGGGATCCCTTGTGATGTGATGCCACGCCTTCCCAATAGGTGCACTAACGGCAAAGGAAACATTACTGGGGAAGCAAGGAGAGTGGGGCTGGACCTTGGTGGGTTTACCAATCTCATGCCCTTCATATTAATCAGCTTTCGCTTTGAAGGCACCGAATAAAAACAACACTGCTGACAGAATTTTCACTTCTTCAAAGGGAAAGGCCAGGGAATGGTAATAAAAAGGCAGACAGGAGCTCACCTGAATCCTGCCCCTCCATTGGCTGGAGCAGGGCTTTAGTGTTTGCTTTACGTGCTTCCACAACCACCTCCAAATGTGGTCGCTTAACTGCCCCGTCCTTCTCTTAGTTGTCTGGATTCAGTTCAACCCTAACCCCACAACAGGTTTTTGGCTTGCTTTATTTCTACATGTGATCCTATTTTATTTATTAATTAATCTGACCTCTACCTCCAATAGGAAACCCGGACTTATGGCTGCTATCTATTATTGGTACTGAAGGGGGAATTTTTTTTTTTTAAGTAGATTTCCCCTTTAAACCAACCTTCAGCATGATTTAATGAAAAGCCTAAACCCTTAAAAAACTATTCTCCAGCATCTAAAATGAATATATTTGAAGTTATTCTAAGTATGTCACACACCCCGCTTCAAGACATTCATTACATGTGGGTATACTGACCTGTAGCTGGCGATCTTGCAGAGATGTCAATAAAAAAAAGTTAGACCCTCCCAGCCCATAAATACCTGGGACCTCCCACTCATTCCCCAGTCTTTCATCTCTGCAGAGGCGAGCAAGTCAGAAGATAGCCGGGATGACTCCCGACCCTCTATTGTTCTATTCCAGCCCGGATTCTTTTATTTATATTACTTGCCTCCCAGCCTAGGCTGCTGGTCCGGGCAATGGTAGATGGCACCCTAGGTGCTCAGGAGCCGTGAGACCCCATAACAAGGGGTAGGCGGCTAACCGGGTTGGTGACCCCGGTTTGGGATGCCCCGTCCCTTGGCTCCCACCCTAGCATGGATTCCCCCTCTCCCGGATACCCTTAGAGGGGGGGGGGGGGGGCTGGTCCCTTATGGATCATCTTTATTAATTATAGTGTGTGTGGTGCTTTACAGTGCATGGCTTTACTCAGACCGGCCGCCGGCGTTTGTCATGGCGGCTCTCAGGTGCCCAAGAGGAGCTTCTTCCCCTTGGGGGGGGGGGGGGGGGGGGGGGGTGCGCGGGGCTGTGCGCTCGCGCGCCTGCGGCCCGCCCCTGTGCTGCGGGCGCCGCATTTCAGGTCCCGGGCTTCTGGCCGGGAGCGGCGCGCAAACCGCCCTCCCTCTTCCTCTGCCTACGCGCCTTTTCCTTCCTACTGCCAGGGACTCCGGAGGTGGTGCCGGTTGGGTGAGTGGCCTTGGGCCCAATTAGTTTTTCCTTATTGATTATGCCCCTCCTTGGGGTTGCTTGGCAACGCCGCTGTTATTAACCCTTTGGGCAATTGCTATGTAGGTCTGATTGTGTGTTCCAGGTGGACCATCACTTATATTAAAGGGGGGTTCTCCCAGTCCTAGGGTCCCTGGTTAAATTTAGGTGTCTGTAAATTCCTCCCACTCGGGACTTAAAGGGGCATCCCGGGTTGCTTTACTGCGTAATTCCCTCGGGGCACTGTACATATATATATATATATATATATATATATTAAAAATCCCCATATGGAGGCTTCCACGGATACTGGGCTTGTGCCCCCCTCGGGGCAATCCAGGCTGTGTTTGGGGTGTCGGGTATCCCTTTTGGGGGATGATGTATTTCTTTGTGTACCCTGTGCGCAATGGTCCATTACACGGCAGTCCAGATCTCAGGCGTCTGGTTCTGCTCCGCCAGTCTCCTCTCCGTCTCCCCCTCGCTTGACACGTACCCCATGTGATGTGGTCATTGGCGGGGAGTCGCAATCTGAGGTGTGTGCAAGATTGGCCAATCTTGAAAAATTGTTTTCCAGTGCCGTTGCTAAAAAGGCCACGGCAAAGCGAAAACATTTGTATACAGCCACGCAGGCCTCTGATATGTTGGAGTTTGACTCCCTGGATTGGTCTGATTGTTCCCCGCGTGAGGAAGGGGAGCTGTATGTGGAGTCTGAGGGCTCCGATGACCAGCAGTTTGTGGGTGCTGATACCGAGCAGGGCCAGGGGGATTCCTTGGATACCTCTAGGGTCCTGGCTCATATGTTTGAGGTCCTGGCTATTTCTCCCCCCGAGGTGGCTCCACCGCTGAAGGGGGAGTTCTTTGAGGTGACCAGGCCGCGCTTGGAATTTCCTTATCAAAAGCATTTTGATGGTATCATTCTCAAGGAATGGGAGAGGCCGACTAGGCTTCCGGGTGTCCCCCGGGTTGGGACAAAAAAATATCCCTTTCCGGAGGACGCGGTGAAGCACTGGTCGTCCCACAACCCCCAACCCCCGAAGTGGATGCTCCTGTTTTGGGGTTGCCCAGTTCCTCAATCCTGCATTCTCCGGAGTGCACTACTCTCAAGGATGGTGAGAATAAACGCATTGACCAGATGGCTTGTCATGGTTTTGCCAGTGTTGGGTCGGCCTTGCGGCCGGCTTGTGCTTCAGCGCTTTTATTGGTAGCTGCCAGGTCGGTTGTTAGAGGACTGTTGACCTCTTCCGGGCTTGACCCGGCTAGTGAGGAGTTTGCCAACCTTAAGCGCTGTGAGTTATTTTTGTCCTTTGTTCTGTCCGCCTTGAACGACACATTGGTGATGTGTAGCAGAGCTTCGGCCTTGCTTGTGGCTATCCGGCGGTCGGTTTGGTTACGCCAGTGGGCGGCTGATTTTGTGTCCAAAAAGTCGCTTACGCCCCTTCCCTTTGTGGGGTTGCGGCTCTTTGGAGAGAGATTGGATTCGGTGGCAAAGGGAGGTAAGTTACCTCAGCGTAAGAAGCAGCGTCGCCCCTTTCGGGGGGCGGCTTCCTTCTCTCAGTCCTTTCGTGAGGCTAGAGTTGGCAGGGGTTCGGCTTTCCCCTCGTCCAGAGGTGATTCCTGGCCTAGGGGCAGGGGTCGGGCCCGTCCAGGACACAGTTGGGGCTCCAAGCCTAGAGCCGCTGCCAAGCCAGCTCAGCAATGAGGGGGCGCCCTCACCCTTGCGGGTGAGGGGACGGCTGCAACTCTTCTCCCGGGTCTGGGTCCAAGAGGTCTCGGACAGGTGGATTCAGGAAGTGGTGTCTTAAAAGCTGGAGTTCGAGTTCCGGCCCCCTCCCAGATTCTTCAGTTCTCGGGTGCCATCAGATCCTCTGGCCGCCCAGGGGCTTCGGGCGGCAGTAGCAAGTCTCTTGGACATGGCTGTCATCTGTCCGGGGCCTGGGCTTCTATTCCAATTTGTTCACGGTGCCCAAGAAGGACGGATCCGTTCGTCCCATTCTGGATCTGAAGTTGCTCAACAGGTTTGTTCGTCCCCGGAAGTTCCGTATGGAAACTCTGCGCTCAGCCATCCACTCACTTCGTCAGGGGGACTTCATGACGTCCATAGACATCAAGGATGCTTACCTGCATATTCCAATATTTCCGGCACACCAGAGATTTCTCAGGTTTGTCGTGGAAAATCGACATTTTCAGTTTGTGGCTCTTCCGCTTGGCCTTACCTCGGCTCCAAGGGTTTTTACCAAGGTGTTGGCAGGCGTGATGGCCATCCTCAGAGCCAGGGGTATCCGCATCGTGCTTTATCTGGACGATCTTCTCATCATGGCGTCTTCCCTCAGTCAGGCGCAGCTGGATACCAGGACCGTGGTGTCCACTCTGGAGAGTTTCGGTTGTTTGGTCAACTAGTCCTGCCTCTCTCCCTCCAGGGTGGTGGAGTTCCTGGGAATGTCTCTGGATACTTCTCAGGCCAGGGTGTTCCTCCCCCGAGCCAAGGTTCTTCTGATTCAGGAATTGACTCAGCGTCTCCTATCCATCCCCCGCCCGTCCATCCGGCTAGGGATGCAACTGGTGGGATTGATGGTGGCATCGTTCGAGGCGGTTCCCTTTACCCAGTTTCACCATGTCTCTGAACTGGAGGGATCTGGGGTTTCTATACCTGTTCCCTCCGTTTCCCATGGTGGGCACAGTGGTGCGCAAGCTGGCCCTAGAGGGCGCGTCAGCAATCCTGGTGGCTCCAAGGTGGCCAAGACAGGTTTGGTTCGCAGACGTGGTAAGGTTGGCAGAGGATCAGTTAGTTCTGCCCCTTCTGCCAGATCTACTCACTCAGGGTCCACTGCTCTACCCCAATTTACCAACGCTGGCTTTGACTGCGTGGCTGCTGAAACCTCCATCTTGAAGGAGGAAGGTCTTTCTGATGCTGTCATTCAGACTCTGGTTAGGGCTAGAAAGAAGTTTTCCTCTGCCATCTACTATAGGATTTGGAGGTCTTATATTGATTGGTGTGAGGTCAGGGCCTTGCCTTGCAGGGCGTTTTCTATCCCTAGGGTCTTGGAATTTCTGCAACATGGTTATTTTAACAATTAAAGTCAACCTAAATTGTGATGTCATGTCATTGATTGCTCTGTGTTTTTAGAAAAATATGTGTATGTAGGATCCATAGGGGAAATGGATTAACACACGTTGAGCAATAGTAATCTATTGAAATTTGCATTATTAAAAATAATCAGAAACATAGAAACATATTTCAACTCAAAATGGTCTGGACCTAGGTTTGCAGCTTAGTACGCTGAAGGGGCATGTTTCTGCCCTGGCGGTTTTCTTTCAAAAGCCCTTTGCTCTTCATCCTCTGGTTAAGACCTTTTTCCAGCGGGTTACGCATGTGCGGCCTCCTAGGAAGCCTTTGCTCCCAGTTTGGGATTTGAATTTGGTTCTTTCTGCCTTGCAGGGTCCTCCTTTTGAACCTTTGCAGGATATTGCACTTTCTACGCTTACTCAGAAGGTTATTTTTCTGGTTGCCATCACTTCTGTTCGGCGTGTTTCGGAGTTTGTAGCCTTGTCCATTAAGGCCACTTACTTTGAGAGGCATCAGGACAAGGTTGTTTTCCGCTTCAAGCCAGATTTCCTTCCTAAGGTGGTCTCTGCTTTTCATCTTAATCAGGACATTGTTCTACCCTCCTTGTGTCCTAAGCCCAGCAATGACAAGGAGAGGGTTTTGCATTCTTTGGATGTGGTTCGCTGTGTGAAGTACTATTTGGTGGCTACTTCCCATTTTCATAGGACTGACGCCCTTTTTGTGGTGCCCTCTGGGCCTAGGAAAGGTTTGGCTCCCGCCAAGTCTTCCATTAGTAAATGGATTCGCCAGGCCATTGTTGGGGCCTATTCTGCTAAGAGGAAGATTCCCCCTTTTCGTTTTACTGCTCATTCTACTCGTGCTGTTGGGGCGTCCTGGGCTTTTCAGCATCAGGCCTCTGTTGAGCAGGTTTGTAAGGCTGCTACTTGGTCTTCGGTTCACACTTTTTCCAAGTTTTACAAGGTTGATGTGCAGGCCTCAGAGGATGCTGTTTTTGGCCGCAAAGTTCTGCAAGCTGCAGTGGTTTAAGTTTGTGCCTTGTTGTCTTGTTTTTTGGATCCCCGCCCTTTATGGACACTGCTATTGGATGTCCCACATGTAATGAATGTCTTGAAGCGGGGTGTGTGACATACTTAGAATAATACCATTTTGTGAATACTCACCTGTAAAATGGGTATTGTAAGTATGTCACACACCCCTGCCCTTTTGTATTCTGGATCCTTTATATGGTGAACCTTTGTTAGTTTTAATTGGCTTTCCTGGTCCCTTTACCTTACTGCTATCTTTATACTGGGGAATGAGTGGGAGGTCCCAGGTATTTATGGGCCGAGAGGGTCTTACTTTTTTATTGACATCTCTGCAAGATCGCCATCTACAGGTCAGTATACCCACATGTAATGAATGTCTTGAAGCGGGGTGTGTGACATACTTATAATACCCATTTTACAAGTATTCACAAAATGGTACTTTTAGTCATTTTTTATTCTGTCTCCCACTCGGCCGCAACTCTGTTTAGGACTCTAGGATACGGGCGCCGCCATCTTGACTCAGAAGCATCACATATACTGAGAAGAGGAGAGCGGGATAAAGTACAGGGGGTGGGGTTATAGCTGTGCTTTGCACAGACAGAGCAGAGCTGGGGTCAGGGAAAGGACAGCAAACCCAGAATGCAGAGCAACACAGTCAGAAGACACTTCCTGTTTGCAGGCTGCATGCAGTAGATGAAGGTAGAATGATTTTTATTGTGGGCAATCTGTATGTACAGGGTGTGGAAAACATAAGATGTGCTCTTATTCAGGGTGAAGGTCCGTTTTAAGGGATGTGTTGGTAGTACAGGCCCTAGCTGCTTTACTGTTGATGTCTGCCTATTCAGTTGTTGTAATGAGAAATGTTGAGAATTTTAGGGAAATTTGCATGGTGCTCCATCAAAGCTTTTTTTTTTGGGGGGGGGGGGGGGGGGGGGCGGGGGGACCCGGATAGGTGGACAAAAACATAGGGGCTCATTCAAAGCAAGGTGAGAATTCTCATTTCTTTTTTTAGGAGAGAAAACTGCCATTCACTTTCATTGACTACCTTGTAGCTGATTTAGAGTCAGGTGAGAATTCTCACTGTTTTTTTAAGAGAGAAAACTACCGTTCACTATCATTGTCCACTTAGGGGCTGATTCAGAGCCAGGTGAAAATTTCACCCGTTAGACAATGAAAGTCAATGGCAGTTTCTCTCATAAAAATAGGAGTGAGAATTCTCTCCAGGCTCCGAATCTACTCCATAATCTCACGCTACTGGTCCTTTTCAGAGGGTGTTTGTCGCAGCCCTGAGGTTTGGCCGGCTGTGTAAATTAGGCAGAATAATGGCAGCCGGCTAATAGCGCAGCTACTGTTACAAATGAATAGCCGGTGCCAGGAAGCAACCTTGTGATGCTAGGTTGGCCCTGTCTAGACACGCCGAAGGGGAGGCCAAGTCACATTTATAAAACCTGTAGGGGGACTTGGTTTAGTTCATATATTAACCACTTAATGACCAGAACTATATTCCGCTCTGCAGCCATAGTGAATGTGGATCTCTACGTCCAGCAAATTCAATATCCTGGTAAATATTTGTCCTTTTCGCTATCATATTCGAATGATTATGGAAAAATGCAGCATTGCCCCTCCTCGGGGACTTAGCGGCGCTCTGCAGCCCTGGCATTAGTGTCAGGAACTCCCGGTCTTTTGGTTTGGCTAGTGGCAGATGGTCTATGAAGGGAGGTCAACTGATCACCATGCACAGCACTTCAAGTAGCTGAATAAGAGCCTATGTTATATGTTCCCCCCCACCCTGTACATACAGATTGCCTACAGTAAAAACTATCCTATCTGCACCTAGTGCATATTCTAAACCTTTAAACATCCATAATGGCGGCTCATGGAGCATCAGGCAGCCTGCAAACAGGAAGTGTCTTCTGACTGTGCGCTCTGCATTCTGAGATTGCTGTCCTTTTACTGACCCCAGTACTGCTCCAGTTGTGCAAAGCACAGCTATAACCCGCCCCCTGCACTTTACCCCGCTCTCCTCTCCTTAGCATGTATAGTGCTTCTGAGGCAAGATGGCGGCGACCGTATCTTAGAGTCCTGAACAGAGTTGCAGCCCAGCTGAGGAAAGAATAAAAAGTAAGCAACTAGAAACTTAAAATATATTATTTTATAGTTTTAAACTGAATAGTTTTTAAGGGTTTGGGCTTTTCAATAAATGATGCTGAAGGTCCGATTTCAGTACCGGGTTACCACTTGAATTTTGTGTTTTGCCTTTTGCTTCTCCACACTGGTGGCCAACATTTGAGAAGATTCAGAACAGGCTGCTCAGCCAAACCTAGAAGCTTATTAAAAGGGCGAAACATGTTGATAACATTTAGGGGGTTAATGTGTTGGCAGGTGGACATGCATGCCAGCTTATCTGCATAAGCCAACACATCTGCCATTTAGACTTTTAAAGATAAGATTGGCTTTTACGGGACAAATATTTTATGGGGTAAAGGGGATTTGCCACACATTGTCATAGGATTTGCATTTTCTGAGCCTTTAAACATCCAAGATGGCGGCACATGGGGTCTTGGGCTGCCTGCAAACAGGAATTGTCTTCTAACTATGCTGCTCTGCATTCTGGGATTGCTGTCCTTCTCCTGACCCCAGCTCTGCTCTCTGTGCAAAGCACAGCTATAACCCACCCCCCCCCTGCATTTTTGACCCCTCTCTTCTCCTCAGTATGTAATACTGCTGAGCCAAGATGGTGGTGCCCGTATCCTAGAGTCCTGAACAAAGTTGCAACCCAGTGGGGGAAAGAATGATAAGTGACTAAAAACATAAAATATATTAATTTTAGATGCTGGGGAATAGTTTTAAAGGGTTCTGGGCTTTTCATTAAATGATACTGAAGGTCCGGTTTAACTAAGCAAATGGGTAATAGCCTCCAACTGGAAAATTATTGCATGGGCGATTCTGTTTTAACTGGCAACAAGTTATTTAACCCTAACCGATGTCGTGAATAGCTTCTTTTTTGATAAACAACCATGTTGAAGGACACATCCGGCTTATTCCATCACTGGATTTTTTTCTTTCCTGATGGTACAATGGGCAGTTCAGAGAGGTGCGCATGAAGCATAAGACAACATTGTCACACATGAATTGGCCACTCCAGAGTCCAGACCTGAACCCGACCTAGAATGCTTGGGAAGTGCTGGAGAAGACTTTACACAGTGCTTCACGTCTTCCATTATCTTGGGGAAACATTAACGTATCCTGCCTCCACCCTTCTCTGCCAGCGATCACCGCATCTGTCATCGGATTGGCGAGGGACACAGGAGCGGAGGTGAGTAAAGAAAATTTTTTTTTTATTTTTTTTTTAAAAAGACATTTTCTCTATGTGTGTTTTTTTTTTTTTTTTTACTGTTAACTCTTTGTGAACTGGTAAGGGATCTATGTGACTCCTATACAAGTTCACAAGGCTCTGGGTCTGGCAAGTCTCCGGCTAGCGGGTGACTCGCCATTAACCCCAAGCCCGCCCATTACCTGCCTCCCCAAAACCCTGGGAGGTGGGGAAGAAGAGCCAAAGCTGGCCCCTGCACCCTGTTCTGCAGGCCCCTATAGCTGGTATGGGCTGGTTATACTGGGAAGGGGGACCTCACGCCATTTTTTTGAGATTTTTATGGGTTTTAACCTTTAAAATACCCCCCAAAAATGGGGTCCCACCCCCATGAAGGGGTGACCCTATGTCATTTTTTTTATTATTTAAATGAAAATTAAATAACAAAAAAAAATCAAAATATATATCGCCTTTGAGACAGAATCGGGGTATATTGTATTGTATATCTTGATATGTATCGTATCGCCAGATTCTTGTTAGGGATAGATTGTCACTTTTTTTTTAGCATCTTTAAATTATTTTTTGAGCGTGAACTGGAAAGTTACCCAGTATGTGAAAAAACAACAAATAATAATGTTTGTACACTGCAATGCTGACATATGCTATCAAAAGTGTGTTTTCAGCAAGATTTCATGTTCTTTGCTAAAGAATTTTGCCACAGCAGTTCCCAGGCATATCGCCGCCATTCTCCAAACTACATTTCAGTGTAAATACCTGTGACTTTCGTCAGCTAATTGCGGCACAAACACATCGAAATGCATTGCAAAAGTCTGTGTTCGCTGTAGTAAGTATTGCTTACTCGCTGGTCTGTCATGTGTGCATCCCGCATCCAGCAAACAGACTTTTATGTCAAGTGGTGAACATAGAAATTCACCCCTTATATGTTAAAGTGGCTCAAAAACCAGCTCGATCGGCCCATTCGATTCCCTCCCCCCGGGGCATCCAAAATCGGGATTCCCCGCTGTGTGAACCCCCCAGGTCACACCATTCACTTACCTTGCTTCCCGGTCCAACGGCGCATGCGCGAGCGGCGACCGCATCCACACTATCCCGCCCGCACCAGGCATCTGTGAATGGCCGGTGCAGCCACGCTCCCTGTTAGAGGGAAGCGGAGAATGCGGCCACAAGCCTGCTCGGAGTCGCTAGCTTTAGACGAAGGCTTTGACAGTGTGATGTCAGCATCTCCAAGCTCGCTGACTCGACGACAGGCCTCGCATGTGCTGTAGGACCTGGATGAGGTGAGTTTCTTTGGGCGATATGGGGGGTTTCTCACAGCGGGGCACCCCTGATCGGTCAAAATCCTGGGATTGGTCCTGTGACCTGGCACATGCGTGTGATCCTGCACCCAGTCTATCTGGCTGAGCATAAGACCAATGTCTCATACCGGGGATGTGGCCTCTGAATGCGGAGAGGCACCAGCAGAAAGGTAAGCGATCATGGGGTAGGGGTGCTCACACAGTAGAATCAGGATGCCGCTGGGGCACTTTATCAGCTGGCCCTGGGGTCTAAAAGAGCAAGTTATTGGTCCACTTTAAGGATTGAAAGGTTTCTCAATAGTCTCTTTTCCTGGTTGAGCACATACAATATAGCCTCCACTAGTACACCAGGAAAAAGCATTTACTAGTGGGTACTAAAAAACATTTTTTATTTTCTTGGTGTACTGAAAACCCCTTGCTACTGTCTGTTTTGCCTTTGGAGAGATATTTATAGACTATAGATGTAATTGGTTCAGAGTGGATGGGGACCAGCACATGGTGTCTGTAAAGCCCTTCTAGTCATTTTGACGCAAAGTGAATATTAGATTGTTTTCACTATATCCAGTCCATGCCTGGGCGCAGGTGTTAGCCCCCTGGGCGGACTCAGCACTGTTTGTGTCACTTGCCCCAGGAGCGTCATTTTGGAACATGAGCGGGCGGGCGTATCTGCCCCTAGCCCTTTATTCTAAGTGTGCCATACACTCCACTTCGGTCTTCATGACATCTGGGGTAATCTCCAGTAGAGGGCGAACTTCTGCAGAGATGAATATGCAAAAAAAGAAAGCCCCTCCCGGTCCATATATACCTGGGACCTCCCACCAATTCCCCAGTTCCTTCTCTGCAGGGAAGGCGACAAGACAGAAGATGAAGACTTCTTTACTTACAGGTAAGCCGGGCTCGCTCCCGGCCTTCTATTGTCCCTATTACTGCCAGGATCCTTCTAAATTGCCCTATATTGAGCCTCCCAGCTTAGGCTGCGGGTCCTGGTGAAGGTAGGAGCACCCTATGGGTGCAGCAGGAGCACTGCTCCACCGTGAGACCTCACTATGGGGTAGGCGGTTATCCAGGTTTCTTGGTGATCCTGGTGTGGGATGCCCCGTCCCTCTAGGCTTATGGTCTGCTTCTGGCAGGGTTCCCCCCCTTCCGGGTCCCTTATTCCCCTCCGGGGGAGGGGGGGGGTTGCCTGGCCTGGATGATATTTCGTTTTCCCCAGCTTGTGTCCCTGTGTGGTTAGTGTGTTTTTACTGTGTGTGTGAGGGGCAGACTGCCTTTACTGGCATACCAGGGACTGGTGGCAGCCTGGGGGAGCTTCTCCCCCTCAGGCTGCGTTCGGGAAGGGGGCGGGGCTACCCTTCTTTGGCGCGATTGCTGTGCTCGTTTCTAGGGGTCCGCGTTGCTGGGAGGGGGGCGTGGCCTCGGCAAACGCACGTTCTGCGCTGGCCCGCCCTCCCCCTGCTCTCCCTCCTCATGCACAAGGCTTCGTGGGGGCCATCTTCTTGAGCAGGCCAGGTTGCTTATGCGTAATTCCCTGCGGTCTTGCGACTGACCACAAAAATTCACCATATGGAGGCTCCGCAGGATACTGGGCTCGGGATCCCTCTGGGACAATCCGGGCCATGTGTGGGGTGTGGGGAATCCCTTACGGGGGAGAATGTGCTGATCTGTATACCATGCGCACAAAAGGCCATAACGCGGCAGTCTGGTACCCAGCCTTCTGGGTCGGCTCCTCCCGCTTCATCGCCTTCCCCTCCCCACCTTATCCGTACCCCAAGTGACATTGGTACCAGTGGGGAGTCGCTTTCTGATGTTTGGGCTAGGTTGGCCAGCATCGAGAAAATTATTGCTAGCACGGGGGGCAAGAAGGCCCAGGCTAAAAAGAGACATTTGTCGTCGGCCCAGCCATTGTGGGATGTTGAAGACGAGTCCGCTAATTTGTCAGATTATTCCCCGTTAGAGGAAGGGGAATTGTATTAGGAAACAGAGGCTGACTATGTTCAGTCTGGGAATTCCAATGTCGGGCAGGTGCTGGGGGATGCCGTAGATACGGCCTCTGTTTTGTCACATTTATTGGAGGTGTTGGATATTGAACCGCCTGAGGCGCCCCCTCTTAAGAAGGGGGAATTTTTTGGGGCCTGCAAGCCCCGTCTGGAATTCCCTACCCAGGGTCATTTTGATGAGCTGATCCTTAGAGAATGGGAGAGGCCCAGTCGGCTTCCTGGTGTGCCTCAGGGATGGGATAAGAAATATCCTTTTCTGGTGGAGGGGGTTAAGCGCTGGTCTTCTCCTCCCGAGGTCGACGCGCTTGTTTTAGGTTTGACCAACTCTTCTGTGCTGAACACCCCTGACGCCACTTCCCTTAAGGATGGCGAGGATAAGCGCCTTGATCAGATGGCGTGCCACGCATTTGCCAACGTTGACACGGCCCTGCGGCTTGTTAGTGCATCTGCCCTGGTGTCCCTTGCTACCAGGTTTCTTATCAGGGACTGGCTGAATAACGCTCAGTTTGATCCAGCTGGCGCTGAGTTCGCTATCCTTAAGAAATGCGAATTGTTCATGGATTTTGTCATGGCTGCGATGGAAGACTCTATTGTCGTGTGTAGTAGGCCTTACTGGTGGCTATGTGCAGATTGGTCTGGCTCCGCCAGTGGACAGCGGACGTTGGGGCCAAGAAGTCGCTCACAGCTCTTCCCTTGGGTTCGCGGCTGTTTGGAGATAAATTGGATGCTGTTGTTAAAGGAGGTAAGTTACCTCAGCGGAGGAAACAGCGCTGCCCCTTTCGGGGGCGGGCTCGTTCACTCCTTCCTTTCGAGGGGCCAGAGCGACTAGGGGTTTGGCCTTCTCGGGTATCAGGGGCTCGTCCTGGAACAGAGGCAGAGGTCGGGCACGTCCCGCGCCTGCCTGGGGTTCCAAGCCCAAGCCTGCCGTTAAACCGGCTCAGCAATGAAGGGGCGCCCTCACCCGCAAGGGTGGGGGGACGGCTGCGGCTCTTCTTCCAGGTCTGGGCCCGGGAGGTCACAGACAATTGGATCTTGGAAGTGGTCTCCTCCGGGTACAAACTGGAGTTCGAGTACTGGCCGCCCCCAAGATTTTTAAGGTCTCGGGTGCCCTCGGACCCTCAGGCTGCACAGGGGCTCCTGTTAGCAGTAAAGAAAACCTTCTGGACATGGGGGTTATATGCCCGGTGCCTCTGTCAGAGAGAGGCAGGGGTTTCTACTCCAGCCTTTTCACGGTTCCCAAAAAGGAGGGTTCTCAACAGATTTATCAGAGCCAAAAAGTTCCGTATGGAGACTCTGCGCTCGGCTATCAATTCCCTTCGCCAAGGGGATTTTATGACATCCATAGACATCAAGGATGCGTATCTGCATGTTCCGATTTTTCAGGCACATCAGAGATTCCTTCGGTTTGCGGTGGAGGATCAACATTATCAGTTTGTAGCTCTTCCCTTCGGTCTGACCTTGGCACCGAGGGTTTTCACCAAGGTTTTGGCGGGCATAATGGCTCTGCTCAGATCTCAGGGCATTCGCATTGTGCCTTATCTGGACGATCTGTTGATATCAGCTTCTTCCCTCCATCAGGCGGAGCTGGACACCAACCAGGTGGTGTCGACCCTGGAAAGGTTCGGGTGGGTGATCAACCGCACCAAGTCTTCTCTCTCCCCGTCTCGTGTGATTTCATTTCTGGGCATGAATTTGGATACCATTCGGGCCAGAGTGTTTCTGCCCCAGTCCAAGGTGCAGGGGATTCAGGGCCTGATCCGCCTTTTTCTGGACAGTCCTTGTCCCTCTATATGACAGGGGATGAAACTGGTGGGTTTGATGGTATCCTCCTTCGAGGCGGTGCCGTTTGCACAGTTTCACATGCGATCTCTTCAACTTCACCTATTGACGTATTGGGACAGGTGCCCTCAGTCATTGGATCAACCTTTCAGGATGTCTCCCAGGGTTCGGCAGTCCTTTCGGTGGTAGCTGGACTCAAGCAATCGGGTGAAGGGCAGATCCTTTCTGATCCCTTGTTGGGAGACGGTTACCACGGATGCCAGCCTGTCGGGCTGGGGAGGTTATTGGAAGAGTCATCAGTTCAGCGGGGTGTGGGGTCCCCAGGAGGCTCACACCCCCATCAATGTCTTGGAGCTCAGAGCCGTTCGATTGGTTCTGGCTCGGCTGACCCCACATTTACGGGGTCTTCCGGTTCTGGTTCGTTCGGACAACCGAACGGCAGTAGCTTACATAAATCACCAAGGAGGGACTCGCAGCAGGAGTGCCCTCAGGGAAGTCTCTCTGATCCTGCACTGGGCGGAGAGCAATGTTCCTTGCCTTTCGGCAGTCTACATTCCGGGAGTGGAAAACACGGAGGCGGATTCCCTGAGCAGGGGATCCTCTTGCCACGGAGAGTGGTCTCTCAATCCCGAGGTTTTTCTAGATCTTTGCCGCAAGTGGGGGATCTCTTTGCCTCGAGGCACAATCACAAACTTCCGGCCTTTGTGTCTCTTTCTCAGGATCCTCTGTCTCTGGCAGTGGATGCCTTGTCACTAGCTTGGAAGGAGTTGGGGTTTTCTGTACCTGTTTCCACCCGTCTCCATGCTGGGCAAGGTAGTTCGCAAACTGGTTCTAGAAGGGGCACCAGCGATTCTGGTGGCTCCAATGTGGCCAAGAAGGGTTTGGTACGCAGACGTCGTAAGGATGGCCGTAGACCAGTACCAGCTTCCCTTGTTGCCAGACCTGCTATCTCAGGGTCATCTACTTTACCCCAATTTACAAACGCTGGCTTTGAATGCTTGGCTGCTGAAACTTCATCTTGAAGGAGGAAGGTTTATCTGAGGCTGTTGTTCAGACCCTGATTAGGGCTAGGAAGCGGTCCTCTTCTGGCATTTATTATAGGACTTGGAGGTCCTATATTGATTGGTGTGAGGCCAGGGCCTTGCCTTGCAGGGTTTTTTCTATACCCAGGATTTTAGAGTTTCTTCAGCATAATCTGGATCTTGGGTTCCAGCTTAGTACTTTGAAAGGACAGGTTTCTGCTCTGTCGGTTTTCTTCCAGAGTTCTTTTGCTTTACACCCGCTGGTTAAGACCTTTTTTCAAGGGGTGGCGCATGTGCGGCCCCCTCGGAAGGCTGTAGTTCCTGGTTGGGATTTTAATTTGGTTCTTTCGGCTCTGCAGGGTCCTCCTTTTGAGCCGCTACAGAATATTGCTCTTTCGGTTCTCACTCAGAAGGTTGCCTTCTTGGTGGCTATTACATCTGTTCAGCGTGTCTCTGAGTTGGCGGCCCTGTCGATTCAGGCCCCTTACTTTGAGAGACACCAGGATAAGGTGGTTTTTCGTTTTAAGCCGGATTTCCTTCCTAAGGTGGTGTCTGCTTTCCACCTCAATCAGGATATTGTTCTCCCTTCCTTGTGTCCTAAGCCTAACAATGACAAGGAGAGGGTTCTGCACAATTTGGACGTTGTTCGCTGTGTGAAGTACTATTTGGTGACTACTTCTTCCTTCCGCAGGACGGATGCTTTTTTCGTGGTGCCCTGCGGACCCAGGAAAGGTTTGGCACCTGCTAAGTCTACGATTAGCAAATGATTCGTCAGGCCATTGTTGGGGCCTATTCTGCTAAGGGGAGGACTCCTCCTTTTAGGGTCACTGCGCACTCTACTCGTGAGGTCAGTGCGTCCTGGGCTTTTCAGCACCAGGCTTCTGTTGAACAAATTTGTAAGGCTGCTATTTGGTCTTCCGTTCATGCTTTTTCCAAGTTTTACAAGGTTGATGTGCGGGCTTCAGCGGATGCTGTTTTTGGCCGCAAGGTTTTGCAAGCTGCAGTGGTTTGAGTTGGTACATTCTTTACTGTTTCTGGTTCCCACCCATGACGGACACTGCTATTGGATGTCCCAGATGTCATGAAGACCGAAGTGGAGTGTATGGCACACTTAGAATAATACCGTTTTGTGAGTACTCACCTTTAAAACGGGTATTATGAGTGTGCCATACACTCCACTTCGCCCCACCCCTTTTTTTCAGGTATTCTGGGGCTTTTATATGGTGAACCATTGGTTTTGATTGTTAAGGTTATATTTGGTTTTTCCTGGTCCCTTCACTGCTTTTATACACTGGGGAATTGGTGGGAGGTCCCAGGTAGTTATGGACCGGGAGGGGCTTTCTTTTTTTGCATATTTATCTCTGCAGAAGTTCGCCCTCTACTGGAGATTACCCCAGATGTCATGAAGACCGAAGTGGAGTGTATGGCACACTCATAATACCCATTTTAAAGGTGAGTACTCACAAAACGGTATTATTGCCTGCGGCCTCTCCTGAACCCCCGCGGCTGCACTCACCCCCAGTAAGGGGGAAGCCAGCAGGGGGTCCCAAGTCGATTTGGCATACCAGGTGGCCAGCCTTGAGAAACAGATCTCTCGCACGGCTCCTAAGAAGGCCTCGAGCATGAGGCGGCACCTCAAGGCCGTTTATTCTGAATATGATGATGATTTGTTTGGAGGCCCGGGCTCCGTGGAGGAAGGCGAGTTGCATGAGGACTCCATCTCCACTATAGATTATTCTGCGGGCTATGACAGCGGGCCTGGTTCTTCCTTGGACGAGGACACGTAGCTTCCTGATGATACGGAGAAGTTGTTGGCTTCTGTTTTTGAGACGCTGCACATTGTTCCTCCTAGTGCGGCTAAGAGGAAGCAGGGTGATTTGTTTAGACCTGAAAGAGGCGGGTCTTTCCGGAGCAGCCCCATTTTTCTAATCTGATTTTCAAAGAATGGGAAAGGCCTAACAAGTTGCCGTCGGTGCCCAAGGGCCTGGACAGAAGGTATCTCTTTCCTGATGAGCTGGTCTGGCTATGGTCCCAGCCCCCCGAGGTGGATGCCCCCGTGTCGGGTCTGTCCAATACTACGGTCATGCCTTCACCCGATACTGCTTCCCTACGTGATCCAGCTGACAAGTGCATGGATCAGCTGGTCTGCCATGCCTTCACCTTTGCCGGTGCTTGGTTCTGTCCTGTGTGTGCCGCGGCTATTGTCTCCCTGGCCATCAGAATAAAGGTGAGACGTCTTGTTGACATTGCTAAGTCTCGCAAGCGGGCGGAGGAGTATAAGGAACTCAAGGCTTGCGTGGAGTTGATTGCCTTCGTTTTCTCTGCTATGGATGATGGTGTCCGGCTCGGTGCCAGGGTCTCGGCTCTGCTGGTTGCGCTTCGCCGCTCGCTCTGGTTGCGGCAATGGTCGGCTGATGCCGCGGCAAAAAAGTCGCTCACTAGTATCCCCTTCGTGGGCCACAGATTTTTCGGGGAGCGTCTGGACCTCCTGGTCAAGGACGGAAGACTCCCTCAGCGATGAAAGCCTGCGCGGCCTTTTCGAGTTTCGTCTGCCTATTGCTCCTTTCGAGGAGAAAGAGGCTCTTCATTTTCAGGTACTCACAGAGATTCCTGGGGATGAGGTAGGTACCGCGGGCGACCCAATCCCCCCTGGGGATCCAAGGCCCTCAGGAATGAGGAGGCGACCTCACCCATTCGGGTGGGCTGACAGCTTCTGCTATTTGCTCATGTCCGGAGACAGCACGTCTCGGATCGGTGGATTCAGGAGGTGGTTTCCTCCGGTTGCAAAATAGAGCTGGCAGTTTGGCCGACCTCAAGATTTCTTCGGTCACGGATATCCCAGAACCCATTGGCGGCACCGGCCTGCGAATGGCCGTCCAACACCTTCTACGGTGTGATTTGTTCCGTGCCTCGTCAGGAACGGGGTCAAGGTTTCTACTCCAATCTGTTCACAGTGCCCAAGAAGGACAGAACACTGAGACCTATCCTGGACCTGAAGGGTCTCAACAGGTTTGTCAGAGTCAGACATTTCCGCATGGAGACCTTACGGTCCGTGTTGAGTTCGTTTCGGCCCGGCGACTTCATGACCATGGTAGACATCAAGGATGCTTATCTGCACATTTTCCTCGGGCATCAGAAGCTCCTCAGCCCACCCGTGGGTTCACCAAGGTGCTGGCAGGCATCATGGCTATCCCGAGGAACCAGGGCATCCACGTGCTTCCATATCCGGACGATTTGCTGATTGCGGCTCAGTCCCTTCAGCAGGCCGAGAGTGACACCCGGATGGTATTATCCACTCTCGAGGAATTCGGATGGGTAATCAATTACCCCAAGTCTTCTATCACTCCCTCAATGGTGAGGTCCTTTCTGGGCATGATGTTGGACACCTCTCAGGTCAAGGTATTCCTGACGCAGGTGCTGGCCTTACTGTCTTGTCAGCGGCCATCGATCCGTCTGGGGATGAAACTGGTGGGCCTAATGGTGTCATGCTTCGAGGCGGTCCCCTTCGCCCAGTTCCACATGAGACCTCTTCAGTTGAACCTGTTGACTGGCTGGGACCGGACGCAGGAGTCCCTGGAACAGGAATTTTCACTGTCGCCCCTGGCCAGACAGTCCCTCTTGTGGTGGTTGGACCCCAGAAATCTGTTGGTGGGCAAGTCCTTTCTGACTCCCCGGTGGGAGATTGTTACCACGGATGCCAGTCTGACCGGCTGGGGAGGTTTTTGGAGTCAGAGTCAGTGGGGGCCGCAGGAGGCCCACTTGCCCATCAATCTCCTGGAGCTGAGAGCGATATGTTTGGTTCTTCTTCTCTTGACTCCCCTCTTAAGGGGCTGTGCGATCCAGGTTCGCTCAGACAATCAGACGGCTGTCGCCTACATCAATGACCAGGGAGGGAGCAAGCAAGCCCTCCAGGAGGTGACCCATATTCTGACTTGGGCAGAGGAGAATGTTCCCTGCATCTCGGCGGTGTACATTCCCGGGGTAGAAAACCAGGAGGCAGATTCCTTGAGCAGGAGTGCCTCTAGTCTGGAGGGATGGTCTCTCAGCAACAAGATCTTTCACGCCCTGTGTCTCCATTGGGGTCATCCGGGTGTGGACTTGTTTGCGTCCAGACACAATCACAAGCTCTCGAGGTTCGTCTCCCTGTCAAGAGATCCTCTGGCATTCGCCACAGATGCTCTGGCCATTCCTTGGACGGAGTTCAGGTTCCTTTATGTGTCCCTCCGTTTCCACTCCTGGGCTGAGTGCTGCGCAAGATAGCCCAGGAGGGGATACCAACCATCCTGGTTGCCCCTCGCTGGCCGAGACTGAGTTGGTTCGCGGACATAGTTCAGATATCGGTAGATCGCTACATCATGCCCGACGACCCAGGGCTTCTCACTCAGGGGTCGCTGCGGCACCCCAGTTTACAGACGCTGGCTTTGACAGCCTGGCTATTGAAACCTCAATCCTGACGGAGAAGGGGCTGTCGACCACAGTTGTGCAGACCATGATTCAGGCTTGGAAGAAGTCTTCTTCCATGATATACTACAGGGTTTGGCACGCTTACATTGTTTGGTGTGAATCCAAGGGTTTCCCTTGTCGCACTTTTTCTATATCTAGGATTTTGGAGTTTTTACAACATGACTTAGACTTGGGTCTCCAGGCATCTGTTGAACAAGTTTGTAAGGCTGCCACTTGGACTTCAGTTCATACCTTTACAAAGTTTTACAAGGTTGATGTTAGGGCCTCAGCTGACGCTATTTGTGGCCGAAAGGTGCTTCAGGCGGTAGCGAAATGAACTACATGCTGTTCCGCACCGGGGATCCCGCCCTAATGAACTCTGCTTTTGGATGTCCCAATTGTCATCACTTCTGGGATGACCTGGACTGGATATAGTGAAAAATACAATTCTGTGAAACTCACCTGTAGAATTGTTTTTGAATATATCCAGTCCAGGTCGTCCCACCCCGCCCTTGGTTCTTTATCTCTTGTTTGCCTGTTATGGTGATTTACATTTTTATATTGGAGCTTTGTCCTTAAGTTCTTTGTCGGAGAGAGTACATGCTGACGCTATGTGAATTCACATGGCTTATTTGCCTCCCGGCCTGTCTCCTATTACTGCTGTTTAAACACTGGGGATCATAGTGAGACACCTGACTTTATAGGGGGCCGGGTGGAGCGCTTTTGATCTTGCAGTCGAGCGCCACCTGGAGGTGGATAACCCAACTGTCATCACTTCTGGGACGACCTGGGCTGGATATATTCAAAAACAATTCTACAGGCGAGTTTCACAGAATTGTATTTTTTTGATCTTCTTCCATTCTAATAAAAACTAAAAGAAAACAGTTTGGGATGTAAGGGAACTTTCTAGTACATTGTAATCCATATTTCATCATTTCTGTTCCTCAGAGAAGAATGGATAAAAGCCATCCAGGCAGTAGCTGACAGCCTTAAAAAACAGGAGGAAGAAATGATGGACTTCAGGTCCGGCTCTCCGAGCGATAATTCCGGTGCAGAGGAAATGGAGGTCTCCATTTCAAAACCGAAGCACAAAGTAGTAAGTCAGTCTGGGTGCACCTTCACCAACAATGTTCTGTCGATTTTTTTTTTGCACTTACTGTTCGCGGTTGCTCTCATTTTAGATTCCTTTAATTAAAAATGTCTGATTCATGTCCCTGTTCAAGCAGAAGAAAAGAACAACTTTGTCCCCCTTAAGCTGAACGGTCCTTGTCCTGTAGTATATAACTAACTGTCTGCCAGGAATGAGTTCCCACACTGGCAACCTCCTATATCTATCACGATCATTGACCACACCGACTCCAGTCACTGCAATTAGGGGTCTTCCAGGCATTGGCACATCCTGTCCATTAAAATGAATAGATAGATCAGCTACAGGGGACAAAATGTGAGTATGTGTGTCTTATGTTTTTCTCCTAGGACTGTCCCTTTATAGCAATACTGCAGGCAAAGGTACAATTTTTGCACCATTGTGTCGGGCTACGCTGTCCTAAACTGTTTTCTGTTTTTAAATTGAAGCAAACGTGGCCAAGATATCGAGGTTTACAGGTTCAGCCAATGACATTCTCATTTTCATCCCGCCCCCCATTCAGTGCAGCAGAGCGGGACAGGATTGCTGGTCCCTCCCTCCTCCCATCTCTTCCTCCGCCTCCAGATTCATCACATTGCTGATTATTATGCAGCATCACAGATCCAAGGGCCACGCCCACTTTTTCAGAAGAGAAATTATGAGCTGAAAACCTCTATCTCAGCCATTTCTTCTTCAATTTAAGAACAGTTTAGGACAGTGCCAAATGTAACCCGATGCAATAGTGTAACACTTACCTTTGCCTGCAGTAGCGCTTTAAGCTTTTGCTAATTTAAATAAACGCTAGGAGTGTAAGGATGGCTATACCCCGTCTGATGAAGGGGAGCTCTTTTCTGATTCAGGCTCATCTGATGACAGACCAAGGGGTCATGACGATTCCGGCTCTGACCCCTGGACCCCGGATTACACTGACAGATTATTGACCCAGATTTTTGAGGTTCTGTCCATCTCTCTCCCTGTTGCGGCTTCCAGGCAAAGAGGGGAGCTTTTCCATACAGCAAAATCACGTTTGGAATTTCCCGAGCAGGCGCATTTCCATAACCTTGTGCTCAAGGAATGGGAGCGCCCCAGTAAACCTCCCAGGGTTCCAAAGAGTTGGGATAGGAAGTATCCCATTCCTGCTGAGGTGGTTAAATGTTGGTCATCCACACCCCCCCCCCCCGAGGTGGATGCCCCGATCCTAGGGCTATCTAACACCTCTGTCATGCATTCCCCTGACTCTACTACCCTGCTGGATGCTGAGGACCAGCGCATTGACCAGCTGGCATCCCACGCCATTGCATGGGCAGGGACGGCGCTGCGCCCGGTCTGTGCCTCTGCCATTACTGCTGTGGCCACTAGAACCCTTATCAGAAATATGCTTGATAGTGCCCCTGATGATTTGCCTTGTGAGGTGTTTAATGCACTCTCCAGTTGTGATGTTTTTGTAAATTTTGTCCTCTCAGCATTGGATGACACCATCAGAATGTGTGCCAGAACTTCTGCCCTTGTGGTGGCTATACGCCGCTCGGTTTGGGTGCGCCAGTGGGCTGCTGACAACGCTGCCAAGAAGGCCCTCACTGGGTTTCCCTTTAAAGGACTGCGCCTCTTTGGGGACCGCCTGGACCTTTTTGCTAAGGCAGACAGGTTACCCCAGCGCAGGCGGCAATCTCGGCCCTTTCGGGGTCAGGGTTCCTTCTCCTCCCCTTACCGTGGTGCAAGACAGGGAAGGGGGGTTTCCTTTCCTGGGGCCCGGGGAGATTTCTGGGGTAGAGGCAGAGGACGTGGACGTCCTGGCTTCTCCTAGAGTCCCAAAGCAAAATCCTCTCCCAAGTCCCCTCAGGCATGATGGGGCGCCCTCACCCATCCAGGTGGGGGGACGGCTGCAGCACTTCGCTCACGTCTGGAGGCTTCATGTCTCATACCGGTGGATTCAGGAGGTAATGTCCTCCGGTTACAAGTTAGAGTTTGCTGCCGATCCCCCTCCAAGATTCATCAGATCCCGGATTCCCCCCTGTGTCAGCTCAGGAGCTAGTGCAAGCAGTGCAAGGCCTCCTGGAGCTGGGGGTCATCTGCCAGGTCCCCTTAAGAGAAAAAGGCAAGGGCTTTTATTCCAACCTATTCACAGTACCCAAAAAAGATGGTTCAGTCAGGCCCATCCTGGAGTTGAAGATCCTCGACAAGTTTGTCAGGGGCAGGCGCTTTCGCATGGAAACTCTGCTCTCTGCCATCAGTTCCCTGCGCCAAGGGGATTTCATGACTTCTGTGGACATCAAAGATGCTTATCTTCATATTCCTGTGTTCCCAGGTCATCAAAGTTTCATCAGGTTCGCTCTGATGGATCAACACTACCAATTTGTGGCCTTGCCCTTCGGCCTCACTTCAGCTCCCAGGGTGTTCACCAAGGTGCTGGCTGGCGTAATGTCTCTGCTCAGATGTCAGGTCGTCCGCATGCTTCCCTATCTGGACGACATCCTCATCACTTCCCAGTCTCTACATCAGGCAGAGTTGGATACTCAACTGGTGGTGTCCACTCTGGAGTCATTTGGATGGGTGATCAACCACCCCAAGTCCTCACTGTCCCCTTCCTTGTTAACTACATTCCTAGGAATGAATCTGGATACAGTTCAGGCAAGGATCTTCCTTCCTCAACAGAAGGTGGACAGTCTGATTGCACAGGCTCAGTCCCTCCTAGCTTGTCCCCATCCCTCCATAAGGCAGGGGATGCAGCTGGTGGGCCTGATGGTGGCATGCTTCGAAGCGGTCCCTTATGCTCAGTTCCACTTGGGGCCCCTGCAACTTCACCTATTGTTAGTATGGGACAAGGACCCAGCGTCCCTGGACAGGGTCTGTGTGCTCTCCCCCCTGGTCAGGAGGTCCCTCTCGTGGTGGATGGACTCAAGGAACCTGTTGGGGGGCAGATCCTTTCTTGCCCCTTCCTGGGAGATGGTCACCACGGATTCCAGTCTGTCAGGTTGTGGGGGTTTCTGGAAGTCCCTGCGGTTCCAGGGGAGGTGGGGCCCTCAGGAGGCCCACACACCTATCAATGTCTTGGAACTGCGGGCGATCAGGCTAGTTCTGGCTCACTTGACTACTCACCTTCAGGGCCTGCCTGTTCAGGTGCGCTCGGACAACCAGACGGCAGTTGCCTACATCAATCATCAGGGAGGGACCCGGAGCAAGGGGGCCCTCCAGGAAGTGTCTCTGATCCTGACTTGGGCGGAGGCCAATGTCCCCTGCATATCAGCTGTGTACATCCCGGGGGTGGAAAATCACCTGGCGGACTCTCTGAGCAGGGGGACCTCTCGTCAGGGAGAATGGTCCCTATGCAGCAGGGTGTTTCAATCTCTGTGTCACCGTTGGGGCCAACCAGATGTGGATCTGTTTGCGTCCTGCCACAATCACAAGCTCACAGCCTTTGTCTCTCTGTCCCAGGATCCTCTGGCCTTGACCTCGGATGCGCTAGCAATGTCATGGCAGGACTTTCAGTTCCTGTATGTCTTCCCTCCAATCCCCCTGCTGGGCAGGGTTCTGTGCAAGATTGCTCTGGAAAGGGTGCCAGCAATTCTGGTGGCCCGCAGGTGTCCAAGAAGAGGGTGGTCCGCACACGTGGTACAGCTGGTGGTAGATCAGTACGCTCTGCCCTTGGTGCCAGATCTGCTCACTCAGGGCTCACTACGCCATCCCAATTTACAAACTCTGGCTTTGACGGCTTTGCTGCTGAAACCTCCATCTTGATGGAGAAGGGGCTGTCTTCCTCGGTTGTGGATACTTTGATTAAAGCTAGGAAGAAGTCTTCCTCTTCCATTTATTCTTAGTGTACAGTACGTCCTGCTCCAGATAGATTACTTACACTTAGGTTATCCTCCGCCTGATGGCTCTGCACTGCAGAGACATGTAAATCAGGCTCCTCCCGGCCCCTCGAATACCCGGGGACCTCCCACAAATCCCCAGATTTCTCTGCAGTGCTTACTGCGAAGACATGAAATTATCACTCTGTCGCAGGTGAGCGGGGCTATTAGCCTGCCGCCCTGTTGGACTATTCCCACCCGTCCTTCGTGTGATGTGCCTCCCATCCTGGGCTGCGCTGGTCGGGTGAAGGTAAGCGGCACCATGTGTGCTTATGGAGCGCTGCTCCACCGCAGTCCCCCACCAAAGGGTAGGCCGTATAGGCTGATGGTGAGCCTTTATGGGATGCCCCTCCCGCGTTATTGTCCCATGCCCCGGTAGCTGTGGGCCCTGTACAAAGGGCCACCATCCTCCCTCATTCTCCCTGTAGCCTTCGGGGGGGAAAGAAAGGGGGGGGTGTGGATGTCAGTGTATCGTGATTACGTGCATATGGCTTTTTGTAATGTCTGTTTGGACTAGTGTATGTGGTGTCAACCGCCGCGCTGACTTGTCTTTTTACACTTGCAAATGCCCCCGCCGTGTGCGCCTTTTCCTTCATTTGGATGTTGCGTGCCGGGCGGCGGCGTTACCTCAGACGCTTCTGCGTCCTCATTGACTGCTTGTCGGTTGGACTTCGCGCTATTCAGGGGGGCGGGGCCTTGCCTGGCGCGCCCCGCGTCACGGCTCGCTCTGGCCCGCCCTTCGAGGTACTTGGCGCCATGTTGTCTGGTCGCGCGCGCGCGTGTGACGTTCTTACCGTGGTCCGTAAGTGCCCTCGCGGGCGGCTTTATACTCATTGTAGTGTGTTTTCGGTTCTGACACCCTTTTCTTCTCATTGTGTCTTTCAGACGGGTGAATCCATTGGCTTCTCCCGGCCCGGTGTAATTGATAGTCGGGCCTTGTAAAATTACTCCCACTTCCCTAGTGGGTCATTGGGGCATCCAGGGTTGCTTTATAGCGTCAATCCCTACTGGCATATAATCACCATATGGAGGCATCTCAGGATAATGTGACCGGGGTCCCTTTGGGACAAGACCGGCTGTGTATGGCGTGTGGACAACCTCATGCTGATGCTGACAAGGCACGGGTCTGCGTACCCTGTGCTGAGCAAGCGCTGGCTTTGCAATCTGGCCTGCCAGTGGCTGCACCTCGTTTCACTTCACCTACTCCCCCAAGCTTAAATCTCCTGCTGAGTTGCATACAAGTGGGGATTCTCAGCCTGATGTGTCTTCTAGACTACCTACTGCTTAACAGATTATTGCGAGGTCCTTAGCGCGTAAGGGCCCTGGTAAGAAGCGGCACCTGACGCCTTATGATACTGTTTTCCCTATGGGATCTCAGGAGTTTATGAATCTGTGTGGCTATACCCCTTCTGATGAAGGAGAGCTCTTTTCTGACTCAGGCTCATCTGATGAGAGACCAAGGGGTCATGACGATTCTGGATCTGACCCCTGGTCCCCGGATGACACTGACAGATTATTGACCCAGATCTTTGAGGTTCTATCTATCTCTCTCCCTGGTGAGGCTCCCAGGCAAAGAGGGGAGCGTTTCCATACAGCATCATCACGTTTGGAATTTCTAGAGCAGGCACATTTCCATTCCCTTGTGCTCAAGGAATGGGAGTGCCCCAGTAAACTTCCCGGGGTTCCAAGGGATTGGGATAGGAAGTATCCTTTTCCACCTGAGGTGGTGAAATGTTGGTCACCCCCCCCCCACCCCCCCCCCTTCCCGAGGTGGATGTCCCGATAATAGGGCTATCTAACACCCCTGTCATGCATCCCCCTGATTCTACTAACCTGCGGGATGCTGAGGACCGGCGCATTGAATTGCTGGCCTCCCACGCCTTTGCATGTGCGGGGACGGCGCTGCGCCCGGTCTGTGCCTCTGCCATTACTGCTGTGGCCACTAGAACCCTCATCAGAAATATGCTTGATAGTGCCCCTGATGATCTCCCTTGTGAGTTGTTTAATGCACTCTCCAGTTGTGATGTGTTTGTAAATTTTGTCCTAGTAGCTTTGGATGACACCATCAGAATGTGTGCAAGAACTTCTGCCCTCGTGGTGGCTATACGTCGCTTGGTCTGGCTGCGACAGTGGGGTGCTGACAATGCTGCGAAGAAGGCCCTTACTGGGCTTCCCTTTAAGGGGCTACGCCTGTTTGGGCCCCGTCTAGACCTGTTTGGTAAGAGAGGTAAGTTACCCCAGCGCAGACGGCTGTCTCGGCCCCTTCGGGGCCAGGGCCCCCCTTCTACCCCCTACCATGGTGTTAAACAGGAACCAGGGGTTTCCTTTGCGGGGCCTCGCGCAGATTCCTGTCCCAGGAGCAGAAGACAACACCCTGGCTCCTCCGGGGGGCTAAGTCCAAATCCTCTCCCAAGTCCCCTCAAGCATGATGGGGCGCCCTCGCTCGTCAGGGTGAGGGGACGGCTGCAGCACCTTGCTCAAATCTGGAGGCATCACGCCTCAGACCGGTGGATTCAGGAGGTAGTGTCCTCCGGCTACAAGATGGTGTTTGCTGTGCGGCCTCCCCTAAGATTATCAGGTCCCAGGTACTCCTGGTCCCTGCCTCTGCTCAGGTGTTGGCGCAGGCCATGCAAGGCCTGCTGGGTCCGAGGGTCATTTACAGTTTTCCCTTAAAAGACAGAGGCAAGGGACTCTATACCAACCTTTTCACAGTTCCCAAAAAAGATAGGTCAATCAGGCGCATTCTGGATTTACAAATTGTCAAGTACAGGCACTTTCCTCATGGAAACTCTGCGCTCGGCCATCTGCTCCTTGCGCCCCGGGGGCTTCATGGCGTCTGTGGATATCAATGATGCTTTCTTTCACATCCCTGTGTTTTCAGGACACCAAGGTTCCTCAGATTCGCGTTGGAAGATCAACACTGCCAATTTGAGGCCTTGCCATCTGGCCTCTGTTCAGCTCCCAGAGTGCTCACCAAGGTGCTGACGGGGGTGAGACCAAGGGGCGTCCGCGTGCTACCACTACCTGGACGTCCTCATCACTTCCCAGTCTCTACATCTGGCAAGTTGGATACTCAGCTGGTGGTGTCCATTCTGGAGTCATTTGGATGGGTGATCAACCACCCCAAGTCCTCACTGTCCCCTTCCTTGGTAACTTCATCCCTACTAATGAATCTGGACACAGTTCAGGCAAGGATATTCCTTCCTCAGCAGATGGTGGACAATCTGCTTGCACAAGCTCAGTCCCTCCTAGCTGTCCCTGTCCTTCCACCAGGCAGGGAATGCGGCTGGTGGGCCTGATGGTGGCGTGCTTGGAAGCGGTCTTTTATGCTCAGTCCCACTTGGGGCTTCTGCAACTTCTCCTATTGTCTGTATGGGACAAGGACCCAGCATCCCTGGACAGGGTCGGTGTGCTTTCCGCCTGGTAAGGAGGTCCCTCTTGTAGTGGATGGACTCAAGTAACCTGTTGGGGGGCTGATCCCTTCTTGCCCCTTCCTGGGAGACGGTCACCACGGATGCCTGTCTATCAGGTTGGGGGGGGGGGGGGGGGTTCCGGAAGTCCCTGCGTTTCCAGGGGAGGTGGGGCCCTTAGGAGGCCCATACACCTATCAATGTCTTGATGCTGTGAGCGATCAGGTTAGTTCTGGCTCGCTTTACTACTCATCTTCAGGGCCTGCCTGTTCAGGGGCACTCGGTCAATCTGACGGCAGTTGCCTACATCAATCATTAGCGAGGGACCCGGAGCAAGAGGGCCCTCCAGGTAGTTTTCTGATCTTGACCTGGGTGGAGGCCAATGTTACCTGCATATCGGAGATATACATTCCGGGAGGGTCCCTCTGCAACAGGGTGTTCCAATCTCTGTGTCACCGCTGGGGCCAACCAGATGTGAATCTGTTTGTGTCCCGTCACAATCACAAGCTCCAGGCCTTTGTCTCCCTGTCCCAGGATCCTCTCACCGTGACCACGGAGGCTTTAGTAATGTCATGGCAGGACATTTAGGTTCTGTATGTTTTTTCTCCATTCCCCCTGCTAGGCAGGGTCCTGTGCAAGTTTGCTCTGGAAGGGGTGCCAGTGATTCTGGTGGCCCCCAGGTGGCCAAGAAGAGTGTGGTTCGCAGACGTGGTGCAGATGGCAGTAGATCAGTGCTTTCTGCCAGGAGTGCCAGATCTGCTCACTCAGGGCCCCTTACGCCATCCCAATTACAAACTCTGGCTGTGACGGCCTGGCTGCTGAAACCTCCATCTTGATGGAGAAGGGCTTGTCTGCCTTGGTGGTTGATTCCATGGTGACGGCTAGGAAGAAGTCTTCTTCTTCCATCTATTACAGGGTATGGCGTACCTACATTTACTGGTGTGAGTCTTGGTCTCTTCCCTGTTGGGTGTTCTCAGTTCCCAGAGTTCTGGAGTTTTACTGCATGGGTTGGAGTCGGGTCTCCAACTCAGTACTTTGAAGGGTCAGGTTTCTATCTTGTCTGTCTTCTTTCAGAAGTCCTTTGTTCAGCATTCCTTGATTAAGACTGCTTTTAGGGGGTTACTCATGTGCGTTCCCCATGACAACCTATGGTCCCTGCTTTGGGATCTGGACTTGGTCTTGCCTGCCTTGCAGGATGTTCCCTTTGATCCTATTCAGGATGCTGCTCTCGCTGTACCTACCCTCACGGTTGTTCTTTCTGGTGGCTATTACATCGGTCGGGCGTGTGTCTGAGCTGGCGGCTCTGTCTATCCAGCCCCCATACTTTGAGAGACATCAGGATAAGGTGGCTGTTTTTTCTGCCTAGGTGGTGTCTGCCTTTCATTTGAATCAAAATCTTGTTCTTCCTTCATTGTGCCCTAATCTTAGCAATGCTAAGGAAAGGGTTTTGCATTCCTTGGATGTGGTCAGGTGTCTGAAGTGTTACCTAGTAATAACTGCGTCCTTCAGGAACACTGATGTTCTTTTTGTGGTCCCTTCTGGTCCTAGGAGGGGCTTGGCTTCTGTTTCTTCTGTCTTCTATCAGCAAAATGGATTTGTCAGGCTGTGATTCAGGCCTATTCTGCTAAGGGGGAGAATCCTCCCTTCCGCCTTATTGCTCATTCTACTCGTGCTATTGGTGCTTCTTGGGCTTTTCAGCACCAGGCTTCTGTTGAACAAGTTTGCAAGGCCGCTACTTGGTCTTCTGTTCATACCTTTTCAATGTTTTACAAGGTTGATGTTAAGGCCTCTGCTGATGCTGTTTTTGGCTGCAAGGCATCCCACCCTACTTTATGGACACTGCTATTGGATGTCCCAAGTGTAAGTAATCTATCTGGAGCAGGACGTACTGTATACAAAGAATAATGCAATTCTGTGAAATACTCACCTGTAGAATTGGTATTATAAGTATACAGTACGTCCTGCTCCACCCCACCCTGGTTTTTGCATTATTCTGGATCCCCTGTATGGTGATTGTTATCATTGTTATAAGTTACCAGTTTTTGGGTGGTTAAATTCTCCCGGCTTCTTGTTCACTGCTTTTCAATGCTGGGGATTTGTGGGAGGTCCCCGGGTATTTGAGGGGCCGGGAGAAGCCTGTTTTACATGTCTCTGCAGTGCAGCGCCATCTGGCGGAGGATAACCCAAGTGTAAGTAATCTATCTGGAGCAGGACGTACTGTATACTTATAATACACATTCTACAGGTGAGTATTTCACAGAATTGTATTATTACAGGGTTTGGCGTGCCTACATTGACTGGTGTGAGTCTAAGTCTCTTCCCTGTCGTGTGTTCTCTATTCCCAGGATTCTGGAGTTCCTGCAGCATGGGTTGGAGATGGGGCTCCAACTCAGTACTCTGAAGGGTCAGGTTTCTGCCCTGGCTATTTTCTTCCAGAAGCCCTTTGCTCAGCACCCTCTGATCAGGACTTTTTTTCCAGGGGGTCACTCATGTGGGCCCCCACGTAAGCCTATGGTGCCTGTTTGGGATCAGAACTTTGTTCTGTCAGCCTTACAGGGTGCTCCCTTTGAACCTGTGCAGGATGCTGCCTTGGCCATTCTTACGCTCAAGGTTGTATTTCTGGTGGCTATCACTTCTGTCAGGCGTGTGTCTGAGTTGACGGCGCTTTCCATTCAGCCCCCCTACTATGAGAGACACCAGGACAAGGTGGTGTTTTGTTTCAAACCCAACTTTCTGCCTAAGGTAGTGTCTGCTTTTCATTTGAATCAGGATATTGTTCTTCCTTCTTTGTGCCCTAATCCTAGCAATGCTAAGGAGAGTGTTTTGCACTCTTTGAATGTGGTTAGGCGTCTGAAGTACTATCTGGTGGCTACTGCACCTTTCAGGAAAACTGATGCTCTTTTTGTGGTCCCTTCTGGTCCTAGTAAGGGTTTGGCTCCTGCCAAGTCTACTATCAGCAAGTGGATTCGTCAGGCTGTGATTCAGGCCTACTCTGCTAAGGGGAAGAATCCTCCCTTCCGCCTTACTGCTCATTCCACTCGTGCTATTGGTGCCTCTTGGGCTTTTCAGCACCAGGCTTCTGTTGAACAAGTTTGCAAGGCCGCTACTTGGTCTTCTGTTCATACCTTTTCAAAGTTTTACAAGGTTGATGTTAGGGCCTCAGCTGATGCTGCTTTTGGCGGAAAAGGTTCTGCAGGCGGCAGTGATTTAAACTGTCTGCTGCTGATTTTTCTTGGGGATCCCACCCTACTTATGGACACTGCTATTGGATGTCCTAACTGTAAGTATTAGATTTGGAGCAGGATGTACTGTATACTAAGAATATTACAATTCTGTGATTACTCACCTGTAGAATTGGTATTATGAGTATACAGTACGTCCTGCTCCAACCCACTCTTGGTTTGCATTATCTTGGATCCCCTGGTGATTGTTATCCTTGTTATAGTTGATAGTTTGGATTGTTTAATTATCCCGGCTTCTCATTAACTGCTTTTCAATGCTGGGGATTTGTGGGAGGTCTCCGGGTACTTGAGGGGCTGGGAGGAGCCTATTTTCGATGTCTCTGCAGTCCAGCGCCATCTGGCGGAGTATATCCCAACTGTAAGTATTATATTTCGAGCAGGACGTACTGTATACTCATAATACCAATTCTACAGGTGAGTAATCACAGAATTGTATTTTTTTTTTCTCTCTTCAAGTAATACTTGGCCTGGTGGGGTTATTTGTTTTGCACCAGCCCTCGGATGATATTTGTTTTAATGCAGCTTATTGCACATGGGTGTGTGTGTGTGTGTGTGTGTGTGTGTGTGTGTGTGTGTGTGTGTGTATATATATATATATATATATATATGTCACATTTATATTTATTGTATCTTTTCTGTATTGGATAGAATTAGTATCTAGGATATGTGTAACATTATGAATTTAGATTTGTTTTTGATGTGATATTCCCAGTATGGAGGTGATAAGTCTCTGATTTAATTCTTATCAGAGCAAGAGGGCTACCTATTGGTGCAATTGTTTTTAATATACTCTCTATTTGTTTTTTATGTAGTAGACTCACTAAAATAAAAAAATATATTTTAACTATATATTTTGTGCTGTGCCCATTTGTGAAAGGTTTTCTTGTGCCTATGTGGTAGTTTATAGGCCTGGTGGGGTGGGTTGGGAGAGGCCCAGAAGAGTCATTTTAATTAGGGAAATGGGACATTTTCTCACTTTAGGAGAGAGAGTGAGTGAGAAGGACATCAGGGGCATGGCAATGAATGGGTTACTGTTGTATTAAGCAGTTAGGAGGGCCCACTGTACCTTCCAGGAGTTTCTCTACAGTGTAGTGTGGGTGATTTCTTAGACTTCTTTTAGTTGTTTTTTTTTTCGCTTTGCTTATTGCTTGTTTGAAGGGTTTAATCCTTGGTGGGGCGCAAGCTTGTTGCCGAGCTGGCATAAACCTGAGGGAGCTGATTGTGTTTTGTGTTTCGATATCCGCAGACGATGAATGAATTTGAATATCTGAAGCTGCTGGGGAAAGGGACCTTCGGAAAAGTCATTTTAGTCAAAGAGAAAGCGACGGGAAGGTATTATGCCATGAAGATCCTAAAAAAAGAAGTCATTGTTGCCAAGGTAAGTTTCGTGACAGTCTTTGGTTGCTGAATGTAAGGTTATCCTGCCTCTTCACTACTTAAAGTGGACCAAAAACCACATTTTTAACCTGCATTCTCTGAATTGCTCCTCCCATAAGGAGCACATTTTGCTGATATTCTTAGTATACAGTACGTCCTGCTCCAGATAAAATACTTACAATCGGGTTATACTCCGCCTGATGGCGCTGGACTGCAGAGACATCGAAAATAGGCTCCTCCCGGCCCCCTCAAATACCCGGGGACCTCCCACAAATCCCCAGAATTTCTCTGCAGTCTGGCTGCGAAGGACGAGAAATTGGCTCTCTACTCGCAGGTGAGCGGGGTTATTAACCTGCGGCCCTGTAGGACTATTCCCACCCGTTCCACTTTTAATATGCCTCCTAGCCTTGGCTGCGCTGGTCGGATGAAGGTAGGCAGCACCGCTGTTGGTGCTTAGGAGCACTGCTCCACCACAATCCCCCACCAAAGGGTAGGCTGTTCAGGCTTATGGTGAGCCTCTAATAGGGCCCACCGATAGGCCCCTTGCCCCTGCCTATCGGTGGGCCCTATTTAAGTGGCCGCCATCCTCCCTCATTCTCCTTGTAGTCTTCGGGGGAAAAGAGGGGGGGGTGTATGTGTATAGATATGTATGTTATGCAGTCTGTGCTTTCTCTTTTAACATGCCTTTATTCTTGTGTCAGCCACCACGATGACTCGTCTTTACTGCTGTTTAAATTTGCCACCGCCGCGCGCTGACTTGGTTCCGCACTTGGCAGCGGCATTTCCTCAGGCGCTTGTGCGCCATCATTGGCTGTTGGCCGTTCTGGCTTTGCGCTCTTCGGGGGGGCGGGGGGGCAGTCTTTGGCGCATTCCGCGTCATCGCTGTTACTGGCCCGCCCCTCAAGGTATACCGACGCCCTGCTGCCCTATGCGCGACGGACTCCTACCTACCGCGGTCCGTAAGTGCCCTCGCGGGCGGCTTTATTTCCTATCACTTTGGTTACAATGTACTTAAGGTCTTGTCTGCTTATGTCTTTCAGGCGGGACGAACCCTTCTTGGCTTCTCCCTGCCTGTTTTTAGTATATTGCTTATAGGCCTTGTAAAAATTATACTCCCACTTCCCTAGCGGGTTATTGGGGCATCCAGGGTTGCTACATAGCGTTATTCCCTATCGGCGTATAGCGCCGCTATAATCACCATATGGAGGTATTCCAGGATAATGTGACTGGGGTCCCTTCGGGACAAGACCGGCTGTGTGTAGTGTGTGGGCAGCCTCATGCTGACGCTCACAAGGCGTGGGTCTGTGTACCCTGTGCTGAGCAGGTGCTTGCATTGCAATCTGGCCTGCCAGTGGCTGCACCTCGTTTCACTTCGCCTACTCCCCCAAGCTTAAATCTCACTCCTGCTGAGTTGCATACTAGTGGGAATTCTCAGCCTGATGTGTCTTCTAGACTGGCTACTGTTGAACAGATTATTGTGAAGTCCTTAGCGCGTAAGGCCCCTGCTAAGAAGCGGCACTTGACGCCTAATGTTACTGTTTTCCCTATGAGTTTTGGAATCTGTGTGGCTATACCCCATCTGATGAAGGGGAGCTCTTTTCTGATTCAGGCTCATCTGATGAGAGACCAAGGGGTCATGACGATTCTGGCTCTGACCCCTGGACCCCGGCTGACACTGACAGATTATTGACCCAGATTTTTGAGGTTCTATCTATCTCTCTCCCTGTTCAGGCTCCCAGGCAAAGAGGGGAGCTTTTCCATACAGCAAAATCACGTTTGGAATTTCCAGAGCAGGCACATTTCCATAACCTTGTGCTCAAGGAATGGGAGCGCCCCAGTAAACTTCCAGGGGTTCCAAAGAGTTGGGATAGGAAGTATCCCTTTCCTGCTGAGGTGGTTAAATGTTGGTCATCCCCCCCCCCCCCAGGTGGATGCCCCGATCCTAGGGCTATCTAACACCTCTGTCATGCATTCCCCTGATTCTACTACCCTGCGGGATGCCGAAGACCGGCGTATTGATCAGCTGGCATCCCACGCCTTTGCATGTGGGGGGATGGCACTGCGCCCGGTCTGTGCCTCTGCCATTACTACTGTGGCCGTTAGAACCCTTATCAGAAATATGCTTGATAGTGCCGCTGATGATTTGCCTTGTGAGGTGTTTAATGCACTCTCCAGTTGTGATGTTTTTGTAAATTTTGTCCTATCAGCATTGGATGACACCATCAGAATGTGTGCCAGAACTTCTGCCCTCGTGGTGGCTATACGCCGCTCTGTTTGGCTGCGCCAATGGGCTGCTGACAACGCTGCCAAGAAGGCCCTCACTGGTTTTCCCTTTAAAGGACTGCGCCTGTTTGGGGACCGCCAGGTTCTTTTTGCAAAGGGAGGCAGGTTACCCCAGCGCAGGCGGCAATCTCGGCCCTTTCGGGGTCAGGGTTCCTTCTCCTCCTCTTACCGTGGTGCAAGACAGGGAAGGGGGGTTTCTTTCCCTTGGGCCCGGGGATTTTTCTGGGGTAGAGGCAGAGGACGTGGACATCCTGGCTCCTCCTGGGGTCCCAAAGCTAAATCCTCTCCCAAGTCCCCTCAGGCATGATGTGGCGCCCTCACCCATCCGGTCGGGGGGACGGCTGCAGCACTTCGCTCATGTCTGGAGGCTTCATGTCTCATACCGGTGGATTCAGGAGGTAGTGTCCTCCTGTTACAAATTGGAGTTTGCTGCTGGGGGTCATCTGCCAGGTCCCTTTAAGAGAAAAGGGCAAGGGCTTTTATTCCAACCTATTCACAATACCCAAAATGGATGGTTCTGTCAGGCCCATCCTGGACTTAAAGATTCTCAACAAGTTTGTCAGGGGCAGGCGCTTTCGCATGGAGACTCTGCGCTCTTCCATCAGTTCCCTGCGCCAAGGGGATTTCATGACTTCTGTGGACATCAAAGATGCTTACCTTCATATTCCTGTGTTCCCAGGTCATCAAAGGTTCCTCAGGTTCGCTCTGATGGATCAACATTACCAATTTGTGGCCTTGCCCTTCGGCCTCACTTCAGCTCCCAGGGTGTTCACCAAGGTGCTGGCTGGAGTGATGTCTCTGCTCAGATGTCAGGGCGTCCGCGTGCTTCCCTATCTGGACGACATCCTCATCACTTCCCAGTCTCTACATCAGGCAGAGTTGGATACTCAGCTGGTGGTGTCCACTCTGGAGTCATTTGGATGGGTGATCAAACACCCCAAGTCTTCACTGTCCCCTTCCTTGGTAACTCCATTCCTAGGAATGAATCTGGATACAGTTCAGGCAAGGATCTTCCTTCCTCAGCAGAAGGTGGACAGTCTGATTGCACAGGCTCAGTCCCTCCTAGCTTGTCCCCATCCCTCCATCAGGCAGGGGATGCAGCTGGTGGGCCTGATGGTGGCGTGCTTCGAAGCGGTCCGTTATGCTCAGTTCCACTTGAGGCCTCTGCAACTTCACCTATTGTCTGTATGGGACAAGGACCCAGCGTCCCTGGACAGGGTCTGTGTGCTCTCCCCCCCCTAGTCAGGAGGTCCCTCTTATGGTGGATGGACTCAAGGAACCTGTTGGGGGGGGCAGATCCTTTCTTGCCCCTTCCTGGGAGATGGTCACCACGGATCCCAGTCTGTCAGGTTGGGGGAGTTTCTAGAAGTCCCTGCGGTTCCAGGGGAGCTGGGACCCTCAGGAGGCCCACACACCTATCAATGTCTTGGAGCTGCAGGCGATCAGGTTAGTTCTGGCTCGCTTGACTACTCATCTTAGGGGCCTGCCTGTTCAGGTGCGCTCGGACAGCCAGACGGCAGTTGCCTACACAATCATCAGGAAGGGACCCGGAGCAAGGGGGCCCTCCAGGAAGCGTCTCTGATCCTGACTTGGGCGGAGGCCAATGTCCCCTGCATTTCAGCTGTGTACATCCCGGGGGTGGAAAATCACCTGGCGGACTCTCTGAGCAGGGGGACCTCTCGCCAGGGAGAATGGTCCCTATGCAGCAGGGTGTTTCAATCTCTGTGTCACCGTTGGGGCCAACCAGATGTGGATCTGTTTGCGTCCCGCCACAATTACAAGCTCCAAGCTTTTGTCTCTCTGTCCAGGGATCCTCTGGCCCTGACCTCGGATGCGCTAGCAATGTAATGGAAGGACTTTCAGTTCCTGTATATCTTCCCTCCAATTCCCCTGCTGGGAAGGGTTCTGCGCAAGATTGCTCTGGAAGGGGTGCCAGCAATTCTGGTGGCCCCCAGGTGGCCAAGAAGAGTGTGGTTCGCAGACATGGTGCAGCTGGCAGTAGATCAGTACGCTGTGTCCTTGGTGCCAGATCTGCTCACTCAGGGCTCACTTCACCATTCCAATTTACAAACTCTGGCTTTGACGGCTTGGCTGCTGAAACCTCCATCTTGATGGAGAAGGGGCTGTCTTCCTCAGTTGTGGATACTTTGATTAAAGCTAGGAAGACGTCTTCCTCTTCCATTTGCTACAGGGTTTGGCGTGCCTACATTGACTGGTGTGAGTCTAAGTCTCTTCCCTGTCGTGTGTTCTCTATTCCCAGGATTCTGGAGCTCCTGCAGAATGCGTTGGAGATGGGGCTCCAACTCAGTACTCTGAAGGGTCAGGTTTCTGCCCTGGCTATTTTCTTCCAGAAGTCCTTTGCTCAGCACCCTCTGATCAGGGGTCACTCATGTGCGTCATCCACGTAAACCTATGGTGCCTGTTTGGGATCTGAACTTGGTTCTGTTAGCCTTACAGGGTGCTCCCTTTGAACCTGTGCAGGATGCTGCCTTGGCCATTCTTACGCTCAAGGTTGTGTTTCTGGTGGCTATTACTTCTGTTAGGCGTGTGTCTGAGTTGGCGGCGCTGTCCAGTCAGCCCCCCTACTATGAGAGACACCAGGACAAGGTGGTGTTCCGCTTCAAGCCAGATTTTCTGCCTTACGTGGTGTCTGCTTTTCATTTGAATCAGGACATTGTTCTTCCTTCATTGTGCCCTAGTCCTAGTAATGCTAAGGACAGGGTCTTGCATTCTTTGGATGTGGTTAGGTGTCTGAAGTACTATCTGGTGGCTACTGCACCTTTCAGAAAAACTGATGCTCTTTTTGTGGTCCCTTCTGGTCCTAGGAAGGGTTTGGCTCCTGCCAAGTCTACTATCAGTAAATGGATCCGTCAGGCTGTGATTCAGGCCTATTCTGCTAAGGGGAAGAATCCTCCCTTCCGCCTTACTTCTCATTCTACACGTGCTATTGGTGCCTCTTGGGCTTTTCAGCACTAGGCTTCTGTTGAACAAGTTTGCAAGGCCGCTACTTGGTCTTCTGTTCATACCTTTTCAAAGTTTTACAAGGTTGATGTTAGGGCCTCAGCTGATGCTGCTTTTGGCCGCAAGGTTCTGTAGGTGGCAGTGGTTTAAACTGTCTGCTGTTACCTTTGGGGACCCCACCCTACTTATGGACACTGCTATTGGATGTCCCCATTGTAAGTATTCTATCTGGAGCAGGGCGTACTGTATACTCATAATACCAATTCTACAGGTGAGTAATCACAGAATTGTATTTTTCACTGCTCCTGCTTCAGATAATGGTGCATGTTTTAGCTGAAAAGCTCCACCTCCTTTTATTGCCACTGTTGTGTGTGTCAATGATGTCATTGCCATTCCTATGCAATGACTGATCGCCTGCCATCTCACACCAAGGGGCCGCAAAAAAATCAGTGTTCCAGGGCGCATCGAACAGCGGAAATATTAATATTCTTAGTATACAGTGCGTCCTGCTCCAGATATGATTCTTTACTCCTGGACTGCAGAGACCGCGAAATTGGCTCCTCCCGGCCCCTCAAATATCCGGGACCTCCCACAAATCCCCAGATTTTCTCTGCAGTCTGGACTGCGAAGGAGAAGAAGATGGCTCTCTCTCTCTCTCTCTCAGCTGCTCTGGTTCGGGTGATGGTAGACAGCACCGCTGTCGGGTGCTTAGGAGCAATCCTCCACCAAAGGGTAGGCAGTATAGGCACCTGGTAAGCCTTATGAGATGCCCCTCCCGCACTATTGCCCCTTGCCCCTGTCTATCAGTGGGTCCTACGTTGGGTGGCCGCTGCCCTCCCTCGCTCTCCCTTGTAGTTCTCGGGGGGGCGCGTGAGTGTGTGTCTTGTACATTCTCCTTTTGCAGGGTGTGCTTGGTTATACATTCCTGATATCACCGTTCGTTTTGGTGGCACTGATTGCCTTTTTGAATATGCCACCGCCGCGCGCTTGTTCGGCGTTCTGCGGTCGGCGGCGGCATTACCTCTGGCGCTGCTGCGCCATTATTGGTTCCTTTTCTCTCACGTGTGCGGCTTCGCGCTCTTCGGGGGGGCGGGCCTTGCGGATGGCACGTTCCGCATCACTGTCTCCGCAGACAGGCGGGTCGAACTCAATTGGTTTCTCCCGGCCCTGCCCCCTCTATTAGTTATTAAACTTATTGAGGCCTAGTGTGCTAATTCCTCCCACTTCCCTAGCGGGTTATTGGGGCATCCCGGGTTGCTTTATAGCGTGTATCCCTATCGGACAGTTGTGCCGCTATAATCACTATATGCAGGCTCAGGATAATGTGCTTGGGGTTCCTTCGGGACAAGCCCGGCTGTGTGTGGCGTGTGGGGTGTCCCCTACCAGTGTTGACAATGTGCAGGTCTGTGTACCTTGTGCCCAGCAAGTGCTTGCCCTGCAGCCTGGTTTGCCGGCAGCTGGGCCTGAGCCACGTATGGCTTCGCCTACTCCCCCACACTTACATCTTTTACTCCCAGTGAGCTGCATACCAGTGGGGAGTCCCAACCTGATGTGTCCACTAGACTGGCCAGTGTTGAGAAGTTGCTTGCAAATACTATGGGGCGTAAGGCCTCTGCTAAGAGGCGGCATTTGGCGCCAGATGTCACACTCTTTCCCATGGAGGCTGAGGAGTTCTTTGATCTGTCTGGTTATACCCCCCTGGAAGAAGAGGAATTGTTCTCTGATTCAGAATCCTCTGATGAGCGGCCCAGGGGTTATGCTGATTCTGGCTCTGATCCCTGGGCCCCGGATGATACTGATAGGCTTTTGGCTCAGATTTTTGAAGTACTTGCTATCTCTCTATGCCACGCTTAGAGTTCCCTGAGCAATCTCACTTTAATAATCTCGTGCTCAAAGAATGGGAGCGTCCTAGCAGGCTTCCCGGGGTCCCTAAGAGTTGGGATAAGAGATATTCCTTCTGATGTGGTTAAACGTTGGTCATCCCCTCCTGAAATGGATGCTCCAATTCTAGGTTTGTCTAACACCTCTGTTATGCATTCCCCTGACTCTACTACCTTGAAGGATAGTGAGGACCGGCGTATTGATCAGCTGGCTTCCCATGCATTTGCCTGTGTGGGGACGGCGCTGTGTCCGGTTTGTGCCTCTGCCATTACAGCTGTGGCTATTAGAACGCTGCTTAAACGTGTCCTGGATGGGGCTCCTGATGATGTTTCTAGTGAAGAGTATAATGCACTTTCGCGTTGTGAGGAATTTGTGGCTTATGTCCTCTCTGCCTTGGATGATACCATTAGGATGTGTGGCAGAGCCTCTGCCTTGGTGGTGGCTATACGCCGCTCGGTTTGGCTGCGCCAGTGGGCAGATGGCAACGCTGCCAAGAAAGCTCTCACGGGACTTATCTTCAAAGGTCTACGCCTGTTTGGGGAACGCCTTGACCTGTTTGCTAAGGGAGGTAGGTTACCCCAGAGCAGAAGTCAGTCCCGGCCCTTTCGGGGCCCGGGCTCTTTTCCTTCCCTCTACCGTGGACCCAGAATGGGGAGAGGGGCTTCCTTTTCTGGGGCCCGAGGAGATTTCTGGGGTAGGGCCAGAGGACGTGGCTGCCCTGGCCTTTCCTGGGGATCCAAGCCTAAGCCTTCTTCCAAGCCCCCTCAGGCATGAAGGGGCGCCCTCACCCATCCGGGGGGGGGGGGGGGGGGCGGCTTCAGCTATTTGCTCATGTCTGGAGGCTTCTTGTCTCAGACCGGTGGATTCAGGAGGTAGTGTCCTCCGGTTACAAGATAGAGTTTGCTGCCTGGCCGCCCCCAAGATTCATCAGATCCCGGATGCCCCAGGACCCCATGTCAGCTCTGGTTCTGGCGGTGCAAAGCCTCCTGGAACTGGGGGTTGTCTGTCAGGTCCCCTTACGAGAAAGGGGCAAGGGGGTTTTATTCCAATCTTTTCACAGTACCCAAGAGAGATGGGTCAGTCAGGCCCATCCTGGATTTGAAGATCCTCAACAAATTTGTCAGATGCAGGCACTTTCGCATGGAAACTCTGCGCTCTGCTATTAGTTCCCTGCGTCCAGGGGACTTCATGACCTCTGTGGACATCAAGGATGCTTACCTTCACATTCCCATCTTCCCTGGTCATCAAAGATTCCTCAGGTTCGCCCTGGGGGATCAGCACTACCAATTTGTGGCATTGCCCTTCGGTCTCACTTCGGCTCCCAGGGTGTTTACCAAGGTGTTGGAGGGGGTGCTGGCTCTGCTCAGGTCTCAGGGCATTCGCATTCTGCCCTATTTGGACAACATTCTCATCACCCCTCAGCCTCTACAACAGGCAGAGCTGGATACTCAACGATTAGTGTCCACCCTGGAGTCATTTGGCTGGGTGATCAATCACCCCAAATCCTCCCTTTCTCCCTCCTTGGTGACACCATTTCTGGGCATGAATCTAGATACAGTTCAGGCAAGGATCTTTCTTCCTCAGCAGAAGGTGGACAGTCTGCTGGCGCAGGTTCAGTTCCTTCTATCTTGCCCTCATCCCTCCATCAGGCAGGGAATGCAGCTGGTGGGCCTGATGGTGTCGTGCTTCGAGGCGGTTCCCAGTTTCACATGAGGCCTCTGCAACTCCACCTATTGTCAGTATGGTGCTGCTGGCGGGCAGATCCTTTCTGGCCCCCTGCTGGGAGACAGTTACCACGGATGCCAGTCTGACGGGTTGGGGGGCTTCTGGAAGTCCCTACAGTTCCAAGGGCGCTGGGGCCCTCAGGAGGCTCACATGCCTATCAACATTCTGGAATTGAGGGCGATCAGGTTGGTTCTGGCCCGCTTGACCCAACACCTTCGGGGCAGGCCTGCTCAGGTACGCTTGGACAACCAGACGGCGGTTGCCTACATCAATCATCAGGGAGGGACCTGGAGCAAAGGGACTCTGCAGGAAGCGTCTCTGATCCTGTCCTGGGCGGAGGACAATGTTCCCTGCATCTCAGCTGTGTACATTCCGGGGGTGGAGAATCTGCAGGCAGACTCGCTGAGCAGGGGGACCTCTCGCCTGGGAGAGTGGTCCCTCTGCGACAGGGTGTTTCACTCTCTGTGTCACCGTTGGGGTCAACCAGATGTGGATCTGTTTGTGTCCCGTCACAATCACAAGCTCCCAGCTTTTGTCTCCCTGTCCCAGGATCCTCTGGCCTTGGCCTCAGATGCTCTAGCAATGTCATGGCAGGATTTTCAGCTTCTGTATATCTTTCCCCCATTCCCCCTGTTGGGCAGGGTTTTGTGCAAGATAGCTCAGGAAGGGGTGCCAGCAATCCTGGTGGCTCCCAGGTGGCCAAGAAGAGTGTGGTTCGCAGACGTAGTGCAGCTGGCAGTAGATCAGTACGCTCTGGCTAGGGTTCCAGACCTGCTCACTCAAGGACATATACACCATCCCAATTTACAAACACTGCTTTGACGGCTTGGCTGCTGAAACCTCCATCTTGATGGAAAAGGGTCTGTCTGTCGTTGACATCATGATTAAGGCTAGGAAGAAGTCTTCTTCTATTTACTATAGGGTTTGGCGTGCCTACATTGACTGGTGCGAGTCTAGGTCTCTTCCCTGTCGTGTGTTCTCTGTTCCCAGGATCCTAGAGTTCCTCCAACATGGTTTGGATCTGGGGCTTCAACTCAGTACGCTGAAGGGTCATGTCTCTGCCCTGGCTGTTTTCTTCAAGAGGTCTTTTGCTCAGCATTCTCTGATCAGGACTTTTTTCCAGGGGGTTACTCATGTGCGTCCCCCTCGTAAGCCTATGATGCCTGTCTGGGATTTTAACTTGCTCTTGTCTGCCTTGCAGGGTGCTCCCTTTGAACCTGTGCAGGAGGCTGTCCTGGCCATTCTTACTCTCAAGGTTGTCTTTTTGGTGGCTATCAATTCTGTTAGGTGTGTTTCTGAGTTGGCGGCGCTTTCCATACAGCCCCCCTACTTTGAGAGACACCAGGACAAGGTGTTGTTTCGCTTCAAGCCAGATTTTCTGCCTAAGGTTGTGTCTGCCTTTCGTCTGAATCAGGACATTGTTCTGCCTTCCTTGTGCCCTAATCCTAGTAATGCTAAGGAGAGGGTTTTGCATTCCTTGGATGTGGTTAGGAGTCTGAAGTACTATCTGGTGGCTACTGCGCCTTTCAGAAAAACTGATGCTCTTTTTGTGGTCCCTTCTGGTCCTAGGAAGGAGCTGACTCCTGCTAAATCTACTATCAGCAAATGGATCCATCAGGCTGTGATTCAGGCCTACACTGCTAAGGGGAAGAATTCTCCCTTCCGCCTTACTGCTCATTCCAGTCGTGCTATTGGTGCCTCTTGGGCTTTTCAGCACCAGGCTTCTGTTGAACAGGTTTGTAAGGCCGCTACTTGGTCCTCTGTTCATACCTTTTTAAAGTTTTACAAGGTTGATGTTAGGGCCTCAGCTGATGCTGCTTTTGGCCGCAAGGTTCTGCAGGCGGCGGTGGTTTGTCCTGTCTGCTGTTACATGTTGGGGATCCCACCCTACTTTATGGACACAGCTATTGGATGTCCCAGGAGTAAAGAATCATATCTGGAGCAGGACGTACTGTATACTAAGAATAATACAGTTCTGTGATTACTTACCTGTAGAATTGTTATTATGAGTATACAGTATGTCCTGCTCCACCCCACCCTTTGTTCATTATCCTTAGATCCCCTGTATGGTGATTGTTTTCATTGTTTGCTAGTTGGTAGTGGGTTCTGTTATTATTCTCCCGGCTTCTTGTTTAACTGCTTTTCAATGCTGGGGATTTGTGGGAGGTCCGGGTATTTGAGGGGCCGGGAGGAGCCAATCTGCAGTCCTGCGCCATCTGGCGGAGTAATACCCAGGAGTAAAGAATCATATCTGGAGCAGGATGTACTGTATACTCATAATAACAATTCTACAGGTGAGTAATCACAGAATTGTATTTTTTAGCTCTACACCCTAAGAATAGGGTATCGGCATGGGCTCTGGCCAAATGTATTTCAGAAGTTCTGTGGGTTTTGGTCCACTTTAAAGAGGAACACACAGGAATTTCACTTTACCGTGTGGTGTTCATCTTGGGGGGGCAACATGTATTTGCATGCCCTGCCATGTGTATCCCCATCGGTCGCCCATTCCACTCTCCTTTCTGGTGTACCCTTGGCACAGGCTCGTCCAAAATCGAGCACGCTAATAGGCGGGGCGAGCTTCTAGCTACGGCTCTGCCAGCGGCTAAGCCGAGCAGTGGCCTCTGGTCGCTTTCCCCGCTCGGCTTCTAGTGGAGGCGTGCACACGTCTGCCTTTCAGGCCTGGCGCATATACGCACACAGTTAGAGGTGAGTGGGGATGCGCGCAAAGGCTCCGGGAGCAGGTGAGTGGAATGGTGGAGCAGAATTGGAAGGAGTGAAACTCATACAAGCCTCTAAAGTTCCTCTTTAAAGTAGATTTAAACTGGACCTTTAGCATGATTTAATGAAAAGCCCAAACCCTTAAAAAACTATTCCCCGGCATCTAAAATTAATATATTCTAAGTTTTTAGCTACTTATTCTTTCCCCCACTGGGCTGCAACTCTGTTCAGGACTCTAGGATACAGGCGCCGCCATCTTGACTCGGTAGCATCACACATACTGAGGAGAGGAGAGTAGAGTGGGATAAAGTACAGGGGGGCAAGTTATAGCTGTGCTTTGCTCAGACAGAGCAGATCTGGGGTCAGGAAAAGGACATCAATCCCAGAATGCAGAGCAACACAGTCAGAAGACACTTCTGTTTGCAGGCTGCCTGATGCTCCATCTTGGATGTTTATAGGCTCATCTTGGATGTTTATAGGCTCATAACATGCAATAGGTGCAGGTAGGTTGATTTTTAATGTGAGCAATCTGTATGTACAGGGTCTGGGAAACATATAAGATAGGCTCTTATTCAGGGTGTAGGTCCGCTTTAAGGTCAAAAATTCTTATGGTCTATTTTACCCGCTTCTTTCAATGTATCTTAATTTGGAATTCCCGTTTGTTTGAAGATTAGTGGGAAGCACGAAAACAGACTAGATACTGTGCCAGGTCCTAAATGCAGCGACGGCCTGCATCCCCCAAATGTGAAAAAAGGTGCCAGCAACGTGGGTACTGAACGTGAGAAGGAGATCATGCGCTTTGAGAGCCTTACACTCTCAAGAGATAATAGGACTACCAAAAGATTATCTAATGCACCACCAATCCACAATTATATAGTAAGAGGGTTATGTGCTGAAATGGCAGTTCCCTTAAAAGGATACAGAGCAAAGGGCCGCACCAACAACAATTAATCAAAGAAGTGTGCAGGCTTGGGTACCTGAATCCAACATATATACAACAAGGAGGCTTCCACACAGCCCCCAACCCCAAGACACAATCTGCACCACTCCGTTTACATGATAACAATCACTTTTATTAATTCAGCTAAACACTACACAGGTTAAAATACATTAAAAACTGATTATATGAACATTCCACTAAAGGGCGCTGGTGGTAATGTACAATTAACTAGGTCAGGTATCAAGCATATGTCCCTATGAAAACCGACTGAATCCTAGTGTTTCAAACAAAAAGTGCTATGTGCTATATATACAATTAATAAACAACTCTAATGATACTATAAGTGCTAAAGTGACCAAGTGCAAGAAAAATGTAAGCAGTGTAAACCTTCATATGCATAAAAAGTAAGAAAAAATGACAAGGGACACAGCAGGTTAACAAGAGGGACAACCAACCATAAATCTTACATGTGCCAGCCGTCACTGCGAGGGGCGCGGTGACGGCTGGCACATGTAAGATTTATGGAAATAGCCCGCTGCACCAAAGAACCCTCAAATAGATACAAGTGAAATTCATCAAATTAGTTGATTAATAAAAAAAAAAACATTCATCTTGTATCAGAATCATGTTTAGCACTTAGTAGACATTAGTATCAATTTGTGATTAGGTGTTTAATAAGGATCATATTATTTAGTTTAGTGTCTCTTGCCCAGAGGTTGGTCCCCTGCCATGAAATTATGTATGAATGATTTTTTATTAATAAACTAATTTGATGAATTTCACTTAAGTATCCTCAAGAGATAATAGGCACGATAATAGGTACAATTTACATTGTACAGGTGGTTGGAATTCTCCGAATCTGAGGAATGTAAAGCCTTACTGGGTGAGACCTTTTTCCACCCCCTCCCTTCCGTTCCACCCCCCCCCCTTGTTGTTTGGTCCGTTTGTGTTGGCCGTTACACCTCTTTTCTCAGTGGGCGGAATGGGCCGTTTGAGTCCAATTTTAAGCACAGGGGGAAGACCGTGAGCTCCCCTGATAAAAGTGGAAAGGTAAAGGTGGAATCGGATGCAGGGGGGGGGCGATACTTCTCTGACGGGTTATTCCGTGCCTCGACAGGAATAACCTCCCCCCCCCACCCCAGCGGGAGTAACATTAGTAAGACGGAAGGGCGTGCGTCCTGTTTAATATATGCGTAGCCGCGCAGGCTCCATATGCATGCCTTGCCTATTAGAGTGTTGCCTGATATATGTGTCTTTTTTGGCCAAAGTCTGTATTTTTCATGTTCTAAATTGTGGAAAATCAATAAATAAAGAATTTATAAAAGAAAACAGACTAGATAATTCACCCTGTCCTACGCTCCATTTGCCACTGGTAGCCATTGGGGTTAGCTTGGGGCAATGCTTTGCACAGTGTGCACACACCTGCCTGGCGAGATGACACAGAGGGAAGAGAGCCATTTGCTGTGACTTTGTCTTTCGGCAAATTGCTCTCATTGACTTCAACGGGGAGCATAAGCAGGGCATCCCAATTTGGGATGCCCTGGGAGGAGAAGCCAGTAGCCTGCCCTGAAATCTTAGATTCTAGGGCCGGACCACATGGGCATTGTTCTGGTTTACACTCCTATTTAACACCTGGTTTCTCACCACAGACAGGAAATAAAGCAAAATCTCCATAATGAGGTCCTATACAGCTAACTGCATCCTAAAGGGATTATAGTGATTTTTTTCGCTTTAAATACCAAAACTAACATATGTTTCTCTTTTTTCTAGGATGAAGTAGCGCACACACTGACTGAAAACCGCGTCTTACAAAACTCTAGGCACCCTTTCTTAACGGTAAGTGCCTAATGTGACATTGTAAACTATTTTGTAGATTTTATTATATCTATTATATATATATTATATTTATTATATGTAATATATATATGTAATATATATATATATATATATATATATATATATATATATATATATATATATATATATATTATAATATATTATTATTATTATTATATAATATGTTATTATAATATATAATAATTATATTATATTGTAATATATTATAATATTGTTTTATAATATATTATTAAATTTATAATCTAATATATTATTAATATATATATATATATAAGTATGTCACACACCCCGCTTCAGATAGTCATTACACTTGGGGTTATACCGACCTGTAGAGGGCGATCTTGCAGAGATGTCATGAAAAAAAGGGGAGCCCCTCCCGGTCCATAAACACATGGCACCTCCCACTCATTCCCCAGTCTTTCATCTCTGCAGACGGCGAGCAAGTCAGAAGATGATGTCTCCTCCTTGCAGGTAGCCGGGGTAACTCCCGGCCCGCGTGTTAGTCTATTTCTGTCTGGACCCTTTGTCTTAGTATTCACCTTGCCTCCCAGCCTAGGCTGCTGGTCCGGGCAAGGGTAGACAGCACCTAAGGGTGCTTAGGAGCTACGCTCCACCGTGAGACCCCATACTAAGGGGTAGGTGGTTTTGCTGGGCTGGTGATCCCGGTTAGGGATTCCCCATCCCTTGCCCTTCCACCTTCCAGCGTGGATTCCCCCACTCCCGGATGGCCCTTGCTCCTTAGAGGGGGGGGGGGGGGGGGGCAGTGTAGGGTCCCCTTCTCTCTTAACGTGTGTTTGTTCAGCTTTGTGTGTGTGGGTGAGTGTGTTCACTGGGCGCATCTTCCGTTTAAACTAACGCATTTTTGTCACAGCTGTGCGTGTGTGGGTGCGTGTGTTCACTGCTTTTTTTTCTTTGAACAGTATCAGCCGGCGCTGGCTGTGCCGCAGCGCCATTGTGACATTCGGCGGGGAGCTTCTTCCCCTCAGGTACGGTTCGTGCAGGGGTCGGGCGCTCGCCGACGGCCCGCCCCCGTGCTCTTGCCGCCGCTGCGGAGCCCGGCCACAGTGGCCGGGATCAGCTTTGTCGTCAGGGGAGGGGGGCGGGCGTGTCGCGTCCTTCTCTCCCTCTGCTTCTCAGGTCTCCAAGGCTGATCGCGTGAGTTGCCCCTGTGGCCTCATTATTTCAGGCACTGCCTGCTAACTCTGCATTATACTTTAGCGTTTTGTTATTATATGAACAGCCATTGCTTGACCTGCACATGTATATATACAATTCATCTGATTTCCTTGCATTGTCAGTATGTCTGTATTGTGTGTGCCTGGGCGTGATTGCGGTGCTGAATAGCCCTGTATTCTGTCTTCAATTTGGACCCTTGTCGGTGCCTAAAGGGTCCTCCCGGTCCTAGGGTCCCTGGTTTAAGCTTAGAACTCCCCATAAAATCCTCCCACTCGGGACACACAAGGGGCATCCCGGGTCGCTTATATCGCGTAATTCCCTGGGGTATTTCCCTGGGGTATTGAGAGTACCTATAAAATCACCATATGAAGGCTTCCCAAGATACCGGGCTCGGGCTCCCCTCGGGGCAACCCCGGCAGTGTTTGGGGTGTGGGGCGGGGGGCATCCCTTACAGGGGCTGATTTTTTCCTTTGCATACCATGTGCGCATTACGCGACAGTCCGGATCCCTTGCATCTGGTTCTGCGTCACTTGTCCCTTCTCCTACCCCTCCCCACCTGACCCGTACCCCGTGTGATGTCACGAGTGGGGAGTCGCAAACTTAGGTGTGTGCCAGATTGTCCAATCTTGAAAAATTTATTTTCTAGTGCTGTGGCCAGAAAGGTCCCGGCTAAGAGAAAACACTTGTCCCCAGCCACACAGGCTTCTGATTTTTAGGAGTTTGATTAGCTGGACTGGTCTGATTACCCCCCGCTAGAGGAAGGGGAGCTTTTTGAGGAGTCTGAGGGTTCTGACGATCAGCAGGTTGTTGGCACTGATGCCGAGCAGGGTCAGGGGGATTCTTGGGATACCCCTGAGGTCCTGGCTCATATGTTTGAGGTTCTGGCAATCTCTCCTCCCGAAGTGACTCTTCTGCAGAAGGGGGAGTTCTTTGAGGAGGCTAAGTCGCTCTTAGAATTCCCGAATCAAAGGCATTTCGACGTCATTATCCTCAAGGAATGGGAGAGGCCTACTCTGCTTCCGGGTGTCCCTCCGGGTTGGGATAAGAAATATCCCTTTCCGGTGGACGCTGTGAAGCGCAGGTCGTCCCCTCCCGAGGTGGACGCTCCTGTGTTGGGGTTGTCTAGCACCTCTGTCTTGCATTCTCCTGACTGTTCTACTCTCAAGGACGGTGAGGACAAACGCATTGACCAGATGGCTTGTCATGGTTTTGCCAGCGTCTGGTCGGTCTTGCGGCCTGTTTGTGCTTCAGCGCTTCTTATAGTGGCTTCTAGGTCGGTTGTCAGGGACCTGTTTTCTACCTCCAGCCTTGACCCGGCTAGCGATGAGTTCACCGCCTTTAAGCGGTGTGAATTATTTTTGTCTTTTGTGTTAGCCGCCCTGGACAACACCTTGGTGATGTGTAGTAGAACTTCGGCCTTGCTGGTGGCAATTCGGCAGTCGGTTTGGTTGCGCCAGTGGGCGGCTGATTTTGTGTCCAAAAAGTCTCTTACGGCTGGATTCGGTTGCCAAAGGAGGTAGGTTACCTCAGCGAAAGAAGCAACGTCGTCCCTTTCGGGGGGCAACTGCATTTACCCCTTCCTTTCGTGGGGCCAGAGCTGGACGGGGATCGGCTGTTTTCCCCTCCAGAGGTGATTCCTGGCACAGGGGAAGAGGACGTGCCCGTCCAGGTCACAGCTGGGGCTTCAAGCCCAAAGCCGCTGCTAAGCCGGCTCAGCAACGAGGGGGCGCCCTCACCCTCGCGGGTAGGGGGACGGCTGCAACACTTCTCCCAGGTCTGGGACCAGGAGGTCTCGGACAGATGGATTGGCGAAGTGATGTCTTCCGGTTACAAGCTGGAGTTGGAGATCCGGCCTCCTCCCAGATTCTTCAGGTCTCGTGTGCCCTTGGATCCTCTGGCCGCTCCTGGGCATGGCAGTCATCTGCCCGGTGCCTCCCTCGGACCGGGGCCTGGAATTCTATTCCAATCTGTTCACGGTGCCCAAGAAGGATGGCTCCGTTCGTCCCATCCTGGATCTGAAGTTTCTCAACAGGTTTATCCGTCCCAGGAAGTTCCGCATGGAAACTCTGCGCTCTGCCATAAACTCACTTCGGCAGGAGGACTTCATGACGTCTATAGACATCAAGGATGCTTATCTGCATGTTCCAATCTTCCCGGCGCATCAGAGATTTCTCAGGTTTGTGATGGAAGATCGGCATTTTCAGTTTGTGGCCCTTCCGTTTGGCCTTACCTCGGCTCCAAGAGTTTTCACCAAGGTGCTAGCAGGGGTGATGGCCCTCTTCAGAGCCCAGGGTATCCGCATCGTGCCTGGACGATCTTCTTATTATGGCATCCTCTCTCGGCCAGGCGGAGCTAGACACCAGGACTGTGGTAGCCATCCTGGAGAGATTCGGCTGGGTGATCAACTATCCAAAGTCCTGCCTCTCTCCGTCCAGGGTGGTGGCCTTCCTGGGAATGTCTCTGGATACTTCTCAGTCCAGGGTGTTCCTCCCCCGGCCCAAGGTTCTTTTGATTCAGGAATTGACTCAGCGTCTTCTATCCATCCCTCGCCCGTCCATCCGGCTGGGGATGCGACTGGTGGGATTGATGGTGGCATCGTTCGAGGCGGTTCCCTTTGCCCAGTTTCACACAAGGACGCTCCAGCTCCATCTATTGGCGGCCTGGGACGGGTCCCTGTTGTCATTGGATCAGTCTTTTCTGATGTCCCCCCGGGTTCGGCATTCCCTTTGGGGGTGGCTGGAACCGAGCAATCTGATGAGGGGCAGATCTTTCTGACCCCTCGTTGGGAGACGGTCACCACGGATGCCAGCCTGTCAGGTTGGGGGGGATTTTGGAAGGATCTTCAGTTTCAGGGACTGTGGGGGCCTCAGGAGGCTCACAATCCCATCAATGTTCTGGAGCTGAGAGCCATCAGGTTGGTTCTGGCTCGCTTGACTCATCAGTTGAGGGGCCTACCGGTTCAAGTTCGGTCGGACAATCGGACGGCAGTGGTCTACATCAATCACCAGGGAGGGACTCACAGCAGGCCTGCCCTCAGGGAAGTGTCTTTGATCCTGGCTTGGGCAGAGAGCAATGTCCCGTGCATCTTGGTGGTGTACATTCCGGGAGTGGAGAACACGGAGGTGGACTCCCTGAGCAGGTGCTCATCTCGCCGGGGGAATGGTCGCTCAGCCCCAAGGTGTTTTGGTCGCTTTGCCACTGGTGGGGGTCTCCGGAGGTGGACCTCTTTGCCTCTCGTCGCAATCACAAGCTTCCGGCATTTGTGTCTCTCTCGTGGGATCCGCTGGCTCTGGCAGCGGATGCCATGTCTCTGAACTGGAGGGATCTGGGTTTTCTGTACCTGTTCCCTCCGTTTCCCATGGTGGGCAAAGTGGTGCGCAAGCTGGCACCTAAAGGGCGCATCAGCAATTCTGGTGGCTCCAAGATGGCCAAGACAGGTTTGGTTCGCAGACGGGGTAAGGTTGGCAGAGGATCAGTTAGATCTGCCCCTTCTGCTGGATCTGCTCACTCAGGGTCCACTGCTCTACCCCAATTTACCAACGCTGGCTTTGACGGCGTGGTTGCTGAAACCTCCATCTTGAAGGAGGAAGGTCTTTCTGATGCTGTCATTCAGACTCTGGTTAGGGCTAGAAAGAAGTCTTCCTCTGCCATCTACTATAGGATTGATTGGTGTGAGGTCTGGGCCTTGCCTTGCAGGGTGTTTTCTATCCCTAGGGTTTTGAAATTTCTGTAACATGGTCTGGACCAAGGTTTGCAGCTTAGCACGCTGAAAGGGCATGTTTCTGCCCTGGCGGTTTTCTTTCAAAAGTCTTTTGCGCTTCATCCTCTGGTTAAGACCTTTTTCCAGGGGGTTACGCATGTGCGGCCTCCTAGGAAGCCTTTGCTCCCCGTTTGGGATTTGAATTTGGTTCTCTCTGCCTTTCAGGGTCCTCCTTTTGAACCTTTGCAGGATATTGCTCTTTCTACGCTTACTCAGAAGGTTGCGTTTTTGGTTGCCATCACTTCCGTTCGGCATGTATCGGAGTTAGCGGCTTTGTCCATTAAGGCTCCTTATTTTGAGAGGCATCAGGACAAGGTTGTTTTCCGCTTCAAGCCAGATTTCCTTCCTAAGGTGGTCTCTGCCTTTCATCTTAATCAGGACATTGTTCTACCCTCCTTGTGTCCTAAGCCCAGCAATGACAAGGAGAGGGTTTTGCATTCTCTGATGTGGTTCGCTGTGTGAAGTACTATTTGGTGGCTACTTCCTCTTTTCGTAGGACTGATGCCCTTTTTGTGGTGCCCTCTGGGCCTAGGAAAGGGTTGGCTCCCGCCAAGTCTTCTGTTAGTAAATGGATTCACCAGGCCATTGTTGGGGCCTATTGTGCCAAGGGGAAGGTTCCCCCTTTCGGGTTACTGCTCATTCTACTCGTGCTGTTGGGGCGTCCTGGGCTTTCCAGCATCAGGCCTCTGTTGAGCAAGTTTGTAAGGCTGCTACTTGGTCTTCCATTCACACTTTTTCCAAGTTTTACAAGGTTGATGTGCGGGCCTCAGCGGAAGCTGTTTTTGGCCGCAAAGTTCTGCAAGCTGCAGTGGTTTAAGTTTGTGCATTGTTGCCTTGTTTTGGATCCCCGCCCTTTATGGACACTGCTATTGGATATCCCAAGTGTAATGACTATCTGAAGCGGGGTGTGTGACATACTTAGAATAATACCATTTTGTGAATAAAATGGGTATTCTAAGTATGTCACACACCCCGCTTCACCCCTTTGGTATTCTGGATCCTTTCTATGGTGAACCTTTTTTACTGTTACTGGTTATTTGGGCTCTTCCTGGTCCCTTTACTGCTGTCTTAAATACTGGGGAATGAGTGGGAGGTGCCAAATATTTATGGACCGGGAGGGGCTCCCCTTTTTTTCATGACATCTCTGCAAGATCACCCTCTACAGGTCGGTATAACCCCAAGTGTAATGACTATCTGAAGCGGGATGTGTGACATACTTATAATACCCATTTTACAGGTGAGTATTCACAAAATGGTATTATTATTATTAGTATCTATTTTATATATATTATATTTATTATATTTATATTGTAAACTGTGTTGTAGATTTTATTAATTAATTTAATGTCCTACTTTGACAGATGAGCACAGGGCTGGTGAGGTTTAAAGCAGAACTAAACCCGGGATTTAGACTATCCAGGGTTTTGTTCTGCGACCCAGGGACATTCCGAATCAGGATGCCCCGCAGTGTGAACCCAACCCACAAAATGTAATGATTTAATGACCAGTACAGTCACACTGCTGTACAGAGACCTGTCACTCTGTGCATTAACTCCTAGATGGCTTCGGCCTGGAGCTGAGATACTGGAGGAGGCTGGATCCCAGATGAGGTAAGGTGTTTTTTTTTTGTAAACCCCATCCTGTCTGAGTGCATTCATTGCCCGTGTGTTATTGGGCACGGCAAGGAATTCTCATCGGAGCATGTGTTGTTGGATTCCCGTTTTAAGTTGAGTATAGGGTTAACCTGGGGTTGCAAAGCAGACTAAAACTTGGGGGGAAGTTCTGTCTCCGAAAACAATTGTCTGGAATGGGGCTTTATTTATTTTTGGAATGCTCAACTAATTCCACTGTCCTCATTGGGTTGGCCACCTTTTGGCCCTGATGACGCCCATCGTTTTTAGTTTTATAGGCTTACCATTTTTAATGGCCTAAAAGAAAAAGTCTGTGAATGTTCATTCATCCAGGTCATGGTTAATCTGTTGGAACAACTCAAGGCAACTGGACTTGTTTTTTTTTCTGGTCGACATTTCGCCAGGCATTTCTTATTCTGAATTGATCATGCCGGTCATATGATTTGCAAAATGTCTTCAAGTAAATCGGCAAGTCTAGTTGCCTTGATTTTTTTTTCTATAGCTTGAACTAAAAATGTAGTAAAGCTAAATCTCCCTTTCCTCCTCCTCCCCCCCCCCCCCCCCGGGCATGGGGCTCAAAAAGAATAGAAAGAACTGTATCCAAAGCTTGAAGTTGGGGGGGGTCAATGTTTTGGGCTTTGAGTCATATATATCAGCTGCAGAACTGACAGTAAACTCTTCTTGTTTGATTTTCTTTTCTCCCCTACAGGCATTAAAATATTCCTTTCAGACTCATGATCGCTTATGTTTTGTTATGGAATATGCAAATGGAGGAGAGGTAAATACTGACATGTTAATTGAATCATCTAGAACTGTGGTTCACAACCTTTTTAAAGTGGACCAACACCCAGGGGGGATCGGCCCGGGAATCTATAAGATTCCCGGACCGATCAGATCCCTCCCCGCGGGGCATCCGAAATCGGGATGTCCCGCGGGGAGGAACCCCCCAGGAGGCCCACAATCCTTACCTTACCGGCGATCCAACGGCGCATGCGCGAGACGCGGCCACGTCTCTCGCTTCCCTCTAGCAGGGCGCGCTCCCGCGCCGGCCGTTTTGTGAATGGCCGGCGCAGGCGCGCTCCCTGTTAGAGGGAAGCGAGAGACGCAGCCAATGACAGCGCTCTGGTATGGGCGTCCAAGCGACTTTGGACGCGCATACCAGAGCGGCTCTGAGCGCTGTCATTGGCCGGACGAGGTCACGTGGGAGCGGGGAGAGGTGAGTTTTTGCGGCGATCGGGGGGGTTTCACACAGCGGGGCACCCCTGATCGGGGTGCCCCACCTAAGTGGACCAACACCCAGGATAGTCAAAATCCTGGGTGTTGGTCCACTTTAAGCCAAGTAACCCCTAGCGACAGGAAGTTGCGACCAAGTACTCCCAAGGGGGAGGATACATTATACATGTTAACAAAATAAGTAGGGCACTAAGCACTTTTAGGGGGATAAGGAATAATGCCTTGATGTTAAAATAATATACCAGTCCCATCAGGCGTCCCATGTAGGTGTACCACTGAGCATCTCTGAGTACCTCCTGGGGTACGTATACCGCAGGTTGAGAAACGGTGATCTAGAACAGGGATTCTCTGCCTTTTCACGCAAAGTACCCTCTAGCGACAAGAAGTTCCAAACAAGTACCCCAAAGGACGTGATTAATTCTAAATCCTAACAACAAGCACCAGATCCCGCACCACCTTAAATATTATTCTAATTATGTTGTGCCCGGCCCAATATGTCCAAAAACATGCACAAGAAATGCAGACAATGCTTATTGGGAATGTGGTTCCAGCTACCACAAGGATCACAACTGAGCCAGCACAAAAACTAATCAAGATATTATTTTAAATCATCCTTTAATGTTTTAATTAATAAAATACATGATAGTCGCAACAAGATATCACATTAAACAAATAACATATATACCCCATGTTTTAAAAACACTCCACAGCGGGAGTGTCTCCTTTAAATGTGCGCTCCATCTCACAATTGAAAGAAATCCCTTAAAACAATCTACTATTCAAATAATCTGATAATGTGCAAAAATGCTAATAAAGTTAAAAGGTACTAATTTTAAATATTACCACAATATTAGAAATAGTACCAAAATAAGTAGGCCTTGTGGCAAAGAAGGATTAGATGTCACTTGTAAATTAATATACCAGACCAGTCAGACACCCCCTGAAAGTTTGCTCCGACACAATGCCATGTACCATCTGGGGTACTTGTACTGCGGGTTGAGGAACAGTGATTTAGAACACTTTCTCAACCAGCAGTTCGAGGGGAGTACTCAGAGATGTTCGGGAGTGAACCTACAAGAAGGGGGCTGACAGGTCTGATTTACATATATATATTTTCACTATATCCAGGCCAGGTCATCCCAGAAGTAATGACAGTTGGGTAATCCACCGCTAGGTGGCGCTTGACTGCAGGATCAAAAGCTGTTGCTCCTCCCGGCCTCCTATAAAACAGGTGTCTCTCTATGATTCCCCAGTGTTCTTCCCGCAATCTGCTGCATAAGGATCGTATGGATACTCTCTCCTGGATACTGCAGCTGAGCAGGGCCTCCTAGCCCGTCGGCCGCTGCATCCTTATTGCCACCGTTCCCATGGACCCACTACTGCCTCCCAGCTTCGGCTGACCGGGAAGGTGAAGGTAGGGTGAAAGCCGGGGCCAGGCGTTGGCAGAGCTAGGCTCTGGGCCGAAGACCCTGCCTAAAGGGTAGCCGGCCATAGGCTGATGGTGAGCCTATTTGGGGGGGGGGGGGGACCACTATGTGCCCACGGGGCTTTTGCCCTCCCTGCCCCACAAGCTTTATTGTTGTATTGTGCTGGTGTTTATTGACTGGACTTGCTGTCCCTTGCATGCTGGTGTGTTTATTCTTAGTATACAGTACGTCCTGCTCCAAATCTAATACTTACAGTTGGGATATACTCCGCCAGATGGCGCTGGACTGCAGAGACATCGAAAATAGGCTCCTCCCGGCCCCCCAAATACCCAAGGACCTCCCACAAATCCCCAGAATTTCTCTGCAGTCCGGCTGCGAAGGACGAGAAATTGGCTCTCTACTCGCAGGTGAGCGGGGTTATTAACCTGCGGCCCTGTAGGACTATTCCCACCCATTCCACTAGTAATATGCCTCCCAGCCTTGGCTGCGCTGGTCGGGTGAAGGTAGGCAGCAGCGCCGTTGGTGCTTAGGAGCGCTGCTCCACCGCAATCCCCCACCAAAGGGTAGGCGGTTCAGGCTTATGGTGAGCCTCTATGGGATGCCCCTCCCGCACTATTGCCCCTGCCCATCGGTGGGCCCTATTTAACTGGCCGCCGTCCTCCCTCATCCTCCTTGTAGTCTTCGGGGGAAAAGAGGGGGGGGGGTGTATGTGTATAGATATGTATGTTATGCAGTCTCTGCTTTTCACTTTTCACATTTCTTTATTCTTGTGTCAGCCGCCACGCTGACTTGTCTTTATTGCTTTTAAATTTACAGCCGCCGCGCGCTGACTTTGTTCCGCGCTTGGCGGCTGCATTACCTCAGGCGCTAGTGTGCCATCATTGGCTGTTGGCCTTTCTGGCTTCGCGCTCTTCGGGGGGCGGGGCCCGTCTTTGGCGCGTTCCGCGTCATCGCTATTACTGACCTGCCCCTCGAGGTATACCGACGCCATCTTTTCTGACTTGGTTGGCCTATGCGCGACGGACTCCTACCTACAGCGGGCGGCCTTGTAAAAATTTTACTCCCACATCCCTAGCGGGTTATTGGGGCATCCAGGGTTGCTATATAGCGTCATTCCCTCGGCGTATAGCACCCCCAGCCCCCCCCCCCCCGAGGTGTATGCCGAAGACCGGCGTATTGATCAGCTGGCATCCCACGCCTTTGCATGTGCGGGGACAGCACTGCGCCCGGTCTGTGCCTCTGCCATTACTGCTGTGGCCACTAGAACCCTTATTAGAAATATGCTTGATAGTGCCCCTGATGATTTGCCTTGTGAGGTGTTTAATGCACTCTCCAGTTGTGATGTTTTTGTAAATTTTGTCCTATCAGCATTGGATGACACCATCAGAATGTGTGCCAGAACCTCTGCCCTCGTGGTGGCTATACGCCGCTCGGTTTGGCTGTGCCAGTGGGCTGATGACAACGCTGCCAAGAAGGCCCTCACTGGGCTTCCCTTTAAAGGACTGCGTCTGTTTGGAGACCGCCTGGACCTTTTTGCTAAGGGAGGCAGGTTACCCCAGCGCAGGCGGCAACCTCGGCCCTTTCGGGGTCAGGGTTCCTTCTCCTCCCCTTACCGCGGTGCAAGACAGGGAAGGGGGGTGTCTTTCCCTGGCCTGGGGAGATTTCTGGGGTAGAGGCAGAGGACGTGGACGTCCTGGCTCCTCCTGGGGTCCCAAAGCAAAATCCTCTCCCAAGCCCCCTCAGGCATGATGGGGCGCCCTCACCCATCCGGGTGGGGGGTCGGCTGCAGCACTTCGCTCACGTCTGGAAGCTTCATGTCTCAGACTGGTGGATTCAGGAGGTAGTGTCCTCCGGTTACAAGTTGGAGTTTGCTGCCGATCCCCCTCCAAGATTCATCAGATCCCGGATTCCTCAGGACCCTGTGTCAGTTCAGGAGCTAGTGCAAGCAGTGCAAGGCCTCCTGGAGCTGGGGGTCATCTGCCAGGTCCCTTTAAGAGAAAAGGGCAAAGGCTTTTATTCCAACCTATTCACAGTACCCAAAAAGGATGGTTCTGTCAGGCCCATCCTGGACTTAAAGATTCTCAACAAGTTTGTCAGGGGCAGGCGCTTTCGCATCAGTTCCCTGCGCCAAGGGGATTTCATGACTTCTGTGGACATCAAAGATGCTTACCTTCATATTCCTGTGTTCCCAGGTCATCAACGGTTCCTCAGGTTCGCTCTGATGGATCAACACTACCAATTTGCGGCCCTGCCCTTCAGCCTCACTTCAGCTCCCAGGGTTTCACCAAGGTGCTGGCTGGCGTGATGTCTCTGCTCAGATGTCAGGGCGTCCGCGTGCTTCCCTATCTGGACGACATCCTCACCACTTCCCAGTCTCTACATCAGGCAGAGTTGGATACTCAGCTGGTGGTGTCCACTCTGGAGTCATTTGGATGGGTGATCAACCACCCCAAGTCCTCACCGTCACCTTCCTTGGTAGCTCCATTCCTAGGAATGAATCTGGATACAGTTCAGGCAAGGATCTTCCTTCCTCAGCAGAAGGTGGACAGTCTGATTGCACAGGCTCAGTCCCTCCTAGCTTGTCCCCATCCCTCCATCAGGCAGGGGATGCAGCTGGTGGGCCTGATGGTGGCGTGCTTCGAAGCGGTCCCTTATGCCCAGTTCCACTTGAGGCCTCTGCAACTTCAGCTATTGTCTGTATGGGACAAGAACCCAGCGTCCCTGGACAGGGTCTGTGTGCTCTCCCCCCTGGTCAGGAGGTCCCTCTAGTTGTGGATGGACTCAAGGAACCTGTTGGGGGGCAGATCTTTCTTGCCCCTTCCTGGGAGACAGTCACCACGGATACCAGTCTGTCAGGTTGGGGGGTTTCTGGAAGTCCCTGCGGTTCCAGGGGAGGTGGGGTCCTCAGGAGGGCCCACACACCTATCAATGTCTTGGAGCTGCGAGCGATCAGGTTAGTTCTGGCTCGCTTGACTACTCATCTTCAGGGCCTGCCTGTTCAGGTGCGCTCGGACAACCAGACGGCAGTTGCCTACATCAATCATCAGGGAGGGACCCGGAGCAAGGGGGCCCTCCAGGAAGCGTCTCTGATCCTGACTTGGGCGGAGGCCAATGTTCCCTGCATATCAGCTGTATATATCCCGGGAGTGGAAAATCACCTGGCGGACTCTCTGAGCAGGGGGACCTCTCGCTAGGGAGAATGGTCCCTATGCAGCAGGGTGTTTCAATCTCTGTGTCACCGTTGGAGCCAACCAGATGTGGATCTGTTTGCGTCCCGCCACAATCACAAGCTTCCAGCTTTTGTCTCTCTGTCCAGGGATCCTCTGGCCCTGACCTCGGATGCGCTAGCAATGTCATGGAAGGACTTTCAGTTCCTGTATGTCTTCCCCCCCAATTCCCCTGCTGGGCAGGGTTCTGCGCAAGATTGCTCTGGAAGGGGTGCCAGCAATTCTGGTGGCCCCCAGGTGTCTAAGAAGAGTGTGGTTCGCAGACGTGGTACAGCTGGCAGTAGATCAATATGCTCTGCCCTTGGTGCCAGATCTGATCACTCAGGGCTCACTACGCCATCCCAATTTACAAACTCTGGCTTTGACGGCTTGGCTGCTGAAACCTCCATCTTGATGGAGAAGGGGCTGTCTTCCTCAGTTGTGGATACTTTGATTAAAGCTAGGAAGAAGTCTTCCTGTTCCATTTATTACAGGGTTTGGAGTGCCTATATTGATTGGTGTGAGTATAGGTCTCTTCCCTGTCGTGTGTTCTCTATTCCCAGGATTCTGGAGTTCCTGCAGCATGGGTTGGAGATGGGGCTCCAACTCAGTACTCTGAAGGGTCAGGTTTCTGCCCTGGCTATTTTTTTCCAGAAGTCCTTTGCTCAGCACCCCCTGATCAGGACTTTTTTCCAGGGGGTCACTCATGTGTGTCCCCCACGTAAACCTATGGTGCCTGTTTGGAATTTGAACATGGTTCTGTCAGCCTTGCAGGTTGCTCCTTTTGAACCTGTGCAGGATGCTGCCTTGGCCATTCTTATGCTCAAGGTTGTGTTTCTGGTGGCTATCACTTCTGTCAGGCGTGTGTCTGAGTTGGCGGCGCTGTCCATTCAGCCCCCCTACTATGAGAGGCACCAGGACAAGGTGGTGTTTAGTTTCAAACCTGATTTTCTGCCTAAGGTAGTGTCTGCCTTTGATTTGAATCAGGATATTGTTCTTCCTTTGTGCCTTAATCCTAGCAATGCTAAGGAGAGAGTTTTGCACTCTTTGGATGTGGTTAGGTGTCTGAAGTACTATCTGGTGGCTACTGCACCTTTCAGGAAAACTGATGCTCTTTTTGTGGTCCCTTCTGGTCCTAGGAAGGGTTTGGCTCCTGCCAAGTCTACTATCAGCAAGTGGATTCGTCAGGCTGTGATTCAGGCCTACTCTGCTAAGGGGAAGAATCCTCCCTTCCGCCTTACTGCTCATTCCACTCATGCTGTTGGTGCCTCTTGGGACTTTCAGCACCAGGCTTCTGTTGAACAAGTTTGCAAGGCTGCTACTTGGTCTTCTGTTCATACCTTTTCAAAGTTTTACAAGGTTGATGTTAGGGCCTCAGCTGACACTGTTTTTGGCCGAAAGGTTCTGCAGGCGGCAGTGGTTTAAACAGTCTGCTGCTGATTTTTCTTGGGGATCCCACCCTACTTTATGGACACTGCTATTGGATGTCCCAACTGTAAGTATTAGATTTGGAGCAGGACGTACTGTATACTAAGAATAATACAATTCTGTGATTACTCACCTGTAGAATTGGTATTATGAGTATACAGTACGTCCCGCTCCAACCCACCCTTGGTTTGCATTTTCTTGGATCCCCTTTATGGTGATTTTTATCATTGTTATAGTTGATAGTTTGGATTGTTTAATTCTCCCGGCTTCTCCTTAACTGCTTTTCAATGCTGGGGATTTGTGGGAGGTCCCTGGGTATTTGAGGGGGCGAGAGGAGCCTATTTTCGATGTCTCTGCAGTCCAGCGCCATCTGGCGGAGTATATCCCAACTGTAAGTTTTAGATTTGGAGCAGGACGTACTGTATACTCATAATACCAATTCTACAGGTGAGTAATCACAGAATTGTATTTTTACTGACTTTTTTACCTCACATATTTACCCTCCTGTGTTTTTTTACTGACTTTTTACCTTACATATTTACCCTCCTGTGTTTTTTATAGATTTTTTACCTCACTTGCTTACCCCCCTCGCTCCCTCATTGCTCCGCTCTCTCCCCTCTCCTTCATGCTGCCGCGCTGTGAGAGGGGGGGGGGGGACGTCGGTGCTGCACGGGTGGAACTGGGCTCCTCCGTGGGCCGCCTGATGTTGCGGGGCCCTCCGCCATATTGGGGGCGGGACGCTTTTCGCATCACGGTCATGTGCCCCGCCCCTTGAGGAATGTGTGCTGCTGGCTGATCCGCTCCATCTTCTCCTCCTGCACGCTGCTGTCGTCTCTGTCGGCCCTTTGAGCTGTGTCGTGAGTCCCTCTTGACATATTGTCTTTTATGCGCTGGGCATGTGCTGTGGGATGCTTATATGTTCACTTTGTGTCTTCCAGGTGGGCCCCTTGATATTAAGGGTTTCGGTTCCTCTTGGCCTCTTGCCACCCCCGCTCCCGCCCCCCCCCCTTTCTCTCCAAGTTTTCTACCTGTAAAGAGGGATCACTTAAGAGGGATTATTTCTTGCGGGCTGGCCAAGTTGGGTCGTTAGTGCCTTGTACCTGTTAACATAACTCAAATCACCATAATGGAAGCTTCTGGGGATAGTGAGCTTGGGACCCCATCTGGGCAGGTGAAGCTCTGCCCCATGTGCGGTGCCAGCCCTCTGGGCGGACTCAGCACGGTTGTGTCACTTGCGTGACGTGTTATCTCGGAGCATGATTCGGCGGGCGTATCTGCCTCTAGCCCGTTATTGCCTGCGGCCTGTCTAGAACCCCTGCGCTTGCTCTCAGCCCCCAGTGAGGGGGAAGCCAGTAGGGCGTCCCAATCTGATTTGGCGTATCGAGTGGCCAGCCTTGAGAGACAGATCTCTCTCTCGGTTCCTAAAAAGGCCACAAGTAAGAAGCGGCATATTGAGCCGGTCTATTTTGACGGAGATGATGGTCTCTTTGGAGGTGTTGGCCTTGATAGTGGGGCCGGATGAGGATACATGGCTCCCTGATGATATGGAGCGGTTGCTGACTGCGATCTTTGAGACGCAGCACATTGTCCCTTCTAGAGTGGCTAAGAGGAAGCAGGGTGGATTGTTTCGACCTGAGAGACAGAGACGAGTCTTTCCTGAGCAGGCCCTTTTTTTCTAACATGATTTTCAAGAAATGGGAAAGGGCTAACAAGTTACCGTCGGTGCCTAAGGGCCTGGACAGGCGGTATTCCTTTCCCGAGGAGCTGGTCCGACTATGGTCCCGTCCTCCCGAGGTGGATGTCCCCGTGTCGGGTCTGTCCAACACTACGGTCATACCTTCACCCGAAAGTGCTTCCCTGCGTGATCAGTAGTAGTAGATCAGTTGGTCTGTCATGCCTTCACCTTGCCGGCCAAGAAGGCACTCACTAGTATCCCCTTTGTGGGTCACAGGCGGTTTGGGGAGCGTCTGGACCTCCTGGTCAAGAACGGAAGACTCCATCAGCGACGAAAGTCTGCGCGGCCCTTTCGGGGTTCATCTGCCTATCGCTCCTTCGAGGAGGAAGAGGCTATTCTTTTTCAGGTGCTCGCAGAGATTCCTGGTGACGAGGTAGGTCCCGTAGGACCCCTGGGGATCCAGGCCCAAGTCCCCTACCAAGGCCCTCTGGCATAAGGGGCCCCCTCACCCATCCGGGTGGGGGGACGGTTTCTTCTATTTGATCACGTCTGGAGACAGCGCTTCTCGGATTGGTGGATTCAGGAGGTGGTTTCCTCCGGTTACAAAATAGAGCTGGCAGTCTGGCCGCCCTCAAGATTTCTTCAGTCACGGATTTCCCAGAACCCATTGACGGCACAAGACATGCGGTTGGCCGTCCAACACCTTCTGCTGTCAGGTGTGATCTGTCCCGTGCCTTGGCAGGAACGTGGTCAGGGCTTTTACTCCAATCTGTTCACGGTGCCCAGGAATGACGGATCGCTGAGACCTATCCTGGACCTGAAGGGTCTCAACAGGTTTGTTAGAGTCAGACATTTCCGCATGGAGACCTTACGGTCCGCAGTGGGCTTGCTGCGACCTGGCGACTTCTTGACCACAGTGGACATCAAGGATGCTTATCTGCACATCCCTATATTCCAGGGGCATCAGAAGTTCCTGAGGTTTACGCTGGAGGATCAGCATTACCAGTTTGTGGCCCTGCCATTTGGGATATCCTCAGCTCCCCGTGTGCTCACCAAGGTGCTGGCGGGCGTCAGGCTATCCTGAGTATCCAGGGCATTCGCGTGCTGCCTTATCTGGACAATTTATTGATTGTGGCTCAGTCTCTTCTTCAGGCCGAGAGCGACACCCGGACCGTGTTGTCCACTCTCGAGGATTTTGGTTGGGTAGTCAATTATTCCAAGTCTTCAATCACTCCCTCGATGGTGTGGTCGTTTCTGGGCATGATGTTGGACACCTCTCTGGCCAGGATATTCCTGCCACAGCAGAAGGTGGTGGGTCTTCAGACGCAGGTGCAGGCCTTGCTGTCTTGTCAGCAACCATCTGTCCGTCTGGGGATGAACCTGTGGGCCTAATGGTGTCATGCTTCGAGGCAGTGCCCTTTGCTCAGTTCCACTTGAGACCTCTTCAGTTGAATCTGTTGACTGGTTGGGATTGGACGCAGGAGTCACTGGAACCGGAGTTTTCACTGTCTCCCCCGGCCAGGCAGTCCCTTTTGTGGTGGCTGGACTCCAGAAATCTGCTGGTAGGCAAGTCATTTCTGCCTCCACGGTGGGAGATTGTCACCACGGACGCCTGCCTGACCGCCTGGGGAGGCTTTTGGCTGACTCAGAAGATCCAGGTTCACTAGGGGCCACAGGAGGCCCACTTACCTATAAATATCTTGGGAGTTGAGAGCGATCCGGTGGTGCTTCTTCACTTGACTCCCCATCTAAGGGGTTGTGGGATTCAGGTTCGCTCGGACAATCAGACGCGGTAGACGCGGTAGATTCTGACTTGGACAGAGGAGAATGTTCCCTGCATCTTGGCGGTTTATATTCCTGGGATAGAGACCCAGGAGGCAGACTCCCTGAGCAGGAGCGCCTCGCGCCTGGGGGAATGGTCTCTCAGCAACAAGATTTTTCACGCTCTTGTCTCCGCTGGGGTCAGCTGGGCGTGGACCTATTTGCGTCCAGACACAATCACAAGCTCCCGAGATTCGTCTCCCTGTCGAGAGATCCTCTGGCCTTTGCCACAGACGCTCTGGAAATTCCTTGGACGGAGTTCAGGCTCCTTTATGCGTTCCCTCCATTTCCACTCCTGTGCCGAGTGCTGCACAAGATAGCCCAGGAGGGGGTACCAACCATCCTGGTGGCTCCTCGCTGGCCAAGGTGGAGTTGGTTCGCGGACATATTTCAGATGTCAGTCGTTCGCTACGTCTTGCCCGACGATCCAGGGCTTCTTACGCTTACGCTTCTTGTCGCTGCGGCACCCCAATTTACAGACACTGGCTTGATGGCCTGGCTATTGAAACCTCAATCCTGATGGACAAGGGGCTGTCAGCCACGGTTGTTCAGACCATGATTCAGACGCGGAAGAAGTTTTCTTCCATGATATATTAGAGTTTGGCATGCCTACATTGCCTGGTGTGAATCCAAGAGCCTTCCTTGTCGCACTTTCCCTATCTAGGATTTTGGAGTTTTTTACAACACGGCTTAGACTTGGGTCTCCAGCTGAGCACCCTCAAAGGCCAGGTCTCGGCCTTAGCCATATTCTTCCAGAGATCCATTGCCAATCATAGACTGATAAAGACCTTCTTCCTAGGGGTTACCCATGTATGCCCACCGCGTAAGCCTGTATTACCAGTGTGGGACTTGATTCTGGTGTTTTCTGCTCTCCAGGGTCCCCCCTTTGAGCCCTTGTGCGATGCTGCATTGTCTATTTTACCCTAAAGGTGGTATTTTTGGTACCTATCACCTCTTTGCGTTGCGTGTCAGAGCTGGCCGCAATTGGTGTGAAGCCTCCTTACTTTGTACGGCATAGGGATAGGGTGGTGTTTCGCTTAAACCTGATATTTTTAGTATACAGTACGTCCTGCTCCAGATAAGATTCTTTACTCTTGGGTATTACTCCGCCAGATGGCGCTGGACTGCAGAGACCGCGAAATTGGCTCCTCCCGGCCCCTCAAATACCCGGGACCTCCCACAAATCCCAGATTTTCTCAGCAGTCTGGACTGCGAAGGACAAGAATATGGCTCTCTCTTCTCGCAGGTGAGCGGGGCTATTAGCCTGCGGCCCTGTAGGACTATTCCCACCCGTTCCATTGTCAATTTGCCTCCCAGCCTTGCCTGCGCTGGTGATGGTAGGCAGCACCGCTGTCAGGTGCTTAGGAGCGCTGCTCCACCGCAATCCCCCACCAAAGGGTAGGCGGTATAGGCACATGGTGAGCCTTATGGGATGCCCCTCCCGCAAAATTGCCCCTTGCCCCTGTCTATCGATGGGCCCTCCCTCGCTCTCCCTTGTAGTTCTCGGGGGGGGGGGGGGGGGGTGAGTGTGTGTTTTGTACATTCACTTGTTTGTTGGTGTGCTTGGTTGCCTTTAGTTCTGTCACCGCACAGATCTGGTTGCTGGTTAAATTTGCCGCTGCGCGCGCTTCTATGTCATTCCGCAGTCGGCGACGTCATTACCTCAGGCGCTGCTGCGCCAACATTGGTTGAATTTGTCACGTGTGCGGCTTCGGGGGGGGGGCTCTTCGGGGGCGGGGCCTGCGGATGGCGCGTTCCACGTCACTGTCACCGCGGTCGCCCCTCGAGGTATACTCGGCGCTATTTTTGCTTCTTCGTGCTGCGTGGCTGGTGCCTACCTACCGCGGTCCGTGAGTGCCCTCGCGGGCTGTTTGTATATATTTTTTAATGTTATGTATGCATGTCGCTTACAGGGTTTTTTCGCTTATGTCTTACAGGCTGGTCAAACTCAATTGGTTTCTCCCGGCCCTACCCCCTCTATTTAGTTATTAAACTTATTGAGGCCTAGTGTGCTAATTCCTCCCACTTCCCTAGCGGGCTATTGGGGCATCCCGGGTTGCTTTTATAGCGTGAATCCCTATCGGCCTATTGTGCTGCTATAATCACCATATGGAGGCATCTCAGGATAATGTGCTTGGGGTTCCTTCAGGACAAGTCCGGCTGTGTGTGGCGTGTGGGGTGTCCCCTACAAGTGTTGACAATGTGCGGGTTTGTGTACCTTGTGCCCAGCAGGTGCTTGCGCTGCAGCCTGGTTTACCAGCAGCTGGGCCTGCGCCACGTATGGCTTCGCCTACTCCCCCAAGCTTAAATTTGACTCCCAGTGAGCTGCATGCTAGTGGGGAGTCACCAGCCTGATGTGCCTACTAGATTGGCTAGTTTTGAAAAGTTGCTTGCTACTACTATGGTGCGTAAGGCCTCTGCTAAGAGGCGGCATTTGTCGCCTGATGTCACTCTTTTCCCTATGGAGGCTGATGAGTTCTTTGATCTGTCTGGTTATACCCCCCCTGGAGGAAGGGGAATTGTTCTCTGACTCGGCCCAAGGGTTATGAGGATTCTGGCTCTGATCCCTGGTCCCCAAATGATACTGATAGGCTTTTGGCTCAGATTTTTGAAGTGCTTATCCTTTTCCTGCTGATGTTGTAAAACCTTGGTCATCCCCTCCAGAAGTGGATGCCCCAATTCTGGGTTTGTCTAACACCTCTGTCATGCATTCCCCTGACTCTACTACCTTGAAGGATGGTGAGGACCGGCGTATTGATCAGCTGGCTTCCCATGCCTTTGCCTGTGTGGGGACGGCGGTGGCTATTAGGACTCTGTTTAAAAGTGTACTAGATGGAGCTCCCGATGATGTTTCTAGTGAAGAGTATAATGCACTCTCGCGTTGTGAGGTATTTGTTGCTTATGTCCTCTCTGCCTTGGATGATACCATTAGGATGTGTGGCAGAGCCTCTGCCTTTGTGGTGGCTATACACCGCTCGGTTTGGCTGCGCCAGTGGGCAGCTGACAATGCTGCCAAGAAGGCTCTCACTGGGTTTCCCTTCAAAGGACTACGCCTATTTGGGGACCACCTGGACCTGTTTGCTAAGGGTGGCAGGTTACCCCAGTGCAGAAGCAGTCTCGGCCCTTTCGGGGCCGGGCTCTTTTTCTTCCCCCTACCGTGGAGCCAAAACGGGGAGAGGGGTCTCATTTACTGGGGCCCGAAGTGATTTCTGGGGTAGGGGCAGAGGACGTGGACGCTTTGGCCCATCCTGGGGCTCCAAGCCTAAGCCTTCCTCCAAACCTCCTCAGGCATGAAGGGGCACCCTCATCCATCCGGGTGGGGGACCGCTTCAGCTCTTTTCTCATGTCTGGAGGCTTCATGTTTTAGACCGGTGGATTCAGGAGGTAGTGTCCTCCGGTTACAAGATAGAGTTTGCTGCCTGGCCGCCCCCAAGATTCATCAGGTCCCGGATGTCTCAGGACCCCGTGTCAGCAAAGCCTTCTGGAGCTGGGGGTCATCTGTCAGGTCCCCTTACGAGAAAGGGGCAGGGGTTTTTATTCCAACCTTTTCACCGTGCCCAAAAGAGATGGGTCAGTCAGGCCCATCCTGGACTTGAAGATCCTCAACAAATTTGTCAGATGCAGGCGCTTTCACATGGAAACTCTGGGCTCTGCTATCAGTTCCCTGCGTCCAGGGGACTTCATGACCTCTGTGGACATCAAGGATGCTTACCTTCATGTTCCCATCTTTCCAGGTCATCAAAGGTTCCTCAGGTTCCCTCTGGGGGATCAGCACTACCAATTTGTGGCATTGCCCTTTGGTCTCACTTCAGCTCCCAGAGTATTCACCAAGGTGCTGGCAGGAGTGATGGCTCTACTCAGGTCTCAGGGCATTCGCGTTCTGCCCTATTTGGACGACATTCTCATCACTTCTCAGTCCCTCCAACAGGCAGAGCTGGATACTCAGCTGGTAGTGTCCACCCTAGAGTCATTTGGCTGGGAGATCAACCATCCCAAATCTTCCTTGTCTCCCTCCTTGGTGACACCATTTCTGGAAATGAATCTAGATACAGTTCAGGCAAGGATTTTTCTTCCTCAGCAGAAGGTGGACAATCTGCTAGCGCAGGTTCAGTTCCTTCTATTTTGCCCTCATCCCTCCATCAGGCAGGGAATGCAGCTGGTTGGCCTGATGGTGTCGTGCTTCGAGGCGGTTCCTTATGCCCAGTTTCACATGAGGCCTCTGCAACTCCACCTCTTGTCCGTATGGGACAAGGATCCTGCGTCCCTGGACCAGGTCCTTGTTCTGTCCCCCCCATCCAGGCGGTCCCTCTTGTGGTGGCTGGACTCCAGGAACCTGTTGGCGGGCAGATCTTTTCTGGCTCCCACCACGGATGCCAGTCTGACAGGTTGGGGGGGCTTCTGGAAGTCCAAGCTGGGGGCAGGAGCCAGAGAGCAAACAGGGATACTGCCACTCCCTGCTCTCATGATGGGCACATTTGTCAAAGAGTGCTGAGCAGATGAAGATCCCTGTGCACAAGACAGTGGGATCGCTGACAAGGTAAGTATACTGGTGATCCCAAGGATTTTTTACACAGCGAGGCATCCAATATTGGGGTGCCCCAGGGACATGTACCGAAACCCTGGATGATCCACTTTAAACTACCTGTATAGAATAAAATAACAAATGACTAGTACGCCATTTTACCAAATGGGTGCTAAACCACATTGTGGGGGGGATCCAGACTGCTGTGGCCCTGCACACATAAACTCCCAGTTTTAGTCATTGCACTGGTGTAATGTATAATAAAACCGATATATTATATAACTAACTATAAGCTATAATGAATACATTGTAAATCATTATTAATGACACATAGTAGAGGCCAATGGCCTGATACAGATTACTAATCCATGGTTTTTTTTTCAGCTATTCTTCCATCTTTCTAGAGAACGTATATTTTCTGAAGACCGAGCCCGGTTTTATGGAGCCGAGATCGTCTCTGCGTTAGATTATCTTCATTCGGAGAAAAATGTTGTTTACAGAGATCTTAAGGTGATCGTGTAAAACACTTCCTTCCTCTTCTGCTTTTAAAGGAAACCTATACCCAGAAAGGAAGTTTATGTTGTCATATTCTATCCCCAGCCCAGTGCCCTAGACAGCCTGTGTTTTATTTTTTTGAGCTTGCAAGCTGATTGGACGAGCGGCTGCACATGCACCGTAGGACCGGGAAGAGGTGAGTTTCTTTTGGCGATCTAGGGGGTTTCAAACAGATCAGGGTGCCCCGGGTGGAAAGGAACAAAAATCCGGAATAGTCAAAATCCTGGGTTTTGGTCCACTTTTAACACCGGGCCAGGAGGAAGCTGCTGCGGGAGAGAAACCTGGGATTTCCCCCTCTTTTCCCAATGCATGGCACGGCCTGCTTCACAAAGTCATCACATCTGGGTATTCCGCCACAAGGTGGCGCAGTGTACTGCAGAAGAGTTGTGGCTCTGCCCGGTACCATATAAAAACGGAATCACCATAGACTTATCCAGTTGTTCTCTGCAGTGCTTACTGCGAAGATAGAAGATGGTTCTTATATACTTTGTGCAGGTGAGCAGGGCAACCATGCCTGCAGCCCTGCATATCTATTTCCACCTGTTTCCGGACCCGGGTAGCCGGCTATAGGCTTTATGGTGAGCCTACTAGGGATGCAGAGTTCCTGTCCTAGCTGCTGAGAGGGTGAGTGTTTTGGGGAGTTTTTGGAATGTTTTCTGGGTCATATTCCCCCCCCCCCCCCCCCCCCCCACTGGCCTGGACTTCGCCGCTGCCTGCTCGCTCTCCTCTCTGAGTCTGAGGATTCCTGGTTCCCTGAGGACACTGCCAATCTGTTGTCTCACATTTTTGAAATCTTGCACATTTTCCCCCCTGAGGTGGCTAAGAGGAAACAGGGTGAGCTTTTTCGTACTGTTAAGCAGCGTCTGGAGTTCCCTGAGCAGAGTAATTTCACTAATTTGGTGCTCAAGGAGTGGGAACATCCTAGTAGTTGCCCGCGGTGCCCAAAGGGTTGGATAAGAAACACCCATTTCCTGCTGACCCTGTTAAGCGATGGTCGGGTCCCCCGAGGTGGACGCTCCCGTTCTAGGGCTGTCCAACACATCAGTCATGCCTTCCCCTGACACTACTGCACTGCGGGACAGCGAGGACCAGCGTATGGATCAGCGTATGGATTAGCTGGCCTGCCATGCTTTTACATTTGTGGGGGCTGAGCTGCGTCCGGCCTGTGCCATTACAGCCATTGCTCTTAAGAGACAGATCAATCGTCTCCTTGATGGCGTAACAGCTGGTAGGGAGGAGTATAGGACCCTCTTGCTTTGCTCTGAATTTGTTGCCTTTATCCTTACTGCCATGGATGATGTGGTACGGCTGAGTAGTAGGGCCTCTGCCCTTTTCTTTATTGCATGGCACGGCCCGCTTCGGTATTCATAACAGTTGGGTTATTCCGCCACAAGGTGACGCAGTGGCACTGCAGAAAGCTGTGGCACCTCCCGGCTCCCTATAAAAATGGGATTAACCATAGAGTTCCCAGTGTTTCCTCTGCAGTGATACTGCGAAGTTAGAAGATGGCTCTCTCTCTTGCGCAGGTGAGAGGGGCAACCAAGCCTGCGGCCTTGCAGGTCTATTTCCATCCGTTTCTGGACCCTCACTGCCTCCCAGCCTCGACTGGCAGATCGGGTGAAGGTAGAAGAGCACTAGGGTCAAGTGCTCTTGGAGCGCAGCTCCAAGCCGCAGACCCTGTAACACAAAGGGTAGGCGGCCATAGGCTTTATGGTGAGCCTAATAGGGATGCAGAGTTTCTGTCCTGGCTTTCTGAGGGGGTGAGTAGTTTGGGGACTGTGTCCCCTTATATTGTAAGTATACAGCACGTCCTGCTCCAGAGAGTAATTCCGTACGTTTGGGTTATACATCCACAAGATGGCGCTGGACTGCAGAGACAGCATAAAAGTGGCTCACCTCCCACAAAATCCCCAGTTCTTCTCTGCAGTCGGCGCTGCAATGACAAGAAGATGGCTCTCTCTACTCGCAGGTGAGTGGGGCTATTAGCCTGCGGCCCTGTAGGACTATTCCCACTCGTTCCTCCTTTTCATGCCTCCCAGCTTTGGCTGCACTGGTCGGGTGACGGTAGGCAGCACCGTTGTCAGGTGCTTAAGAAGCGCTGCTCCGACCGCAATCCCCCACCAAAGGGTAGGCGGTATAGGCCCATGGTGAGCCTTATGGGATGCCCCTCCCGTGCTATCGCCCCTCGCCCCCTGTCCATCTGTGGCCTCCTTTTAGGTTGGCCGCTGTCCTCCCTCGTTCTCCCTGGTATTTCTCGGGAGGGGGGGGGGGGGGGGTTGTGTGCGTATGTGTTGTAGGTGCATTTTTCGCTCTTATTTTTTCCGTGGTATAGCTTGGCTTTGTTGCCGCATGTGTGTTGGTTGCACTGGTTGCGTTTAAAAATGCTGCCGCCGCGCGCGCTTTTACGACGTTCCGTGGTCGCCGGCGACTTTACCTTAGGCTCTGCTGCGCCATCATTGGCTGACATGGTCACGTGGGCGTCTTCGCGCTCTTCGGGGGGCGGGCCTTGCGGATGGCGCGTTCCGCATCACTGTCTCCGCGGCCTGCCCCTCGAGGTATCTGCGACGCCATTTTGCCTTCTCGCGCTGCGTGGCTGGCTTCTACCTACCACAGTCCGTAAGTGCCCCTGCGGGCTGGCTTATCTTTTATATGTTGCTGTGTATGCATACCGCTTACGGGACTTAAGTCTTGTTTATGTCTTGCAGGTGGTTCAAACTTAATTGTGGTTTCTCCCGGCCTATTTAGTTGCTATTAGAGGCCTACTCTGCCTTTACCTCCCACTTCCCTAGCGGGTTATTTGGGCATCCTGGGTGACTTTATTGTGTAAATCCCTATTGGCCGGTGGCCGCGATAATCACCATATGGAGACTTCTCAGGATAATGTGCTTGGGGTTCCTTTCGGGACAAGCCCGGCTGTGTGTGGGGTGAATGTGCGGGTCTGTGTACCCTGTGCCCAGCGAGTGCTTGCGCTGCAATCTGGGTTGCCTGTGGCTGGGCCTGTGCCCCGTGTGGCTTCGCCCACTCCCCCACGCTGGGAAGTCTCAGCCTGATTTGTCTACCAGGATGGCTAGTATTGAGAAGCTGATTGCTGGCTCTACGGCGCGTAAGGCCTCAGCTAAGAGGCGGCATCTGGCACCTGGCGTTAACTTATTTCCTATGGAGGCTGAGGAATTCTTTGACCTAGCCGGCTATATCCCCCCTGGAGGAGGGGGAGTTGTATTCTGATTCAGAATCATCTGATGAACAGCCTAAGGGTTATGCTGATTCTGGCTCTGACCCATGGGCTCCAGATGATACTGACAGGCCTTTGGCTCACATTTTTGAAGTACTTTCTATCTCTCCTCCTGCCGCGGCTCCTCGGCAGCAGGGGGAGTTGTTTCACACGGCTAAGCCATGTTTGGAGTTTCCTGAGCAAACTCACTTTAATAATCTTGTGCTCAAGGAGTGGGAGCGAACGGGCAGGCTCCCTGGTGTGCCTAAGAGTTGGGATAAGAGGTACCCTTTTCCTGCTGAAATGGTTAAGCGTTGGTCGTCCCCTCCTGAAGTGGATGCACCAATTCTGGGGTTGTCCAACACTTCTGTCATGCATTCCCCTGACTCTACTACACTGAGGGATGGTGAGGACCGGCGCATTGATCAGCTGGCTTCCCATGCCTTTGCCTGTGCAGGGTCTGCACTGCGCCCGGTTTGTGCCTCTGCCATTACAGCTGTGGCTATTAGGACTCTGCTCAGGAGAATTTTAGACGGGGCTCCTGCTGAGGCAGCTAGTGCAGAGTATAGTGCCCTTCTGCGTTGGACGATACCATTAGAATGTGTGTCAGGGCTTCTGCCTTGGCGGTGGCTATACGCCGCTCGGTTTGGCTGCGCCAGTGGGCAGCTGACAACGCTGCCAAGAAAGCTCTCACTGGGTTCCCCTTTAAAGGGCTGCGTCTATTTGGGGATCACCTGGACCTGTTTGCTAAGGGACGCAGGTTACCCCAGCGCCAGAGACAGTTTCGGCCCTTTCGGGGTTCAGGTTCCTTTCTTCCCTCCTACTGTGGGTCCAGAATGGGAAGGGAAGCGTCATTTGCAGGGGCCCGGGGAGATTTTTGGGGCAGGGGCAGAGGTCGTGGCCGCCCTGGACCCTCCTGGGGTTCCAAATCTAAGTCTTCCCCCAAGCCCCCTCAGGCATGAAGGGGTGCCCTCACCCATCCGGGTGGGGGGACGGCTTCGGCTCTTTGATCACGCCTGGAGGCTTCATGCCTCAGACCGGTGGATTCAGGAGGTAGTGTCCTCCGGTTACAAGATAGAGTTGGCAGCCTGGCCGCCCCCAAGATTCATCAGATCCCGGATGCCTCCAGACCCCCTGTCAGCTCAGGACCTGTTGCTTGCTGTGCAGAATCTACTGGAGCTGGGGGTCATCTGCCAAGTACCCTTAGGGGTAAGGGGCAAGGGCTACTATTCCAACCTTTTCACCGTTCCCAAAAGAGATGGGTCTGTCAGACCCATCCTGGACTTAAAGCTTCTCAACAAGTTTGTCAGACCCAGGAGGTTTCGCATGGAGACTCTGCGCTCAGCTGTAAGTTCACTACGCCCAGGGGACTTCATGACCTCTGTGGACATCAAGGATGCTTACCTCCATGTTCCAGTCTTTCCAGGTCATCAGTGATTCCTCAGGGTCGCTCTGGAGGATCAGCATTACCAGTTTGTGGCATTGCCCTTCGGTCTTACTTCAGCTCCCAGGGTATTCACCAAGGTGCTGGCGGGCATTATGGCTCTGCTGAGAGCTCAGGGCATTCGCATTCTTCCCTATTTGGACGACATGCTTATCACTTCTCCGTCTTTCCAACAGGCAGAGCTAGATACTCAGCGGGTGGTGACCACACTGGAGTCATTCGGCTGGGTGATAAACCACTCCAAATCCTCCCTGTCTCCCTCTTTGGTAAAGCCATTTCTGGGCATGAATCTGTATACAGCTCGGGCCAGGATCTTTCTTCCTCAGCAGAAGGTGGACAGTCTGCAAGCACAAGCTCAGCTCCTTCTGTCCTGCCCTCATCCTTCCATCAGGCAGGGAATGCAGCTGGTGGGCCTGATGGTGTCCTGCTTCGAGGCGGTTCCTTATGCTCAGTTTCACATGAGGCCTCTTCAACTCCACCTCTTGTCTGAAAGGGACAGTGACCCTGTGTCCCTGGATCAGGTTTTGGTTCTGTCCCCCCTAGCCAGGCGGTCCCTCTCGTGGTGGCTGGACTCAAGGAACCTGTTAGTGGGCAGATCCTTTCTAGCCCCTTGCTGGGGGACAGTCACCACGGATGCCAGTCTGACAGGTTGCGGGGTCTTCTGGAGATCCCTAACATTCCAGGGGCAGTGGGGCCCTCAGGAGGCCCACACGCCCCTACCAACATTCTGGAACTGAGGGCGATCAGGTTGGTTCTAGCCCGCTTGACCCCGCACCTTCGGGGTCAGGTGGTTCAGGTCCGCTCAGACAACCAGATGGCAGTTGCCTACATCAATCATCAGGGAGGGTCCCGGAGCAAGGGGGCCCTCAAGGAAGTGTCTCTGATCCTGTCCTGGGCAGAGGACAGTGTTCCCTGCATCTCAGCTGTGTACATTCTGGGGGTGGAGAATCTGCAGGCAGACTCTCTGAGCAGGGGGACTTCTCGCCTGGGGGAATGGTCCCTCAGCAACAGTGTGTTTCGCTCTCTGTGTCACCGTTGGGGTCAGCCAGATGTGGACCTGTTTGTGTCCCGTCACAATCACAAGCTTCCAGTCTTTGTGTCTCTGTCCTAGGACCCTCTGGCCTTTGCCGTGGTTGCTCTGACAATGCCCTGGCAGGGTTTTCAGCTACTGTATGTCTTTCCCCCGTTTCCCCTGTTGGGCAGGGTTCTGCGAAAGATAGCTCAGGAAGGGGTGCCAGCAATCCTGGTGGCCCCCTGTTGGCCAAGAAGAGTGTGGTTCACAGACAGTACAGCTGGCGGTAGATCTGTACGGGCTGCCCAGGGACCCTGCTCACTCAGGGGCGGCTACACTACCCTAATTTACAAACGCTGGCTTTAACAGCCTGGCTGCTGAAACCTCCATCTTAATGGAAAAGGGGCTGCCTGCCTCTGTTAACACCATGATCAGGGCTAGGAAACAGTCCTCTTTTTCCATCTACTATAGGGTCTGGCGTACCTACATTGACTGGTGTGAGGCTAAATCTCTTCCCTGTCGTGTGTTTTCTATTCCTAGGATTCTGGAATTCCTCCAACATGGTTTGGATCTGGGGCTTCAACTCAGCACTCTAAAGGGTCATGTGTCTGCCTTGGCTGTTTTCTTTCAGAGATCTTTTGCTCAGCATCATTTGGTCAGGACTTTTTTCCATGGGGTTACTCATGTGCGCCCCCCACGTAAGCCTATGTCTTCACCTACTCCCCCACTACTGCAATTGGGCCCCAATGCGGGGAATGTTGGCAGAGAGTCACATTCTGATTTGGCTCTGCAGGTGGCTAACATTGAAAAGCAGCTTGCCAGGACTGTTCCTAGGAAGGCTTCTGGCAAGAAGAGACACCTGGATCCCAGGCCCACTCCCCTTACTGAGATGTATGTGGGGATTGATGATCTTGGTGGTTGTCAACCCCTTGAGATGGGGGAGCTCTCCCAGGATTCTGACTCCTCTGGGAACCAGCATTTCCCCCTGAAGTTGACGCTCCCGTGCTAGGCTTGTCCAATACTTCGGTCATGCCTTCCCCTGAAACTACCACTCTGAGGGACTTATTTCCTATGGAGGCTGAGGAATTCTTTGACGTAGCCGGCTATATCCCCCCTGGAGGAGGGGGAGTTGTATTCTGATTCAGAATCATCTGATGAGCAGCCTAAGGGTTATGCTGATTCTGGCTCTTACCCATGGGCTCCAGATGATACTGACAGGCCTTTGGCTCACATTTTTGAAGTACTTTCTATCTCTCCTCCTGCCGCGGCTCCTCGGCAGCAGGGGGAGTTGTTTCACACGGCTAAGCCATGTTTGGAGTTTCCTGAGCAAACTCACTTTAATAATCTTGTGCTCAAGGAGTGGGAGCGAACGGGCAGGCTCCCTGGTGTGCCTAAGAGTTGGGATAAGAGGTACCCTTTTCCTGCTGAAATGGTTAAGCGTTGGTCGTCCCCTCCTGAAGTGGATGCACCAATTCTGGGGTTGTTCAACACTTCTGTCATGCATTCCCCTGACTCTACTACACTGAGGGATGGTGAGGACCGGCGCATTGATCAGCTGGCTTCCCATGCCTTTGCCTGTGCAGGGTCTGCACTGCGCCCGGTTTGTGCCTCTGCCATTACAGCTGTGGCTATTAGGACTCTGCTCAGGAGAATTTTAGACGGGGCTCCTGCTGAGGCAGCTAGTGCAGAGTATAGTGCCCTTCTGCGTTGGACGATACCATTAGAATGTGTGGCAGGGCTTCTGCCTTGGCGGTGGCTATACGCCGCTCGGTTTGGCTGCGCCAGTGGGCAGCTGACAACGCTGCCAAGAAGGCTCTCACTGAGTTCCCCTTTAAAGGGCTGCGTCTATTTGGGGATCACCTGGACCTGTTTGCTAAGGGACGCAGGTTACCCCAGCGCAAGAGACAGTTTCGGCCCTTTCGGGGTTCAGGTTCCTTTCTTCCCTCCTACTGTGGGTCCAGAATGGGAAGGGAAGCGTCATTTGCAGGGGCCCGGGGAGATTTTTGGGGCAGGGGCAGAGGTCGTGGCCGCCCTGGACCCTCCTGGGGTTCCAAATCTAAGTCTTCCCCCAAGCCCCCTCAGGCATGAAGGGGTGCCCTCACCCATCCGGGTGGGGGGACGGCTTCGGCTCTTTGATCACGCCTGGAGGCTTCATGTCTCAGACCGGTGGATTCAGGAGGTAGTGTCCTCCGGTTACAAGATAGAGTTGGCAGCCTGGCCGCCCCCAAGATTCATCAGATCCCGGATCTTTCAGAGATCTTTTGCTCAGCATCATTTGGTCAGGACTTTTTTCCATGGGGTTACTCATGTGCACCCCCCACGTAAGCATATGTTACCAGTCTGGGACTTGAACTTGTCCTATCTGTCTTGCAGGGGCCTCCTTTTGAGCCTGTGCATGAGGCTGCTTTGTCCATTTTACGCTTAAGGTAGTCTTTTTGGTGGCTATCACTTCGGTTAGGCGTGTTTCTGAGTTGGCGGCGCTTTCCATCAAGCCCTCTTACTTTGAGAGACACCAGGACAAGGTGGTGTTTCGCTTTAAACCTGATTTTCTGCCTAAGGTTGTGTCTGCTTTTCATCTCAATCAGGACATTGTTCTTCCTTCTCTGTGCCCTAATCCTAGTAACCCTAAGGAGAGGGCTCTACATTCTTTGGATGTGGTTAGGAACCTGACTGAGCCCTTCAGGAAGACTGATGCTCTTTTTGTGGCCCCTTATGGTCCTAAGAAGGGTCTGGCTCCAACTAAGTCTACCACAAGCAAGTTCCGCCTTACTGCTCATTCCACTCATGCTATTGGTGCCTCTTGGGCTTTTCAGCACCAGGCTTCTGTTGAACAAGTTTGCAAGGCCGCTACTTGGACTTCTGTTCATACTTTTTGTAAGTTTTACAAGGTTGATGTTAGGGCCTCAGCTGATGCTGCTTTTGGCTGCAAAGTTCTGCAGGCGGCAGTGGTTTAATCTGCATGTTGTTGCTTTTGGGGATCCCACCCTACCTTACGGACACTGCTATTGGATGTCCCAAACGTAAGGAATTACTCTCTGGAGCAGGACGTGCTGTATACTTAGAATAATACAATTCTGTGATTACTCACCTGTAGAATTGGTATTATATGTATACAGCACGTCCTGCTCCACCCCGCCCTTGTTTTCATTTTTCTTAGTGCCTCTGTATGGTGATTGTTATCATGATTAAAATTGTTTGATTATGGTTATTATTCTCCCAGCTTCTTGCTAACTGCTTGTCAATGCTGGGGATTTTGTGGGAGGTCCCTGGAATATAAGGGGCCGGGAGGAGACACCTTTTTTGCTGTCTCTGCAGTCCGGCGCTTTCTTGTGGATGTATAACCCAAACGTAAGGAATTACTCTCTGGAGCAGGACATGCTGTATACATATAATACCAATTCTACAGGTGAGTAATCACAGAATTGTATTTTTCCTTTTTGGGTTGCGTGCCGTGCGCTGAAAGTGTCCTTGCGCTTCAAGCTGGTTTGCCTGCTTCGCTTCCCAGCTCTGCACCTCACTCGGCTTCACCTTCTCCCCCACTACTGCAATTGGGCCCCAATGCGGGGAATGTTGGCAGGGAGTCACATTCTGATTTGGCTCTGCAGGTGGCTAACATTGAAAAGCAGCTTGCCAGGACTGTTCCTAGGAAGGCTTCTGGCAAGAAGAGACACCTGGATCCCAGGCCCACTCCCCTTACTGAGATGTATGTGGGGATTGATGATCTTGGTGGCTGTCAACCCCTTGAGATGGGGGAGCTCTCCCAGGATTCTGACTCCTCTGGGAACCAGCATTTCCCCCTGAAGTTGACGCTCCCGTGCTAGGCTTGTCCAATACTTCGGTCATGCCTTCCCCTGACACTACCACTCTGAGGGACGGTCAGGACCGGCGCATGGATCATTTGGCCTGCCATGCTTTTACCTGTATGGGGGCTGGCTTGCGCCCGGTGTGTGCTGCCGCCATTACTGCTATTGCCCTTAAAAAACTGCTTAAAGCGGACCTTCAGTCTATCTTATATGTTTCCCACACCCTGTACATACAGATCGGCCACATTAAAAAATCATCCTACCTGCATCTACTGCATGTTATGAGCCTTTAAACATCCAAGATGGCGGCTTATGGAAGCCGCCATCTTAACAGGCAGCCTGCAAACAGGAAGTGCCTCCTGACTGTGCTGCTCTGCATTCTGGGACTGCTGACCTTTACCTGACCCCAGCTCTGCTCTGTCTGAGCAAAGCACAGCTATAACCCGCCCCCCTGTACCTTATCCCACTCTCCTCTCCTCAGTAAGTGTGATGCTTCTGAGTCAAGATGGCGGCGCCCGTGTCCTAAATTCCTGAACAGAGTTGCAGCCCAGTGGGGGAAAGAATAATAAGTGACTAAAAACGTAAAATATATTAATTTTAGATGCTGGAGAACAGTTTTTTAAGAGTTTGGGCTTTTCATTAAATCACGCTGAAGGTCCGGTTTAAGCGTCTCATTGATGGCACAACAGCTGGTAGTGTGGGGGAGGAATATAGGACTTTGCTCTGATTTTGTGGCCTTTATACTTACTGCTATGGATGATGCTGTGCGGCTGTGTGGTAGGGCCTCTGCGCTCTGAGTGGCAATGCGCCGGCCTGTCTGGTTGCGCCAGTGGGCAGCTGACGCTGCGGCTAAGAAAGCTCTCACTGGCCTCCCCTTCGTGGGGCTGCAGCTATTTGGGGAGCGTCTTGATGTACTAGCCAAGGATGGAAGGCTGCATCAGCGTAGGAGGCAGTCTCGGCCATTTCGAGGGTCCTCTGCCCCCCTCCCTTCCTTCCGCATTCCCAGAGGGGCCCGTGGCTCCCTCCTCTCCAGTGGTCGCAGAGATTCTTGGGGCCGTGGCAGACCCCGTGGTCGTCCTGGTCTCTCCTGGAATCCTAAGCCCAAACCCTCTCCCATGCCCCCTTAGGCATGAAGGGGCGCCCTCACCCATCCGGGTGGGGGGACGGCTTCAGCTCTTTGCTCACGTCTGGAGGCTTCATGTTTCAGACCGGTGGATTCAGAAGGTAGTGTCCTCCGGTTACAAGATAGAGTTTGCAGCCTGGCCCCCCCCAAGATTCATCAGATCCCGGATGTATTTTAACCCCCTGTCTGCTCAAGGGTTGCTTCTGGCGTTTCATTGCCTGTTAAGAGTCCGGAGTCATTTGTTTGGTGCCTCATCAAGAAAGGGGTCAGGGGTTCTATTCCAATATTTTTACGGTTCCCAAAAAGGACGGCTCTCTGAGGCCCATTCTGGATCTGAAGGGCTTCAACAAATTTGTCAGATTCAAGCATTTTCGCATGGAGGCGCTGCGCTCTGCTGTCAGTACCCTTTACCACTGTGGACATCAAGGATGCTTATCTTCATGTACCTATCTTCCCAGGTCATCAGAGATTTCTAAGGTTCGAGCTGCAGGGTCAGCATTACCAGTTTGTGGCTCTACCCTTCAGTATCACCTCGGCACCTCGGGCGTTCACCAAGGTGCTGGCGGGAGTATTGGCTCTGCTAAGGAACCAGGGCATCCGCATCATTCCTTACCTGGACGACATCCTGATTGTTTCCGAGTCTTTTCCTCAGGCCGAACGGGACACTCAAATGGTGACATCCACTCTAGAACCTTTCGGCTGGGTGATCAACTATCCCAAGGCTTCTCTGTCTCCGTCCTTGGTGAGGTCCTTTCTGGGCATGAGTCTGGATACCTCTCAGGTCAAGGTGTTCCTTCCTCAGCAGAAGGTGGAGGGTCTTCAGCTGCCGGCTCGGGTTCTGCTGTAGTGTCCTCATCCCTCCATCCGTCAGGGGATGCGGTTGGTGGGCCTGATGGTGTCCTGCTTCGAGGTAGTCCCCTTTGCTCAGTTTCACATGAGACCTCTTCAGTTGCACCTCTTGTCAGTTTGGGATCGGGACCCTGTGTCCCTGGATCAGGAATTTGTTCTGTCTCCCCTGGCCAGACAGTCTCTCTCGTGGTGGCTGGACTCGAGGAACCTTCTGGGGGGGCAGGACATTTCTGCCCCAGTGTTGGGAGACTGTCACCACAGATGCCAGTCTGACTGGTTGAGGGGGGGATTTTGGAAGTCTCTGAAGTTCCAGGGTCAGTGGGGCCCCCAGGAGGCCCATGCTCCCATCAATGTCCTGGAACTGAGGGCGATCAGGTTGGTTCTTTCTCAGCTGACCTCACACCTTCGGGGTCGGGCTGTGCAGATCCGCTTGGACAACCAGACGGCGGTTGCCTACATCAATCATCAGGGAGGGACTCGGAGCAAGCGAGCCCTCGAGGAAGTGTCTCTGATACTATCTTGGGCGGAAGAGAATGTCCCTTGCATCTCGGCGATTTACATTCCGGGAGTGGAGAACCAGGAGGCAGACTCCCTGAGCAGGGGGACATCTCGGCTGGGGGAATGGTCCCTCAGCACCAAGGTTTTTCACTCACTGTGTCACCACTGGGGTCAGCCGGATGTGGACCAGTTTGCGGACCGCCACAACCACAAGCTTCCCCGGTTTGTCTCTCTGTCACAGGACCCTCTGGCCTTCGCCACGGATGCGCTAGCAATGCCTTGGACGGAGTTTCGGCTTCTCTATGTGTTCCCTCCGTTCCCTCTGCTAGGCAGGGTGCTGCGCAAGATAGCCCAGGAAGGGGTACCAGCCATTCTGGTGGCCCCCTGTTGGCCAAGGAGGGTGTGGTTTGCAGACGTGCAGTTGGCAGTAGATCAGTATGCCCTGCCCAAGGATCCAGATCTGCTCACTCAGGTACAACTGTGCCATCCCAATTTACAAACGCTGGCTTTAACGGCTTGGCTGCTGAAACCTCCATCTTGATGGATAAGGGTTTGCCGGCTTCTGTTGTTGATACCATGATTAGGGCTAACAAGAAGTCCTCGTCCTTTATCTACTAAAGGATCTGGCATGCTTACATTGCCTGGTGTGAGTCCAAGTCTCTTCCTTGTCGGGTGTTTTCTATCCCCAGGATTCTGGAATTTTTGCAACATGGTTTGGATTCGGGCCTTCAACTTAGTACCCTCAAGGGACAGATGTCAGCTCTGGCAATTTTTTTCCAAAGATCCTTTGCCAATCACCGGTTGGTTAAGACTTTTTTCCAGGTAGTTACTCATGTGCGTCCACCACGTAAGCCTATGCTACCTGTTTGGGACCTGAATCTGGTGTCTGCTCTGCAGGATCCTCCCTTTGAGCCTATAAGTGGGGCTGCCTTGCCCATTCTGACTCTTAAGGTGGCCTTTTTGGTGGCCATTACTTCTGTCAGGCGAGTTTCTGAGCTGGCGGCGCTTTCCATCAAACCTCCTTATTTTGAAAGGCATCAGGATAAGGTGGTGTTTTGGCTTAAGCCGGATTTCTTGCCTAAGGTTGTGTCTGCTTTTCATCTCAATCAGGACATTGTTTTGCCTTCTTTGTGTCCTAAACCTGCTAATGCCAAGGAGCGGACCCTTCATTCTTTGGATGTTGTTAGGGCTCTGAAGTTTTATTTGGTTGCTACTGAGTCTTTCAGGAAATCTGACGCTCTCTTTGTTCTTCCTGCTGGACCTAGGAAGGGTTTGCCTCCGGCTAGATCCACTATCAGCAAGCTGATCCGTCAGGCGGTGGAGCAGGCCTACTCTGCCAGGGGGAAGGTTCCTCCTTTTAGGGTTACTGCTCATTCCACTCGTGCTATTGGTGCTTCTTGGGCCTTTCAGCACCGAGCTTCTGTTGAATAAGTTTGTAAGGCCGCAACTTGGTCTTCTGTTCATACTTTTTCCAAGTTTTACAAGGTTGATGTTAAGGCCTCAGCTGATGCTGCTTTTGGCCACAAGGTACTTCAGGCAGTGGTGGTTTAAACTGCCTGCTGTTACTCTTTGGGGATTCCACCCTACTTATGGACACTGCTTTTGGAAGTCCCAGATGTAATGACTTCGTGAAGCAGGCAGTGCCATGCATTGGGAAAAAGACAATTCTGTGAGTACTCACCTGTAGAATTGCTTTTACCATGCATGGCACGGCCTGCTTCACCCCACCCTTGTTACGTTGTTCTTGGTTTCCTCTTCATGGTGATTGTTACAAATTAGTTGGGGTTGTTATCTTTATTAGTTCCCGGTTCTTGTATCACTACTTGTCAACTACTGGATAAGTCTATGGTGATTCCGTTTTTATATATGGTACCGGGCGGAGCCACAACTCTTCTGCAGCGCACTGCGCCACCTTATGGCGGAATATCCCAGATGTAATGACTTCATGAAGCAGGCCGTGCCATGCATGGTAAAAGCAATTCTACAGGTGAGTACTCACAGGATTGTCTTTTTGGATTTTGGTCCACTTTACGGCATCACCAGTTGTCTTACTTAGAAACAAAGGAGGGGTGGCAGCCGCTCCGACCATTTTATAACTAACCTGGGAGGTGCACGTGAGCAGGGCAATTAGGATACACAAGTCACAAGGAGCCACAACTCTCAAGCCAACCTAAAATCTGTCTCTAAATCTGGTTAAAAGCAGAGGACTCGGACCACACACATCTGCCGCTGCAACACCAAGCGACAAGGTGCCTCTGTGGGGTGCAGTCCTAATCTCTGAGAGCCCCAATAGATAAATTGGGAGCAGGCCTACCTGAGGTTGCCCTATAACCTCGAGTGCAGCCCATAGGGTGGAAGGGGCAAAGACCTTGCATTACGGTTTAGACCCCACACCCCATGTGCCTGCACATATTCAGAAGAAACAAAGGAGGGATGGCAGCTGCTCAGCCTGTTTTATAACTAACCTGGGAGGTGCACGTAAGTGTTGTCCTTACCTTGCTTCACACACCCATGGCACATGCCCTGGCTCTCGTCCAATCAGAAAAGATTGCCATCCATATTAATAGGAAGAAAAAAAAACCCTTTAGGAACTCTTAACCACATGGGCTTAAAATGTACAAAATCATTTTATTTGGTTTAAATTAAAGCCACTCTGGGACTTAAAAAACATACAACGTAGATACACAAGACATTATAAAAACAACAATCGATCATTGCCACTGATTGTATGATAATACCTAAATATATAACATGATTCAAAAAAAATCTAGATAGCCAACATGATATAAGAAATAAAAAGAAGCAGGTGGTTTGAATTATATAAAGACAACTTTGCAAGCAATAACTAATAACTAACTTTGCAAGCAAATAAATAAAAAGTTAATCACTAAAAAGTTATTTGATATGTGCCACTAAATGTGTACTTTCCCTTTTAATGGGAAAAAAAAAAAATATGCCATGTACAAAAAACAAGATAAAGTGCAAAAATTCCAGCAAACCCTATCCCCTAAGCATGTCCAAGTGATATGTGAGCCAGGCTTGCAAAGGAATAAATCTGATTAATAGTGACAAAGAACGATACCACCATGCAGAAATTTCAGGCAGTGCGAACCCTCTGAGCGATAACTTTTTAGTGATTAACTTATTATTTATTCCTTACCATTAATTTAAGTTTGTTTTTATATAATTAATCAGAACCATACCATTTGCTTCTTTTTATTTCTTATATCATGCTGGCTATCTAGATTTTTTGAATCATGTTATATATTTAAGTATTATCATACAATCAGTGACAGTGATCGATTGTTGTTTTTATAATGTCTTGTGTATCTATGTTGTATGTTTTTTAAGTCCCAGAGTGGCTTTAATTTAATGTGTCCCTTTAATTTAATGTGCCCATGTGGTTGAGAGTTCCTAGTGGGGTTTTATACTTGCTATAGAGTGTCAGAGGGACATATTCCTTTTTTCATTTTTGCACACATTGAAATTGTGGCACCCTCACTCCATCGGTTCTTTGCTGTCCATATTAAAGCAACCCAAAACTCTTCAAACCCCCCATGCCCCCTACCCCCCACACAAGTATCAGCTGCGGTTGTTTTTTTAAACGTCTCTTTTCGCCGCTGTATCCACACCCAGATCCAATCTGATTGGAGACAGCAAGGTAAGAAAACTCAAAGAAATACAGGGTTTCACATTTCCGGGACCTGAAACAAAATCCAGGATAAAAATCCCAAGTATTTTTTTCCCCCAGTTTTCAATTGCATCCATTTCCGGTGAGTGTAATTGTACGAGCCGAGCCCCTCTTCACAGGAGACATAGGAATACACGGCAGGCCCCAGGTCCTGAACTTTATTCGTAGTTGGCATCTCCAACAGGTCACTGCGCCAATGTTTATTGCACGACCTGACTATTTACTAAACACTAAATAAAAACTGTCCCTGTAATATAATCTCAGACGGAAGCTCTCCAGTTACCTGTGTCGCATTATAAAATCACCCGCCGGCCTCCTCTCGCCTGCGAAGGGGGGGGAGCTCCCGAGAGAGGATGTGAATGGGCGTTTTGTTGTGCTCTGGCATCCTCTGTTCACACCCACCGGGGTCATCTAAGGTAATCAGCCAGACAGATGTGAGGTGAGGGTGAACAGCCGCCTATGTTTGGCGCCTAAGTGCTGAAAGATCCTCGTTATTTTACATTTTTTGTATTTTTTTTGTATTTTTCATTGCAGTTGGAGAATCTCATGCTGGACAAAGACGGCCACATAAAAATCACAGACTTCGGCCTCTGCAAAGAAGGGATAAAAGATGGGGCGACCATGAAGACTTTCTGTGGTACGCCTGAATACCTCGCGCCTGAAGTAGGTGAACGTAATTTGCGCATAAAGCAAACCTTATATAAATCCAACTGCTAGAAATCTTTTTCTACGTCCTTTATTAACCCTTGAGCAAAAGGTCCATCTGAGGTGGACTTGGCCCAATTTCTGTATCCGTTTCACTCTTCAATTGCTGTATAGGGTCCCCACACACCCCAAGGTTTGTTCCAAGACAGGTGATAAAGAAATAGGGCACTACCCTCTTACGATATAAAAATATATAATTTTATTGTATTTAAAACATAAAACATGTATCCAATAGACATATTAAAAAACATATATGACACTTCCAAAGACAAACACACTAGGGGGCGCCAGGGTATAAGAGTCAATATCAAAGTAGCAGCATTCCAAAAATTATATCTACTAGGCTGGAAATATATATATTTAAGTGAACTATCTATCAAATTAATTCAAAAATCATCCATGTGAAAAATACATACATATATGCATGTGCAATTAGTTCAAACAACAATAACAATAACAAAACCAATACCTGTGCAATATAAGCTGTGCAATATAATCTCAAAATCCAACTAAACCATATCTAAGTAAAGGCCAGCCAGGGTGGTTGAAAAAGTCATGGAACAGTCATTATAATAAGGTAAATATACCAACTGGACCTACCCCCACAGTAAATCCGCCAACGCGTGTCGCAACGGCCACACGTTGCTTCCTCAGGGCGATATTGTATCAGAGATCATACATTGTTCCCTATATATACATCCATCCCACCAATCAGGCCAGGTAGGCGTCCCACAGAAGATTAGATTATCCTGCACCTGTTATATCCCACCTCTCCATACCGGTATTCTAAGGGGTCAGTAGAGCCGGATATAGGTGTCATATAATCCGCCATTAAAATCCTCATGGCTGGATATAATAGCAGGGTAGGTAGCTGTGCGGCCCGCTCCGGCCGGAAGCGCGCCGCCGCACCACCTGCGTTCCAAGGTTGCCATGCGACGCCCCCGGCTGGAAGCGCGCCACACAGCAACCCAGAGAAATGATAGAAGGCGGCTTATTGACCCGTTAAGGTCAGATTGTCCCCAATAGCAGTACGGAGAGAGTGGGAAAGGGCAGAAAAGATAAAGGCAATTACATAGTATTACTGCGCAGGCGCAGTGTCAGCTAGCTTGCCAGGCGCGGGGCGCGTCATACAGTGCGTATCAGGTCTGAAGGGCGCACATATCTGGCCAGTGTCCCGCCCTGCACGGTCGCGTCAGCGCGTCCCCGCACACAGCCTCAAGCAAAGAAAGAGGTGTGCATGTACGGCCGCACAGCGCGCAGGCGCGGGGGGTCCGGGATGGATGAATCACAGGGGACAAGAGACATACATGGAAACAAACATGAATAACATAGAAAATATATACAAGAAATCTATTTACATCATCTCTGATATTATATACAAGGCTTAGATAGTATTTGTAAATACAATAATAATTAGTAACCATTTCATAAAAGGGGACATCATATTAGCGACTTTTGCTTGTTTTAACCTGTTATCCTCTTTCCCCCCCAATATCCTCAAATATTTAACCATGTATATCTGTAAGGATATTCACGGGTCAATTGTATACAAGGCGAGGCCATTTTACATACATGCTATGTATATAACATATATAGAGTTATAGGAGGGTGGGGAGAATAGGGAGGGGGGAAGGGGAGAAGGAGAAAGGGAAGGAAGGGTCAGGAGAGGGAAACAAACGGATATAAGAGAGAGAGAGTTATGCATGCATAACCAAACAATTCCACATCAGTTTGCACAATGGTGGTGGTCCCCATGCATTTCTTTCCATCTATGGATCCAGGGTTCAGCATCCAAGGGGTCAGAGGAGTGGCCTGTATTCTTTCCCCATCTATGTGATAAAGACTAAAAATATAAGTGATTAAACAAATATAAATCAACAACCAAGTATCATTATTACAGTGTGTGTCAACCTAAACCCAGACCATCCAAAAACTATATTAATAAAAAGATTTTGTGAGCAAAAACTACAGAAAGAAAAAGACTTAGAAAATTGTGTGTAAATATAACAACAGATATGTGCAAAGTTATTCTTATGTGCTCCCTAAAAAAGGTGTAAAGGCCACATCTTCATTGAGACCCCGAGGGGCTTGTGTGTCCAAAAGATAGATCCATCTAAGTTCTTGTTGTTGTAGTTTCCGTTTAATATCTCCTCCCCTCGGGCCCAATCTAACTCTCTCTATTCCCATAATCTTCATGCAACTATAGTCGCCTTTATGTGCCTGTAAAAAATGTTGTGCCACTGGTGTAATAGTTTTACCCTGCTCCCTGTGTCTAGCCGCCAGCCGGATGCTAGACACATGGGCTTGCAATCTAGCCTTTAAGGTGTTACGGGTTTCCCCTATGTGCATTTTTGGGCAGTTACACCACAGTGCGTATATGACTCCAATAGTGCGACAGTTTATGAATTGTTTAATTCTAAAGTCCTTACCCGTCAACGGGTTACGTATGACTTTATCCTTGATCATATGTGGGCAGATTGTGCATTTCCCACAGGGGTAATTACCTACAAGGTTATTCTGTTCAGTCAACCAGTTTGTTGTCCCCTTAAAGTGGCTGGAACATAAAATATCCCGGATATTGGGTGCTCGTTGTGTGAGCATACGTGGGCCCCTATGGATCCATTTGCCAAGATCTGGATCCGATTGTAAGATGCCCCAGTGTTTTTGCAAGATCCATCGGATATTGTTCCAATCCCGGTTATATCTGGTGCAGAACCTAATTTCCCCAGTGTCTGATTTAGGTTTTTTGGGGTCAACAGGTCTTCCCGGGTTGTAGCCACAGCCCGTTCTCGGGCCCTCTTAATTACTGGTTTGGGATAGCCCTTATTCTCAAAACGTTGACTTAGGTCTGAGACCTGACGTAGGAAGTTATTCTCACCTGAGCAGTTTCTGCGAGCCCGAAGGAACTGACCAATGGGTATCCCATTCTTGAGAGATGTAGTATGGTAACTCTTGTAGTGAAGTAGAGCATTAGTTGATGTTTCCTTACGATATAAGTCCGTCTCTACCTTACCATCCTCCAAGATGTTAATATACAAATCTAGGAATGTCACCTGATTTTTCGAGGACTGAACTGTGAGGTAGATATTAAATGAGTTATTATTCAATACATTAATAAAGTTATTCAGTTCATCTTCCGTCCCTTGCCACAACATGAGCACATCATCCAAATATCGATACCATCCTAAGATATGGCAATGATGTTCTGCAAGTTCTTCCTGGAATACAACTTCACGCTCCCACCAGCCCAAAAATAAATTGGCTATAGAGGGGGCACAACGGGCCCCCATCGCCACGCCACAGGTCTGGCGGTAATAGATGTCATCAAACATAAAAAAGTTATGTTGTAATACAAAGTTCAGAAGCTTTAGAATAAAATCCTGTAGGGAGCGTGAAGTTTCTCCAGCCATCCCAAGAAAGTATCGGCATGTACGAAGTGCATCTACATGTGAAATGTTCGTATATAGCGATTCGACATCCATTGTTACTAAAAGGATGCCACCAGGTAGGTATAGAGAATTAAGTCGAGAAAGTAAGTCCAAAGAGTCACGTATGTATGATGGCAATGTCAGAACAAAAGGTTGAAGATGATTGTCTATTAGAATACAAGCTTTTTCCGTAAGGCCCCCGATGCCCGCCACAATCGGTCGTCCGGGGGGGCTGCGGGGGTTCTTATGAATTTTAGGTAATAGGTAGAATGTAGCCACAATTGGGCATTCTACAATCAAAAATTCATACAATCTCTGATTAATAGTCCCCTCTGTCCAGGCCCCTCTAATCAATTCGTCATACTCGGACTTATAGGTCTGCAAGGGATTATCCCTTAGTCTCTCATAAAAGAGTTTCACTCTTCAGTTACTACCATATCATGATGCTTCCTGGGGAGCCTATGTTCTGGCCTCGTACTCGGAAACATCTCAGTTTCTGAGAATGAATCCCCCAGCGTTGCACGCATCCCAGGATTCCTTGAGTTGTGGCTTCGCCCCAGCATCAGGGGGGACCCCAAACTCACTTTCTTAACACCGGGCCGGGAGGAAGCTGCTGCAGGAGAGAAACCTAAGATTTCCCACCCTTTTGGGTTTTGGTCTGCTTTCCAACGACGTCGTCAGTTGTCTTACCTTGCTTCACACACCCACGACACATGACCTGGCTCTCTTCCAATCAGAAAAGATTTGTGGCCGGATTTGTGCCAGGACGGTGGGGTCTGTAACTAACATGCACAGCAGAGTGACATCACTGTCATGTGATGCTTATCTCACATTGCAGAGCAGAATAGGGAGAGCTAGTAAGTGTAGCAGCACTTTTCCCTGACGCACTTGTTAGATGCACCCCATCATCCTGCAAGACTTGGGACAGGTGAGGTACTTTATTATAACCCGGCCAAACAATGGCCCATGTATGAGTGGCCTTACTTAATCTCCTTCTGGCTGGATGAGTTCTTCCCTGATTCTCTGAGTTAAATGGCCATTAAGGGAAAACCAGACAGCTTTAACCCTTTAAATGCCAAGCACGTAGTTTCTACGTGGTTGCTTCTCCTACCGTTAAGTGCCAAGCACGTAGAAACTACGTGCCTGGCATTTCCCCCAAACAGTTAAAAAATAGAAAAAAAAAATCACTTACCTCCGGTATCCTTGTGAAGCCTGGGGTCCCCTCTTCCTTGGGGGGGCATCCGATCGCCCCCCCGTCGTCCTCCGTCTTCAGGGGGGGGCCCGAAACCAGCCGCCCCCCCCCGTTTCCAGCGCTGATCGCCGATCGCCGCTGTAAAAAAAAAAATAAAACTGTCATTTACTCACCTCCGCGCCCGAGCCTTCTGTCCGGGTCTCCTCTTCACCAGGGGGGGGTCCGATCCCCCCCCTGGGCTGCGCAGTCTTCAGGTGAGGACCCTCTTCCGGGTCCTCACCTCTTGTAATGGCGGCGACGGCCGCCGCCGCTTAGCCCCGCCCATTGTGGGAGGAGCGGGATGACGTCATCCCGCTCCTCCTATACCCCCTCCGAGCTCCGGCATCTGTCAGATGCCGGTGGTGATCGGAGCAGAGCGGGTGTCAGGTGAGGAGGCTCCGATCGGAGCCCCCTCACCTGTCACCCGCCCTGCGCCGATCACCACCGGCATCTGTCAGTGAGGTGATCGGCGCGGGACAGCGGCGAGGGACGTCGGATCGGAGGTGAGTATAGTGTAAAAAAGAAAAATAAAGATTTTTTTTTCTCTGTGTGTGTGTCATTTTTTTACTATTAACCCCTTGTGAACTGGTAAGGGGTCCATGACCCCTATACCAGTTCACAAGGCTGGGGAGATGGCAAGCCACCTGCGCTAGCGGGTGGCTTGCCATTAACCCCTGGCACCCCCATTACCTGCCTCCCCAAAGGCCAGGGGGGGGCAGAAGAGCCCGGGCCCACATGGGCTATGTGGGCTCGTAGGCTGCAGGGTGGGGGGGCCACATAAGCTGGCCCCCCCACTCTGTGCCTACAAGCCCCCATAGCTGGTCCCGGGCTGGTTACTGTGGGTAAGGGGGACCCCACGTCAATTTTTTTTTTGATTTTTAAGGGTTTTTAACCCTTAAAAATCAAAAAAAAATGGGGTCCGCCCCCCCTGGGAGGGGGGACCCTATGTCATTTTTTTTTTTGATTAACCCTTTGTAATCTGTCATCCAGCAGCTATAAAAGGCTTCTAGCAAGTGAGCAGAAGCCAGTGATCGCCGAGGGACAGAGTGCTCCAGGATGGATGGGAGGTGAGTACAGTGTAAAAAAAAAATAAAAATTAATAAAATATTTTTTTCTTTATGTGTGTGTGTCATTATTTACTTTTAACCCCTTGTGAACTGGTAAGGGGTCCATGACCCCTATACCAGTTCACAAGGCTGGGGGGATGGCAAGCCACCTGCGCTAGCGGGTGGCTTGCCATTAACCCCCGGCACCCCCATTACCTGCCTCCCCAAAGGCCAGGGGGGGGCAGAAGAGCCCGGGCCCACATGGGCTATGTGGGCTCGTAGGCTGCAGGGTGGGGGGGCCACAAAAGCTGGCCCCCCCACTCTGTGCCTACAAGCCCCCATAGCTGGTCCCGGGCTGGTTACTTTGGGTAAGGGGGACCCCACGTCAATTTTTTTTTTGATTTTTAAGGGTTTTTAACCCTTAAAAATCAAAAAAAAAATGGGGTCTCCCTCCCCTGGGAGGGGGGACCCTATGTCATTTTTTTTCCCGATTTAACCCTTTGTAGTGTGGATGGTTTTTGTATTTTTTTTGTGAATGTTATAAAATACTTGTTTCAGTTAGGGGGGTCTCCTGGGCAGGAACGGGGGGCTACCGATAAATATGTGGTACCGTTCTAATCGGTAGAAATGGGGCTTTCACATGCAATATGATTTTCCTTAATAAAATACATTTTTTATTTAAAATAAAGGAGTCAATTTTCTAAAAAAATGTTTTTATTTATTTATTTTTTTTTCACTTAATAATATTGTAAAAAAAATAAAAAAAAAATACAAACAAGACATTTCATGTTAAAGTCTAAACTCTGCTGCAAAAAATATATATATAATTTTTCTGAAAGTTACAGCAAAAATGGCGCAAAACATGTCGCAAAACATGACGCAAAATGGGGAAAATGGCCTGTCAACAGAGGGTGACAAAATCTCAAGTAGGCTGGCAATTAAAAGGGTTAATAGTACCTATGCATGTTGGGTATTGTTCTGTTCGGGGGACCTTGCGCTTTCAGACTTAGCTTGTTTTTTCTGGTTTGCATATTTATATTTTAGGAAAAGGTGTTTTTTATTCAGCTTTTTTATAAATTTTTTAGGGAAACCCTGCGCAACCAAAGAATTCTTTGAGGAATTAATTCCAGAAAGATGAGCCCACTAGAACAAGCTGGGTACCCTTAAAAAGCTTAACGTGTGTACTTTCAGGGAATATATGGTTTATGGGGGATATTCCAAATGTAAAGGGTTGTTTTGGTTGAAAAATCGCAAGGTGCGCACTTTGTCTGCAGAGCTGAAATTTTCAAGTAAAATTACCGTTACGCACATGCTTTACTTTGGGGTGTTTGGCAACTCTTCCCTTGACAGAACCTATGCATGTTGGGTGTTGTTCTGTTCGGGGGATGTTGCGTTTTCAGATTAAACTTGTTTTTTCTTGTTTGTATATAGTTTTTTTAGGAAAATGTGGCTTTGATTCTGCTTTTTTATCCTTTTTTTAGGGAAACTCTTTGCAACCAAAGATTACGTTGAGGGATTACTTCCAGAAAACTATGGCCACATCCACAAGCTTGGTACCCCTAGAAAGCCTGAGGTGTGTACTTCCAGAGAATATATAGTTTGTTGGGGGTATTTCAAATGTAAAGGGTTGTTTTTCTGGAAAAACCGCAAGGTGCGCATATTGCATAGCATAGTTGTATTTTATCTGAAAATCTCCTAAAGCGCTGTTTCAGTTTGGGGGAGTCTCCTGGGCAGGAAAGGGTGTCTACCTATACATATGTGGTACCGCTGTAACCAGGAGAAATTGGGATTTCACACGCAATAAGATTTTATTGACAAACTTACATTTTTTATTCCAAAAAAAACTACAATATGTAAAAAATTTTTTTTTTTTTTTTTTTTTTGCACATATTTCACCCAAAAATATTAAGAATACACCTAACAAATGACAAACAAGACATTTCATGTTAAAGGCCAGACTCTGCTGAAAAAAACAATATATCATTTTCCTGGGAAATCCCTGGAAATCCCTTCAAAAATCACATTTGAACATGGGGAGCGCAAAATAGTGCAAAATGGTCTGGCAACAGAGTGTGACAAAAACTCCAGGTAGGCTGGCACTTAAAGGGTTAATGCTAAGCTTGCTCCGAGATAATCTCTCCCCCATAAGGTGGCAAGCCTGGCATATTTTAGTAAATGACTCTCTTATTATGAATGTTCACACTGGCCAATGGGAGGAGTAAGTGGGCCACATAAGAAAAACCCATGTGACCTGCGTGCCCTGGAGAGCCCTCTATTAGCAGAGGGCAAACGTGTTAGATGAGTGCGGCGCTGATGTTAGTGCAGTTGCTGCCCGTGTGTGTTTTTTTTCCCTCGGGTGCAGCAGGAGCAGCGCTGGCGATCCGCCTGCTTTGATGTGCACGCTCCATTCTGGCAGCTACAGCTGTTGCGCTGTCTCTTGTAAATTCCGGCCTACAGCTGTCAGGAGCTGTTCCTCGGATATTGATGGTCAGCCGGCTTTAGCAGATGACATCCCCGCATAAAACTGTCTGCAATGGTCACGCTGGGACCACCCCCTGGCTCACGATCTGCCAGGGGGTTAAATCGGGCCTCAACACATCTTTCGCTGGGTGACTGCTGCCATAGGGAAGCTTCTAAAAGTGTTGGCCAATATAAGCATTTAAAACCCTGTTGGTTTATAAACCTTCTGTATAGCACAACCCACCGGGCAGACTTAAACGGGACCTTCAGCATGATTTAATGAAAAGGCCAAACCCTAAAAAACTTATCATCTAAACTTAATATATTTAATTTTTTTAGTCACTTATTATTCTTTCCCCCACTGGGCTGCAACTCTGTTCAGGACTCTAGGACACGGGCGCCACCATCTTGACTGAGGAGAGGAGAGCAGGATAAAATGCAGGGGGCAGGGTTATAGCTGTGCTTTGCACAGACAGAGCAGAGCAGAGCTGGGGTCAGGGAAAGGACAGCAATCCAAAATGCAGAGCGACACAGTCAGAAGACACTTCCTGTTTGCAGGCTGCCTGATGCCCCATGAGCTGCCATCTTTGATGTTTAAGGGCTCAGAAAATGCAGTAGATGCAGGTGGGATGATTTTTAATGTGGGCAACCTGTATGTACAGGGTGGGGGAAACATATAAGATAGGCTCTTATTCAGGATGAAGGTCCGCTTTAAAGAGACATTCCAGGCAAATGGTTAAATTAGACTGCTTTGTTTTCTGCCATGCTGGCTGTCAGGGGCAGCATCTTTCATTCAGCAGCACTCTAAACATAGGTGGGTTGGTGGGTGTTGACTGGGAAGGTAGGTAGGTGGGGGCTAGGCCGCTTCTTTGCATTCCGGAGGGAGGGAGACTTCTCTGTAGGTGGCATTTCAGACTGGGTGAGCAGTGGCTCTGGTAAGTGGGAGATATCTCCTGCTTGGTGGGTGGGCAGGTGACAACTGAAGGAAAGTGCGGTAGTAGACAACTGCAGTTGATTGGGCCGGGTGGGGGGACAGGCAACACGGGAGCAAGGGGGGCCCGGTGAGTTTAACCCAAATCGAGGGGCAAGGTTTTGTTCCTTGCCCCCCGATTTGGGATATCCCGCTGTGGGAACCCACACAACCTTTCCAGGTTGCTCAGTAAAACTCACCTTTCCCCAGTGCTACGGCACATGTGTGGCCTCTCGTCCAGTCAGCCTGTCAAAAAAGGATATCAGCGGGATATCCCAAATCTGGGGCAAGGACCAAAACCCAGTATAGTCAAAATCCCGGGATTTGGTGCACTTTAAAGCGGACCTCCTGTCTGTTATGCTTTTTGAGGGGAGGCTCAAAAGTGCACCAAATCCTGGGATTTTGACTATACTGGGTTTTGGTCCTTGCCCCCGATTTGGGATATCCTGCTGTGTGAAATGTTGTAGAACTCCCCTTTCCCCAGTGCTACGACACGTGTGTGCTCTCGTCCAATCAGCATGCTTTGCTGCACTCGTCAACAAGTCGGCTAAGGGCTGAATTTAGCCAAAAGTAGCTGAGTGCACCAGTGTCCGCATCCCCGCTATACTCTAGCAGAGTGCGAGCCCATGCTGGCCATTCACAAATGCCTGGAATGGACATGTTCCTGGCTAAAGGTATAGCTTTCGGCAGCTACCGCTCTCGCATGTGCCATTGGGTCGGTGAGAAGATAGGGAGACTCTGGGGGGGGGGGCAGAGTTGCACACAGCAGGACATCTTGTACAGGGAGGAAATCAGGCGATTTGGCCCACTTTAAGAAGATTTTCCATTGCTGTGATAACCTTTTCCCCTTGCTACAAAACGATCACTCATTTTAGTTTTTTTTTTTTTTCGGGGTAAGTTTAGAATTCTTCCTCTCGCCAGTCGGATTCCTAGATTTGGAGCGTAGCTGTCTGTCTGTGTGATATTTGGGGCATTTTGAAGAGCCTTGGCAGCGTCTCGCGTACACATATGACAACTGGGAGACGGGGAGGGTGATAGATGGGAGTTGTCTGGATGCAGATAGACAGCCTGCTGGCAGCCACTAGAGCGAGCTGGAATTGGCACTTTGCTCTACATCTAACCCACTTTTCACGAGGCCCTCTGTTTCAATAGGCTGTGTCAATTGTTAGTCTGGGCATGGTCTGTCTTTCAAACATTTCATAAATGCTCAGCTAACATCAGAATAATTTAGTAGATTGTAAAAAGACAGAGGCAGGATTTTCAGGGCAATCATTTGCCCCTTTTCATTCACCATTTGGCAATCCGTGTCTATGGCAAATTTTTCAAGGCACTGTGCGCAATGCTTTCATTTACACTGTGGGATCACATGGGAACTTCTACTTTTGATGTTGGCAGCGTGTAGCTCATGAGGGCCTTGTAATGTGTGGGGAGTGGGTTTATAAGGTGTGTGATAGGCTGCCTGCACCCATAGCCCTCATTGCTGGTGTGGTTAAAAGTGGCAATTTGCAAAAAGGGATGAATATTGGCTTTTAGTCCAAGGGTGGAAGCTATTTCTGATGCTGTGCAGTTTGGGGACTGTTCACCTGCTGCTATGACGAAAGTGTATTGTGACTGTGAGGAATATGACGAAAAATAATATCACATGTCTAGCCAGGCTTATCTGAACAGTAACAAAAGACCTCAGCAGGGAAAGCTCCCTGATAAGATTCACACCTTATTCCAGCTGACAGGAAACCCCTGCGGTGAGCCTGCGCTGACTGGGTAATTTCAAAGACGTTCAGTAGACATGCTGGGGCCAGTACTTCATAAAGAATATGGAAAGCCACTGTGCACATTTATCATATTCTGAATACATTTTTGTACGGGTCATCATCCCCAGACGCTCAGGGATTGATATATGTACAACTGTTCAGGAGCCATAGTAGTAACACAGTAGTGTTTGGTTTCAAAGCATGTGTAGAAACCTGTTTGACCCATTGACACCTATACTGACTTCCTATGATCCGAAAGAAAGTTCTGACACATTTCAGCGTTTTCACTGGGAGCTGCCAGGGGGAGGAAACCAAGGTTTATTCCGTATATAAAGATCTGAAGAGCCCCAGGCCCTGTATTTTTCTTGGGCTGGACCGAGCATTGCGTAAAGGGGCCAGAAACAAGCAGGCTCTACATACCCCCTGTGGCTGTCTGCATCACTGCGTAACATCTGTCTGCAATAGGGTAACTGACATACTTTGCCTCTGCCAACTCTAATTATAACAACTTGTATTTGCCCTTCTGACCTGTATATGTATGTATTCATTGCATGTATATAGTTTGTCTAGTGTGCTCTTAAAGCAAGCTTAATTTTGGCCTGCTCTACCAGGCTTCCAGCCCAATAACAGATTGGGGCTATATCCAACAGTGCTGGTGGCATTCTTACAGGGCTCTGTACATTGGTGCTATTTAAAGGGCCCCGCAGCCTGTCAGGGTCTTGGAGGAGGTCTGTATTAAGGGACCATACCGTGTGAACTCATAAGGTACATGGGTTCCCCACAGTGCATTGCTAATAGGCAGCGTGGAAGCTGCAAAGCATCACGTGCCATTGATGTGAAAGCTAAACTTCGGCTACAAAGGGCAACCAGTGGGCTGCCAGATGTGTGTCTAACACCACAGTTCATCAAATCTGACTGCGTATTGGGCCCATGGAGCAGGTGGATGGTCACAGCACCTCTTTATTGGGTTTGCAAATGTTAAGCAGTACATGTAAAACAGTAAGCGTGCTGGAAAGTACAGGTGCAAATATTGATGTCAACGCAACTACAGTCAGATAAAGACCCGTTATAGAGGGTTACAACATTATAGGGCAAAAGATGATGTATTTATTATAACATTCAACAGTCTCATGTGGGCTCCACTGATTATTATGATGTGACAGAGATGAATGTGCATCCATATAGCTAGTAGTTAAGTATTGTATATTGTTATGGGGACTGGATGTGGACCTTCATACAAGTCCAGGGCGCCCGTGTCAAAAGAGCAAACTCCTCTTTTTACAGGGGGATAAGCACGTTAAAATTTGGGTGGGGGGAGAGGGATAGAGAGGGGAGAGGATGGGGGGGGGTCCAAGTGCATCGAACTGTTCCAAGAAGTAAGTGGTTATCAGGGTCTCTGCATGCACTTTAGGTGCAGGGCCTAAGGTAGCGGAGTTTATATTGGGAATATTGGGTCTGTTTGGTTCACTGCGATCCCTATGTATTCCAACCAGGGGCTCCAGACGTCGCGGAATCAGTCATATTGGTCATTGGCTATTGCCGTAATCTTTTCATCACACATTGTGTCGGAAATCCTGTTGCGGATTTCAGGCCAGGGTATAGTCGGAGTTTTCCAATTTCTTGCTAACGTGATTTTTGCTGAGAGGATGTGTTGGGTTAAGCGCCATTCAGGCTTGGAGTATTTGTTCTTTTTACGCAGTAGAAATGCTTCCCAGGGGTCTCCCGTGACAGGGACACGCAGGATGTTGGAAATCAATTCATACACTTTGTCCCAGGTAGTCTTGGCCACCGCACAGGCCCACCATGTGTGGAGCAGCGTGCCGCTATCCTGACAGCCTCTGAAGCAGGAATGAGAGCTGGAGGGGGAAAATCTGTGTACGCAGTCCGGGGGTAAGATACCACCTAAACAACACTTTGAACGAATTTTCTTGAAGAAGGGCATTGCTGGATTTGTTTATATTGCTCCAGATGCTCTGCCAGGTTTCCAGCTCCATCTCTTGGCCTAAGTCGTTTTCCCAGTTAACCATGTATTTGTGCTTTCCATGGGTTAGGGGGGGTCAATATTGTGGCATATATAGTGGAGATCAGGCCTCCTGCAAAGTGATCCCTAATGCACCTGTGTTCAAAGTCAGTCGATTTGTAAGGAGGAGGGGATTTTTTAAAAGCCCTTTCACATAGTGTTGTACTTGAAGAAGTCTAAAAGCTTCGGCTGGTGGGAAATCTTCTCCAGAGGCAAGATCTCTGGGAGGTTTCATCCTGTCTGGGGTACATAACTTGTCAACTGTTACAAGCCCTTTCAGTTTCCACCAAGCATACCTCTGCCGGTGGGAGACCCCCGGGGCGAATTGGGGATTACCCAGTATAGGAGAGGCCGGCAGGTGTGCGGACGTGAAGATGTGGCGGACTTTGTCCCATACTGACAAAGAGAAGCTTAGGATGCTGGGGAGGGCCTTTGGCCTATTTTTTTTTTGAGGAGCCATAAAAGTGAGGCTGGCGCAACTGGATCACAGTTAGCTATGTCGCTTATGACCCATATTGGCTTATATTTTGGGGCATGCAATAGAACTAGCGGGGCAATCTTGGCTGCGATATAATATTTGTAGAGGGAAGGGAAAGCCAGACCGCCCGACTCCTTCCTACAATGCAGTACATTCTTCCCAACTCTAGGCTTGGACTTGTTCCAGGCGAAGGCTAGAATTTTGCGCACAGCACCTCTTCTAACCAAGTTACATCGACAGAAAAAGCTTTCAATTTTCACAACAGTAACTCTGCAATGCTCTCTGCAATGTTTAAACCGGACCTCCACCATGATTTATTGAAAAGCCCAAACCCTTTAAATACGATTCCCCAGCATCTAAAGTTAATATATTTTAAGTTTTTAGTCACCTATTATTCTTTCCCCCACTTGGCTGCAACTCTGTTCATGACTTTAGGATACGGGCGCCATCTTGACTCAGAAGCATCACACTTACTGAGGAGAGGAGAGTGGGATAAAGTACAGGGGGGCGGGTTATAGCTGTGCTTTGCTCAGTCAGAGCAGAACTGGGGTCAGGAAAAGGTCAGCAATCCCAGAATGCAGAGCAGCACAGTCAGAAGGCACTTCCTGTTTGCAGGCTGCCTGATGTTCCATGAGCCGCCATCTTGGATGTTTAAAGGCCCATAACATGCAGTAGATGCAGGTAGGATGATTTTTAATGTGAGCAATCTGCATGTACAGGGTGTGGGAAACATATAAGATAGGCTCTTATTCAGAATGAAGGACCGCTTTAAGTTGGACTAATCTCTGCATCTGCCGCTATACTTGTGGCAGGAAGGCTTCTAAACTTAAACAACTTATTCTATTTCCTATCCTATAGTGGCATCAGGTGGCCAACCATAGTAACTACAATTACAATGAACAATATCCCCAAACTATACCCTTTCCAGTATCCCAGGGTTCCCCTTCCACTCTAGGGAACCCCCTCCTGAAAGGACCCCAGGGCAGGAAACTCTCCTATTACAGAAATATGAATTCTATATGTGTAGTGCCTTTATACTGTGGCAGCCCCCCCTGCTCTCACCGAACCAGGCTTCCCAGCAGTGTTCAGGATCAGTATGTACATTGTATCTTATAGTTTTACCCTCTGTCCTTCCTATGCACCAGGAGAGAGAGGCAGGGTGGGGGGATTACCCCCACAAAAGACTTCTGCTTGAAGTATAGATGCTATTCCTACACAAGTACATCATGTCCTCTCTGTCGATCCACACATGCAAATACTGAAATCCCAACACAGTGCGTTCCTTTGTATGGGCAGCCAGACTGCTTTGAAGTCATTTAAGTTGCCTATCTGTAAAGGAAAAAAAAACGGGATGGCAAAGAAAGAAACAGCTGGGCCACTCCGCTACTATTGTGTTTGTAGATGTGGGAATAGAAGATAAGAGCTTAGCTTTGTCTCGCCTCTTTGGATGAGTAACGGGAAAGCTTCCCTGTATTCCCCTTATCATCTTCACACCAATGTTGTTCAATTGACAATTTATTGTTTTGTTATCTGGAGGCCCTTATGTACATGTGCCGGATGAAATAGGATTTTTTCTCCTCTCAAGGCTGACATTCTTTAAAGCATGTGAACCCCCAGTTAATGTTTTTTTGTAGCATCCCTTTGTGATGTGACTTTATGTAAACTATTGGCTACTCTGCAAACCAACTGGACCTCCACAACTTCTAGCTCTTTAATCGCAATAGGATGCGCCGCAGGATGGAATGACGTGTAACATGCCCATGCCTGGCGCATGTACTGTGCGATGACGTGCTCAACGGGGCTATTGCTTTTCCGGCCGGGCTTTAAACCGGACCTTCAGCATGATATAATGAAAAGCCCAAACCCTTAAAAAACTATTCCCCAGCATCTAAAATTAATTAATCTCCTGCCAAAAAGCATTCCTTGTATGTATCCTGTACTCACTTGGCGATCAATCAATTCAGTATATTTTACCTTTTTAGTCACTTATTCTTTCACCTACTGGGCTGCAACTCTGTTCAGGACTCTAGGATATGGGCACTGCCATCTTGACTCAGAAGCATCACACATACTGAGGAAAGGAGAGCGGGATAAAGTACAGGGGGTAGGGGTATAGCTGTGCTTTGCACAAGACAGAGCAGAGTTGCGTTCAGGGAATGGTCAGCAATCCCAGAATGCAGAGTGACACAGTCAGGATGATTTTTAATGTGAAGGTCTGCTTTAACCCAGGATGGTTGGCGATAAGGAAGGGTTAAGTCTTTAATCAGTCCAGAGGTGGGTGGTCATCCCAGACGCTGAGCTTGAGGGAAAGTCCTTCTCATAATGTAGCTGGTCAGAAGGATTCAGACAGATACAGATTCCTTTCTTTATTAGGTAACAGTACACACAATAGTCATCATTTCGTACCTCCCACACTGCATATTCCACCTTCCTGCTTGGTTATTCTTAGTATACAGTACGTCCTGCTCCATATATAGTACTTACTATCGGGTATTACTCCACCAGATGGCGCTGGACTGCAGAGACATCGAAAATAGGCACCTCCCGGCCCCTCAAATACCCAGGGACCTCCCACAAATCCCCAGATTTTCTCTGCAGACTGCTAAGGACGAGAAATGTCTCTCTCTACTCGCAGGTGAGCGGGGCTATTAGCCTGCGGCCCTGTAGGACTATTCCCACCCGTTCCATTAGTAATATGCCTCCCAGCCTTGGCTGCGCTGGTCGGGTGAAGGTAGGCAACACCGCTGTTAGGTGCTTAGGAGCGCTGCTCCACCGCAATCCCCCACCAAAGGGTAGGCGGTTCAGGCTTATGGTGAGCCTCTATGGGATGCCCCTGCCTATCGGTGGGCCCTATTTAAGTGTCCTCCCTCATTCTCCTTTTAGCCTTCGGGGAAAAAGAGGGGGGGGGGGTCTGTGTGTATGCTATGCATTTGTTTTGGACTTATAATTTATTTCGGTCTGCCTTGTGTCAGCCGCTGTGCTGTCTTGCTTTTTTATTACTGTATTTGAAATTGCTGCCATGCGCCTTTTCTGTCACTATATTCCGCGCTTGGCGCCGGGGCGGCGTCATTGGCTGCTTGTCACTTGCTGGCTTCTCGCTCTTCGGGGGGGGGGGGGGGCGGGGCCCGTCTATGGCGCGTTCCGCGTCATTGCTAATACCGGCCCATCCCTCGAGGTATACCGAAGCCATCTTTGTCTGCTTGGTTGGCTTATGTGCGACGGTCCTCTACCTACCGCGGTCCGTAAGTGCCCTCGTGGGCGGCTTTATTATCTCCCTTTTATTACTGTCTGCTTACGGCCTCCTTTATTATGTCTTTCAGGCAGGGCGAACCCATTGGCTTCTCCCGGCCCTCTATTAGGCCTACTGTAATTTACTCCCACTCCCTAGTGGGCTATTGGGGCATCCCAGGTTGCTGTATAGCGTTAATCCCTATCGGCCTATTGCGCCGCTATAATCACCATATGGAGGCATCTCAGGATAATGTGACCGGGGTTCCTTCGGGACAAGCCCAGCTGTGTGTAGCGTGTGGGCAGCCTCATGCTGACGCTGACAAGGCGCGGGTCTGTGTACCCTGTGCTGAGCAGGTGCTTGCATTGCAATCTGGCCTTCCAGTGGCTGGGCCTGCACCTCGTTTCACTTCACCTACCCCCCCAAGCTTAAATCTCACTCCTACTGAGTTGCATACAAGTGGGGATTCTCAGTCTTCCAGACTGGCTACTGTTGAGAAGTTGATTGCTAATACCTTGGCTCGTAAGGCTCCTGCAAAAAAGCGGCACTTGACACCTAATGTCACTCTTTTCCCTATGGAAACTGATGAGTTTTTGAATCTTTGTGGCTATATCCCTTTGGATGAAGGGGAGCTTTTCTCTGACTCAGGGTCATCTGATGAGAGGCCAAGAGGTCATGACGATTCTGGCTCTGACCCCTGGGCCCAGGATGACACTGACAGATTGTTGACCCAGATTTTTGAGGGCCTGTCCATTTCTCCCCCTGTTGCGGCTCCCAGGCAAAGGGGGGAACTTTTCCATACAGCTAAATCACGTTTGGAATTTCCTGAGCAAGCACATTTCCATAACCTTGTGCTCAAGGAATGGGAGCGCCCCAGTAAACTTCCCGGGGTACCTAAAAGTTGGGATAGGAAGTATCCCTTTCCTGTTGATGTGGTGAAGTGTTGGTCATCCCCTCCCAAGGTGGATGCCCGGGCTTAGGGCTATCTAACACCTCTGTCATGCATTCCCCTGACTCTACTACCCTGCGGGATGCTGAGGATCGGCGCATTGACAAGCTGGCATCCCATGCCTTTGCATGTGTGGGGACCGTGCTGCGCCCGGTCTGTGCCTCTGCCATTACCGCTGTGGCCACTAGAACTCTTATCAGAAATATACTTGATAGTGCTCCTGATGATTTGCCTTGTGAGGTGTTCAATGCACTCTCCAGTTGTGATGTTTTTGTAAATTTTGTCCTCTCTGCCTTGGATAACACCATTAGAATGTGTGCCAGTACATCTGCCCTTGTGGTGGCTATACGCCGCTCGGTTTGGCTGCGCCAATGGGCTGCTGACAACGCTGCCAAGAAGGCCCTCACTGGGTTTCCCTTCAAAGGACTACGCCTGTTTGGGGACCGCCTGGACCTTTTTGCTAAGGGAGGCAGGTTACCCCAGCGCAGGCGGCAATCTCGGCCCTTTCGGGGTCAGGGTTCCTTTTCCTCCCCTTACCGTGGTGCTAGACAAGGGAGGGGGGTTTCCTTTACTGGGGCCCATGGAGATTTCTGGGGTAGGGGCAGAGGACGTGGTCGTCCTGGCTCCTCCTGGGGTCCCAAAGCAAAATCCTCTCCCAAGCCCCCTCAGGCATGATGGGGTGCCCTCACCCATCTGGGTGGGGGGACGGCTGCAGCACTTCGCTCACGTCTGGAGGCATCATGTCTCAGACCGGTGGATTCAGGAGGTAGTGTCCTCTGGTTACAAGATAAAGTTTGCTGCCTGGCCACCCCCAAGATTCATCAGATCCCGGATTCCTCAGGACCGTGTTTCAGCTCAGGAGCTAGTACAGGAAGTGCAAGGCCTCCTGGAGCTGGGGGCCATCTGCAAGGTCCCTTTAAGAGAAATGGGCAAGGGTTTCTATTCCATCCTTTTCACAGTCCCCAAAAAAGATGGTTCAGTCAGGCCCATCCTGGACTTGAAGATCCTCAACAAATTTGTCAGGGGCAGGCGCTTTCGCATAGAAACTCTGCGCTCTGCCATCAGTTCCCTGCGCCAAGGGGACTTCATGACTTCTGTGGACATCAGAGATTCTTACCTTCATATTCCTGTATTTCCAGGTCATCAAAGGTTCCTCAGGTTCACTCTGATGGATCAACACTACCAGTTTGTTGCCTTGCCCTTTGGCCTCACTTCAGCTCCCAGGGTGTTCACCAAGGTGCTGGCTGGCGTGATGTCTCTGCTCAGGTATCAGGGCGTCCGTGTGCTTCCCTATCTGGACAACATTCTCATCACTTCCCAGTCTCTACATCAGGCAGAGTTGGATGCTCAGCTGGTGGTGTCCACTCTGGAGTCATTTGGATGGGTGATCAACCACCCCAAGTCCTCACTGTCCCCTTCCTTGGTAGCTCCATTCCTAGGAATGAATCTGGATACAGTTCAGGCAGAGATTTTCCTTCCTCAACAGAAGGTGGACAGTCTGATTGCACAGGCTCAGTTCCTGCTATCTTGTCCTCATCCCTCCATCAGGCAGGGCATGAAGCTGGTGGGCCTGATGGTGGCGTGCTTCGAGGTGGTCCCTTATGCTCAGTTCCACTTGAGGCCTCTGCAACTTCACCTATTGTCAGTGTGGGACAAGGACCCAGCATCCCTGGACAGGGTCTGTGTGCTCTCCCCTCTGGTCAGGAGGTCCCTCTTGTGGTGGATGGACTCAAGGAACCTGTTGGGGGGCAGATCCTTTCTTACCCCTTCCTGGGAGATGGTCACCACGGATGCCAGTCTGTCAGGTTGGGGGGGTTTCTGGAAGTCCCTGCGGTTCCAGGGGAGGTGGGGTCCTCAGGAGGCCCACACACCTATCAATGTCTTGGTCAACTGCGGGTGATCATGTTAATTCTGGCTCACTTGACTACTCACCTTCGGGGCCTGCCTGTTCAGGTGCGCTTGGACAACCAGATGGCAGTTGCCTACATCAATCATCAGGGAGGGACCCGGAGCAAGGGGGCCCTCCGGGAAGCGTCTCTGATCCTGACTTGGGCGGAGTCCAATGTTCCCTGCATATCAGCTGTGTACATCCCGGGAGTGGAAAATCTCCTGGCAGACTCTCTGAGCAGGGGGACCTCTCACCAGGGAGGATGGTCCCTTTGAAACACCCTGCTGCAATCTCTGTGTCACCGCTGGGGCCAACCAGATGTGGAGCTGTTTGCGTCCCGTCACAACCATAAGCTACCAGCCTTTGTCTCCCTGTCCCAGGATTCTCTGGCCTTGACCACGGATGCTCTTGCAATGTCATGGCAGGACTTTCAGTTTCTGTATGTCTTCCCTCCATTCCCCCTGCTGGGCAGGGTTCTGCGCAAGATTGCTCTGGAAGGAGTGCCAGCAATTCTGGTGGCCCCTAGGTGACCAAGAAGAGTGTGGTTCGCAGACGTGATACAGCTGGCAGTAGATCAGTATGCTCTGCCCTTGGTGCCAGACCTGCTCGCTCAGGGCTCACTACACCATCCCAATTTACAAACTATGACTTTGACGGCCTGGCTGCTGAAACCTCCATCTTGATGGAGAAGGGGCTGTCTTCCTCGGTTGTGGATATTTTGATAAAGGTTAGGAAGAAGTCTTCTTCTTCCATTTATTATTTACGACATCTTCCCTGTCGTATGTTCTCTATTCCCAGGATTCTGGAGTTCCTGCAGCATGGGTTGGACATGGGGCTCCAACTAAGTACTCTGAAGGGGCAGGTCTCTGCCCTGGTCGTTTTCTTTCAGAAGTCCTTTGCTCAGCACCCTCTGATCAGGACTTTTTTCCAGGGGGTCACTCATGTGCTTCCCCCACGTAAGCCTATGGTGCCTGTTTGGGATTGAACTTGGTTTTGTCAGCCTTGCAGAGTGCTCCTTTTGAACCTGTGCAGGATGCTACCCTGGCCATTTTTACGCTCAAGGTTATGTTTCTGGTGGCTATCACCTCTGTTAGGCGTGTGTCTGAGTTGGCGGCGCTTTCCATTCAGCCCCTCTACCATGAGAGACACCAGGACAAGGTGGTGTTTCGTTTCAAACCTGACTTTCTGCCTAAGGTAGTGTCTGCCTTTCATTTGAATCAGGATATTGTTCTTCCTTCTTTGTGCCCTAATCCTAGCAATGCTAAGGAGAGGGTTTTGCACTCTTTGGATGTGGTTAGGTGTCTGAAGTACTATCTGGTGGCTACTGCACCTTTCAGGAAAACTGATGCTCTTTTTGTGGTCCCTTCTGGTCCTAGGAAGGGTTTGGCTCCTGCCAAGTCTACTATCAGCAAGTGGATTCGTCAGGCTGTGATTCAGGCCTACTCTGCTAAGGGGAAGAATCCTCCCTTCTGCCTTCCTGCTCATTCCACTCATGCTATTGGTGCCTCTTGGGCTTTTCAGCACCAGGCTTCTGTTGAACAAGTTTGCAAGGCCGCTACTTGGTCTTCTGTTCATACCTTTTCAAAGTTTTATAAGGTTGATGTTAGGGCCTCAGCTGATGCTGCTTTTGGCCGATAGGTTCTTCAGGCGGCAGTGGTTTAAACTGTCTGCTGCTGATTTTTCTTGGGGATCCCACCCTACTTTATGGACACTGCTATTGGATGTCCCAACTGTAAGTATTAGATTTGGAGCAGGACGTACTGTATACTAAGAATAATACAATTCTGTGATTACTCACCTGTAGAATTGGTATTATGAGTATACAGTACGTCCTGCTCCAACCCACCCTTGGTTTGCATTTTCTTGGATCCCCTGTATGGTGATTGTTATCATTGTTATAGTTGATAGTTTGGATTTTTTCATTCTCCTGGCTCCTCATTAACTGCTTTTTAATGCTAGGGATTTGTTGGAGTCCCCGGGTATTTGAGGGGCCGGGAGGAGCCTATTTTCGATGTCTCTGCAGTCCAGCGCCATCTGGCGGAGTATATCCCAAGTGTAAGTATTAGATTTGGATTAGGACGTACTGTATACTCATACCAATTCTACAGGTGAGTAATCACAGAATTGTATTTTTACTTTTATATCAAGACTCTACTTAACGGCGGACAATAATCCTAGAGCACCCCCAATTATTTGCTGCAGGAAAGCACAGGGAACTGTGCTCCACCTCTGGTGGGATTTCCACTTCATTAAAAAATGATGGGGGGAGATTAGTATCATAATAAAACAAAAAACAAATATTACCATTAAGCTAATCCCAGGAAACAGGGTTTTTCTTATGGTGACATTTTCCATTAAGATAAAGCAATTAAGATAAAGCAATTTATTAAGATAAAGCAATTAATACTAATATCATTGCAACAAAGCTGCTCACAATTAAAGCAGACCAAAACCCACTGAACTAGCAAAATATACTTGGCCGCAGCCCCTGCTGATTCTTCCTTCTTAGGGTGTAAAACTAGATATGAATATTTTCACTTTTCAAATTTTCTTGGAATTCTGTAAGATGGCAAGTAATCAGTCATTGCATAGGTGCGGCAATGACATCATTGCCACACACAACAGTGCTAATAAATAGAGAAAGAGGAGCTTCACAGCTAATACAGGTGCCATTATTTGGGAGTGAAGCATGAGCAGCAGAAATTGGCAAAAGGTACTCAACGTGGGGGAAGTAACTTAGGGGATCATAGTTAAAAATGTGGGTTTTGGTCCTCTGCAAGCTATGGACCCGCAAAAGAGGATTATATAGAGCATGAAGACTACAGCCATACAGTTACTGTACAGTATATTCTTAGTATACAGTACGTCCTGCTCCAGATAAGATTCTTTACTCTTGGGTATTACTCTGCCAGATGGCACTGGACTGCAAAGACCGCGAAATTGGCTCCTCCCGGCCCCTCAAATACCGGGGACCTCCCACAAATCCTCAGAATTTCTCTGCAGTCTGGACTGCGAGGGACAAGAAGATGGCTCTCTCTTCTCGCAGGTGAGCAGGGCTATTAGCCTGCGGCCCTGTAGGACTATTCCCACCCGTTCCAATTTGAATTTGCCTCCCAGCCTTGGCTGCGCTGGTTCGGGTGATGGTAGACAGCACCGCTGTCAGGTGCTCCACCGCAATCCCCCACCAAAGGGTAGGCGGTATAGGCACATGGTGAGCCTTATGGAATGCCCCTCCCGCACTATTGCCCCTTGCCCCTGTCTATCGGTGGGTCCTACGTTAGGTGACCGCTGCCCTCCCTCGCTTTCCCTTGTAGTTCTCAGGGGGGGGGGGGGGAACGTGAGTGTGTGTCTTGTACATTCTCCTTGTGCAGGGTGTGCTTGGTTTTGCATTCCTGATATCACCGTGTGGCTTGGTGGCACTGGTTGCCTTTTTTGAATATGCCGGCACGCGCGCTTGTACGGTGTTCCGCGGTCGGCGGCGGCATTACCTCTGGCGCTGCTGCGCCATCATTGGTCCCCTTTTGTCACGTGCGCTGCTTCGAGCTCTTCGGGGGGGCATCACTGGCTCCACGGCCCGCCCCTCGAGGTATACTCGGCGCCATTGTGCTTCCTCGTGCTGCGTGGCTGGCGCCTACCTACCGCGGTCCGTGAGTGCCCCTGCGGGCTTTTGCTATATTTTTCTGTGATGTATGCATGTCGCTGATGGTGCCCTTTTGCTTATGTCTTACAGGCGGGTCAAACTCAATTGGTTTCTCCCGGCCCAATCCCCTCTAATAGTTTATTAAACTTATTGAGGCCTAGTGTGCTAATTTCTCCCACTTCCCTAGCGGGCTATTGGGGCATCCCGGGTTGCTTTTATAGCGTGAATCCCTATCGGCCGATTGTGCCGCTATAATCACCATATGGAGGCGTCTCAGGATAATGTGCTCGGGGTTCCTTCGGGACAATCCCGGCTGTGTGTGGCGTGTGGGGTGTCCCCTACAAGTGTTGACAATCTGCGGGTTTGTGTACCTTGTGCCCAGCAGGTGTTTGCGCTGCAGCCTGGTTTACCAGCAGCTGGACCTGCGCCACGTATGGCTTTGCCTACTCCCCCAAGCTTAAATTTAACTCCCCGTGAGCTGCATATTAGTGGGGAATCTCAGCCTGATTTGTCTACTTGACTGGCTAGTGTTGAAAAGTTGCTTGCTACTACCATGGCGCGTAAGGCCTCTGCTAAGAGGCGGCATTTGACGCCTGATGTCACTCTTTTCCCTGTGGAGGCTGAAGAGTTCTTTGAACTGTCTGGTTATACTCCCCTGGAAGAAGGGGAATTGTTCTCTGACTCTGAGTCATCTGATGAGAGGCCCAGGGGTCATGATGATTCTGGTTCTGATCCCTGGGCCCCAGATGATACTGATAGGCTTTTGGCTCAGTTCTTTGAAGAGCTTGCTATCTCTCCCCCGGTCGCGGCTCCTAAGCAGCGGGGGGAATTGTTTCATAGTGCCAAGCCACGTTTAGAGTTCCCTGAACAATCTCAGTTCAATAATCTCATGCTCAAGGAATGGGAGCGTTCTAGCAGGCTTCCCAGAGTCCCTAAAAGTTGGGATAAGAGATATTCCTTTTCTGCTGATGTGGTAAAGCGTTGGTCATCCCCTCCAGAAGTGGATGCCCCAATCCTGGGTTTGTCTAACACCTCTGTCATGCATTTCCCTGACTCTACTACTCTGAGGGATAGTGAGGACCGGCGTATTGAGCAGCTGGCATCCCATGTCTTTGCCTGTGTGGGGACGGCGCTGCGCCCAGTTTGTGCCTTGTTATTACAGCTGTGGCTGTTAGGACCCTGCTTAAAAGTGTCCTAGATGGTGCTCCTGATGATGTGTCTAGTGAAGAATATAATGCACTCTCGCACTGTGAGGTATTTGTTGCTTATGTCCTCTCTGCCTTGGATGATGGCTATACGCCGCTCGGTTTGGCTGCGCCAGTGGGCAGCTGACAATGCTGCCAAGAAGGCTCTCACTGGGTTTCCCTTCAAAGGACTACGCCTATTTGGGGACCGCCTGGACCTGTTTGCTAAGGGAGGCAGGTTACCCCAGCGCAGGAGGCAGTCTAGGCCCTTCGGTGGACATCAAAGATGCTTACCTTCATATGCCTGTCTTTCCAGGTCATCAAAGATTCCTCAGATTCGCTCTGTAGGATCAGCACTACCAATTTGTGGCATTGCCCTTCTGTCTCACTTCAGCTCCCAGAGTGTTCACCAAGGTGCTGGCAGGAGTGATGTCTCTGCTCAGGTCTCAGGGCATTCGCGTTCTGCCCTATTTGGACGACATTCTCATCACTTCTCAGTCCCTCCAGCAGGCGGACCTGGATACTCAGCAAGTAGTGTCCACACTGGAGTCATTTGGCTGGGTGATCAACCATCCCAAGTCTTCCCTGTCTCCCTCCTTGGCGACGCCATTCCTGGGAATGAATCTGGATACAGTTCAGGCAAGGATCTTTCTTCCTCAACAGAAGGTGGACAGTCTGCTAGCGCAGGTTCAGTACCTGCTCTCTTGCCCCCATCCCTCCATCAGGCAGGGGATGCAGCTGGTGGACCTGATGGTGTCCTGCTTCGAGGCCGTCCCTTATGCCCAGTTTCACATGAGGCCTCAGCAACTCCAGTCAGTGTGGGACAAGGATCCTGCATCCCTGGACCAGGTCCTTGTTCTGTCCCCCCTAGCCAGGCGGTCCCTCTCGTGGTGGCTGGACTCCAGGAACCTGTTGGCGGTCAGATGCTTTCTGGCCCCCTGCTGGGAGACGGTCACCACGGATGCCAGTCTGACGGGTTGGGGGGGCTTCTGGAAGTCCCTACAGTTCCAAAGGCGGTGGGGCCCTCAGGAGGCCCACACACCCATCAACATTCTGGAATTGAGGGCGATCAGGTTCGTTCTGGCTCGCTTGACCCAACATCTTCGGGGCCGGCCTGTTCAGGTACGCTCGGACAACCAGACGGCGGTTGCCTACATCAATCATCAGGGAGGGACCCAGAGCAAGGGTCTCTGATCCTGTCCTGGGCGGAGGACAATGTTCCCTGCATTTCAGCTGTGTACATTCTGGGGGTGGAGAATCTGCAGGCAGACTCTCTGAGCAGGGGGACCTCTCGCCTGGGAGAATGGTCCCTCTGCGACAGGGTGTTTCACTCTCTGTGTCACTGTTGGGGTCGGCCAGATGTGGATCTGTTTGCGTCCCATCACAATCACAAACTCCCAGCCTTTGTCTCCCTGTCCCAGGATCCTCTGGCCTTGGCCACAGATGCTCTGACAATGTCATGGCAGGATTTTCAGTTTCTGTATGTCTTTCCTCCATTCCCCCTGTTGGGCAGGGTTCTGCGCAAGATAGCTCAGGAAGGGGTGCCAGCAATCCTGGTGGCTCCCAGGTGGCCAAGAAGAGTGTGGTTCGCAGACATAGCGCAGCTGGCAGTAGATCAGTACGCTCTGTTTCAGACCTGCTCACTCAGGGACATTTACGCCATCCCAATTTACAAACACTGGCTTTGACGGCCGGGCTGCTGAAACCTCCATCTTGATGGAAAAGGGGCTGTCTGCCTCTGTCGTTAACACCATGATTAGGGCTAGGAAGAAGTCTTCTTCTTCCATTTACTATAGGGTTTGGCGTGCCTACATTGACTGGTGTGAGTCTAGGTCTCTTCCCTGTCATGTGTTCTCTATTCCCAGGATTCTGGAGTTCCTCCAACATGGTTTGGATCTGGGGCTTCAACTCAGTACTCTGAAGGGTCATGTCTCTGCCCTGGCTGTTTTGTTCCAGAGATCTTTTGCTCAGCATTCTCTGATCGACTTTTTTCCAGGGAGTTACTCATGTGCGTCCCCCTCGTAAGCCTATGTTGCCTGTCTGGGATTTGAACTTGGTCCTGTCTGCCCTGCAGGGTGCTCCCTTTGAACCTGTGCAGTAGGCTGCCTTGGCCATTCTTACTCTCAAGGTTGTCTTTTTGGTGGCCATCACTTCTGTTAGGCGTGTTTCTGAGTTGGCGTCGCTTTCCATACAGCCCCCCTACTTTAAGAGACACCAGGACAAGGTGGTGTTTCACTTCAAGCCAGATTTTCTGCCTAAGGTTGAATCTGCCTTTCATCTAAATCAGGACATTGTTCTACCTTCCTTGTGCCCTAATCCTAGTAACGCTAAGGAGAGGGTTTTGCATTCCTTGGATGTGGTTAGGAATCTGAAGTACTATCTGGTGGCTACTGCACCTTTCAGAAAAACTGATGCTCTTTTTGTGGTCCCTTCTGGTCCTAGGAAGGGTTTGGCTCCTGCTAAATCTACTATCAGCAAATGGATCCGTCAGGCTGTTATTCAGGCCTACTCTGCTAAGGGGAAGAATCCTCCCTTCCGCATTACTGCTCATTCTACTCGTGCTATTGGTGCCTCTTGGGCCTTTCAGCACCAGGCTTCTGTTGAACAAGTTTGCAAGGCCGCTACTTGGTCTTCTGTTCATACTTTTTCCAAGTTTTACAAGGTTGATGTTAGGGCCTCAGCTGATGCTGCTTTTGGCCGCAAGGTTCTGCAGGCGGCAGTGGTCTGAGCTGTCTGCTGTTACCTTTGGGGATCCCACCCTACTTTACCGACACTGCTATTGGATGTCCCAAGAGTAAAGAATCTTATCTGGAGCAGGACGTACTGTATACTAAGAATAATACAATTCTGTGATTACTCACCTGTAGAATTGTTATTATGAGTATACAGTATGTCCTGCTCCACCCCACCCTTGTTTTCATTATCCTTGGATCCCCTGTATGGTGATTGTTATCATTATTGATAGTTACTGGTCGGTTATGTTATCATTCTCCCGGCTTCTTCTTAACTGCTTTTCAATGCTGGGTATTTGAGGGGCCGGAAGGAGCCAATTTCGCGGTCTCTGCAGTCCAGCGCCATCTGGCGGAGTAATACCCAAGAGTAAAGAATCTTATCTGGAGCAGGACGTACTGTATACTCATAATAACAATTCTACAGGTGAGTAATCACAGAATTGTATTTTTAACTGCCCTACTGAAACTATAGATACAACAACTAAAAGACTCCAGGGTTGGCCCATTCCCTGTCACTGTGTGAAACCCACGGGTCCGCTATTCGGATATGCTCGTGATGGGTGCTCATATCAGCTAGACAACTGGGACCGATTCCGGAGTTGAATATATGAGTGTACCCAAAGCAGTTCACACAGCTGTCGCCTGGCCCTGGAGCATTTTAGGGGGTTATTTAGCTAGCGTCAAATAGTACCACGTAGCGGCAGGCAGCGTCTGGCGAACACCGGGCGCTGTACACAAAACCACATTTAAGAAAGCGAATCTGGTTCTAACAGCACCATGTAGCATCACATGTGTTACTAGAGGCGGCTCAGTGTATAGCGCCGGCACTCTAGGTTCAGGAGCACCACGTATTACTTTTTGCTCAGTGTTGCTCTCCCATACATTTTAATGGGGTTTCATTTGTTGGTGTTTAAATAACATTTTGGGCAATAAAAATTATTTTTTTTTGCACAAATCATTGTGTGACCTCTCCTGGCTGCAAACACTTTTATAACTTTTTTTTTTTTCTTTTTATATTTTTATGCAGAATTGTATGTGCATGTTTGGCACTAACGTGTCATTGTCACAGTGTTAAAACAATGTCATTCCATGTGTTTTCTCTTTATTACTGGTGGATATGTGTTCAAAAACAGACTTTAATCACGCAGCGTCTGGCACTCTATGCTACAGCACCCAGCTTTAGAGCACCAACGCTGTGTGTGTGTGTAGTTTTTTTGTTAAATATGGTGTGGAGCGCTGAGTGCCGGACGCACTGAGTTGGCGCTACCTCTCGCTCGCTGCAGCGTTATCCTGTTAGATTTGGTGTAGTCCTGGGCGCTTTGACCTTAGGACACTACCTAGCGTCCTCCATTGGCTCTGCAGTGAATCAGGGAGAAGCTTCTACAGCGCCCACCACACATCACATTCATCAATACCGGCCAGGATACTACAGCGACCCGCCCGAAAGCCGCTTACAGCGTCTACTAGCGGTCGCTCTAAGCGCCGCTATACAGGCGCTCACCTGGTGATACGTGGCGCTAATAGTGAATCAGCCACCATGTCTCTTGAGCCTGGATCCTAAGGGTTTTAGTCCACTTTAATATGTAATGAGTAGCCTAACCCCAGACCTCACAGCATCAACCTTGCACTAGTTTGCTGTCATTCTACATAAGAGATGAGGAATCGAGTCGGGTTTGCTTTTCTATGAGGGCGAGATCTGTTTTCATAGAAAACATTGCTCCCCATAGCCGGCTGCTTGCCCTGGTTTTAGCAGGTTATTTGTGTGTTTGTGTGTCTCAGGGCGGTTGTCATAGAAAGGGTATATTGTGTAGCTGAGGCAGAGCTCCTCTACCTGTTTGTCTTCTGAAGCCACAACCCCCTGCGCACTCCAACAATAATGCGCCCTAGCAGAATAAAGCCAAAACAATGAGAGAAACTGTACACCCGTCTCATCATTTAAAGAGGACCTCCTACCTAGTTTGACCTCCAGATCTTGACTTCCAGACCAGTATTTGCCAGCCTGCATAAATCTCTTCATTCAGATGCTGATGTGAACTCCCAAAGTGCCTTTGGCATACATTAAGGCCCTGATTTACTAAACATATGCGGGGTTGCACTGATCTAGGATAGACCCACACATCAGATACAGTAGCATCACTAAGATTTTCTTTATTGCATGGCACGGCCCGCTTCGGTATTCATAACAGTTGGGTTATTCCGCCACAAGGTGGCGCAGTGGTACTGCAGAAAAGCTGTGGCTTGTCCCGGCTCCCTAAAAAAACGGGCTTAACCATAGAGTTCCCCCAGTGTTTTCTCTGCAGTGGACTGCGAAGTTAGCAGATGGCACTCTCTCTTTGGCAGGTGAGCGGGGCAACCAAGCCTGCGGCCCTGCAAGTCTATTTCCATCTGTTTCTGGATCCTCACTGCCTCCCAGCCTTGCCTGACAGATCGGGTGAAGGTAGAAGAGCACTAGGGTCAAGTGCTCCTGGAGCGCAGCTCCAAGCCGCAGACCCTGTAACACAAAGGGTAGCCGGCCATAGGCTTTATGGTGAGCCTATTAGGGATGCAGAGTTTCTGTACTAGCTTCTGAGGGGGTAAGTAGTTTGGGGACTGTGTCCCCTCTTTTTCCTTTGGGCCCCCCCCCCCCGCGCTCCCCCTCCCTCCCTGACCATGGCTGCTTGCCGCTGCTTCTCTCTCTCTCCCCCCCCCCCCCTCCGAGTAGTCATATCTGTGGTGTTTTTACATTTTTTGGTGTGTTTTCTGGTGTTTTTACCTGCCGCGCCGCTTTGTACTGCGTTCCGCAGCTGTGGGCGCTATATCCTGAGGTGATTTTGCTTTGTCATGGAGCCGGTCGGGTCACGTGCGCGCCGTTTTTTGCACTCTTCGGGGGGGGGGGGGGGCTTGGGCCTGGTGATGATGCGCATCGCGTCGTTCACCTCGCGGCCCGCCCCTCGAGGTACCTCTGCCGGCGCCATTTTGGACGAGCTGCACGTCTGGATTTCTCCATTCCTGGCTGCAGCGCTGCTTACTCTGGCGGGTCGCCTTATTCAGCGGCCTGTGCCTGTGTGACCCCGCAGTGTCTTGGTCCGTGAGTCCCCCTTGGGGTTTTTTTAATTGAATTGGGGTATATTGCTGCGGGATGCTTATGTATGATTTTACTTATGTCTTTCAGGCGGGATACCATTGGGTTGTGGTTTCTCCCGGCTCCACTCCTTTTCCCCTCCCCCTCATCCCCCCTTTATTAACTTCTGGGGGCATCCCATGGGAGGGTATCCCGGGTGGCTTCTGTATTAAGCCTGTACCCACTGCTGGCCTATTGTGCCTTTGCTAATCACCATATGGAGGCTTCTGGGGATAGCGCGCTTGGGGCCCTTCGGAGCAGGCACGGCTGTGTTCCATGTGTGGGGTATCCCCTGTGAGTAACAGTGTCACGGTGTGCGTGCCGTGCGCTGAAAGTGTCCTTGCGCTTCAAGCTGGTTTGCCTGCTTCGCTTCCCAGCTCTGCACCTCACTCGGCTTCACCTACTGCCCCGCTCCTGCGATTGGGCCCCAGTGAGGGGAATGTTGGCAGGCAGTCACATTCTGATTTGGCTCTGCGGGTGGCTAACATTGAAAAGCAGCTTGCCAGGAATGCTCCTAGGAAGGCCTCTGGCAAGAAGAGACACCTGGACCCCAGACCTGCTCCCCTTACTGAGATGTATGTGGGGATTGATGAGCTTGGTGACTGTCACCCCCTTGAGATGGGGGAGCTCTCCCAGGATTCTGACTCCTCTGGGAACCAGCAGGAGGGTTGCGATAGTGACCCTGGGTCTGCGTCCGGAGAGGAATCATGGTACCCCGAGGACACTGATAATCTGCTGTCACATATTTTTGAAATTTTGCAAATTGCTCCCCCTGAGGTAGCTAAAAGAAAGCAGGGTGGGCTTTTCGCCCTGGTAAACAGCGTCTAGAGTTCCCTGAGCAGGAACATTTTACCACCTTGATGCTTAAAGAATGGGAACGTCCTAACAAGTTGCCTGCGGTGCCCAAGGGTTTGGATAAAAGGTATCCCTTTCCCGTTGATCTTGTTAAGAGGTGGTCATTTCCCCCTGAAGTGGACGCTCCCGTGCTAGGCTTGTCCAATACTTCCGTCATTGTCACTTCTCCTGACACTACCACTTTGAAGGACGGAGAGGACCGGCGGATGGCTCAAGTGGCCTGCCATGCTTTTACCTGTGTGGGGGCTGGCCTGCGCCCTGTATGTGCTGCCGCCATTACTGCTATTGCCCTTAAGAAACTGCTTAAGCGTCTCATTGATGGCACAACAGTGTGGGGGAGGAATATAGAACTCTCTTACTTTGCACTGATTTTGTGGCCTTTATCCTTACTGCTATGGATGATGCTGTGCGGCTGTGTGGAAGGACCTCTGCGCTCTCGGTGGCTATGCGCCAGTGGGCAGCTGACGCTGCGGCTAAGAAAGCTCTCACTGGCCTCCTCTTCGTGGGGCTGCGGCTGTTTGGGGAACGTCTTGATGTCCTAGCCAAGGATGGAAGGCTGCCTCAGCCTAGGAGGCAGTCTCGGCCCTTTCAGGGGTCCTCTGCCCCCCTCCCTACCTTTCGCATTCCCAGAGGGGGCCGTGGCTCCCTCCTCTCCAGTGGTCGCAGAGATTCTTGGGGCTGTGGCAGAACCCGTGGCCGTCCCGGTCTCTCCTGGATTCCTAAGTCCAAACCCTCTCCCAAGCCCCCTCAGGCATGAAGGGGCGCCCTCACCCATCCGGGTGGGGGGGGGGCGGCTTCGGCTCTTTGCTCACGTCTGGAGGCTTCATGTCTCAGACCGGTGGATTCAGGAGGTAGTGTCCTCCGGTTACAAGATAGAGTTTGCAGCCTGCCCCCCCCGATTCATCAGATCCTGGATGTCTTTAAACACCCTGTCCTCTCAGGGATTGCTTCTGGCTGTTCATTGCCTGTTAGAGTCCAGAGTCATTTGTTTGGTGCCTCATCAAGAAAGAGGTCAGGGGTACTATTCCAATCTTTTCACGGTCCCCAAAAAGGACGGCTCTCTGAGGCCCATACTGGATCTGAAGGGCCTCAACTATTTTGTCAGATTCAAGCATTTTCGCATGGAGACGCTGCGCTCTGCTGTCAGTGCCCTTTCGCCCGGGCGACTTCATGACCACTGTGGACATCAAGGATGCTTATCTTCATGTGCCTATCTTCCCAGGTCATCAGAGATTTCCAAGGTTCGAGCTGCAGGGTCAGCATTACCAGTTTGTGGCTCTACCCTTCGATATCACCTCGGGTGTTCACCAAGGTGCTGGCGGGAGTGATGGCTCTGCTAAGGAACCAGGGCATCCGCATCATTCCTTACCTGGACGACATCCTGATTGCGGCCGAGTCTTTTCCTCAGGCCGAGCGGGACACTCAAATGGTGACATCCACTCTGTAGTCTTTCGGCTGGGTGATCAACTATCCCAAGTCTTCTCTGTCCCGGTCATTGGTGAGGACCTTTCTGGGCATGACGCTGGATACCTCTCAGGTCAAAGTGTTCCTTCCTCAACAGAAGATAGAGGGTCTTCAGCTGCAGGCTCGGGCCCTGCTGTCGTGTCCTCATCCCTCCATCCGTCAGGGGATGCAGTTGGTGGGCCTGATGGTGTCCTGCTTCAAGGCAGTCCCCTTTGCTCAGTTTCACATGAGACCTCTTCAGTTGCACCTCTTGTCAATTTGGGATCGGGACCCTGTGTCCCTGGATCAGGAATTTGTTCTGTCTCCCCTGGCCAGACAGTCTCTCTCGTGGTGACTGGACTCAAGGAACCTTCTGGGGGTCAGGGCCTTCCTGCCCCCGTGCTGGGAAACGGTTACCACGGATGCCAGTCTGACCGGCTGGGGAGGCTTCTGGAAGTCCCTGAGGTTCCAGGGTCGGCGGGGCCCACAGGAGGCCCATGCTTCCATCAACGTCCTGGAACTGAGGGCGATCAGGTTGGTTCTTTCTCGCCTATCCACTCACCTCCGGGGTCGGGCTGTTCAGATTTGCTCAGACAACCAGACGGCGGTTGCCTACATCAACCATCAGGGAGGGACTCGGAGCAAGCGAGCCTTCAAGGAAGTGTCCCTGATTCTGTCTTGGGCGGAACAGCATGTTCCCTGCATCTCAGCGGTCTATATCCCAGTGGATACTGGGTGGAGAACCAGGTGGCAGATTTCCAGAGCAGGGGGACGTCTCGTCTGGGGGAGTGGTCTCTCAACAACCAGGTGTTTCTCTCCCTCTGTCACCGCTGGGGTCAGCCGGACGTGGACCTGTTTGCGTCCCGTCACAATCACAAACTTCCCAGATTTGTCTCTCTGTCTCAGGATCCTCTGGCCTTCGCCACGGATGCCTTGGCAATACCTTGGACGGAGTTTCAGCTTCTCTATGTGTTCCCTCCGTTTCCTCTCCTGGGCAGGGTCATGCGCAAGATAGCCCAGGAGCGGGTACCAGCCATACTGGTGGCCCCTTGTTGGCCAAGAAGAGTTTGGTTCGCAGACGTCATGCGGTTGGCAGTAGACCGACGCGTATTGCCCAAGGATCCAGATCTTCTCACCCAGGGGCAGCTACGCCATCCCAATTTACAAACTCTGGCTTTAATGGCTTGGCTGCTGAAACCTCCATATTGATGGAAAAGGGGTTGCCTGCTTCTGTTGTTGATACCATGATTTGGGCTAGGAATAAGTCCACGTCCTTTATTTATTACAGGGTCTGGCATGCTTACATTGCCTGGTGTGTGTCCAAGTCTCTTCCCTGTCGGGTGTTTTCTATTCCCAGGATTCTGGAATTCTTGCAACATGGTTTGGATCAGGGCCTTCAACTTAGTACCCTAAAAGGCCATGTTTCAGCTCTGGCAATTTTTTTCCAAAGATCTTTTGCCAATCACCGGTTGGTTAAAACCTTTTTTCAGGGTGTTTCTCATGTGCGTCCACCCCGTAAGCCTTTGCTACCAGTCTGGGATTTGAATCTGGTGTTGTCTGCTCTGCAAGGGCCTCCCTTTGAGCCTATCCGTGATGCTACCTTGTCTATTCTGACCCTTAAGGTAGCCTTTCTGGTGGCTATCACTTCTGTAAGGCGAGTTTCTGAGCTAGCTGCACTTTCCATCAAACCTCCTTATTTTGAGAGACATCAGGATAAGGTGGTGTTCCGTCTCAAGCCGGACTTCCTGCCAAAGGTTGTGTCTGCCTTTCATCTTAATCAGGACATTGTCTTGCCTTCATTGTGTCCTAATCCTGCTAATTCCAAGGAGCGGACTCTGCATTCCCTAGATGTGGTCAGGGCTCTGAAGTTTTATTTGGTCGTCACTGAGCCTTTCAGGAAGTCTGATGCTCTTTTTGTTCTCCCTTCTGGACCTAGAAAGGGTTTGCCTCCGTCTAAATCCACTATCAGCAAGTGGATCCGTCAGGCGGTGGTTCAAGCCTATTCTGCTAAGGGAAAGGAAACTTCCCTTTAGGATTACTGCTCATTCCACTCGTGCTATTGGTGCCTCTTGGGCTTTTCAACACCAAGCTTCTGTTGAACAGGTTTGCAAGGCCGCTACTTGGTCTTCTGTTCTTACTTTTTCAAAGTTTTACAAGGTTGATGTTAATGCCTCTGCGGATGCTGCTTTTGGCCGCAAGGTGCTTCAGGCGGTAGTGACTTGAACTACTGGCTGTTACTCTTTGGGGATCCCACCCTACTCTTGACACTGCTTTTGGATGTCCCAACTGTTATGAATACCGAAGCGGGCCGTGCCATGCAATAAAGAAAAAAGCAATTCTGTGAGTACTCACCTGTAGAATTGTTTTTGTTCTTGCATGGCACGGCCCGCTTCTCCCCACCCTTGTTATTGTTATTCTTGGTTGCCTCTTTATGGTGATTTTTTTAATTTTTTTTACCTTTTTCACCTTTTTTACTTATTCTCTCCCGGCTTCTTGTCTCACTGCTTGTGTACGCTGGAGAACTCTTTGGTTAAGCCCGTTTTTATAGGGAGCCGGGACAAGCCACAGCTTTTCTGCAGTACCACTGTGCCACCTTGTGGCGGAATAACCCAACTGTTATGAATACCGAAGCAGGCCGTGCCATGCAAGAACAAAAACAATTCTACAGGTGAGTACTCACAGAATTGCTTTATTTTTGTGCGGGATTCCATATTTACTGCTCTGTAGTTCAGGCTGAAGGGTTTTATCTCCTTTGTCTCCTTTTCCAGTCAGGTTCACTCCCAATAGAACACAATAGACCTATCACTACCTGGCCAACGACTTCAAGGCCAGCATATTACCTTTCCTTGGGGCTTCCTGATTTATGATGCCTCATTTTGTGAATCTCTGCCAAACCCCCTCATCTTACCTTTCTGCTGGTCTCATCCCCAGCCTTCCTGTGGCCATTTAGATGGGCTTGGGGCAGCAGAGCCCCACAGACTGCAGGTAGACCCCCGCATCTTACCTTTCCGCTGGTCCCATCCCCAGCCTCCCTGTGACCATTTAGATTGGCTTTGGGCGGCAGAGCACCACAGACTGCAGGTAGACCAGAGATGCTGCCTCTTCCCTTTGCTCTATGCCTGGCTCTGTGTGTGTACAGAGTTGTATGGTGTCCATTAATATGCACAGTGTACCACTGATTGGAGGAGAGTCTGCGCATGCTTGGGGGAAAGGTGAGGTTTGAGGGCGATCTGGTGGGTTTCATACAGTAGGGCATCCCAAATTGGGATGCTGAAGATGGTTGATATCCTGCTGTTGAAAGTCTACTTTAGGCAAATTATTAGATCTGCAGTTATTTATCTTTTCATCATAATTCACTTTAGGTTTTAACATTTTTTTTACATTGTGCAGATCTTTTTGTTAGAACTTATGATAAGATATATTTTTTTTTAAACCGGATCTTCAGTATCATTTAATTAAAAGCCCAAACCCTTAAACTATTCCTGAGCATCTAAAATTAATATATTTTACATTTTTAGTTGCTTACGTATTATTCTTTCCCTGCTGGGCTGTGACTCTAGGATAGGGTGCCGGCATCTTGCCTCAGAAGCATCACATACTGAGGAGAGGGGTGAAATGTACAGGGGGGCGTGGTTAGAGTTGTGCTTTGCACGTGGGCCGCCATCTTGGATGTTAAAGGGTTCAAAAAGCGCAAAAGGTGCAGGTAGGATGATTTTTAATGTGAGCAATCTGTATGTACAGGGTGGGGGAAACATATAAGATAGGCTGTTATTCAGGGTAAAGGTCTGTTTTAAACAGAAAAAAAAATCTAAAATCTATACATTTTTAACAAGATCCATTCTGTTTAGTGTAATTGAGAATATTCACACACTTTTATATGCACAGAAATGTCACTCCACACATTTATACGCCTGTTTTTGTTTCCCCCCCCCCCCCTTACTTTTCTAGATTGTGGTGTGAATGATCAAAATATGGGTCAGGTTGGTAGACATAGTGGGTGGCACAGTGCGGCACAGCAATGCGATATCCTTTTAATGCTGTTGACACACACAAATGACTGGAATGGTCGTATACAGGCAACAGTATGGCTGCAGGGCATTGTTGGGCTTTTGCCATCTTTAAAAACCCTGATACATTTTATCTTATTTTGTCGATTTGATTTTGAGATAATGAAACACATTAGATTTGTTTTAAAGTGGACCAAAACCCTGCTCGATCAGCCTGGGGATCTATAAGATTCCCAGGCCGATCGCTCCCCCCCCGGGCATCCAAAATCGGGATGCCCCGCTGTTTGAAACTCCTCAGGTCGGCCCGTTACCTTACTTCCCGGTTCAACGGCGCATGCATGGGCCGCGGCCCTGCTAACTCTCTAGAAGGGTGTGTACCCGTGCCAGCCATTTGTGAATGGCTGGTGTGGGTATGCTCCCTTTTAGAGGGAAGCAGGGAAGGGGCCTGCCAGCACTGTCAGAGCCTCTAGTCTTAGACACTGTCTAAGATGGCGCGACGTCAGCGGCTACGAGCGCGCTGATTGGACGAGCTGCCGCACATGCCGGGAAGAGGTGAGTTTCTTCGGGCGATCTGGGGGAAAGGACCAAAACCTAGGATAGTCAAAATCCTGGGTTTTGGTCCACTTTAACATTGGCAATTCTGAGCTTCATATTATAAGGTGAAATGATACTGGAAGACAACATGACATGTTATCAGCTCAAGCAATGTTATAAATATAAAGCTGTAAAACTAAATGACATTGTTTAATGTGAACAATGTGCCAATTTAAACCTCACTATACTCCCTACTTAACCCGTGGCACCGGAGCCAAGTTGTTATTTTAAAGTGGACCAAAACCCATGCTTTTCACTATCCTTGGTTCTGGTCCTTCCCCCTGGGGCACCTCGCTGTGTACAACAGAATGCCGAATCCACTCACCTCTTAAAGCAGACCTTCACCCAAAATAAGAGCATGTCTTATATGTTACCTACACCCTGTACATACAGATTGCTCACACTAAAAATCACCCTACCTGCATCTACTACATGTTGTGAGCCTTTAAACATCCAAGATGGCAAACAGAAAGTGTCTTCTGACTGGGTCGCTCTGCATTCTGGGATTGCTGTCCTTTCCCTGTCCCCAGCTCTGCTCTGTCTGTGCAAAGCACAGCTATAACCCCGTCCTGTACTTTATCCTGCTCTCCTCTCCTCAGTATGTGATGCTTCTGAGTCAAGATGGTGGCGCCCTAATCCTGGAGTTGCAGCCCAGTGGGGGAAAGAATAAAGAATAAGTGATTAAAAACATATATTAATTTTTGATGCTGGGGAATAGTTTTTTAACGGTTTGGGCTTTTCATTAGATCATGCTGAAGGTCCGGTGCGGTTAGCTGCACTCACTAGCAGCGCTCGGCATCACTTTCTCCCTTCGGTTCAGTTGCAGGTAGCCGGGCCGTGCACAGTTGAGATGAGAGGCGATTGGTGCATGCGCCGGTGGCCTTCAGCAGAGGCAGCCCAGATGGGGCCTAGCTGGTAATCTCACAATGTATATGCAGCTTGTGATTGCATCCTTTGCTTTCCTCTAGCTGACAGTGGTTACCCGCATCAAGAGTTTTTGAATGGCTGATATGTGGGCGTGGCCAGCTGTGCACAGCTCAGAGTAGAATGGAAAAATCTGAATAGAACGCAAGCTGGTGTTTAACTGTAACCCCTCTTGAAAGTGACCAAAATTCAGGATTTTGATCATCATGGGTTTCCCTGGGGCATCCAGATTTGTAATGCCTGTTATGTGAAACCCTCTGGTTTGCCCTCACACTTCCGGTTGTGCCATGGCACATGCTCAGGTTCTGCTCCAATCAATGTGCATAATAATGTGCAGCATACAGCTCTGGAAACAAACTCAGCTTAGTGAAATGAGAGAGGCCATAGTCTCCGAAGCTTGTCTCATCCAGGAGATCCCGGGGATATGGCATGCGCTGTGGGATCCCTGGCTATGTAAGTCAACGATTCTCAGAGAATTTTACACAGTGGGTCATCCCAATTCAGCTGGCCCTGGGGTCTTTTAGGCTTCAAAGCGTTTGGTCTTTAAGAAAAATGAAGGACCTACTGAACCAATAGAGCGAATACTTATCAACTTTGTGGACGGACTACTGGACCTCTTTTTTTTGAGAGCTATTGTCTACCTGATAGAGACAAGCTTTGTGAAGGTGCTGCATAGCCTGTCCCCCTTTTTTCTACCAGAGTCCCCCTTTACGAGAAGCGGGTGACAGGCTGCTAGTGCAGGAACTTGTGAGGCTGGCTCCTGGCAGACGGGCAGCTGTGGCCGCCATGTACATATATGGGGGCAGCTGCAGAGCCAGCTGTCGTGTGCTGTGAATCATACGCCAATAGCTGCTGTAAATAGACCTGAGTGGGGTAATCTAATACCTCACAGCTTTTGCATCTTTGCAGAGGGACTCGCGCTCCCCCCCCCCCCCCCCCCCCGGCCCTCCCTTTCCCCGGCACAGTGGAAGACCCGTTTTAAAAGACACTTTGCCCTCTAAACAGAAATGGCAGAAAATGATTCCCCTTATTAAATAAAAGCCGCTCCTTCCTCGCCATTAATCACTCGCCTTAATGCAGCCAGGGCTGTTTTTTTCGGGTTGTTTTGGGTTCTGCTGTTGTTGTTTAACTCTATCAAGGGATCCATTGACGAGACAGATTAGGGAGCAAGAGCGGCGTTCGCTAACAGAGCTGGCAATCATTAGCGGCGTTTAGTACAGTGATGCGAATTTAGGAGGCATTAACAGTCTTGTAATAGAATTAATGGACCGTCCTGCTTTTTAAGCGCTTATCAGTCGAGACTGGCAGTAGGCAAGGAACATGTGGGGAGGTATAAAGAGCCATATGCAGAGGATGAAGTTCTGAGAGGAGCAGAGGATCAGCTGCCGGCCTGGGAGAGGTTACCAGAAACTGACCCTCAATCAGGGGCGCGCAAGCCTTTTTTACTGTACAGGCCACTTGCCTTTTTTGTTCCACTTCAAGGGGCCCAGTAAAATGGAAGCAGGAAAGCTGTAACCTTAAAGGGTTATATATATATATATATATATATATATATATATATATATATATATACTGTACTTTTATGTATATGCAAAGTTTAGCCGGGATGAAGTGGTCAGGGGTGACACAGGAAACCGTGAGCAGAAGTGGAAAGAGGTCAGGTCAGCATAGGTAACATAGGTAGAGATGGGTTTTAGTGGGGTGAGCAGAGGTGCTGCAGTAAGAAGTGACCAGGCGTGAAGTGGGAAGAGGTTAGACGGGAAGGGGGTAGGAGAGTGAAGGTGGGCAGAGGCTAGGCAGGAAGAGGTGGTGAAACAAGCTGAGAAAAAACCTGGGTTAGGTGGGAAAAGGGGGTGAGGTATTATATCAGAGGTGAGAAGAGGTTAAGCAGGAGAAGGTGGATGGGGTAGGCAAAGGTGGGGTGAGGTGGGATAGACAGAGGTGAAGGGGATATGTTGGAGGCAGAAGTGAGACAGAAAGATGAGCTGTGGGTAGGGTTAGGCAAAACTGATGCAAGGTGAGATGGGTAGTGGTCGCACAGGTGAGTAGGCTTGAGGTGAAATGGGAAGAAGTAAGCAAAGGTGAGATGGACTGTGATGCGGCATGCAAGAGGCGAGGTGGGGGGTGAGCTGTGGTAAGCAGTGTTGAGTTGGGTAGGCAAAGGTGTGACAGAAAAGCCTAAGTAGATGTAAGTAGGGGTTTTGGTCTGCTTTAAATGTGCCCTGCAACTTAATAGCAACAATCATTCATCATGAATTGATCATAGCATAGTTTAAATGTCACGTCACGTTTTAATATGTATGATATGCCTGCCCCTGGGCCTGCAATCTAGTAGGAGCCAGGAATGGAACGCCAATAAAGGCGGTTTAGGAAAAATGGTGATTATTTCTCTACTTCCAGGAAGGGGACTATCAGTGTGGAGATTGGATAATTTGGTTTTGCATGGCTTTAGGTTCTCTTCAAGTGATCATTTTTTTTTTTAACTTTCTCAGGTATTAGAAGATAATGACTATGGCCGAGCAGTGGACTGGTGGGGTTTGGGTGTGGTCATGTATGAAATGATGTGCGGGCGCCTTCCCTTTTACAACCAGGACCACGAGAAGCTCTTTGAACTTATTCTAATGGAAGAAATTCGATTTCCTCGCACTTTATTACCGGAAGCGAAATCTCTGCTCTCGGGTCTGCTGAAGAAAGACCCGAAACAAAGGTAAGGAACTGAAGGATCCAGGTGGTTTTCTTAATTGTGGGGGGGGGGGGAGAATTAGGGTCACTATTCATCTCAGGGGAAATCTTATCTGCTGAGGAACGGCCACATTCAATAGAATTTTTGAAAGTGCTAAAACAATGTGCTGAGCGGATCTAGTATTTTTAAAAATTTTATTCCTATGTTAGCAAATGTCTGTTTTATGGAAGACATTTTCACTATCTGCAATCAGTTACTATTGGCAACTGTCCACCAAGAAGAGAGAAGCGAGTCTACACACAGAAAACTGCTGCTATGGCCACTGCTAAGGTAAGGGTGCTCACTCAACCTTACACATGCCCAGCAGCAGTGTTCTGTGCAACTATCTACAGTCTGTTGCTATTGGCAACGTGCACCAAGTCATTTGGTGTACATTGCCAATAGCAACAGGTGAAAACTGCTTCCTTAAAACATACATTTGCTAGCATTTGAAAACGTAAAAAAAAAGCTAGATCAGCTCAGCACCTTTAAGACATCATTTTGCCACATAAAAATATACACAATCAAAAGTGTACCAAAACCCAGGATTTTGACTACAATGGGTTTTGGTCCATGCCCCGCCCGATGTGTGAAACCCCCCAGGTCACTCTGGCTGGGCCCCTAGATTGATTTTCTGTTTCCTATATGGCCTGACTAATAAGGCAACTAAGCTTTCCACACTGCTCCTGCATGCGCCGTTGGAGCAGGGGAGAATGTGAGTATCCGGGGTGTCCTGGGGGTTTCACACTGCGGGGGCCCCCCGATCTTTTAGATTCCCGGGCCGATCTCCGTTAGTTTTGGTCCACTCTAAGCATAAGCCCCCTATTATGTACTGTATATCTCAGCTGATGTCTGTAACACAGTGCATAAGAAACACTGCTAAGCTGGCACCTCTTTTTACAGGGTGTAGGTCCCCTTTTAAAATGCAGCAGGAGTGTTTATAGGCCTTGGGAATAATAAGCGTTTTATTTCTTGTACAGGTTAGGCGGCGGTCCCGACGACGCAAAGGAAATCATGCAACACAAATTTTTCGCTGGAATCGTATGGCAGGATGTTTACGAGAAAAAGGTACTAATGGCCTGTTCAGGTTTATTCACATGCTGCAGATTATACAGAGGCTGTCTCTTTCGTGCTGTACAATGTAACAAGCCGGGCAAAACCCTCGCTGTAACTGTATATTGCTAGAAGCCAGGTGCATAGAATGTAACAAGAGCCGCAGCCTGCTATTAGAATGTACAGCTCACAGTTGACTTTTCTGTTTTAATAAGCCCAAACCCCTGTTCCCTATCCCTGGGGTATGCCAATTTGGGATTGTCCTTCTTACCTATAGATTTGGCAATCCCATTCATATGTGGGTTGTACAGAATTGAACGCTGATTAGAGGAAAGCCCACATATGCGCCATGGGATCGCCAGGAAGGTAACCACATTGGCATTGCCAGGGGGGTTCACACCGGGGCATAGCAAATCAGGATGCCCTGAGGACATGAACCAAAACTGGGGATGGTCAAAACCCCCCTATTCTTAGTATACAGTACATCCTGCTCCAAATCTAATACTTACAGTTGGGATATACTCCGCCAGATGGCGCTGGACTGCAGAGACATCGAAAATAGGCTCCTCCCAGACCCTCAAATACCCAGGGACCTCCCACAAATCCCCAGAATTTCTCTGCAGTCTGGCTGCGAAGGACGAGAAATTGGCTCTCTACTCGCAGGTGAGCGGGGTTATTAACCTGCGGCCCTGTAGGACTATTCCCACCCATTCCACTAGTAATATGCCTCCCAGCCTTGGCTGCGCTGGTCGGGTGAAGGTAGGCAGCACCGCTGTTAGGTGCTTAGGAGCGCTGCTCCACCGCAATCCCCCACCAAAGGTTAGGCAGTTCAGGCTTATGGTGAGCCTTTTTGGGATGCCCCTCCCGCACTTTTGCCCCTTGCCCCTACCTATCGGTGGGTCCTCTTTAAGTGGCCGCCGTCCTCCCTCATCCTCCTTGTAGTCTTCGAGGGTAAAGAGGGGGGGGGGGTGTGTATGTGTATAGATATGTATGTTATGCAGTCTGTGCTTTTACTTTTCACATGTCTTTATTCTGGTGTCAGCCGCCGCGCTGACTTGTCTTTTAAAATTTCCGCCGCGCGCTGACTTTGTTCCGCGCTTGGCGGCGACATTACCTCAGGCGCTGGTGCGCCATCATTGGCTGTTGGCCTTTCTGGCTTCGTGCTCTTCGGGGGGGCGGGGCCCGTCTTTGGCGCATTCAGAGTCATCGCTATTATTGGCCCGCCCCTCGAGGTATACCGACGCCATCTTGTCTGACTTGGTTGGCCTCTGCGCGACGGACTCCTACCTACCGCGGTCCGTAAGTGCCCTCGCGGGCGGCTTTATCTGCTTCACTTTTGTTACGATGTACTTAAGTTCTTGTCTGCTTATGTCTTTCAGGCGGGACAAACCCTTCTTGGCTTCTCCCGGCCCTGCTTATAGTATATTGCTTGTAGGCCTTGTAAAAATTATACTCCCACGTCCCTAGCGGGTTATTGGGGCATCCAGGGTTGCTTTATTCCCTGTCGGCGTATAGCGCCGCTATAATCACCATATGGAGGCATCCCAGGATAATGTTACCAGGGTCCCTTTGGGACAAGACCGGCTGTGTGTAGCGTGTGGGCAGCCTCATGCTGACGCTGACAAGGCACGGGTCTGTGTACCCTGTGCTGAGCAGGTGCTTGCATTGCAATCTGGCCTGCCAGTGGCTGCACCTCGTTTCACTTCATCTACTCCCCCAAGCTTAAATCTCACTCCTGTTGAGTTGCATACTAGTGGGGATTCTCAGCTTGTGTCGTCTTCTAGACTGGCTACTGTTGAACAGATTATTGCGAAGTCTTTAGCGCGTAAGGCCCCTGCTAAGAAGCATCACTTGACGCCTAATGTTACTGTTTTCCCTATGGGAACTGAGGAGTTTATGAATCTGTGTGGCTATACCCCGTCTGATGAAGGGGAGCTCTTTTCTGATTCAGGCTCATCTGATGAGAGACCAAGGGGTCATGACGATTCTGGCTCTGACCCCTGGGCCCTGGATGACACTGACAGATTATTGACCCAGATTTTTGAGGTTCTGTCTATCTCTCTCCCTGTTGAGGCTTCCAGGCAAAGAGGGGAGCTTTTCCATACAGCAAGATCACGTTTGGAATTTCCAGAGGAGGCACATTTCCATAACCTTGTGCTCAAGGAATGGGAGCGCCCCAGTAAACTTCCCGGGGTTCCAAAGAGTTGGGATAGGAAGTATCCCTTTCCTACTGAGGTGGTTAAATATTGGTCATCCCCCCCGAGGTGGATGCCCCAATCCTAGGGCTATCTAACACCTCTGACATGCATTCCCCTGGTTCTACTACCCTGTGGGATGCCGAAGATCTGCGTATTGATCAGCTGGCATCCCACGCCTTTGCATGTGCGGGGACGGTGCTGCGCCCGGTCTGTGCCTCTGCCATTACTGCTGTGGCCACTAGAACCCTTATCAGAAATTTGCTTGTGAGATGAATTGCCTTGTGAGGTGTTTAATGCACTTTCCAGTTGTGATGTTTTTGTAAACTTTGTAGTATCAGCATTGGATGACACCATCAGAATGTGTGCCAGAACTTCTGCCCTCGTGGTGGCTATACGCCGCTCGGTTTGGCTGCGCCAGTGGGCTGCTGACAACGCTGCCAAGAAGGCCCTCACTGGCTTTCCCTTAAAAGGACTGCGTCTGTTTGGAGACTGCCTGGACCTTTTTGCTAAGGGAGGCAGGTTACCCCAGCGCAGGTGGCAACCTCGGCCCTTTCGGGGTCAGGGTTCCTTCTACTCCACTTACCGTGGTGCAAGACAGGGAAGGGCGGTCTCTTTCCCTGGGGCCCGGGGAGATTTCTGGGGTAGAGGCAGAGGACGTGGACGTTCTGGCTCCTCCTGGGGTCCCAAAGCGAAATCCTCTCCCAAGCTCCCTCAGGCATGATGGGGCGCCCTCACCCATCCAGGTGGGGGGACGGCTGCAGCACTTCCCTCACGTCTGGAGGCTTCATGTCTCAGACCGGTGGATTCAGGAGGTAGTTTCCTCCGGTTACAAGTTGTAGTTTGCTGCCGATCCCCCTCCAAGATTCATCAGATCCCGGATTCCTCAGGACCCTGTGTCAGCTCAGGAGCTAGTGCAAGCAGTGCAAGGCCTCCTGGAGCTGGGGGTCATCTGCCAGGTCCCTTTAAGAGAAAAAGGCAAGGGCTTTTATTCCAACCTATTCACAGTACCCAAAAAGGATGGTTCTGTCAGGCCCATCCTGGACTTGAAGATTCTCAACAAGTTTGTCAGGGGCAGGCGCTTTCACATGGAGACTCTGCGCCATCAGTTCCCTGCGCCAAGGGGATTTCATGACTTCTGTGGACAAAGATGCTTACCTTCATATTCCTGTGTTCCCAGGTCATCAAAGGTTCCTCAGGTTCACTCTGATGGATCAACACTACCGATTTGTGGCCTTGCCCTTCGGCCTCACTTCAGCTCCCAGGGTGTTCACCAAGGTGCTGGCTGGCGTGATGTCTCTGCTCAGATGTCAGGGCGTCCGCGTGCTTCCCTATCTGGACGACATCCTCATCACTTCCCAGTCTCTACATTAGGCAGAGTTGGATACTCAGCTGGTGGTGTCCACTCTGGAGTCATTTGGATGGGTGATCAACCACCCCAAGTCCTCACTGTCCCCTTCCTTGGTAACTCCATTCCTAGGAATGATTCTGGATGCAGTTCAGGCAAGGATCTTCCTTCCTCAGCAGAAGGTGGACAGTCTGATTGCACAGGCTCAGTCCCTCCTAGCTTGTCCCCATCCCTCCATCAGGCAGGGGATGCAGCTGGTGGGCCTGATGGTGGCGTGTTTCGAAGCGGTCCCTTATGCCCAGTTCCACTTGAGGCCTCTGCAACTTCACCTATTGTCTGTATGGGACAAAGACCCAGCGTCCCTGGACAGGGTCTGTGTGCTCTCCCCCCTGGTCAGGAGGTCCCTCTTGTGGTGGATGGACTCAAGGAACCTGTTGGGGGCAGGTCCTTTCTTGCCCCTTCCTGGGAGACGGTCACCACGGATGCCAGTCTGTCAGGTTGGGGGGGTTTCTGGAAGTCCCTGCTGTTCCAGGGGAGATGGGGCCCTCAGGAGGCCCACACACCTATCAATGTCTTGGAGCTGCGAGCGATCAGGTTAGTTCTGGCTAGCTTGACTACTCATCCTCAGGGCCTGCCTGTTCAGGTGCGCTCGGACAACCAGACAGCAGTTGCCTACATCAATCATCAGGGAGGGACCCGGAGCAAGGGGGCCCTCCAGAAAGCGTCTCTGATCCTGACTTGGGCGGAGGCCAATGTCCCCTGCATTTCAGCTGTGTACATCCCGGGGGGTGGAAAATCACCTGGTGGACTCTCTGAGCAGGGGGACCTCTCGCCAGGGAGAATGGTCCCTATGCAGCAGGGTGTTTCAATCTCTTTGTCACTGTTGGGGCCAACCAGATGTGGATCTGTTTGCGTCCCGCCACAATCACAAGCTTCCAGATTTTGTCTCTCTGTCCAGGGATCCTCTGGCCCTGACCTCGGATACGCTAGCAATGTCATGGAAGGACTTTCAGTTCCTGTATGTCTTCCCCCCCCAATTCCCCTGCTGGGCAGGGTTCTGCGCGAGATTGCTCTGGAAGGGGTGCCAGCAATTCTGGTGGCCCCCAGGTGGCCAAGAAGAGTGTGGTTCGCAGACGTGGTACAGCTGGCAGTAGATCAGTACGCTCGGCCCTTGGAGCCAGATCTGATCACTCAGGGCTCACTACGCCATCCCAATTTACAAACTCTGGCTTTGACGGCTTGGCTGCTGAGACCTCCATCTTGATGGAGAAGGGGCTGTCTTCCTCAGTTGTGGATACTTTGATTAAAGCTAGGAAGAAGTCTTCCTCTTCCATTTATTACAGGGTTTGGCGTGCCTACATTGACTGGTGTGGGTCTAAGTCTCTTCCCAGTCGTGTGTGCTCTATTCCCAGGATTCTGGAGTTCCTGCAGCATGGGTTGGAGATGGGGCTCCGACTCAGTAATCTGAAGGGTCAGGTTTCTGCCCTGGCTATTTTTTTCCAGAAGTCCTTTGCTCAGCACCCTCTGATCAGGACTTTTTTCCAGGGGGTCACTCATGTGCGTCCCCCACGTAAACCTATGGTGCCTGTTTGGGATTTGAACTTGGTTCTGTCAGCCTTGCAGAGTGCTCCCTTTGAACCTGTGCAGGATGCTGCCTTGGCCATTCTTACACTCAAGGTTGTGTTTCTGGTGGCTATCACTTCTGTCAGGCGTGTGTCTGAGTTGGCGGCTGTGTCCATTCAGCCCCCCTACTATGAGAGGCACCAGGACAAGGTGGTGTTTCGTTTCAAACCTGACTTTCTGCCTAAGGTAGTGTCTGCTTTTCATTTGAATCAGGATATTGTTCTTCCTTCTTTGTGCCCTAATCCTAGCAATGCTAAGGAGAGAGTTTTGCACTCTTTGGATGGGGTTAGGTGTCTGAAGTACTATCTGGTGGCTACTGCACCTTTCAGGAAAACTGATGCTCTTTTTGTGGTCCCTGCTGGTCCTAGGAAGGGTTTGGCCCCTGCCAAGTCTACTATCAGCAAGTGTATTCATCAGGCTGTGATTCAGGCCTACTCTGCTAAGGGGAAGAATCCTCCCTTCCGCCATACTGCTCATTCTACTCGTGCTATTGGTGCCTCTTGGGGTTTTCAGCACCAGGCTTCTGTTGAACAAGTTTGCAAGGCTGCTACTTGGTCTTCTGTTCATACCTTTTCAAAGTTTTACAAGGTTGATGTTAGGGCTTCAGCTGACGCTGTTTTTGCCCGAAAGGTTCTGCAGACGGCAGTGGTTTAAACTACCTGCTGCTGATTTTTCTTGGGGATCCCACCCTACTTTATGGACACTGCTATTGGATGTCCCAACTGTAAGTATTAGATTTGGAGCAGGACGTACTGTATACTAAGAATAATACAATTCTGTGATTACTCACCTGTAGAATTGGTATTATGAGTATACAGTACGTCCTGCTCCAACCCACCCTTGGTTTGCATTTTCTCGGATCCCCTGTATGGTGATTGTTATCATTGTTATAGTTGATAGTTTGGATTCTTTAATTCTCCCAGCTTCTCCTTAACTGCTTTTCGATGCTGGGGATTTGTGGGATGTCCCTGGGTATTTGAGGGGCCGGGAGGACCCTATTTTCGATGTCTCTGCAGTCCAGCGCCATCTGGCGGAGTATATCCCAACTGTAAGTATTAGATTTGGAGCAGGACGTACTGTATACTCATAATACCAATTCTACAGGTGAGTAATCACAGAATTGTATTTTTCTCCTCCATCCATTCCAGGCCATCCAGAAGTACTTACAGATGGGTGTTTGCCCCTAGGGGGCGCTGACTGCAAGATCAAAAGATGTAGCTCCTCCCGGCCCCCTATAAAGGCAGCTGCCTCTCAATCCAGTCCCCAGTTCTTTATCTTGCGGTTGACTGCATAAGATCGCTTATCGCTCTCTCTCAGAATTTTGGCAGCAGAGCGGGGCCACCTAGCCTGTCGGCCGCTGCAGGACCCTATTACCTCGGATCTCTTCTGACCCATCCTTGCCTCCCAGCCTTGGCTGCTAACAGGGATCTGTGTACGGTAGGGTGAAACGCCGGGGTCTGGGGTGTTTTGGCAGAGCACATTGCTCTGGGCCGCAGACTTTATTACCAAAAAGTAGTCAGCTGCAGGCATTTATGGTGAGCCTGCAGGAGAACCACAGATATATGTACTTCATATATGCCCTCCCTTCTCCCACATGCTTTATTAGTTGTGTACTGTATGTTGTGCTTGGTGCTACTTAGGGGGAGCGGTGGAGAGCTCCTCACTATAGTGCCTACAGCGAGGAGCGGTCCGATGCCGCTCCCCCCACCACTTACCTGCCTCGCTACCTCACGGATCTCGTGCCCTGCGCTTCCTCACGGATCTCGTGCCCTGCGCTTCCTCGCGGTGGGGAGGGGTCCGCCACCATATCAGGCGGCGGACCCCTCCTTCCCGCAAGGAAGCGCTCGTGGCGCCGCGCTGGGACGATGTGATGCGCTGGGGGGCGGAGTCTTGGGCGGCGACGCGCAGGCTGACGTCTCTTCTGTGACGCTCCCCCGGCGGACCTTCTAGAAGCGCTACTGTGCTTTGTGCACTGCGGGCCTTGCGAGCGTGGCTGCGGTCCTCAGCTTTGAGGGGAGTCAGCACTTTATTCTAAGTATACAGCACTCCTATTCCAGAATATTCCTTACACATGGGTAATACATCCACAAGATGGCGCTGGACTGCAGAAAACAGATTGTGACACCTCCCGGCCCCCATATAAGTCAGGGACCTCCCACAAATTTCCCAGTTCTTTTCTGCAGTCTGCATTGAGAAGATAGAAGATAGCTCTCTTGTGGCGCAGGTGAGCGGCGCTTATTGCCTGCGGCCCTGCAGGACTATTCCCACCTGTTCCTTTCTATATACTGCCTCCCAGCCTCGGCTGACAAGGTTCGGGTGAAGGTAGGTTAGTAAGCACCAGTAAAAAAGGTGCTGAGGAGCTATGCCCCTACCGCAGCCCCTGCTCCGACAGGGTAGGCGGTTTAGGCCGATGGTGAGCCTTTTGGGATGTCCCCACTGCTTCTTGGGTGGCCAGGCTCTACCTGTGCCCCAATCCTTCCCATAGGTTCCCCTCCTCCCTCTTCTCCCTTTGTCCCCTGGGCGCCCATGGCACCCCGGGAATCCTGTCTTTAACCCCACTCTTTCTCGTTCTGGGTGATCTCGGGGGGGGGGGGGGGGGGGGTGTCGAGTTGTTTTAAGCTGTGTCTTATCCTTGGTGTTTTTACTTTATACGCCGCCGCGCGCGCTTGTACTGCGCTCCGCGGACGGCGGCGTCATTCACTTCAGAGCTGCCGGCGGCTATTGCCCGGCAGGGTCACGTGTGCGCGTTTCGCCCTCTTCGGGGGGGGGGGGTTCCGGGGATGACGATTTTGACGTCACATCTCCACGGAGCCCGCCCCTAGAGGTCTGCGAACGCCATTTTCTTTGCCATTGCTGTGAGTGACCCCGGTGGGGTAAAAATGTTTTTTCTTGATGTATTCTCATGGGAATGTTGTTATGTCTTTCAGGCGGGTTCAAACTTCAGCACTGTGGTTTCTCTCCCCTCTTTATCTCCCACTTCCCTAGCGGTTGTTTGGGGCATCCCGGGTAGCTCCTTAGCGTTAACCCTTACTGGCCTACTGTGCCATTCAAATCACCATATGGAGGCTTCTAGGAATAATGGGCCTGGGGTTCCTTCAGAACAAGCCCGGCTATTTGTTGCGTGTGGGGTATCCCCAATCGGCGATGATGTCAGGGTATGTGTATCCTGCGCCCAGCAGGTACTTGCACTGCAGTCTGGGTTACCTGTTGCTGGGCCTGCACCCCCTCGGGCTAAGCCTACCCCCCCCCCCCATGCTTACATCTTACCCCCTGCAAGGAGCATACCAGCGGGGAGTCTCCTGCGGTTTCCCTATTTCCTATGGAAGCTGAGGAAATGTTTGACACTACTGGTTATTCCCCCCTTGAGGAGGGGGAATTGTTCTCTGATTCAGAATCATCTGAGGAGCAGCCTAAGTTTTATGGTGATACAGGGTCTCCCTTTGGGGAAGATCCATGGTCCTCAAATGACACTGACAGGCTTTTGCCTCATATTTTTGAAGTGCTCTGTATCTCCCCTCCTGCCGTGGCTCCGCAGCAGCAGGGTGAGCTCTTTCATACGGTTAAACCACGTTTGGAATGCCCGGAGCAGTCTCACTTTAATAATCTGGTGCTCAAATAATGGGAGCGGCCTAGCAAGCTGCCAGGGGGCCCAAGAGTTGGGACAAGAGGTATCCCTTTCCTACTGATGTGATTAAGTGTTGGTCATGTCCTCCCGAGGTGGACGTGCCCGTTCTGGGGCTGTCCAATACATCTGTCATGCATTCTCCTGACACTACTACCCTGAGGGATGGTGAGGACCGGAGCATGGACCAACTGGCTTGCCATGCTTTTCCTGTGTGGGGACCGCGCTACGCCTGGTTTGTGCCTCTGCCATTACAGCTATTGCTATTAAGGGTTTGCTTAAGAATCTCTTAGAGGGGGCCTCTGATGATGCAGGAGGAGAAGAGTATAGATCTCTCCTGCTTTGCTATGAATTTGTTGCATATGTTCTGTCTGCCATGGATGATGCCATTGGAATGTGTGGTAGGACTTCTGCCCTGTTGGTGGCTATACGTCGCTCTGTCTGGCTACGTCAGTGGGTAGCTGATAATGCTGCTAAGAAGGTTCTCACTGGTTTCCCTTTCAAGGGCCTACGCCTCTTTGATGAACGCTTGGATTTGTTTGCCAGGAGCGGTAGGTTACCTCAACGTAAGAGGCTGTCCCGGACTGGGGAAGGGGCAGAGGACGTGGCCATCCTGGCCTCTCCTGGGGTCCCAAGCCAAAATCCTCACCCAAGCCATCTCAGGCATTAAGGGGCGCCCTCACCCATCCGGGTGGGGGGACGGCTTCGGCTCTTTGCTCACGTCTGGAGGCTTCACGTCTCAGACTGGTGGATTCAGGAGGTAGTGTCCTCCGGTTACAAGATAGAGTTTGCAGCCTGGCCACCCCCAAGATTCATCAAATCCCGGATGGCTCAAAACCCCCTGTCAGCTCAGAGTCTGTGCCTTGCTGTCCAAAACCTTCTGGAGTTGGGGGTCATCTGCCAGGTGCCTTTGAGGGAAAGGGGCAGAGGCTACTATTCCAATCTTTTCACTGTTCCCAAAAAAGACGGGTCCATCAGACCTATCCTGGATTTAAAGTGCCTCAACAAATTTGTCAGATTCAAACACTTTCGCATGGAGACTCTGCGCTCAGCTGTCAATTCACTACGCCCATGGGACTTCATGACCTCTGTAGACATCAAGGATGCTTACCTTCATGTACCAATCTTTCCAGGTCATCAGAGATTCCTCAGGTTCGCTCTGGAGGATCAGCACTATCAATTTGTGGCCTTGCCTTTTGGTATCACCTCGGCTCCCAGGGTATTCACCAAGGTGCTGGCAGGCGTACTGGCTCTGCTGAGATCTCAGGGCATTCGCATCCTTCCTTACTTAGACGACATTCTCATCATGTCTCAGTCCCTCCAGCAGGCCGAGCTGGATACTCAGCTGGTGGTGTCCACACTGGAGTCCTTCGGCTGGGTGATCAACCACCCCAAGTCTTTCCTGTCACCGTCAATGGTGAGGTCCTTTCTGGGCATGACTCTGGATACATCTCACGTCAAGATTTTTCTCCCTCAGCAGAAGGTGGAGAGTCTTCAGGCCCTAGCCAGGTTCCTTATGTCTTGCCCTCCATCCGGCAGGGGATGCAGATGGTGTCTTGCTTCGAGGCGGTTCCATACGCTTAGTTTCACATGAAACCTCTTCAACTTCACCTCTTGTCAGTTTGGGATCGGGACCCTCTGTCCCTGGATCAGGTGTTGGTTCTGTCCCCTCTGGCCAGACTGTCTCTCTCGTGGTGGCTGGACTCAAGAAACCTGTTGGTGGGCAGATCCTTTCTGGCCCCGTGCTGGGAGACAGTCATCACAGATACCAGTCTGACAGGTTGGGGGGGCTTCTGGAAATCCCTGAAATTCCAGGGTCAGTGGGGCCCTCGGGAGGCCCACACCCCTATCAACATTCTGGAATTGAGGGCGATAAGGTTGGTTCTCGCCCCAATTGACTCCACACCTTCGGGGTCGGGCGGTTCAGGTCCGCTCGGACAACCAGACGGCGATTGCCTACTTCAATCATCAGGGAGGGACCCGGAGCAAGAGGGCCCTCAAGGAAGTGTCCCTGATACTGTCTTGGGCGGGGGAGAATGTTCCCTGCATCTCGGCTGTGTACATCCTGGGGGTGGAGAATCTGGAGGCAGACTCCCTGAGCAGGGGGACCTCTCATCTGTGAGAATTGTCCCTCAGCAGCAGGGTGTTTCGCTCCCTTTGCCACCGCTGGGGTCAGCCAGATGTGTATCTGTTTGCGTTCCGTCACAATCACAAGCTTCCAGTCTTTGTCTCTCTGTCCCAGGACCCTCTGGCCTTGGCCATGGATGCACTAGCAATGTCTTGGAAGAGCTTTCAGCTTCTCTATGTGTTCCCTCCTTTTCCTCTGCTGGGCAAGGTGCTGCGCAAGATTGCTCAGGAAGGGGTGCCAACCATTCTGGTGGCCCCCTGTTGACCAAGAAGGGTGTGGTTCGCAGACGTCGTGCAGTTGGCAGTAGATCTGCTTACTCAGGGGCAGCTACGCCATCCCAATTTACAAACGCTGGCTTTGACGGCCTGGCTGTTGAAACCTCCATCTTGATGGAAAAGGGGCTGCCTGCCTCTGTTGTTAATACCATGTTTCGGGCTAGGAAGAAGTCCTTGTCATCCATCTACTATAGGGTCTGTGTGTGAGGGCGCCGCTACTTGGTCTTCTGTTCATACTTTTTCTAAGTTTTACAAGGTTGATGTTAGGGCCTCGGCTGATGCTGCTTTTGGTCGCAAAGTTTTGCAGGCGGCAGTGGTTTAAACTGCCCGCTGTTACTTTTTGGGGATCCCACCCTACCTTACGGACACTGCTATTGGATGTCCCATGTGTAAGAAATATTCTGGAACAGGACATGCTGTATACTTAAAATAATACAATTCTGTGATTACTCACCTGTAGAATTGGTATTATACATATACAGCACGTCCTGTTCCATCCCACCCTTGTTATCATTGTTCTTAGTTACCTCTGTATGGTGATTGTTCATATGTTCATTTTTGAATTCTGGTTATTATTGTTCTCCCGGCTTCTTGTTAACTGCTTGTCAATACTGGGGAATTTGTGGGAGGTCCCTGACTTATATGGGTCCGGGAGGAGCGACAAAGCTGTTTTCTGCAGTCCAGCGCCATCTTGTGGATGTATTACCCATGTGTAAGGAATATTCTGGAACAGGACGTGCTGTATACGTATAATACCAATTCTTCAGGTGAGTAATCACAGAATTGTATTTTCCTATTGCATAGCACGGCCTGCTTCAAGAAGTCCTCATGTATGGGATATTCCACCACAAGGTGGCGCAGTGTACTGCAGAAGAGTTGTGGCCCCTCCCGGCACTATATAAAAACAGGATCACCAATAGACCTCCCCAGTTTTTCCTCTGCAGGGATACTGCGAAGATAGAAGATGGCTCTCTATGTTGTGCAGGTGAGCGGGGCAACCAAGCCTGCGGCCCTGCAAGTCTATTTCCACCCGTTTCCGGACCCTCTGTGCCTCCCTGCCTTGGCTGACGGATCGGGTGAGGGTAGAGGAGCACTAGGTTCAAGTGCTCAAGGAGCGCTGCTTCAAGCCGCAGACCCTGTACCACAAAGGGTAGCCGGCCATAGGCTTTATGGTGTGCCTAATGAGGGATTCAGAGTTCCTGTCCTAGCTTCTGAGGGGGTGAGTGTTTTGGGAACTGTGTTTGGGATACCCCTTGTTTGGTTCTGGGGTCCCCCCCCCACCCTGGCCCGGCTCCTGCCGCTGCCTGCTCGCTCTCCTCTCCCCCCCTCCCTGGCACGTGTTCCGGGGTGGGGGGCGGGTGGCAGCGGCGAGGTGTTTTTTAAGTGAAATTGTGTTTTACCGTTGTTTCGCCGCCGTCAAGGCTTTGTACTTCGCTCCGCGGCGGGCGGCGCTATGGCGATGAGGCGTTTTTTGTGTGTGATGGCGCCAGCACGGTCACGTGAGCACCGCTTTCGCACTCTTTGGGGGGGTGGGGCCGGATAATGACGCGGAACGCGTCTATCCACCACGGCCCGCTTCTCGAGGTTCTTTTGACGGCGCCATTTTGAGCCTGCTGCGCGTCTGGGGCCCTTTGACCTTCCTGACCTGCGGCGGTCACCGTTTACTGTGTCGCTTCCTCCCGTGGTTTGGCGGCTTGGTGCTCCTTCGGTCTCCTTGGTCCGTGAGTCCCCTTTGGGGGTTTTGTTTCCTTGGGGCATGGGCTGCGGGATGCTTATATGCTTTTTACTTATGTCTTTCAGGCGGGACAACTGTGGGTTGTGGTTTCTCACGGTTCTGCTTCTTCTGTTACCCCCCCCCCCCCCATAATCTCCCCCTTACTGGCTCTTCTGGGGGCATCCCTTGGGGCTCTTCCCGGGTGGCTTTTTATTAGCCCTTACCCTGTGCTGGCCTATTGCGCCTGTGCTAATCACCATATGGAGGCTTCTGGGGATAGCGTGCTTGGGGTCCTTCGGGGCAATCCCGGCTGTGTGCCATGAGCGGGGCATCCCCTTTGAGTGATAGTGCCGCGGTGCGTGTGCCCAAGGTATCATTGCGGCCCAGGCTGGGTTGCCCACTTCCCTTCCCAGTTCTACGCCCCCTTCGGCATCGCCTACCCCCCCACGCCTGCATTTAGCCCCCAGTGAGGGAGATACTAGCAGGGGGTCACAATCTGATCTGGCACTTGGTGTGGCCAGCATTGAAAGGCAGCTTGCCAGGCCGGTTCCAGGTAAGGCCTCTGGCAAGAAGCGGCACCTGGCTCCCACGCCCTCCCTCTTTGCTGAGGAGGATGAGGGAATTGATGCCCTTGGTGGCCGTTACTCCCTAGAGGGAGAGCTTTTTCCAGGACTCTGACTCCTCTGGGGACCAGCAGGAGGGGTACGACAGTGACCCTGGGTCTGAGTCCGTGGGAGGATTCATGGCTCCCCGATGACACTGATAGACTGCTGTCTGACATTTTTTAAACCTTGCACGTTGTCCCCCCTGAGGTGGCTAAGAGGAAGCAGGGTGAGCTCTTTTGTCCTGATAAACAACGTCTGGATTTCCCTGAGCAGGGCCATTTCTCTAATATGGTGCTCAAGGAGTGGAAACGTCCTAATAGATTGCCAGCGGTGCCCAAAGTGTTGGATAAGAGATATCCCTTTCCTGCTAACCTGGTCAAGCGATGGACGTGTCTTCCTGAGGTGGATGCTCCCGTTCTGGGGCTGTCCAACACCTCAGTCATGCCTTCTCCTGACACTACTACACTGTGGGACAGCGCGGACTGGCGTATGGATCAGCTGGCCTGCCATGCTTTTACATTTGTGGGGGCTGGGCTGCGTCCAGTCTGAGCCGCTGCCATTACAGCTATTGCCCTTAAGAAAAAGCTCAAGCGTCTCATTGATGGCGCTATGGCTGGTAGGAGGAGGGAGGATTATAGGGCCCTCTTGCTTTGCTCTAATTTTGTTGCCTTTGTCCTTACTGCCATGGATGATGCGGTCCGGCTGGGTGGTAGGGCCTTTGCCCTCTTGGTGGCTATGCGCCGCTCTGTTTGATTGCGTCAGTGGGCAGCTGACACTGCAGCCAAGAAGGCTCTCACTGGGCTCCCTTTTGGCTACGGCTTTTTGGGGAGCGTCTGGATGTTCTAGCCAAGGATGGTAGGTTACCTCAGCGTAGGAAGCAGACTCGGCCCTTTCGAGGGCCCTCTGCTTTGGGTGAAATATGTGCAAAAAAATAAAAATAAAACTATTTTTTACAATTTGTAGTGTTTTTTTCTAATAAAAAATGTAAGTTTGTTAAAATATTATTGCGTGTGAAAGCCCTATTTCTCCCGGTTACAACGGTACCACATATGTATTGGTAGACACCATTTCCTGCCCAGGAAACTCCCCAAACTGAAACAGCAGTTTAGGAGATTTCAGATATGATTGCATAGTTGTAAGGGGTTAACTTAAAAAAAAAAAAAAATGACGTAGGGTCCCCCCTCCCAGGGAGGGGGACCTCATTTTTTGGGGGGAATTTTAAGGGTTGAAAACCCTTAAAATCCCCCCCAAAAATTACATAGGGTCCCCCTTACCCAGCATTACCGACCCGGACCAGCTATGGGGGCTTGTAGAACAGGGCGCAGGGGCCAGCAGGCTACTAGCCCACATAGCCACGTGGCCCGTGCCCTTCTGCCCCCCCCCCCCCGGCCGTTGGGGAGGCAGGTAATGGGGGGCTGGGGGTTATGGCAAGTCACCTATTCCGGGCCCCCTCCTGAAGATCAGAAGCCCGGGGGCGAAAATCTACTACTTGATTCTTGTACAGAATCGCTGGCACTATCTTTTTTACTTTTTTTTTTTATGGGGCTCTAAAGTCAGCTACGTGACTCTCACGTAGCTGTCACTTAACGGTTGGAGAGGCAGCTACGTGAAAGTCACGTAGCTGGCACTAGAAGGGTTAAGCCGGATTTCTTGCCCAAGGTTGTGTCTGCTTTTCATCTCAATCAGGACATTGTATTACCTTCCTTGTGTCCTAACCCTGCTAATTCCAAGGAACGTACCCTGCATTCTCTGGATGTTGTCAGGGCTCTGAAATTTTACTTGGTTGCTACTGAGTCTTTCAGGAAATGTGATGCTCTTTTTGTTCTTCCTGCGGGACCTAGGAAGGGCTTGCCTCTGGCTAAATCTACTATCAGCAAGTGGATTCGCCAGGCGGTGGTTCAGGCCTATTCTGCTAAAGGGAAGGTTCCTCCTTTCCGGATTGCTGCTCATTCCACTCGTGCTATTGGTGCTTCTTGGGCTTTTCAGCACCAAGCTTCTGTTGAACAAACTTGGTCTTCTGTTCATACCTTTTCCAAGTTTTACAAGGTTGATGTTAAGGCCTCAGCTGATGCTGCTTTTGGCCGCAAGGTACTTCAGGCGGTAGTGGTTTGAACTGCCTGCTGCTACTTTTTGGGGATCCCACCCTACCTTACGGACACTGCTATTGGATGTCCCATACGTAAGGGCTTCACCCCATCCTTGTTATCGTTATTCTTGGTTGCCTCTTTATGGTGATTGTTTCAAGTTAGTTGGGGTTGTTACCTATTCTTAGTATACAGTACGTCCTGCTCCAGATATAATACTTACACTTGGGTTATCCTCCGCCAGATGGCGCTGCACTGCAGAGACATGGAAAACAGGCTCCTCCTGGCCCTTCAAATACCCAGGGACCTCCCACAAATCCCCCAGATTTCTCTGCAGTGCTGACTGCGAAGACATGAAGTATCACTCTCTCGCAGGTGAGCGGGGCTATCAAAGCCTGCGGCCCTGTTGGACTATTCCCACCCGTCCTCCCTGTGATGTGCCTCCCAGCCTGGGCTGCGCTGGTCGGGTGAAGGTAGGCAGCACCATGTGTGCTTGACGGAGCCATGCTCCACCGCAGTCCCCCACCAAAGGGTAGGCAGTTTAGGCTGATGGTGAGCCTCTAGAGGATGCCCCTCCCGCACTATTGCCCCATGCCCTGTGTAGCGGTGGGCCCTGTACAAAGGGTCGCCATCCTCCCTCGTTCCCCCCGTAGCCCGGGAGGAAAGAAAGGGGGGGTGGTGGTCTTAGTGTATGTTTACACGTTATGGCCTTAGTCTTGCCCCGGACTGGTATTCCTGGTGTCAGAGCCACGCTGTTTGCATTTTACTGTGTATTTGTCGCCGCCACGCGCACCTCTTCCTTTACTGGATGTGCTACCGGGCGGCGGCGGCACCTCAGACGCTGCGGCGTCTTCATTGGCAAATCCTTTTGTAAGTGTGTCATATACATGCTTCTCATGACAACATTGAAACTATCTCAGAGCTTCGCGCTCTTCCGGGGGGTGGGGACCCGTTTTGCCGCGCTCCGCGTCACAGCCCGCCCTTCGAGGTTCGCTTGGCGCCATTTTGATGCTGGTCGCACGCACGCGTGTTAGCGGTCCTCCTCCTCCCTTGGTCTGTAAGTGCCCTCGCGGGCGATTTTCATGATCCTTGATAACTGCGCTTGGTTCTGACACCCCTTTATTCCCTTTATGTCTTTCAGACTGGTGAACACCATTGGCTTCTCCCGGCCTGGTGTAAAATTATAGCGGGCCTTGTATTATTCTCCCACTTCCCTAGCGGGTCTTTGGGGCATCCAGGGTTACTTATTGTGTAAATCCCTACTGGTATATTGTGCCTTGAATAATCACCATATGGAGGTATCTCAGAAATATGTGACCGGGGTCCCTCTGGGACAAGACCGGCAGTGTATATCGTGTGAACAACCCCATGCTGATGCTGACAGGGCACAGGTCTGCGTACCCTGTGCCCAGCAAGGTCGGCCAGTGGCTACACCTAGCTTCAATTCACCTATCTCCCCAGGCTTAAATCTCTCTCCTGCTGAGTCGCCTACAAGTGGGGAATTGCAGCCTGCTGGGCCTTCCAGACACTGAACAGATTATTGCTAGGTTGTCAGAGCGAATGGGCCCTGGTAGGAAGCGGCACCTGTCGCCTCATGTTTCTGTATGTTCTATGAGAACCGAGGAGTTTACTACACCGTGTGACTATACCCCTTCTGATGAAGGGGAGTTGTTCTCTGACTCAGGCTCATGTGATGAGAAGCCGAGGAGTCATGACGATTCTGGCCCTGAATACTGGGGCCAGTGTGACACTGACGACTTGTTGATTAAGGTCTTTAAGGCACTGTCTATCTCTCTCCCCGGTCAGGTCCCCAAGCCTAGAGGGGAGTGTTTCCATACTGCGACTGCACGTTTGGAATTTCTAGAACAGGCTCATTTCCATGCCCTTGTGCTCAAGGAATGGGAATGCCCCAGTAAACTTCCAGGGGACTGGGATAGGAAATACCCTTTTCCCCCTGAGGTGGTTAATTGTTGGTCATCACCCCCCGTGGTGGATGCGCCGATCATAGGGGTCCCTAATCCCCCCTTTATTACAACCCCTGCTTATAGTACCCTTCGGGATGCTGAGGACCGGCGCATTGAGCTGCTGGCCTCCCATGCCTTTTCTTGTGCTGGGACGGCGCTGCGCCCGGTCTGTGCCGCAGCTATTACTGCAGTGGCCGCTAGAACCCTCATCAGAAAGTTGCTTGATCATCACCCCAAGGATCTTCGCTGGGAGGTGTTTAATGCACTCTCCAATTGTGATGTATTTGTAAAATGTATTCTATTAGCGCTGGATGACGCTATTAGAACGTGTGCAAGAACTTCTGCCCTTGCGGTGGCTATACGTCGCTTGGTCTGGCTGCGACAGTGGGGTGCTGACGATGCTACTAAAAAGACTCTTACTGGGCTTCCCTTTAGAGGGCAACGCCTATTTGGGGCCCGTCTAGACCTGTTCGGTAAAAAGGGCAAATCACCCCTTCGCAGACGGCCGTCTCGGCCCCTTCGGGGCAGGGGCACCCCTCCCCCCCCCTACCTTAGTATTAAACAGGAACCAGGGGTGTCCTTCCGGATTTTACGTGCAGACTCCTGCCCCACGAGCAGCAGACAACGCCCTGGCCCCTCCGGCAGGGCTAAGCCCAAATCTTCCACCAAACCCCCTCAATCATGATGGGGCGCCCTCGCCCGTCTGGGTGAGGGGATGGCTGCAGCACCTTGCTCTTATCAGGAGGCATCTCGCCTCATTCTGGTGGATTCAGGAGGTTGTGTCCTCTAAATACAGGATAGAGTTGCTGCACGGCCTTCCCCAGTTTTTATCAGGTCCCAGGTACTCCTGGTCCCTGCCGCTGTTCAGTTGCTGGCACAGGCCATGCTAGGCCTGCAAGGTCTGATGGTCTTGCAGATTGCCCGTAATAGGCAGAGGCAGGGGCCGCTATACCAACCTTTCCACAGTCCCCCAAAGGATGGGTCGGGTTGGCCCATTCTGGATTCACAGCAATTCTCTAATTACAGGCAGTTTTCCTGCATGGAAACTCTGAGTTGGGCCATCAGCACCTTGCGCCCAGTGGGCTTCTTGCCGTCTGGGGAACTCTAAAATGCTTATGTTTACATCCCAGTGCCCTGAGGCTCTTCAGGTTCGTGTTGGAAGTCCAACACTGTTAATTGTGGCCTTGTTATCTGGCCTCTCTTCAACTCCCAGAGTGTTCACTCAGGTGCTGATGATGGTGATGTCTCTGATGAGACCAAGGGGCGTCCGCGCGATGACTACCTTTCTCACTTCCCTGTCCCTGCGTCAGGCTAAGTTGGATACCCGGCTGGTGGGTCCAATGGGAGTCATTTGGATGGGTGATCAATCACCCCGAGTCCTCACTGTCCCCTTAAGTGGTTACTCCATTAATAGGAATAATTCTGGATTAGGTTCAAACCAGATTCTCCCCTTCTCAGCAATTAGGTTGGCAATCTGGTCACATGGGCTCAGTTCCTCATTGCTGTCCCGGTCTCTTAACACCAGGCAAGGATGCAACTGGTGGGCCCGTATGTAACTTGATCGGAAGAGGTCCCTTATGCTCAGTTCCCCTTGAGCCCTTCTGCGACTTCTATTGGTAACACAGGACAGGGATCCAGCACCCCTGGAGCAGGGTCTGTGGGCCTTTCCACCTGTAAGAAGGTTTCTCTTGGAAGTGGATGAACTCAAGGGACCTGTCTGGGGGCAGTTCCTTCTTGCCCCTTCCTGGAAACGGTCACTATGGATGCCAACCTATCATCTTCTGAAACTCCCTGCGATTCTGGGGGTGGTGGGGCCCTTAGAAGGTCCTTACGCCTATTGATTTTCTAAACAGTGAGCGTTTTTCAGTTGGCTCTATCTCGCTTGACCACTTCCCTTCTGGGCTTGCCAAGTTTGGGGGTGCTCGGTCTGTCTGACGACAGATGTCCTACATTAATCATTGGAAGGGGCCTGGAGCTGGCGGACCCTCCAGTGTCTATGTTCCTTTTCTGGGTGGAGACAGTGCTCCCTGCATGTTAGTGATATTAGCTCCGGCGGAGCCCCTCTGCGACAGGATGTGCTAATCCCCGTGTCGCTATGGAGTCCAACCAGTCGTGGATCTGTTGGGTTCCGTCACCTTCACAGGCTATCGGCCTTTGTTTCCCTGTCCCAGGATCCTATGTCAGTGGTCCGGATGCCTTTAGTACCGTCTTGACAGGACGTTCTGTTCTGTATGTCCTTCTCCATTCCCTCTGCTAGGCAGGGTTCTGCGTAAGATTGCTCTGGTAAGGGGACCAGTGATTCTGGTGGCCCCAGGTGCCCTAGTAGAGTGTGGTTGCAGACATGGTACTGAAGTCAGTAGTTTTCTGTACCTTGCCAGGAGTGCCAGCTTGATCACTCAGGGCCCCCTTTACGTCACTCCAATCTACAGTCCCTGGCCTAGTCGGCCTGACTGCTGAAACAACCATCTTGATGGAGACAGGCTTATCTGTCTCTGTGTTTTGAGACTATGGGAAGGCTAGGAGCAAGTTCTTCCTCTTCTTCTTCTATCTGTTGTAGGGTATGGCATACCCACATTGATTGGGGTGAGTCTAGCTCTCTTACCTGTTGGGCGTTTTCGGTTCCCAGGGTTCTAGTGTTGTTTTCAGCATGCATTGAAGTTGGTTCCCCAACTCAGTACTCTGATGGGTCAGGTTCTGCCCTGTCCACCTTGCCCTAGTAGTCTCTGGTTCAGTCTTCCTTGGTTAAGACTTCCTTCAGGGAGTGCTCATTTGCGTCCTCCATGTAATCCTATGGTCCCTGTTGGGATTGAAATTGAATTTCATTCTGTCTGCTTGCAGGATTTTGTCCCTTGGTCCTATTCAGGATGCTGTCTGGCTGTCCTTACCCTCAAGGTTGTCCTTCTGGTGACTGTTACCTTGGTCAGGCGTGTGTTAGCGGGCGGCTCTGTCTACCTAGCCCCCATTCCTTGAGATACACCAGGATAAGGTGGAGTTCCGCCTGAAGCCAGACTCTCTGCATCTGGAGGTGTCTTATGTTCATTGATTTGAGATATTGTTATCCACGGCTGTGCCTTTTTCCTAACAACGCTGAGGAAAGGGTTCTACATTCCTTATACAGGTGTTGGAAGTTTTTCCTTGGGAGTCACTGTGTCCTTTAGGGGAACTGAGGTTGCTTGGGGCTTGTGGTCATTACATCCTGAATGTGCCCGATCTCATCTGCTCTTGGGAGTTGGGCGGCTTGGTCCTGGTTATTACCTTAACCCTTTAAGTGCCAGCCTACCTGCAGCATTTCCCACTCCCTGTTGCCAGACGATCTTTCACTATTTTGCGCTACACATGTTCAACTGTCATTCTTGAAAGGATTTCCAGGGATTTCCCAGGAAAATGATATATTGTTTTTTTCAGCAGAGTCTGGGCTTTAACATGAAATGTCTTGTTTGTATTTTTTAGGTGTATTCTCAATATTTTTGGGTGAAATATTTGAAAAAATGTTTTTTTAAATTATTTTTTTTACAATTTGTAGTGTTTTTTTGTAATAAATATAAATAATGTAAGTTTGTCAATAAAATTTTATTGCGTGTGAAATCCCAATTTCTCCCGGTTACAGCGATACCACATATGTATAGGTAGACACCCTTTCCTGCCCAGGAGACTCCCCCAAACTGAAATAGCGCTTTAGGGGATTTTCAGAAAAAATACAACTGTGATATGCGCTATGCGCACCTTGCAGTTTTACCAGAAAAACAACCCTTTACATTTGAAATACCCCCAACAAACTATATATTCTCTGGAAGTACACACCTCAAGCTTTCTAGGTGTACCAGGCTTGTTGATGTGCCCATAGTTTTCTGGAAGTAATTCCTCAATGTATTCTTTGGTTGCAAAGAGTTTCCCCAAAAAAAGGATAAAAAGCAGAATCAAAGCCACATTTTCCTAAAAAAAAACTATATACAAACAAGAAAAAACAAGTTTAATCTGAAAAAGCAACATTCACCGAACAGAACAACACCCAACATGCATAGGTTCTGTCAAGGGAAGAGTTGCCAAACACCCCAAAGTAAAGCATGTGCGTAACGGTAATTTTACTTGAAAATTTCAGTTCTGCAGACAAAGTGCGCACCTTGCGATTTTTCAACCAAAACAACCCTTTACATTTGGAATATCACCCATAAACCATATATTCCCTGAAAGTACACATGTTAAGCTTTCTAAGCGTACCCAGCTTGTTGTAGTGGGCTCATCTTTCTGGAATTAATTCCTCAAAGAATTCTTTGGTTGCGCAGGGTTTCCCTAAAAAATGTATAAAAAAGCTGAATAAAAAACACCTTTTCCTAAAATATAAATATGCAAACCAGAAAAAACAAGCTAAGTCTGAAAGCGCAAGGTCTCCCGAACAGAACAATACCCAACATGCAGAGGTACTATTAACCCTTTTAATTGCCAGCCTACTTGAGATTTTGTCACCCTCTGTTGACAGGTCATTTTTCCCCATTTTGCGCCATTTTTGCTGTAATTTTCAGGAAAATTATATTTATATTTTTTTGCAGCAGAGTTTAGCCTTTAACATGAAATGTCTTGTTTGTAAATTTCTATTTTGTTTTTTACAATATTAAGTAAAAAAAATTAAATAAAAACATTTTTAGAAAATTGCCTCCTTTATTTTAAATAAAAAATGTATTTTATTAAGGAAAAGCATATTGCATGTGAAAGCCCCATTTCTACCAATTAGAACGGTACCACATATTTATCGGTAGCCGCCCGTTCCTGCCCAGGAGACCCCCTAACTGAAACAAGTAATCTATAACATTTACAAATAAAATACAACTACCATCCACACTACAAAGGGTTAAATCGAGAAAACAAATGACATAGGGTCCCCCCTCCCAGGGGGGGGGACCCCATTTTGGGGGGGGGGGGGGATTTTTAAGGGTTAAAAACCCTTAAAAATCCCCCAAAAAATTGACATGGGGTCCCCCTTACCCAAAGTAACCAGCCCGGGACCAGCTATGCAGGGCTTGTGGAAACAGGGCACAGGGGCCAGCTTTTGTGGCCCCTGGCCCTGCAGGCTACAAGCCCGCATAGCCCGTGGGCCCGGGCTCTTCTGCCCCCCCCCCCCCCCCCCCCGGGCTTTGGGGAGGCAGGTAATGGGGGTGCCAGGGGTTAATGGCAAGTCACCCGCTAGTCACAGGTGACTTGCCACCTCCCCCAGCTTTGTGAACTGGTATAGGGGTCATGGACCCCTTACCAGTTCACAATGGGTTAAATTTAAAAAAAAAACACACACACACAAAAAGAAAAAATTTTTTTTTTTTTTTTAATACTTACCTCCCATCCATCCTGGAGCACTGTGTCCCTCGGCGATCACTGGCTTCTGCTCACCTGCTGGAAGCCTTTTATAGCTGCTGGATGACAGAACACAAAGGGTTACGTGGGATCCCCCCTACCCAAAGTAACCAGCCCGGGACCAGCTATGGGGGCTTGTAGGCACAGAGTGGGGGGGCCAGCTTTTGTGGCCCCCCCACCCTGCAGCCTACGAGCCCACATAGCCTATGTGGGCCCGGGCTCTTCTGCCCCCCCCCCCTGGGCTTTGGGGAGGCAGGTAATGGGGGTGCCGGGGGTTAATGGCAAGTCACCCGCTAGGGTGACTCCCTTGTCGCCTTGATTCTTTTTCTACTCGTGCTTGATGCTTCTTGGGCCTTTCAGCACCGGGCTTCTGTTGAACTGGTTGGCTAGGCCGCTACCATTGGCCTTCTGCTCATACCTTTTGCAAAGTTTTTACAAGATTGATGTTAGGGCCTCAGCTCATGCTGTCTTGGCCGTATGGTTCTGCAGGTGACAGTGGTTTTAAACTGTCCCCAACTGTTTTTTGTTGGGGATCCCACTCTACTTTATGGACACTGCTTTTGGATGTCCCAAGTGTAAGTATTATATCTGGAGCAGGACGTACTGTATACTAAGAATAATACAAATCTGTGAAATACTCACCTGTAGAATTGATATTATTTGTATACAGTACGTCCTGCTCCACCCCACCCTGGTTTTTGCATTATTCTGGATCCCCTGTATGGTGATTGTTATCATTGTTATTATTACCAGTTGTTCTGGGTGGTTTAATTCTCCCGGCTTCTTGTTCACTGCTTTTCAATGCTGGGTATTTGAAGGGCCGGGAGGAGCCTGTTTTCCATGTCTCTGCAGTGCAGCGCCATCTGGCGGAGGATAACCCAAGTGTAAGTATTATATCTGGAGCAGGACGTACTGTATACAAATAATATCAATTCTACAAGTGAGTATTTCACAGAATTGTATTTTTTTACCTTTATTATCTCCCGGCTTCTTGTATAACTGCTTGTCAACACTGAGGAGGTCTGTTGGTGATCCTGTTTTTATATGGTGCCGGGAGGAGCCACAACTCTTCTGCAGTACACTGCGCCACCTTGTGGCGGAATATCCTATACGTAAGGACTTCTTGTAGCAGGCCCGTGCCATGCATAGTAAAAACAATTCTACAGGTGAGTACTCACAGAATTGTCTTATTGTGTATCCTGGCATTGTGTGAGCGGCGCGGTCGTGAGTCCCTCTTGCGGTTATCCTGTTTTAAGGGCATAAAGGGGGATAGACACTGTATTGTCACTGTATATGCTGCTTATTTTATTTTATTGCATGTATATTTTATGATTCTTATATGTTAATACATAAAATTGTGGATCATTTTGCTGTGCTGTCTTTCTCTTTAGTTTTTAGACTGTGGGCTGGAGGTTGAGGGTTGTGGTTCCTCCCGGTCCCCATTATTAAAAAGAGGGATCGGCTATTAGGCTTAGGCTGTTAGTGTTTATTAGCCTTGTTGAATATTCTTATTCAGAATCACCATAATGGAGGCATCAGGGGATAGTGAGCCGGGCACCCCACTGGGCCAAGACAGGCTCTGCCCCTTGACGGAATCCCCTGGGCGGATTCAGCACAATTTGTTCCACTTGCGCCAGAGGCATTGCTTTGGACCATGAGCGGACGGTCGCTCTTGACCCTAGCCCGGCGTTACCACCGGCCTCTCCAGATCCTCCGCAGCTGCAGTTAGCCCCTAGTGAAGGGGGAGCCAGCAAGGGGACACATGCTGATCTTGCGCACAGGCTGGATAGCCTCGAGAAACAGATCCTGTTGGCAGCCCCTAAAAAGGCCTTGAGTAAGAAGCGGCATCTGGAGACGGTTTACTCGGATGATGATCTCTATGATTCCTTGGGATCTGCAGAGGAAGGTGAGTCGTCAGATGACCCACTCTCAGTGGCGGAGTTGCTTTCCGCTGGAGACGACAGCATCTCTGGTTCCTCCTCGGATGAGGATTCCTTCCTTTCGGATGACACGGAAAGTTTGCTTTCTTCAGTTTTTTTTTATATATTCTTTATCATTTTCAAAGAGTTTACAATAATCACATACGAAGAAAAAGACATTCCACATACAATAAGTGCACAGCACAAATAAGCATGCACAAAATCAAACTATCACGTTAATCAGAGAGGCATCGTCACAGTCTGACTGTCTTCCCCTGAACATCTGTTATGTACTGAGTGAGGAAGGGGGCGATTTCCGCGCCCAACCCATGGTAACCGGGGATCACAACACCAGTCCCCACGCGGGTCTGGCTCCGACGCCTCTGCAATGGGGCAATGGACCAGAAAAACTAGAAAAAATAAGTGGGGGGGGGGGGGGGGGGACAGACGATAACATGTAGACAGGACGGAGGGGTGGGGAGACATAGGCAAGTGGGAGCGGGAAAAGGAGATTGCGAACCCAAACTCACTATTGAGTTTGGGTCCCAGTTGGTCCACTTAAGGCGATGATCCTCTGAGGCTTCATTTTGCACTGCAATCAGGCCCTCGAACCTCTCAATCTCCGCCACCCTACTCAGCCACATAGAGATGCTTGGGGCGGTTGGACTCTTCCAGAGCGAGGGGATGCAAGCTTTTGCCGCATTCACCATCTGGCCAAGAACAGATCTCTGATACCTTTTGGCGGGCATCCCCGAGTGCTGGAGAAGAAAGAAAGCCGGGGACCTCCCAATCTGTCATAAGCTGCATTGTATCCCTGACTTTATTCCAGAAGTCCGTCAATTTAGGGCATGACCAGAAAACGTGCAGGAGAGTGCCTCTATCACCATTACACCGCCAGCACATGGTGGAGACAGCAGGGAACCATTTATGCAATGATGCAGGCTTTCTTCCGTTTTTGATACCTTGCACATTGTTCCTCCCAGAACAGCTAAGAGGAAAAAGGGTGATTTATTTCGGCCTGAAAGACAACGGCAGGTTTTTCCTGAGCAGCCGCATTTTTCTAACGTGATCCTTAAGGAATGGGAAAGGCCCAACAGATTATCGTCGGTTCCTAAGGGCCTGGATAGCCGGTAACCTTTCCCTGCCGAATTGATTCGGCTATGGTCTCACCCTCCCGAGGTGGACCCTCTGGTGTCAGGATTGTCCAACACCATGGTTATACCATCACCTGACAATGCTTCCTTACGTGATCCTGCAGACAAACGCATAGATCAGTTGGTCTACCATGCTTTCACCTTTGCTGGTGCCCTTTTTCGTCCTGCTTGTGCCTCGGCAATTGTTTCTCTAGCCAACAGGAGAAAGGTTAAACGGAGGAGTTTAAGGAACTCAAGGCCTGTTTGGATTTCATCGGCTTTGTTGTTACTGCCATGGATGATGTGGTCAGGCTCGGTGCCAGGATTTCAGCCTTGTAGCCTTATGCTGTTCGCTGTGGTTGAAGCAGTGGTCGGCTGCCAAGAAGTCCCGCACAAGTCTACCTTTTGTGGGAAGCCGGCTGTTTGGGGAGCAACTGGACCTTTTGGTCAAGGATGGTAAGCTCCATCAGAGAAGAAAGCCTGCTCGGCCCTTTCGGAACTCCTCTTCTTAACGTTCCTTTCGGGGAGCAAGAGGTTCTTCATTTTCCTGGTGCCCACAGAGATACCTAGGGCAGAGGTAGGTCCCGCAGCCGGCCCAATCCCACCTGGGGAGCTAAGCCCAAACCCCCAGCCAGGCCTACTCAGGCATGAGGGGGCGCCCTCACCCATACGGGTGGGGGGACGGCTTCTGCTGTTTGCTCCGATCTGGAGATGTCACGTCTCGGATCGGTGGATTCAGGAGGTGGTGTCCTCCGGTTACAAGATAGAGCTGGCAGCCAGGCCACCCACAAAATTCCTATGTTCAAGGATATCCCAAAACCCGCTAAAAGCTCAGGCTTTGAGAGCAGCTGTTCAACACCTCCTGCAAATAGGTGTGATTTGCCTTGTGCCCCGGCAGGAACAGGGTCAGGGGTTCTACTCCGACCTGTTCACGGTTCCCAAGAAGGACAGATGCGACCGATTTTGGGCCTGAAGGGTCTCAACAAATTTGTAAAGGTCAGACATTTCCGCATGGAAACGTTGCGGTCGGTGGTGAGATCGCTTCGGCCCGGCGACTTTATGACCACGGTGGACATCAGGGACACTTATCTGCACATCCCGATTTTCCAAGGTCATCAGAAGTTTTTGAGGTTTGCACTAGAGGATCAACTTTACTAGTTTGTGGCACTCCCCTTCGGCATATCCTCAGCTCCCAGAGTGTTCACCAAGGTGCTGGCGGGCATCGTGGCTATCCTGAAGAGTCTGGGGATTCGTGTGTTACCCGATCTGGGCGACCTTCTGATTTCGGGCCAGTCCCTTCGGTTTGGTGATCAACTACCCCAAGTGGTTTATCACGCCTTCAACAGTGAGATCCTTCCTGGGAATGACGCTAGACACCGGTCAGGTCAAGGTCTTTCTGCCACAGCAGAAGGTTTTGGGACTCCAGACGCAAGTGCAGGCCTTGCTGGCTTGTCAACAGCCATCGGTACGTCTGGGGATGAGATTGGTGGACCTAATGGTGACGTGCTTCGAGGCAGTGCCCTTCGCCCAATTCCACATGAGACCTCTACAGCTGAACCTGCTGACCAGCTGGAATCGGTCACAGGAATCTCTGGAACAAGGATTTTTGCTGTCCCCCCCCCCCCCCCAGCCAGACAGTCCCTCTTGTGGTGGTTGGACTCTCGGAACCTGCTGGTAGGTAAGTCCTTCCAGACTCCCCAATGTGAGATAGTTACCACGGATGCCAGTCTTACAGGCTGGGGAGGCGTTTGGCTGACCCAGAAGATCCAGGGTCAGTGGGGTCCGAAGGAGAACCAGTTACCCATAAATCTCTTGGAGCTGACAGCCATTTGGTTGGTTCTCTATGCCTGACTCCCCATTTAAAAGGCCATGCGATCTAGGTCCACTCGGACAACCAGACAGCTGTGGCCTACATCAACCACCAGGGCGGGACTCTGAGCAAGTGATCCCTCAAGGAGGTAAGCCAGATCCTGACTTTGGTAGAGGAGCATGTTCCCTGCATCTCGGCTGTTTACACCCCCGGGGTGGAAAACCAGGAGGCAGACTCCCTGATCAGAAGTTCTTTGCGTCTGGGGGAATGGTCCCTCAGCAGCGAGACCTTTCAGGTTCTGTGCCTCCGCTGGGGTCAACCAGACGTGGATCTTTTTGCGTCCAGACACAATCACAAGCTTCCGAGGTTCGTCTCTCTCTCAAGAGACCCTCTGGCCATAGCAACAGACGCTCTGGCGATTCCTTGGACGGAGTTCAAATTTCTGTATGCAATCCCTCGGTTTCCGCTCCTGGGCAGAGTGCTGCACAAGATAGCCCAGGAGGGGGCACCAGCCATCCTGGTGGCTCCTCGCTGGTCGAGGAGGAGTTGGTTTGCGGACATAGTACAGATGTCAATAGATCACTACATCATGCCCGACGATCCAGGCCTTCTCACACAGGGGTTGCTACGGCATCCGAATTTACGGACGCTGACTTTGACGGCCTGGCTATTGAAACCTCAATCCTGACGGAGAAGGGGTTATCGGCCACTGTTATTCACACAATGATTCAGGCACGGAAGAAGTCTTCTTCCATGATATACTACAGAGTTTGGCGGGCCTATATCGCATGGTGCAAGGCCAATAGCCTTTCTTGCCGGAAATTTTCTATTTCTAGAATTCTTGAGTTTCTACAACACGGTCTAGACTTGGGCCTCCAGCTGAGCACACTCAAGGGTCAGGTCTCGGCCTTATCCATTTTTTTCCAGAGGTCCATTTCCAATCATAGATTGATCAAGACGACTTTTTTCCAGGGGGTCAGGAAAAGAAGGGGGGGGGGGGTGTGGTTGAGCATGTACCGTGATTCGTGTATACCGCCTGTTGGCATGTGTGTTGGGACTAGTATATGTGTGTCAACCGCCGCGCTCACTTGCCTCAGACGCTCCTGCGTCCTCATTGGCTGCTTGTCTGTGGACTTCGCGCTCTTCGGGGGGCGGGGCCGGGCCTGGCGCGCCCTGCGTCACGGCTCGTTCTGGCCCGCCCTTCGAGGTTCTTTTGGCGCCTTTCCCTGTACAGTCGCGTGCGCGTGTGTAACGGTCCCCCCTCCCGCGGTCTGTAAGTGCCCTCGCGGGCGACTTTAATACTCATTATTTACTGTGTATGACTCTGACACCCCTTCTTCTCATTGTGTCTTTCAGACGGGTGAATCCAGTGGCTTCTCCCGGCCCGGTGTAATTGTAGTTGGGCCTAGTATAAGTACTCCCACTTCCCTAGCGGGTCATTGGGGCATCCAGGGTTGCTTTATAGCGTCAATGCCTACTGGCATATTGTGCCTAATAATCACCATATGGAGGCATCCCAGGATATTGGGACCAGGGTTCCTTCGGGACAAGCGCGGCTGTGTGTAGCTTGTGGGGTCTCACCTATCAGCGGTGACAGCGTGCGGGTCTGTGTCCCTTGCGCACAGCAGGTGCTAACGTTGCAACCCGCCCCTCCGGTGGCTGGGCCTGAACCTCGTCTCACTTCACCTACTCCCCCAAGCTTGAGTCTCACCCCCATTGAATTACATACAAGCAAGGATTCTCAATCTGATGTGTCTGCTAGACTGGCCAGTGTTGAAAAATTGATCGCTAATACCTTAGCGCGTAAGGCCTCGGCTAAAAAGCGTCACTTAACTCCTGATGCCACTCCGTCTCCTATGGAATCTGAGGAGTTGTTACATCTGTATGGCTACACCCCATCAGACGAAGGGGAGCTGTTTTATGACTCAGGGTCATCTGATGAGAGACTCGGGGGTCATGACGAATCTGGCTCTGACCCCTGGACCCCGGATGATACTGACAGACCGCTGGTCCATATATTTGAGGTTTTGTCCATCTCTCCCCCTGTTGCGGCTCCCAGGCAAAGGGGTGAGCTTTTTCATACTGCTAAGGCTCGTTTGGAATTTCCTGAGCAAACCCATTTCAATAACCTTGTGCTTAAGGAGTGGGAACGTCCCAGTAGACTTCCCGGTATACCTAAGAGTTGGGACAGAAAGTATCCCTTTCCTGCTGACATGGTCAAGTGCTGGTCATCGCCCCCTGAGGTCGATGCCCCTATTCTAGGGTTGTCTAACACCTCTATTATGCGCTCCCCTGACACTACTACGCTGCGGGACGCTGAGGACCGGCGCATTGACCAATTAGCGTGTCATGCCTTTGCATTTGTGGGGCCGGGCTGCGCCCAGTTTGCGCCTCGGCCATTACGTCTGTGGCGCTCAGGGCCCTGATCAGAAGTGTACTTGATGGGTCTGATGAAGGGCAACCTGATACGTTTAATGCACTGTCTAACTGTGATATGTTTGTGAACTTTATCCTATCTGCCTTGGATGATGCCATTAGGATGTGTGCCAGAACCTCTGCCTTGGCGGTAGCTATACGCCGCGCGGTCTGGCTGCGCCAGTGGGCTACTGACAATGCTGCTAAGAGGGCCCTTACTGGGCTTCCATTTAAGAGGCTACGCCTGTTTGGGGACCGCCTAGACCTTTTTGCTAAAGGAGGTAAGTTACCCCAGCGCAGGCGGCAGTCTCTGCCCTTTCGGGGCCAGGGGCCCCCTTCACTCCCCTACCGTGGTGCTAAGCAGGGCAAAGGGGTGTCCTTCGCGGGGGCTCGTACAGATTCCTGGCACAGGAGCAGAGGACGACGTCCCGGCGCTTCCTGGGGGTCTAAGCCAAAACCCTCTCCCAAGCCCCCCCCCCCCCCCAGGCATGATGGGGCGCCCTCGCCCATCAGGGTGGGGGGACGGCTACAGCACTTTGCGCACGTCTGGAGGCATCACGTCTCAGACAGGTGGATTCAGGAGGTAGTGTCCTCTGGTTACAAGATAGAGTTTACTGTGCGCCCCCCCCCCCCCCCCCCCCCCCCTAAGATTCGTCAAGTCCAGGATCCCCCAGGACCCTGCCTCAGCTCAGGTCTTGATGCAGGCCGTGCAAGGCCTTCTGGATATGGGGGTCATTTGCAGGGTCCCCTTAAGAGAAAGAGGCAAAGGGTTCTATTCCAACCTTTTCACAGTCCCCAAAAAAGATGGGTCAGTCAGGCCCATTCTGGATTTAAAGATCCTCAACAAATTTGTCAGAAACAGGCGTTTTTGCATGGAAACTCTGCGCTCGGCCATTGGCTCCCTGCGCCCAGGGGATCTCATGACGTCGGTGGACATCAAAGATGCAGACTTCACATCCCTGTGTTCCCTTGACACCAAAGGTTTCTCAGATTTGCGTTGGAAGATCAACATTACCAATTTGTGTCCCTGCCCTTTGGTCTCACCAAGGTGCTGGCAGGGGTGATGTCTCTGGTGAGGTCAAGGGGCATACGCTTGCTGCCCTACCTGGACGACATACTCATCACCTCTCGGCCTCTGCAGCAGGCAGAGTTGGACACTCAGCTGGTGGTGTCCACCCTGGAATCCTTCGGCTGGGTGATCAATCACCCCAAGTCCTCCCTGTCCCCTTCCTCGGTGACCCCATTCCTGGGAATGATTCTGGATACGATTCAGTCAAGCATATTCCTTCCTCAGCAGAAGGTGGAAGCTCTAACTGCGCAGGTGAGTTTCCTGCTATCGTGCCCCCAGCCCTCCCTCAGGCAGGGAATGCAGTTGGTGGGCCTGATGGTGGCGTGCTTCGAGGCGGTGCCCTTTGCTCAGTTCCATTTGAGGCCTCTTCAACTTCACCTTCTGTCACTATGGGGCAAGGATCCAACGTCCTTGGACGGGAACTGTGTGCTTCCTCCCTTGGTCCGACGGTCCCTTTCGTGGTGGCTGGACCACAGGAACTTGCTGGGAGGCAGGTCCTTCCTGGCCCCCTCCTGGGAGACAGTCACCACGGATGCCAGTCTGTCAGGATGGGGGGGGGATTCTGGAAGTCCCTGCGGTTCCAGGGGAGGTGGGGCCCTCAGGAGGGCCACTTACCCATCAACATTCTGGAACTGCGGGCAATCAGATTGGTACTGGAGCAGTTGACCAATCACCTGAGGGGTCTGTCTGTACAGGTGCGCATAGACAACAGGGCGGCGGTTGCCAACATCAAACATCAGGGAGGGACCCGGAGCAGGAGGGCCCTCCAGGAGGTGTGGCGGATTCTGACATGGGCAGAGGCCAACGTTCACTTCATTTCGGCTGTATACATCCTGGGGGCAGAGAACCTACTGGCGGACTCTCTGAGCAGGGGGACCTCTCGTCAGGGAGTGTGGTCCCTCTGCAACAGGGTATTCCAGTGTCTTTGTCACCGTTGGGGGCTACCGGATGTGGATCTGTTTGCATCCCGTCACAATCACAAGCTCCAGGCTTTTGTCTCCCTGTCTCAGGATCTTCTGGCCTTGGCCACAGATGCTCTGTCCATGTCATGGCAGGAATTTCGGCTCCCGTATGTCTTTCCTCCATTCCCCCTGCTAGGCAGGGTCCTGCGCAAGATTGCTCTGGAAGGGGTGCCAGTGATTCTGGTGGCCCCCAGGTGGCCAAGAAGAGTGTGGTTCGCAGACGTGGTGCAGATGGCAGTAGATCAGTACGTCCTGCCAGCAGTACCAGATCTGCTCACTCAGGGCTCCCTACGCCATCCCAATTTACAAACTCTGGCTTTGGCGGCCTGGCTGCTGAAACCTCCATCTTGATGGAGAAAGGCTTGTCTGCCTCCGTGGTTGAGACCATGGTGAAGGCTAGAAAGAAATCTTCCTCTTTCATCTATTACAGGGTTTGGCGTGCTTACATTGACTGGTGTGAGTCTAGGTCTCTTCCCTGTCGGGTGTTCAGTTCCCAGGGTTCAGGAGTTCTTACAGCAAGGGTTGGAGTCTGGTCTCCAACTCATTACTTTGAAGGGTCAAGTTTCTGCCCTGTCTGTCTTCTTTCAGAAGTCCTTTGCTCAACATTCCTTGGTCAAGACTTTCTTTCAGGGGGTTACTCATGTGCGTCCCCCACGTAAACCTATGTTCCCTGTTTGGGATTTGAACTTGGTCTTGTCTGCCTTGCAGGGTGCTCCCTTTGAGCCTATTCAGGATGCTGCTCTGGCTGTACTTACCCTCAAGGTTGTCTTTCTGGTGGCTATTACTTCTGTCATGCGTGTGTCTGAGCTGGCGGCTCTTTCTATCCAGCCCCCATACTCTGAGAGGCACCAGGATAAGGTGGTGTTCCGCTTTAAGCCGGATTTCCTGCCTAAGGTGGTGTCTGCTTTTCATTTGAACCAGGATATTGTTCTTCCCTCCTTGTGCCCTAATCCTAGCAATGCTAAGGAAAGGGTTTTGCACTCCTTGGATGTGGTCAGGTGTCTGAAGTATTACCTAGTAGTCACTGTGTCCTTCAGGAAGACTGATGCTCTTTTTGTGGTCCCTTCTGGTCCTAGGAAGGGTTTGGCTCCTACCAAGTCTACTATCAGCAAATGGATCCGTCAGGCTGTGATTCAGGCCTATTCGGCTAAGGGGAAGAGTCCTCCCTCCCGCCTTACTGCTCATTCTACTCGTGCTATTGGTGCCTCTTGGGCCTTCCAACACCAGGCTTCTGTTGAACAAGTTTGCAGGGCCGCTACTTGGTCTTCTGTTCATACCTTTTCAAAGTTTTACAAGGTTGACGTTAAGGCCTCAGCTGATGCTGTTTTTGGCCGCAAGGTTTTACAGGCGGCAGTGGTTTAAACTGCCTGCTGTTACCTTTCTTTTTGGGGATCCCACCCTACTTTATGGACACTGCTATTGGATGTCTCAAGTGTAAGTAATCTATCTGGAGCAGGACGTACTGTATACTAAGAATAATACAATTCTGTGAAATACTCACCTGTAGAATTGGTATTATAAGTATACAGTACATCCTGCTCCACCCCACCCTGTTGTTGCATTATTCTGGATCCCCTGTATGGTGATTATCATCATTGTTATAGTTACCAGTTTTGTTTTGGGTGGTTAAATTCTCCCGGTTTCTTGTTCACTGTTTTTCAATGCTGGGGATTTGTGGGAGGTCCCCGGATATTTGAGGGGCCAGGAGGAGCCTGTTTTACATGTCTCTGCAGTGCAGCACCATCTGGCGGAGGATAACCCAAGTGTAAGTAATCTATCTGGAGCAGGACGTACTGTATACTTATAATACCAATTCTACAGGTGAGTATTTCACAGAATTGTATTTTTCTGGTGGCGATTACCTTGGTACGTCGCGTATCAGAGCTGGCCGCGCTTTGTATGAAACCACCCTACTTTGAGATGCACAGAGATAAAGTGGTTTTTCGTCTTAAACCTGATTTTTTTGCCTAAGGTCGTTTCTCTTTTTCACCTTAATAAAGAGGTTGTCTTACCTTCCTTGTGTCCAGCACCGGCTAATTCCAAAGAATGGTCCCTCTATGCTTTGGATGTGGTCAGAGCCAGAAGGTATTACCTGACTGCGACTGAATCCTTTAGGAAATCGGATTTGCTTTTTGTCTTAACAGAGGGTTCTAGGAAGGGATTGCCACCAGCCAGGTCCACTCTCAGTAAGTGGATTAGACAGGCGGTGGTACAAGCCTATTCTGCCAGGGGGAAGGAACCCCCTTTTCGGATCACAGCTCATTCTACTAGGGCTATTGGTGCCTCATGGGCTTTTCAGCATCAGGCATCAGTGGAACAAGTTTGCAAGGCCGCCACTTGGTCTTCAGTTCATACTTTTACAAAGTTTTACAAGGTGGATGTCAGGGCCTCAGCTGACGCTGTTTTTGGCCGAAAGGTGCTTCAGACACTAGTGAGATGAACTACATGCTGTTCCGCACTGGGGATCCCACCCATATGGACACTGCTTTTGGATGTCCCATCTGTAAGTACTTCTGGACGGCCTGGAATGAATGGAGAAGAAAAACACACCTGTAGAATTGGTTTTGTTGTCCAAACCTTCCAGGCCGTCCACCCCGCCCTTGTGGTTCATTATGTCCTGCATACCTGTTATGGTGATTAAACCATATTTGTTCATAGGACACTAGTTATACAAGTTTTTAGTTTTGATTCGAGAGAGCACAAGAGGAGGCTATGTGAGGTAACATGGTCTCCTATTTTTTTGTTTGGACCTCCCGGCCTGCCTCTTTTTTTGAGTACTGCTTTTAAACTGCTGGGGACTGAATTGAGAGGCAGCTGCCTTTATAGGGGGCCGGGAGGAGCTACATCTTTTGATCTTGCAGTCAGCGCCCCCTAGGGGCGAACACCTATCTGTAAGTACTTCTGGATGGCCTGGAATGGATGGACAACAAAACCAATTCTACAGGTGAGTTTCACAGAATTGTGTTTTTTGGTCCACTTAAAAAAAAAAACTTGTGGTCTACTTCAACAGGACAAGCTTCCCAGGGGACATCACAAATTTGCCCCAAACAGGGCATTAAACCGGACCTTCAGCATGATTTAATGAAAATCCCAAACCCTATTCCCCAGCATCTAAAATTAATATATTTTAAGTTTTTAGTCACTTTCCTATTATTTTTTCCCCCACTGGGCTGCAACTCTGTTCAGGACTCTAGGATATGGGCGCCGCCATCTTGACTCAGAGGAATCACATACTGAGGAAAGGGGGATAATGTACAGGGGGCGGGATTATAGCTGTTCTTTGCACAGACAGAGCAGAGCTGGGGTCAGGAAAAAGACGGCAATCCCAGAATGCAGAGCGACACAGTCAGAAGACACTTCCTATTTGTAGGCTGCCTGATGCTCCATGAGCTGCCATCTTGGATGTTTAAAGGCTCATAACATGCAGTAGATGCAGGTAGGATGTTTTTTAACGTGGGCAATCAGCATGTACAGGGTGTGGGAATATAAGATGTGCTTTTATTCAGGGTGAAGTTCTGCTTTAATCTAGGTAACACGATCTGTACACCTTTAAGTGGGCCTAAAGTAAAACGAAATAGTGTAGGTACATTTAACCCCCCTGCATCCTTATTTCGGATGCCCCTTGTATTAAAAAATCTAGCAAGACGTTTTTTCCCATTTAAAGAGGAATGCCTTTAATTTGTGATTTACCGCTGTGTGAAATTCACAGGATACGCCCAGTATACTCACCTTGACAGCGATCCCATGGCACATGTGCCGACTACAGCAGCATCCCCAGCCCCCCTGGCTGATGTGTGCCCTAGTGCCAGGCATTTCTAAATGTCCAGCTGCAGAGTAGCTGCCAACGCTCCATCCAGCTTTACTAAGCCACTCTGATGTCAAAGTGGCTTAGTAAAGCTGAATGGAGGGATAGCTGCTAATTGGAGGAGAACCTGCACTAGTCCAGTGGGATTGTAAGGTAAGTAAATGAGTGACTGGAGAGAAACAATCCTTAGGAAAATTTAAATTTCTGGTTATATTTCCTCTTTAGCCCCCTCTTCCAGGGGCATCCAGATTTGGGATGCCCTTTTAATTAAAGTCTCTTGGCCCACTTAATAAGTAATTCTTAACCGATGCAGAGACAATCTGGTTCAGAAGTCCTTCAGCCGTATAGTTTCCATTATGCTGGCATTACTCACGAATTCTGGTTGCCATATCTCCTGCCACCACCAACACTGAATTCCCCCCCCCCCCCCCCATGTGACTGATGATGTCACTGGAGGGAGAGACATGGAGGGGAATTCCCCAGGAAAAGTCCCTCAATGTCTCTCCCCTCCAGTGACGTCACATGAGGAGGAGGAGGCGGGCCCGACCTCTTCCCCCCCCCCCCCCCCCCCCAACTGCATAATTCTTTAGGGAGAAAGATCCCCGATACAAAATAAAATATATTAGATTTTTTTCCTCAACCAAGCATAACCCCAAGGGTATTACCACCGTGAGGGTTGGGAAAGCCCTTCCCCCCTCTCTCCTTTGTATGTGCCCTGCAATGCCACTTTCTCCCAGTACATTGCTAACATATTGCAATGCTAGGTGGCAGGGAGACTAAGCACTACTTCGCCAATCAAGGGGGCAGCTCTGAGCACAGCAACACAGAAGCAACTGAGTGCAGGGCTGTTAGGGCAGGGATCCGGAAATCTGGCACCGAGGCCCGCATTTGGACCCCGGTCCGCCAGTTGAGTATTTCTGCTCTATAGGCTGTGCGCACCCGCACCAAGCATATTTTTAATGCCTGCTACCATTCCAGTTTCTTAGCCGCTCTTTCATATGCATGGCTAGGTAACCTTATTCCAGAAGAGACAGCATATGTGTCATGAGATTGCTGGTGAGTTAATGTTATTGGGTGACCAGCAAGGTCTCACACAGTGGGCATGCCAGATCAGGATGTCCTGGGGTTGAGAAACAAACACAGAGAAGTGTGAAAATTATATTATTTGTTCCTCTTTAAAGCAGATCAAAATATTTTGCTTCACTGGGTTAGGTCTGCTTAACAGGGGAAACTCGCAAGCTTTTCTGGTGATCCCGCGATGCATGCCAGGCTTCCTACTCCCTTCTGGCTGATGGGATGCGGACTGCACATGTGTCGTGGGATTGCCATAAGGGTAGGTTTAGGGCAATCCTGCGGTATTCACACAGCGGGCATGTCAAATCAGGATGCCACAGGGAGTGGCCCTAACAGCTTTTGGTCCCCTTTAAGTGGACTTAAAGACTTTTCAAATTGTTGATCCACTTTAAAGCAGACTGGCAGGCCATCTTTGGCAACAGATTTGCTCTGTTTGCCATTATTAGGCGAGATTGATAATGAAAAGGCAGCAGGATAGGTAGGAAAGATGATAACACATATTCTGTGGTCAGACCTCTCTTATTTGTCCTCAGGAGCAGGCACATCTACACCTCATATTTTCTGCGGCATCACCCACTCCCCCCAACCCTACCCCCTGCTCCAGAGCAAAGAAAAGCACAGCTGTTTCGGATGGCGGCAGCTGTGTTGGCACAGAAGTGCTTGGCAAGGGGCGGGGCTTCCTGGCACAGTCTGCCGAGATCGCCGGGCTCCAGAAGCCGAGATGGTGCAGAAGGCCTTGAATGTTGCAGTTGATGTTACAATAAAATCCAGAGTCCTGCCAACGAGCAGTGGAGTGTCCTCTGTGTGTGTGAACCAGGGGGGAGGGGGGGGTGACAAGCTGTCGGCACTATAAATAAACGCTTTGTAAAAGACGCGCTCTCTTCCCACCGCATTGGTGGTTCAGCAGTAAAAGAATTGCCCTTTGCAGCTTTAAGGACTCTCCCATTTATCCTTAATATGCCCCATCTTATTCCAGACCCGAGTTCTGTCAGGGCCAGTGCAGTTTGCTCATATATTTTACAAACCAGTATAAAATAATAGGGCGGGGGTCCTAATGAAACTTCGTAACCTAAACCACTACATCCAAGACCCTCATTAAAACCACTTTATCCAAGCCCCTCACCTGAACCACTACATCCAAACCCCTCACCTAAACCACTTCATCCTAGCCCCTCACCTATACCACTTCATCCAAGCCCCTCACCTAAACCACTTCATCCAAGCCCCTCACCTAAACCACTTCATCCAAGCCCCTCACCTAAACCACTTCATCCAAGCCCCTCACCTAAACCACTTCATCCAAGCCCCTCACCTAAACCACTTCATCCAAGCCCCTCACCTAAACCACTTCATCTAAGCCCCTTACCTGAACGACTACATCCAAGTCCCTTACCTCAACCATGTCATCCTAGCCCCTCACCTCAACCACTGCATCCAAGTCCCTCACCTAAACCACTACATCCAAGCCCCTCACCTAAATCACTTCATCCAATCCCCGCACCTAAACCACTACATCCAAGCACCTCACCTAACCCACTTCATCCAATCCCCTCACCTAAACTACCTAATCAAAGCCCCTCACCTAAATCACTGCTTCCAAGCCCCTCACCTGAACTACCTACTCAAAGCTCCTCACCTAAACCACTGCATCCAAGCCCCTCACCTAAACCACTGCATCCAAGCCCCTCACCTAAACCACTGCATCCAAGCCCCCCCACCTAAACCACTGCACCCAAGCCCCTCCCCTAAACCACTGCACCCAAGCCCCTCACCTAATCCACTGCATCGACACCCCTCACTTAAACCACTTCATACAAGTCCATCACCTAAATGATATAACTGCAGTTCCTTACATAAACTACTTCATTCAAGCCCCTTGCTTATATTACCTACTGAAAGAACCTCACCTAAATTAACTTCTTGAATCCCCCACCTAAGCAACCAACCTGAAGCTCCTCACTGAAACAACCTAATCAAAGCCCTAACCTAAACAACCAAACCAAAGCTCCCCACCTAAATGTCCAAACCAAAGCCTCTCACCTAAACAACCACACAGCAACTGCTCACTTAAACAACCTCATTAAAACCTCTTAAAGAGGGACAACACAGAGGAATTTCCTGTGTAGTTGTTCTTCCGTGTGGCGGCATCCCGAATTGGGATGCCCCATACACTAACCTTCTTCTGCTCCCACGGTGCAGACTCATACAAGCGCGAGTCCGGTGATTGGCTGAGCAGCCCCCTCAACCAGTCAGCATGCTCGCTGTCACTCGCTGCATTCACCGCTCACCTTGCAGCTGTGGCCAAGACATGGCGAGGGTAGGTGAGCGGATGCATCTGGGGGGGTTTCACACTCTGGTGCATCCCAGTTCGGGATGCCCCACAGAAAGGAACTCTGACAGTTCAGGAGTCTTTTAGACTCCAGGACCTTCTATATTCCTCTTTAATTTACAAAACTAATTAAATCTTCTCACCTGAACAACTTAATCAAAACCCCTCGCCTAAATAGCCAATTCGAAAACCCTCCTGTGCGGTCCCAGGCCCCATTCAAGTTAAACAAAAATGGAAATGCCTCTCCTAGATTGCCAGGATCATGGCTGAAAATGTCAGGGGAACATGCTTAATCCGGACCAACAGTCAAAAATTAACACAACAAACAGTGCTCATATGCCCCCCTCCCCAGGGCAATTTACGGCAATTTATATTGCTGCACATAACTATTAAGTCTACCTTTTTCTAACTCCTGTTGTGGTAAATTTTAGGTAAATGGCAGCTCATGGATGTGCAGACCGTCTGCAAACAGGAAGTGCAGCTGGACTTCCTGTGCATTGTCAGTTATGTCAGTTGAATCCAGGCAGCTGCATGGCTTAGATGCTGGGAGAGGAAGTTCAAAAATGGCTGCTACCTTTTTTTTCCAACTGTGCCAGACTAGTGGTCCGGTTTAATTGAATCCAGCCTCAGAGGAGGAGGGGGTGAGTAGGGGACTAGACTTTCGCTCTAACTCCTCCCATTGCTGTGAAATTTCACATGTTTTGCCCCTGAACCCCTGGTTCTTTTCATTATTTGGCCTAACCTAAGAAGTTGACCTTTCAGGCATCATGTTAGCTATGGAATTGTCAGTCTATTTGACCTTACGGACTATAGGAGTCAGTGTTTCTCTTAGCTCAGCTTATCGGGACATGCTTACAGCTCTTGGCTCCATTTGTCAATTTTCTTATCCTAAAGTTAGGAGCATTCTTCTGCTTATCCATTTTCCCTTGCGTTCCATTCCAGATACTGGTTATCTTGATCATCCTCTTAGCTTTTCTTATCAGAACCTGCTGCCATATCTTTACACCAATGGTCAGTCTTCTTATCTCTGCTCATCCAATAATTTTCTACTTATTAGTCTTGAGCTCCATCTGTCTCATGGTCCTTCCATATAGGGACTATGTCAGTGTGTAACTCAGCCCTGTTCAGCGAAGCCCTCTACCAGCTCTCTACTCCACTCGTCATTCAACCCAGCTCATTTTCTCTTTCTTGGCTCCTAACTGTAAATCCTCCCCTGATCTCCTCCCATCCTTTCATTCCACCAGATACTATACTGCTCAATATTCTGAACTGTTTGCTTACACTTAACGCCACTTTTATTTGTTTTCTCTGCTGATCCCCATTTCTTACTGAAAGTGTCCACAGGGAAACTCTCCTTGTGTCCTCCTTAGATGATTGGTCCAACTCCGGCATTCAGGATCTTACCTGATTGTGGAATGGAGTCCCTCTCTGTCCAGGGCCGATCAGAGTCTTCAGCAGCCTCTGTACTGAATGTGTGCTTCCATGCCCTCTCTATTCACTATTATGGAGGGGGCATTCAGAGGCCTGACCTGCACACCTGAAACATGTCACACCCTCTCTATTTCAGTGATTAGAGAGAGCGTAGCAGCATCACTGTGACTGGCGGTGGGGCTGCTGGTCAATCGGATCAGGAATGGACTGCGCTGGGATTCTATCTCACGACCAAGTAAGATTCTAAATGCCAGAGAACTTAGTTATGGGGGACAAAATCGGAGTATCCCTCCTGTTTTTTCCATTGGGTGTGCATTAAAGCGGACACGCTCCCTTGCAACTCTTGATTCGGGGGAGGTCTTGGTTCACTAGCACACTAAACTGTGTGTTAACATGCTGCTCAAAGCAAATGGTTGCCACATGCCAATTTTACCATCTATTAGTAACTACAGGGCTCCCTCTCAGGACTCGAACCACCCTGCTGTTGCTTACCTAGCTACCGACTGCTGCTGATCCCATGGCCCTGAAGAATGGGGGTTGACCAGCCACCTTATTTGTGCGCACTGTGTGGCCTTATAAAGCTTGTGTGGGGGGATGAGCCCATTAATGGGTCAATGTTGTACCGGGCTTTGAGGGACAACTGGCATAAATAGATTTGGTCCACACCAGCTCTATCACTGGGTCTATGTCTTAAGAAAACTTTTGAAGGGTGTGTTAGCAGCCAGCAGAGTGTGCTGCGGATTCTGGTCCCCAGCGATTCTGAGAGCTGACTTGCTTTCATTAAAGCAGGCCAAAGTTTAAAGGGGCATCCTGATTGCATAATTATGCCTGACAATAAGTTCTGAATGGAACAGGTTGCTTAGCACCTCTCTCTGTCCTGCATCCACTGCCAGCCATTCTCATATCCCGAGGTGAGTATGCAGATCATCTCAGGGGTCTTACACAGCAGGGAATTCCAATTTAGACAAGTTGTTACCCAGTCCTGGAGTCTTTTATGCTGTAAAAACTTTAACACAGACCAAAGCCCAGCTCTGTGGTTTGTGAATATTGCAGAAGAGCTTGTATTCTTAGTATACAGTACGTCCTGCTCCAAATCTAATACTTACACGTGGGATATACTCCGCCAGATGGCGCTGGACTGCAGATACATCGAAAATAGGCTCCTCCCGGCCCCTCAAATACCCAGGGACCTCCCACAAATCCCCAGAATTTCTCTGCAGTCTGGCTGCGAAGGACGAGAAATTGGCTCTCTACTCGCAGGTGAGCGGAGTTATTAACCTGCGACCCTGTAGGACTATTCCCACCCGTTCCACTAGTAATATGCCTCCCAGCCTTAGCTGCGCTGGTCGGGTGAAGGTAGGCAGCACCGCTGTCAGGTGCTTAGGAGCGCTGCTCCACCGCAATCCCCCACCAAAGGGTAGGCGGTTCAGGCTTTTGGTGAGCCTCTATGGATGCCCCTCCCGCACTATTGCCCCTTGCCCCTGTCTATCGGTGGGCCCTATTTAAGTGGCCGCCTTCCTCCCTCATCCTCCTTATAGTCTTCAGGGGAAAAGGGGGGGGGGGGGGTGTATGTGTATAGATATGTAGGTTATGAAGTCTGTGCTTTCACATGTCTTTATTCTTGTGTCTGCCGCTGGCATTACCTCAGGCGCTGGTGCGCCATCATTGGCTGTTGGCCTTCTGGCTTTGCGCTCTTCGGGGGGGGGGGGCCGTCTTTGGCGCCTTCCGCGTCATCGCTGTTACTGGCCCGCCCCTCGAGGTATACCGACGCCATCTTTTCTGACTTGGTTGGCCTATGCGCGACGGACTACTACCTACCGCGGTCCGTAAGTGCCCTTGCGGGCCGCTTTATCTGCTTCACTTTTGTTACGATGTACTTAAGGTCTTGTCTGCTTATGTCTTTCAGGTGGGACGAACCCTTCTTGGCTTCTCCCGGCCCTGCTTGTAGTATATTACTTGTAGGCCTTGTAAATATTATACTCCCACGTCCCTAGCGGGTTATTGGGGCATCCAGGGTTGCTATATAGCGTTATTCCCTATCGGCGTATAGCGCCGCTATAATCACCATATGGAGGCATCTCAGGATAATGTTACCGGGGTCACTTCGGAACAAGACCGGCTGTGTGTAGCGTGTGGGCAGCCTCATGCTGACGCTGACAAGGCACAGGTCTGTGTACCCTGTGCTGAGCAGGTGCTTGCATTGCAATCTGGCCTGCCAGTGGCTGCACCTAGTTTCACTTCACCTACTCCCCCAAGCTTAAATCTCACTCCTGTTGAGTTGCATACTAGTGGGGATTCTCAGCCTGATGTGTCTTCTAGACTGGCTACTGTTGAACAGATTATTGCGAAGTCTTTAGCGCGTAAGGCCCCTGCTAAGAAGCGGCACCTGACGCCTAATGTTACTGTTTTCCCTATGGGAACTGAGGAGTTTTGGAATCTGTGTGGCTATACCCCGTCTGAAGGGGAGCTCTTTTCTGATTCAGGCTCATCTGATGAGAGACCAAGAGGTCATGACGATTCTGGCTCTGACCCCTGGGCCCCGGCTGACACTGACAGATTATTGACCCAGATCTTTGAGGTTCTGTCTATCTCTCTTCCTGTTGAGGCTCCCAGGCAAAGAGGGGAGCTGTTCCATACAGCAAAATCACATTTGGAATTTCCAGAACAGGCACATTTCCATAACCTTGTGCTCAAGGAATGGGAGCGCCCCAGTAAACTTCCCGGGGTTTCAAAGAGTTGGGATAGGAAGTATCTCTTTCCTGCTGAGGTGGTTAAATGTTGGTTATTCCCCCCCGAGGTGGATGCCCCGAACCTAGGGCTATCTAACACCTCTGTCATGCATTCCCCTGATTCTACAACCATGCGGGAGGCTGAGGACCGGCGCATTGACCAGCTGGCATCCCACGCCTTTGCATTTGCGGGGACGGCGCTGCGCCCGGTCTGTGCCTCTGCTATTACTGCTGTGGACACTAGAACCCTTATCAGAAATTTGCTTGATAGTGCCCCTGATGAATTGCCTTGTGAGGTGTTTAATGCACTCTCCAGTTGTGATGTTTTTGTAACCTTTGTCAGCATTGGATAACACCATCAGAATGTGTGCCAGAACTTCTGCCCTCGTGGTGGCTATACGCCGCTCGGTTTGGCTGCGCCAGTGGGCTGCTGACAACGCTGCCAAGAAGGCCCTCACTGGTTTTCCCTTTAAAGGACTGCGTCTGTTTGGAGACCGCCTGGACCTTTTTGCTAGGGGAGGCAGGTTACCCCAGCGCAGGCGGCAACCTTGGCCCTTTCGGGGACAGGGTTCCTTCTCCTCCCCTTACCGTAGTGCAAGACAGGGAAGGGAGGTCTCTTTCCCTGGGGCCCGGGGAGATTTCTGGCGTAGAGGCATAGGGCGTGGACGTCCTGGCTCCTCCTGGGGTCCCAAAGCTAAATCCTCTCCCAAGCCCCCTCAGGCATGATGGGGCGCCCTCACCCATCCGGGTGGGGGGACGGCTGCAGCACTTCGCTCACGTCTGGAGGCTTCATGTCTCAGACCGGTGGATTCAGGAGGTAGTGTCCTCCGGTTACAAGTTGGAGTTTGCTGCCGATCCCCCTCCAAGATTCATCAGATCCCGGATTCCTCAGGACCCTGTGTCAGCTCAGGAGCTAGTGCAAGCAGTGCAAGGCCTCCTGGAGCTAGGGGTCATCTGCCAGGTCCCTTTAAGAGAAAAAGGCAAGGGCTTTTATTCCAACCTATTCACAGTACCCAAAAAGGATGGTTCTGTCAGGCCCATCCTGGACTTGAAGATCCTCAACAAGTTTGTCAGGGGCAGGCGCTTTCGCATGGAGACTCTGCGCTCTGTCATCAGTTCCCTGCGCCAAGCGGATTTCATGACTTCTGTGGACATCAAAGATGCTTACCTTCATATTCCTGTGTTCCCAGGTTTCTCAGGCTCACTCTGATGGATCAACATTACCAATTTGTGGCCTTGCCCTTCGGCCTCACTTCAGCTCCCAGGGTGTTCACCAAGGTGCTGGCTGGCGTGATGTCTCTACTCAGATGTCAGGGCGTCCACGTGCTTCCCTATCTGGACGACATCCTCATCACTTCCCAGTCTCTACATCAGTCAGAGTTGGATACTCAGCTGGTGGTGTCCACTCTGGAGTCATTTGGATGGGTGATCAACCACCCCAAGTCCTCACTGTTCCTTGGTAACTCCATTCCTAGGAATGAATCTGGATACAGTTCAGGCAAGGATCTTCCTCAGCAGAAGGTGGACAGTCTGATTGCACAGGCTCAGTCCCTCCTAGCTTGTCCCCATCCCTCCATCAGGCAGGGGATGCAGCTGGTGGGCCTGATGGTGGCGTGCTTTGAGGCGGTCCCTTATGCTCAGTTCCACTTGAGGCCTATGCAACTTCACCTATTGTCTGTATGGGACAAGGACCCAGCGTCCCTGGACAGGGTCTGTGTGCTCTCCCCCCTGGTCAGGAGGTCCCTCTTGTGGTGGATGGACTCAAGGAACCTGTTGGGGGGCAGATCCTTTCTTGCCCCTTCCTGGGAGTTGGTCACCACGGATGCCAGTCTGTCAGGTTGGGGGGGGTTTCTGGAATTCCCTGCGGTTCCAGGGGAGGTGGGGCCCTCAGGAGGCCCACACTCCTATATGTCTTGGAGCTGCGGGCGATCAGGCTAGTTCTGGCTCGCTTGACTACTCCTCTTCAGGGCCTGCCTGTTCAGGTGCGCTCGGACATCCAGGCGGCAGTTGCCTACATCAATCATCACAGAGGGACCCGGAGCAAGGGGGCCCTCCAGGAAGCGTCTCTGATCCTGACTTGGGCGGAGGCCAATGTCCCCTGCATTTCAGCTGTGTACATCCCGGGGGTGGAAAATCACCTGGCGGACTCTCTGAGCAGGGGGACCTCTCGCCAGGGAGAATGGTCCCTATGCAGCAGGGTGTTTCAATCTCTGTGTCACCGTTGGGGCCAACCAGATGTGGATCTGTTTGCGTCCTGCCACAATCACTAGCTTCCAGCTTTTGTCTCTCTGTCCAGGGATCCTCTGGCCCTGACCTCGGATGCGCTAGCAATGTCATGGAAGGACTTTCAGTTCCTGTATGTCTTCCCCCCCAATTCCCCTGCTGGGCAGGTTTCTGCGCAAGATTGCTCTGGAAGGGGTGCCAGCAATTCGCCCCCAGGTGGCCAAGAAGAGTGTGGTTCGCAGACGTGGTACAGCTGGCAGTAGATCAGTACGCTCTGCCCTTGGTGCCAGATCTGATCACTCAGGGCTCACTACGCCATCCCAATTTACAAAGTCTGGCTTTGACGGCTTGGCTGCTGAAACCTCCATCTTGATGGAGAAGGGGCTGTCTTCCTCAGTTCCTCTTCCATTTATTACAGGGTTTGGCGTGCCTACATTGACTGGTGTGAGTCTAAGTCTCTTCCCTGTCGTGTCTTCTCTATTCCCAGGATTCTGGAGTTCCTGCAGCATGGGTTGGAGATGGGGCTCCAACTCAGTACTCTGAAGGGTCAGGTTTATGCCCTGGCTATTTTTTTCCAGTCCTTTGCTCAGCACCCTCTGATCAGGACTTTTTTCCAGGGGGACACTCATTTGCGTCCCCCACGTAAACCTATGGTGCCTGTTTGGGATTTGAACCTGTGCAGGATGCTGCCTTGGCCATTCTTATGCTCAAGGTTGTGTTTCTGGTGGCTATCACTTCTGTCAGGCGTGTGTCTGAGTTGGCGGCGCTTTCCATTCATCCCCCTACTATGAGAGGCACCAGGACAAGGTGGTGTTTCGTTTCTGCTTTTCATTTGAATCAGGATATTGTTCTTCCTTCTTTGTGCCCTAATCCTAGCAATGCTAAGGAGAGGGTTTTGCACTCTTTGGATGTGGTTAGGTGTCTGAAGTACTATCTGGTGGCTACTGCACCTTTCAGGAAAACTGATGCTCTTTTTGTGGTCCCTTCTGGTCCTAGGAAGGGTCTGGCTCCTGCCAAGTCTACTATCAGCAAGTGGATTCGTCAGGCTGTGATTCAGGCCTACTCTGCTAAGGGGAAGAATCCTCCCTTCCGCCTTACTGCTCATTCCACTCGTGCTATTGGTGCCTCTTGGGCTTTTCAGCACCAGGCTTCTGTTGAACAAGTTTGCAAGGCCTCTACTTGGTCTTCTGTTCATACCTTTTCAAAGTTCTACAAGGTTGATGTTAGGGCCTCAGCTGATGCTGTTTTTGGCCGCAAGGTTCTGCAGGCCGCAGTGGTTTAAACTGCCTGCTACTAATTTTTCTTGGGGATCCCACCCTACTTTATGGACACTGCTATTGGATGTCCCACGTGTAAGTATCAGATTTGGAGCAGGACGTACTGTATACTAATAATAATACAATTCTGTGAATACTCACTTGTAGAATTGGTATTATGAGTATACAGTACGTCCTGCTCCAACCCACCCTTGGTTTGCATTTTTCCTGGATCCCCTGTATGGTGATTGTTATCATTGTTTTAGTTGATAATTTGAATTGTTTAATGCTCCCGGCTTCTCCTTAACTGATTTTCAATGCTGGGGATTTGTGGGAGGTCCCTGGGTATTTGAGGGGCCGGGAGGAGCCTATTTTTGATGTCTCTGCAGTCCAGCGCCATCTGGCGGAGTATATCCCACGTGTAAGTATTAGATTTGGAGCAGGACGTACTGTATACACATAATACCAATTCTACAGGTGAGTATTCACAGAATTGTATTTTTTTTTTGCCTTCCTTACCTTAAAGGAGCAGTATCGCGAAATTTGCATTAAAAAAGATAAATAATTAAATAGCCACACAATAGCTTCTAACATGTGTATAAATAATGTGGAGATAGAAAAAGGAAAAAATATATGCCTTTCTTTTAAATTGTATAATGACACTGGCTTAGTCCATTTGCTGAATAGGAGGATCTGCTGGGTTGTATTTAGTGAGCTGCTTCATTTAGCCCACTGGTCTCCTAGCAACACTTTACCTCAGAGGCTGACACTGTAATCAGTTGTAACGGCTGTGTGTGTGTGAGGTGCTGCTTTTGTTATGAGACCAGGTGACTCCAATGTGTAAAATCTATACAAAATAAACTAAACTGACTGAAAATAATTGAAATTCTTGTTTGAATAACTGTGCAGGAAAATCTAAAGGTATTAAAGTGGAACAAAACGCCGAGTGGCCGACCCTGAAGTCTATAAGACCCGGCCATTGACCTTCCCCCTTGGGCATCCTAAATCGGGATGCCCCACTATGTGAAACGACCCCTGGATAACCACAGATCCCCCCATTTTTCTGGCGCGCTCACGCAGATAGTCATTTAGACAGGCTGGGCAGCCAGGAAGGTTACTGCTCAGGCTCCCCATCTGTGTGCAAACAGAGCTGATTGGATGAGAGCCCGCGTATGCAATGTGGGACAGGGAAAGGTATGTTTTCACAGGCGAACTTGAGGATTTCACATATCAGGGCATCCCAAGTCGGGATGTCCCTAGTGGCACAAAACAAATCTCCAGATAGTGAAAATCCTGGGTTGGTCTTTGCTCAAAACACACAAAGCTGAAAGAGAAATCATATGGAAAAATGTGTTGAGAAAATGGTAAACTGAAAGATTCTGCAGCAGAGTTAACATGAAGGGAAAATTGTCAAAATATAAAATGTTTAGAGCAAAAAAATAGGATGTAAACATAAAAATCCAATTCTGAAATAAAATAACCCCCCCCCCCCCAAAAAAAAAAAAAAAAAGGTGAGTCTGAGGTTCGAACCCATGATTCTCTGGTTCAAACTGACATTGTTATTTACCAATAAGCTAAATGATTTCTAGTGCTTTTCTTTCTGTTTTAGATATATGAGTTCTGGCCAGGCAATGTTGTTATCTTATGCTGGACGGCTGCCAGCACTGAACAGCTGATTACTTTGTTACATTGTTTCCCCCTCTCCTCAGCGTGGAACAGGCCAGAGTGTCCAGCCCCGACACTCAGCAGACATAAACATGAGCTATTAGTCTCCAGCTGCACAACACAGACATCATTTTTTTCTAAATTTGTAATTCTTACTCCAACACTTTCCTACATTCAAAGTACCATTTAAATATAAGTCACCAAGAAAAATTGGCGATACTGCTCCTTTAACTTCCTTTTCACTCCCGCAACAAGCGCTAAGTGCACGGGTGCTGCATGCACGCAAGGTGGAAATGATCATTGGAGGAGGCCCGGGCATGTGCTGCGGGAGCAAGGAGGAAGTTAAAAATGTTGTGATTCTGGGGGGTTTCTCAAACCCTGGTGCATCAAAATCCTGGGTTCAAAACAAAAACCCAGGATTATGACTATCACAGGTTCTATTCTTTGCCCCCGGGCATCCAGATTATGGGGTGCACCCTACTGTGTGAAACACCACCCCCCAAGATCACCCAAAAAACCTATTTCATGTCCTATACCATATATCCATACACGAGCTCTCATCCAATCAGAGTAATTTGTCGTGCATATTAAATGTCAAGCAAATGGCTTCGTTAATGGCGAATGGGATCTTGAACTGCTGCAACCCCAGCAGTGGGCGCCCTCCCACACCAGGCTGTCTGAATGCTCTCTCAGCCCAGAGATGCAGGGATGCGTCTGGCCAATGTTTACATTGCAGAGGGATGCAGGAAGAAGGGTAATTTTTGAAGTGCCCCAGGGGGGTTTCACAGAGGGTTAGCCTGATTTGGGATGCCCCAGGGGAAAGCCAATGGCCGGCCCTGAAATCTTTTAGATAATAGGCCCGGCCACGTTGGGTTTTGTTCCGCCTTGAAGATTGGCCACCAGACCCTTTAATTCATTCAATGCTTATGTAGTGAGATAGACAAGAAAAGTCAGCCTGTACAGCAAAGGAGGCAGCTTACAAAGAGGGACAGCTTTTGTATGCGGGAAACAGATTAGGGAGGGGCTAACTATTTTAATATTTGCTTACAATTATCTTCCAAGTAAAAAAAAAAGTTTGTGGCCAGTTTTACTGACATTTTTTCCCCTTCCTTCCTCAGCTTGTCCCACCTTTCAAACCACAAGTCACATCTGAGACAGACACAAGGTATTTTGATGAAGAGTTTACAGCGCAGATGATTACCATCACACCCCCGGACCAAGGTAAGAGATTTCTTTTTAATGCTACAGTTGTTGTTTTTTTGTTTTTAACCCATTTGTGATTGCCTATCTTCAGACATGGAGACCAGTTTACAGGGTGATGGGTGTGGTTTATTTGCGGGCTTTTGAGGGACAATTGTTTTATCACCACCCTGGCAATTTGCAGTTATTGTGTATAATGGTATTAAAAAACCTAATGCTTACATAGTAATTCTGGCTGTACTCTTCCCTTAGGAGTCAGATGCAGCCAATAATAAGTGGCTGGTGGCCAGCCAATCATTTAGTGGTGTCTGCTAGCCAATAGCGCATGATTTGGTGATGGCAGTAAGCCAATTGCCGAGGAGAGGGAAGAAATTTGTTTTGCTGGGTGAAATTCAAGTTTGACCGGGTGACTGGGGCTTAAAACCAGGTGACTTCCGAGAACCAGGGTCACTTAGGATCCCTGTATCTTAAACCGATGAAAAGCCCAAACCCTTAAAAAAAACTATTCCTAGCATCTAACATTAATATAATTAAAGTTTTAAACCGGACCAACACCCGTTTTTACCTTAACGGGTGTTGGTCTGGTTGTGTGGTCATTGTAAGAAGTGAGGGGGGGCATCCAGAATGCTGGAGCCCCCCTCGCAGCATTGACCGCCCGGCGGCCAATCGCGGGACTCCGTTCTCGTCGCTGGCTCGGTACGCAGGTGAGTAAAACAAGCTATTGATGTGTTTTGCTGCGAGGGGGGTTCCAGCATTCTGGATGCCCCCCTTCACTTCTTACAATCACCACACAGCCAGACCAACTCCCGTTAAGGTAAAAACGGGTGTTGGTCCGGTTTAAGACACTAATTATTTTGTCCCCCACTGGGCTGCAACTCTGTTCAGGACTCCAGGATATGAGCGCCGCCATCTTGATTCAGAAGCATCACATACTGAGGAGAAGAGAGGGGGCAAGTGCAAGGGCCAGGTTATAGCTGCGCTTTGCACAGACAGAGCAGAGCTGGGGTCAGGGAAAGGACAGCAATCCCAGAATACAGAGCAACACAGTCAGAAGACACTTACTGTCTGAGCAGCCTGAGACTCTATGGGCTGTCATCTTGGATGTTTAAAACTTCAGAAAAGGCACTATGTGCAGTTAGGATTATTTTTAATGTGGGCAAACTTTATGTACAGGGTGGTGGAAACATACACAATATGCTCTTATTCAGGGTGAAGGTCTGGTTCAAAGCAATCTGATTTGGTTGCCCAACATGGCAAAACCCTCTGGTTTTGCCATATACTCACCTCAATCCTTGATCCCACAACACATGCATTAAATTACTGGGTTGACCATTTTGTCTTTCTATTGTAGATTTTCTCATAGATTTATGGTGACCAAACAGGAATTATTTGGGCCTAACCTATACCAATTCATAGAATTTTGGCTGGAGATGGCCTTGAAAGATAACCTCCCCCCCCCCCCCCCCCCAAGACTCTGCACAGATGAATCCAGCTAAGACTTCACTAGCAGAGAATTGGGGAGCCTGGCTGCTGCTGAATCATTAACTGTCCAGAGTGGCTTATGGTTCATTCAAGCATTGTGGGGTGGTGCGGTGGATGCCACCAGCAAACCGAAGTAGGATGACACATTTGGTGACCCAGTGCAGGGATCTATTTCTGAAATCTTCAAGTTTGTCAAGCGCATATAGACATAAATACATGGCTTTTTTTTCTGTCATGAGTAACGAAAAGGAAGTACAGTGCAGAGTAATACTAAATCAAAAGCACAAAACAACAAATCTTCCTTCCCCTGAAGATATACGCCCAGGACCTAGCTGTGGGGCTCAATGGAGTATAGGTTCTTATACGTAGCTGGTAGTAGAGAAAGGGTATAAAGGCAGAGATCAAAGAGCTTTTTCTTAGAACCACCCCTTTGCCCCATGCAATAAATGTTCTATTGTTTCTCATTACTTTTTTCTGTGTTGTCTGTAAACTAACAAGTTGCTCTAACTAGAGCTGTGCCCTAAACTAAAGAAAGAGTGACACCAACAGGCTCCTGCTGTGCACTGCACTCTGTTACATGAGGAGTGCCGAGACACACACCAAAGAGCCTGTGCCCATCCCTGCATTAGGGTGCTGCCACAACATGTACTGAATGGAAATTTAAACGCTGTTTTAAAATATTTAGAGAAAAAGTCCATAAATTACAGAACAGACAGAGACAGAACATTTCTATTATTATTTATAGCATTACATTTTCTGTATGTGACCACGTAAGGAAGTTTCAGTCACCGAAAGATCTACAGGGGATTGAGCCTTCCACCAGAAAAGTATAGTGCGTATATAAAAAGCACTGTTACAGTTGTTATGGTTTTTCTAAGTTTTTCAGACATCAAAAAGAGTCCTTTCAGAACTTTCAGAATAACTAACTGAAATAAAAATAACAAAACTCCCATAAAGTGTGACACCCTCTTATAATTGAGGGTGTGGCTGTATTCAGAATTTGCCAATCACATTTTCTCTCATGGAAAATAGTAGTCCATACTCGTCAATGGCTGCTGCCATTGTTTGAAGTGATTCTGACTCCCCCCTGTATAAAGTTGAGCTGTTCTAATATGATTTTTCTGACATTTTCTTAGTTGCATCTTACAGCAAAAGCCATGATCCTTAAAGTGGACCAACACCCAGGATATTCTAAGTATGTCACACACCCCGCTTCAGAATAGTCATTACACTTGGGTTATACTGACCTGTAGAGAGCGATCTTGCAGAGATGTAATGAAAAAAAGGGAGCCCCTCCCGGTCCATAAATACCTGGTACCTCCCACTCATTCCTCAGTCTTTCATCTCTGCAGTCAGCGAGCAAGTCAGAAGATGGATGTCTCCTCCTTGCAGGTGAATTATCTCTTTGGATGTTATTGAGGTGTGTGTGTTATTTACTGTTGCATGCTTTTCTGTTCACTCTTGGCCGGCGCTTGCCGTTTCTGGCAGCGTTTTCTTGGGGGAGCTTCTTCCGCTCAGGTTCCGGGTGGGGGGGTGGGTTCCGGGCGCTCGGCGCGCTCCTACGGCCCGCCCCCTGTGCTGCTGGCGCCGCTGCCGCGTTCTGTCAGGGGGGCCCTCCTTCTTCCTCATCTGCTCTCTGCGTGTGGGGTATTCCTTACGGGGGCTGATGTATTTCTTTGTATACCATGTGCGCAGCAGGCTATAACGCGGCAGTCCGGGTCCCAGGCGTCTGGGTTAGCGCCGCCGGCCTCATCGCCTACCCCTCCCCGTCTGATCCGTACCCCAGGTGATGTTGTCACGGGTGGGGAGTCGCAATCTGCTGTGTGTACCAGATTGGCCAATCTTGAGAAATTATTTTCTAGCGCTGTGGCCAGAAAGGCCCCGGCTAAGAGGAAGCACTTGTCTCCAGCCGCGCCGGCCTTGGATTTTGATGAGTTTGATTCACTGGACTGGTCTGATTATTCCCCGCTAGAGGGAGGGGAGTTATTTGAGGAGTCCGATGGTTCTGATGATCAGCAATTTGTGGGCGCTGATTCCGAGCAGGGACAGGGGGTTACCATGGATACCCCTAAGTCCTGGCTCATCTTTTCTTCTGGCTATTTCTCCCCCAGAGGAGACTCCTCCGCAGAAGGGGGAGTTCTTTGGGACTTCTAAGCCGCGCTTGGAATTCCCAAATCAAAAGCATTTTGATGGCATTATTCTTAAGGAATGGGAGAGGCCTACTCGGCTTCCGGGTGTTCCTCAGGGCTGGGATAAGAAATATCCCTTCCCGGTGGACGCGGTGAAGCGCTGGTCGTCCCCTCCCGAGGTTGATGCCCCTGTGTTGGGGTTGTCTAATTCTTCTGTTTTGCATTCTCCTGACTCAACCACCTTAAAAGATGGTGAGGACAAGCGCATTGATCAGATGGCTTGTCACGGCTTTGCCAGTGTCGGTTCGGCCTTACGCTTACGGCTCTTCCCTTCGTGGGGTTGCGGCTTTTTGGAGAAAAATTTAATTCGGTCACGAAAGGAGGCAAGTTACCTCAGCGAAAGAAGCAGCGTCGTCCCTTTTGGGGGGCGGCCTCCTTTAACCCTTCCTTTCGTGGGGCCAGAGCTGGCAGGGGATTGGCCTTCTCTTCCTCCAGAGGGGATTCCTGGAACAGGGGCAGAGGACGTGCCCGTCCAGGTCACGCCTGGGGTTCCAAACCCAAGCCAGCTCAGCAGTGAGGGGGTGCCCTCACCCTTGTGGGTGGGGGGACGGCTGCGACACTTCTTCCAGGTCTGGGACCAGGAGGTCTCAGACAGATGGATTCTGGAAGTGGTGTCTTCCGATTACAAGCTGGAGTTCGAGATCCGTCCCCCTCCCAGATTCTTCAGGTCTCGGGTGCCTTCGGACCCTCTGGCCGCGCAGGGGCTCCGGGCGGCAGTAAAGAATCTTCTGGACATGGTTGTCATTTGTCCGGTGCCTTCCTTGGAAAAGGGCCTGGGCTACTACTCCAATCTGTTCACGGTGCCCAAGAAGGACGGCTCTGTTCGCCCCATCTTGGATCTGAAGCTCCTCAACAGGTTTATCCATCCCCGGAAGTTCCGCATGGAAACACTGCGCTCAGCCATCAATTCTCTTTGTCAGGAGGACTTCATGACGTCCATAGACATCAAGGATGCTTATCTGCATGTTCCTATCTTCCCGGCACACCAGAGATTTCTCAGGTTTGTGGTGGAAAATCAGCATTTTCAGTTTGTGGCCCTTCCGTTCGGCCTTACCTTGGCTCCAAGGGTTTTCACCAAGGTGCTGGCAAGGGTGATGGCCCTCCTCAGAGCCCAGGGTATGCACATTGTGCCATATCTGGACGACCTTCTCATTATGGCATCCTCTCACAGACAAGCGGAGCTAGACACCAGAGCTGTGGTATCCACTCTGGAGAGATTCGGCTGGGTGATCAACTATCCCAAGTCCTCCCTCTCCCCGTCCAGGGTGGCGTCTTTTCTGGGAATGTCTCTGGATACTTCTCAGACCAGGGTGTTCCTCCCTCGACCCAAGGTTCTTTTGATTCAGAAGTTGATTCAGCTTCTTCTGTCCAACCCTCGCCCGTCCATCCGGCTGGGGATGAGACTGGTGGGATTGATGGTGGCTTCCTTCGAGGCGGTTCCCTTTGCTCAGTTTCACACAAGGACACTCCAGCTCCATCTTTTAGCGGCTTGGGACAGGTGTCCGCTGTCATTGGATCAGTCTCTTCTGATGTCCCCCCGGGTTCGGCATTCCCTTCAGTGGTGGCTGGAACCAAGCAATCTGTTGAGGGGCAGGTGCTTTCTGACCCCTCATTGGGAGACAGTCACCACGGATGCCAGCCTGTCAGGTTGGGGGGGTTTCTGGAAGGATCTTCAGTTTCAGGGACTGTGGGGGCCTCAGGAGGCTCACGATCCCATCAATGTTCTGGAGCTGAGAGCCATCGGGTTGGTTCTGGCTCACTTGTCTCATCAGTTACGGGGCCTACCGGTTCAAGTTCGGTCGGACAATCGGACGGCGGTCGCCTACATCAATCACCAGGGAGGGACTCGCAGCAGGCGTGCCCTCAGGGAAGTGTTTTTGATCCTGGCTTGGGCAGAGAGCAATGTCCCATGCATCTCGGCGTTGTACATTCCGGGAGTGGAGAACACGGAGGCGGACTCCCTGAGCAGGTGCTCATCTCGCCGGGGGGGAATGGTCTCTCAGCCCCAAGGTATTTCGGTCGCTTTGCCACCGGTGGGGGACTCCGGAGGTGGACCTCTTTGCCTCTCGTCACAATCACAAGCTTCCGGCATTTGTGTCTCTCTTGCGGGATCAGCTGGCTCTGGCAGTGGATGCCATGTCTCTGACCTGGAGGGATCTGGGGTTTCTGTATCTGTTCCCTCTGTTTCCCATGGTGGGCAAGTGTTGCACAAGCTGGCCCTAGAGGGCACGTCCGCAATCCTGGTGGCTCCAAGATGGGATTTGAATTTGGTTCTTTCTGCTTGTCAGGGTCCTCCTTTTCAACCCTTGCAGGATATTGCTCTTTCTATGCTTACTCAGAAGGTTGCGTTTTTGGTTGCCATCACTTCCGCTCGGCGTGTATCGGAGTTGGCAGCTTTGTCCATTAAGGCTCCTTACTTTGAGAGGCATCAGGACAAGGTTGTTTTACGGTTCAAGCCAGATTTCCTTCCTAAGGTGGTCTCTGCTTTTCATCTTAATCAGGACATTGTTCTACCCTCCTTGTGTCCTAAGCCCTGCAATGACAAGGAGAGGGTTTTGCATTCTCTGGATGTGGTTCGCTGTGTGAAGTACTATTTGGTGGCTACTCCTTCTTTTCGTAGGACTGACGCCCTTTTTGTGGTGCCCTCTGGGCCTAGGAAAGGTTTGGCTCCCGCCAAGTCTTCCATTAGTAAATGGATTCACCAGGCCATTGTTGGGGCCTATTCTGCCAAGGGGAAGGTTCCCCCTTTTTGTGTTACTGCTCATTCCACTCGTGCTGTTGGGGCGTCCTGGGCTTTCCAGCATCAGGCCTCTGTTGAGCAAGTTTGTAAGGCTGCTACTTGGTCTTCCCTTCACACTTTTTCCAAGTTTTACAAGGTTGATGTGCGGGCCTCAGCAGATGCTGTTTTTGGCCGCAAAGTTCTGCAAGCTGCAGTGGTTTAAGTTTGTGCATTGTTGCCTTGTTTTGGATCCCCGCCCTTTATGGACACTGCTATTGGATGTCCCAAGTGTAATGACTATCTGAAGCGGGGTGTGTGACATACTTAGAATAATACCATTTTGTGAATACTCACCTGAAAAGGGGTATTGTAAGTATGTCACACACCCCGCCCTTTGGTATTCTGGATCCTTTCTATGGTGAACCTTTTTTACTGTTACTGGTTATTTTGGCTCTTCCTGGTCCCTTTACTAAGGAATGAGTGGGAGGTACCAGGTATTTATGGACCGGGAGGGGCTCACCTTTTTTCATGACATCTCTGCAAGATTGCCCTCTACAGGCAGGTATAACCCAAATGTAATGACTATCTGAAGCGGGGTGTGTGACATACTTACAATACCCATTTTACAGGTGAGTATTCACAAAATGGTATTTTTTCTGACATGATATTCAAGGAATGGGAAAGGCCTAATAGGTTACCGTCGGTGCCCAAGGGCCTGGACAGACGGTACCCCTTTCCTGAGGAGCTGATCCGTCTCTGGTCCCGTCCTCCCAAGGTGGATGCCCCCGTGTCGGGCCTGTCCAACACTACGGTCATGCCGTCACCCGATACTGCTTCTCTACGTGATCCAGCTGACAAACGCATGGATCAGCTGGTCTGCCATGCCTTCACCTTTGCCGGTGCTTGGTTTCGCCCTGTGTGTGCCGCGGCTATTGTCTCCCTGGCCATCAGAATAAAGGTGAGACGCCTTGTAGATATTGCCAAGTCTCGCAAGCGTTCTGAGGAGTATAAGGACCTCAAGGCTTGCGTGGAGTTTATTGCCTTCATGGACGATAGCGTCCGGCTCGGTGCCAGGGCTTCGGCCCTGCTATTCGCTCTTCGCCGATTGCTCCGGTTGCGGCAGTGGTCAGCTGATGCCGCGGCTAAAAGTCGCTCACTAGTATCCGCTTTGTGGGTCACAGGCGGTTTGGGGAGCGTCTGGACCTCCTGGTCAAGGACGGGAGACTCCCTCAGCGGCGAAGGCCTGCGTGGCCCTTTCGGGGTTCATCTGCCCATCGCTCCTTCCTATAACTAACCTGGGAGGTGCACGTTAGCAGGGCAATTAGTACACACAAGTCTTAAAGGAGCCACAGCACTCAACCCTGTCAGCTTGCAGGCCAGCCTATAATCTGTCTCTAAACTTGGTTAAAAACAGAGGACTCGATCACACACATCTGCAGAAGTATGCTTAAGCTGCACCACTACGCCAAAGTGCCTCTGTAGGGTGCAGTCTTAACTCTAATCTCTGAGAGCCCATCTGGGACATACAGTGCAATAGATAAATTGGGAGCAGGCTTACCTGAGGTTGCCCTAAACCTCTCAAGTGCAAGCCATGGGGTGGAAGGGTCAAAGACCTTGCAATACAGCCTAGACCCCACACACCATGTGCTTGCACAAATTCAAAAGAAACAAAGGGGGGGTGGCAGCCGCTCAGACCATTTTAAAACTAACCTGGGAGGTGCACGTTAGCAGGGCAATTAGTACACACAAGTCTTAAAGGAGCCACAGCACTCAACCCTGTCAGCTTGCAGGCCAGCCTATAATCTGTCTCTAAACTTGGTTAAAAACAGAGGACTCGGTCACACACATCTGCAGAAGTATGCTTAAGCTGCACCACTCGGTGGATCGGTGGATTCAGGAGGTGGTGTCCTCCGGTTACAAGATAGAGCTGGCAGTCCTGCCACCCTCAAGATTTGTTCAGTCTCGGGTGTCCGAGAACCCGGTGACGGCTCAAGCCTGCGGTTGGCCGTACAACAACTTCTGCTGTCAGGTGTGTGCTGTCAGGTGTGATTCGTCCCGTGCCTCGCCTGGAACGGGGTCAGGGCTTTTACTCCAATCTGTTCACAGTGCCCAAGAAGGACGGAACGCTGAGACCCATCCTGGACCTGAAGGGTCTCAACAGGTTTGTCAGGGTCAGACATTTCCGCATGGAGACCTTGCGGTCCGCAGTGAGCTAGCTTCGACCCGGCGACTTCTTGACCACGGTGGACATCAAGGATGCTTATCTGCACATCCCGATATTCCAGGGGCTTCAGAAGTTCCTGAGGTTTACGTGGAGGATCAGCATTACCAGTTTGTGGCCCTGCCATTCATGATATCCTCAGCTCCCTGTGTGTTCACCAAGGTGCTGGCGGGCATCATGGCTCTCCTGAGAATCCAGGGCATCCATGTGCTGCCTTATCTGGGCGATTTGCTGATTGCGGCTCAGTCTCTTCATCAGGCTGAGAGCGACATCCGGACGGTGTTGTCCACTCTCAAGGATTTCGGTTGGGTAGTCAATTACCCCAAGTCTTCAATCACTCCCTCTTTGGTGAGGGCGCATGACGCTGGACACATCTCAGGCCAAGGTTTTCCTTCCAAAACAAAAAGTGGATGGTCTTCAGACGCAGGTGCAGGCCTTGCTGTCTTGCCAACTTCCATCCGTCCGTCTGGGGATGAAACTGGTGGGCCTGATGGTGTCATGCTTCGAGGCAGTGCCCTTTGCTCAGTTCCACATGAGACATCTTCAATTAAATCTCTTGACCGGTTGGAATCGGACGCAGGAGTCACTGGAACAGGATTTTTCACTGTCTCCCCGTCAGGCAATCCCTCTTATGGTGGCTGGACTCCAGAAATCTGCTGGTAGGCAAGTCATTTTTGACTCCACGGTGGGAGATTGTCACCACGGACGTCAGCCTGACCGGCTGGGGAGGCTTTTGGCTGATGCACAAGATCCAGGGTCAGTGGGGGCTGCAGGAGCCCCACTTGCCCATAAATATCTTGGAATTGAGAGCAATCCGGTTGGTGCTTCTTCACTTGACTCCTCATTTAAGGGGTAGTGCGATCCAGGTCCGCTCGGACAATCAGACGGCTGTTGCCTACATAAATCACCAAGGCGGCACTCGGAGCAAGCAAGCCCTCAAGGTCACCCTGATTCTGACCTGGGCAGAGGAGAATGTTCCCTGCATCTCAGCGGTTTACATTCCTGGGATAGAGAACCAGGAGGCCGACTCCCTGAGCAGGAGTGCCTCATGCCTGGGGGAATGGTCCCTCAGCAACAAGATCTTTCACGCTCTGTGTCTCCGCTGGGGTCAGCCGGACGTGGACCTATTTGCGCCCAGACACAATCACAAGCTCCCGAGATTCGTATCCCTGTCGAGAGATCCTCTGGCCTTTTGCCACAGACGCTCTGGCGATTCCTTGGACGGAGTTCAGGCTCCTTTATGCGTTCCCTCCGTTTCTGCTCCTGGGCCGAGTGCTGCGCAAGAGAGCCCAGGAGGGGGTACCAACCATCCTGGTGGCTCCTCGCTGGCCGAGGCAGAGTTGGTTCGCGGACATAATTCAGATGTCAGTCGATCGCTACATCATGCCCGACGACCCAGGGCTTCTCACGCAGGGTTCGCTGCAGCACCCCAATTTATAGACGCTGGCTTTGACGGCCTGGCTATTGAGACCTCAATCCTGACGGAGAAGGGGCCACGGTTGTTAAGACCATGATTCAAGCGCGGAAGAAGTCTTCTTCCATGATATACTACCGAGTTTGGCATGCCTACATTGCCTGGTGCGAGTCCAAGAGTTTTCCTTGCCGCACTTTCTCTATCTCTAGGATTTTGGAGTTTTTACAACACGGCTTAGAATTGGGTCTCCAGCTGAGCACCCTCAAGGTCCAGGTCTCGGCTTTGGCCATCTTTTTCCAAAGATCCTTTGCCAATCATAGACTGATCAAGACTTTTTTCCAAGGAGTTACCCATGTACGTCCACCGCATAAGCCTGTAATACCGGTGTGGGACTTGAATTTGGTGCTTTCTACTCTACAGGGTCCTCCCTTTGAGCCTTTGTGCGATGCTGCATTGCCTATTTTGACCCTAAAGGTGGTCTATTTAGTAGCTATCACCTCGGTGCATCGCTTGTCAGAACTGGCCACGCTTTGTATAAAGCCTCCTTATTTTGAGCGGCATAAGGATAAGGTGGTGTTTCGCTTTAAACCTGATTTTTTGCCTAAGGTCGTTTCTCCTTTTCATCTTAATGAGGAAGTTGTCTTGCCTTCCTTGTTTCCTGCACCGACTAATTCTAAGGAAAGGACCCTCCATGCCTTGGATGTGGTCAGAGCCATTAAGTATTACCTGGTTGCGACTGAATCCTTCAGGAAATCGGATTTGCTCTTTGTCCTAACAGAGGGCTCTAGGAAGGGTTTGCCACCTGCCAAGTCCACGCTCAGTAAGAGGATCAGACAGGCGGGGGTGCAAGCATATTCTGCCAAGGGGAAGGAACCCCCTTTTCGTATTCTCATAGCTCATTCTACTAGAGCTATTGGTGCGTCCTGGGCCTTTCAGCACCAGGCATCTGTTGAACAAGTTTGTAAGGCCGCCACTTGGTTTTCTGTTCATACCTTTACCAAGTTTTACAAGGTTGATATTAGGGCCTCAGCTGATGCTGTCTTTGGCCGGAAGATGCTTCAGGCGGTAGTGAAATTAACTACATGCTGTTCCGCTGGGGATCCCGCCCTATATGGACACTGCTTTTGGATGTCCCAACTGTCATCACTTCTGGGACGACCTGGACTGGATATAGTGAAAAAAGACAATTCTGTGAGTACTCACCTGTAGAATTGCTTTTACCATGCATGGCACGGCCTGCTTCACAAAGTCATAACATCTGGGTATTCCGCCACAAGGTGGCGCAGTGCACTGCAGAAGAGTTGTGGCTCCGCCCGGTACCATGTAAAAACGGAATCGCCATAGACTTATCCAGTAGTTGACAAGCAGTGATACAAGAACCGGGAACTAATAAAGATAACAACCCCAACTAATTTGGAACAATCACCATAAAGAGGCAACCAAGAACAACGTAACAAGGGTGGGGTGAAGCAGGCCGTGCCATGCATGGTAAAAGCAATTCTACAGGTGAGTACTCACAGAATTGTCTTTTTCCCAATGCATGGTACGGCCTGCTTCACAAAGTCATTACATCTGGGACTTCCAAAAGCAGTGTCCATAAAGTAGGCTGGGATCCCCAAAGAGTAACAGCAGGCAGTTCAATCCACCACTGCCTGAAGTACCTTGCGGCCAAAAGCAGCATCAGCTGAGGCCTTAAAATCAACCTTGTAAAACTTGGAAAAGGTATGAACAGAAGACCAAGTTGCGGCCTTACAAACTTGTTCAACAGAAGCTTGGTGCTGAAAAGCCCAAGAAGCGCCAATAGCACGAGTGGAATGAACAGTAACCCTAAAAGGAGGAACCTCCCCCCTGGCAAAGCAGGCTGGCTCCACCGCCTGACGGATCCACTTGCTGATAGTGGATCTAGCCGGAGGCAAACCTAGGTCCAGCAGGAAAACAAAAAGAGCATCAGATTTCCTGAAAGACTCAGTAGCAACCAAATAAAACTTCAGAGCCCTGACAACATCCAGAGAATGAAGTGTCCGCTCCTTGGAATTAGCAGGATTAGGACACAGAGAAGGCAAAACAATAGGCTCGATTCAGAGAGACAAAAAAATACTTTCGTTTTAGTGCCGATCTGTTTTTTTTTTTTAAATGTTTCCACTCTCGTATGAGTATGCGAGCGATTCTATGCATGCTTTGCAATCCTTCTGTAAAGTTTCCGTCCATTCGTACGGCAGATTACAAATACGAGGATGTAATTTTCCAGCGTGACTTTTCCGTTTCATTTTCACATGTTACAACGTAGGCTTTCGTTTTTGCCCTTTTCCCATCGTATTCTCCCACGAATCCTTTACGTTTCCCGTTAGTTTCTGTTTCCCTTTTTCAATAAATAATCGTCCAGACAAACTTAACTCATTAAAGTGCTCGCCTACATATTTGCCACCCTCACTTCTACTACAATGTTTAGCTAAATCACTTAGCGCTATCCTCCATCTTCCCTTTTGGGCCCTTAAAGCTCACCCAAACCACTTCGCGGTTAGGTTCTTCTTCCATTTTAGCCCCCTAAAACTTACCCAAATCACTTCTCGGTCATGTGAATAATCATCTTTTAAATATTTCTGGGCCCATTAGTTTTGTGTTAATGTATTTTGTAAATGAAATGACACTGAACCTTTTTTTTTTTTTTTTTATTCCATCATAAAATATAAAATCTTAAAAAATTTAGAAAATTTCAATTTTTTACAACTATAAAAAACAAAATACATAGCAACGGCAGGCCACAGAACATTATTCTTCATCTGTGGTCCCCAACGAGTCACGCAGCTCCTGCATCTCGCCCACCAACTGAAGGACCCTGACACTCAGTTGTGCCACTCTGGCACGTGTGGTCCCTGTTAAAAAACGTAAATTAAAATATTGGTATAACCTTGTTGGGGGTCATACTGCAGAGCCCCCCCCCCCCCCCCCCCCAAACACCTAAATCTGAACTTCAAAAGCCAGAGGGCCCTCGCCACCACGGCCCGGGTTTTGCACAGTGCCCGATTAGAGAACCCCTGGCCCGCATTCTGCAGGCAAAGAACGGGCATCAGGAGCAAGGGCAGGAGTGGATATCCAGAATCCCCTGAAAGAATTTAAAAATACTAACATAAAATACACATTCTAAGCTACAATATTGTTTAACATGTCATCAAGGGCTAAAAACAGCCATAGGTTAAGACATGAGTCATCAACTATATTCATTGCCATACAGTGAAAATGGATTGATGGAATCTTACCCAGGAGCCATCCACCAGATAATTCTCCTGACTCAAACTGACGAAATAAGCCGGAGCTCTGCAATATATAAGCATCATGGGACGACCCTGGATGCCCTGCAAGAACACTGAGGAATTGCATAGCTGGACCAAACACTGCTTGTATGTTGTGCGAGTGGAACATCCTGCGGTTCCTGCAACCAAATATAAAATAATTACACAAAGCAAAGGTAACCGACTAAAACAAGAACTCCTTCAACAAATTAAGATTCAAGTTCAACAATCCAAATATAATTCACAAAGGACATAAGTCTAAAAAAATATAGCAATTATATGGATGTGTGGGAAAATAAATGTTTACATGCTAAGGACTAATTAAGGTCAGCATTAAAATGCTTCTATAAGGCATACATGAAATGTATTGATTCAGGTATGCATTGCTATACAATTTATGGCCTCGGCCATGCTGATACATGCAATGCCTTGGTGCTAAAGGAGCGCAGACTCCTCCACATAGCCGCAAAACATGTTCAACAATAGCAATCCGAGCCCTCAAAGGTCCCGTAAGTGGATCGGAAATGAAACGGATTTATAGGGTGGTGGTCCGTCGGAAATCAGCTCTCTGAATCAGACGCAAGCCCATCCCAACAACGTAAGTTATCTGAACGAATGAAAAATATCAGATTTTGTTTGGAAAATGATCCGAACTAACGCAAATGATCCGATTTGCTTTCGTTCATCGAAAGCGCATATACGCATTTTCTCGAACGTTCGTACGAATGAAAAATGAACGAAAAAAAGCAAAAAAATGACAAACACTCACTAAAACTTTCACAGACAGCTACGGAAGTCCAGACGAATGTGTCTTTGAATCGAGCCTAATGTCCTGATTCAGATGAAAAGCAGACACAAGCTTAGGCAAGAAATCCGGCTTAAGCCGAAACACCACCTTATCCTGATGCCGCTCAAAATAAGGAGGTTTGATGGAGAGAGCCTAAAAAAAAATAGAGTGGGGCAAATGAACACCAAGAAGAAGTATATGCCGTCAAAAAGTATTTTTTAATGCTCAAAAGGTGAATAGGTGAAACAGTGCATGATATATACAGTGTATACAGTTCTATGGCATAGCAGAAATAGCATATCATGAAGCAGGACAGAATGGCATTCAAGATAAAACAGGGTTCAATGCTCAGACATATGCAGAGGTATTATACAACAGGATTATCCAAGAACATAGGTTAAGTATGACAAGACCCTATTTATCATAAGTTTTGAACTAGCATAACACTTACAGCAGTGTAAGAATACAGATCACAGAGAGCTGACAGGCTGACCGCAGGACAGAACCTCAACGTTTCGATCTAAAGAGACCTTTGTCAAGAGGGAGCGGTATCCCTAGGCAGAAGCAAGCATCTTAAATAGTGTGAAGGTGAGGGTCTCCAGCAATCAAAACATGGAGCCACGGACGGTGCGGCGTCGCGGTCACTCCCATTGGTTGACAATCCTGTCAATCACAAAATGGAATATGACGCGTGGGGCGGGCACGGAGTCACGTGGGACGGGGACGGGATTCAGCTGCCCATAGGGGCTACACGAAAATGGCTGCCATGCAGGGCAAAACAAAGGTACATATTTCAACAAAGAAAGGGAAAAAGAAAACGTGCGCAAGGCACAGTAATGCGGCGATAAGCGAGCAAATTAGGACAAACCGCAAGTCGCTGTGTTTTTTAATGAAAACTCGTAGATCTGAATGCGCCTGACTGAGCGCTAGAGGCCGTGCAGTCCCATAGTTGCTGTCCCCGGAGACGACATATAGTGAGTTTGTGGAGCTGGAGACCAAGCTGGAGACCATAAGATAAGGAGGAAATGCTTGAAAGGAATGCACTATGCATGGGTTGCTGTTTAAGTGGAAAAATAAAAATAGAACCATTAGTGCATGAAGTGGATTTAAAAACAATGTTAAAAAGGGGATACTACTAGGTAATGTGGAAAGATCCACACAACCTGGACGCCGCCAGCTCAGAGACTCGCCTGAAGTAATGGCCACCTTAAGAGTCATAATGGGCAAAGCAGCCCCACTGATAGGCTCAAAGGGAGGACCCTGCAGAGCAGACAACACCAGATTTAGATCCTAAAAAGGTAGCATAGGTTTACGTGGTGGACGCACATGAGTAACTCTTAAAGAAAGTCATGACCAACCGGTGATTGGCAAAAGATCTTTGGAAGAAAATTGCCAGAGCTGACACCTGTTCCTTGGGGTTCTAAGTTGAAGGCCCGAACCCAAGCCATGCTGCAAAAAATCCAGAATCCTGGGAATAGAAAACACCCTACAAGGCAGAGACCTAGACTCACACCAGGCAATGTAAGCATGCCAAATCCTATAGTAGATAAAGGACGAGGACTTCTTCCTAGCCCTAAGCATGGTATCAACAACAGAGGCCGGCAAACCCTCATCCATCAAGATGGATGTTTCAGCAGCCAAGCCGTTAAAGCCAGCGTTTGTAAATTGGGATGGCACAGTCGTCCCTGAGTGAGCAGATCTGGATCCTTGGGCAGGACATACTGATCTACTGCCAACTGCACGACGTCTGCGAACATCCTCCTTGGCCAACAGGGGCCACCAGAATGGCTGGTACCCCTTCCTGGGCTATCTTGCGCAGCACCCTGCCCAGCAGGGCAAAAGTAGGGAACACTTAGAGGAGCCGAAACTCCGTCCAAGGCATTGCTAGCGCATCCGTGTCGAGGGTCCTGAGACAGGGAGACAAACCTGGGAAGCTTGTGGTTGTGGCGAGATGCAAACAGGTCCACATCCGGCTGACCCCAGCGGTGACACATGGAGGGAAAAACCTTGTTGCTGAGGGACCACTCCCCCAGCCGAGACATCCCCCTGCTCAGGGAGTCTGCCTCCAGGTTCTCCACCCCCGGAATGTAAACCGCCGAGATGCAAGGCACATTCTCTTCCACCCAAGACAGTATCAGGGACACTTCCTTGAGGGCACGCTTGCCCCTCCCTGATGATTGATGTAGGCAACCGCCGTCTGGTTGTCCGAGTGGATCTGAACAGCCCGACCCCGAAGGTGTGAGGTCAGCTGAGCAAGAACCAACCTGATCGCCCTCAGTTCCAGGACATTGATGGAAGCATGGGCCTCCTGGGGGCCCCACTGACCCTGGAGCTGCAGAGACTTCCAAAAGCCCCCCCAACCGGTCAGACTGGCATCTGTGGTGACAGTCTCCCAACACTGGGGCAGAAATGTCCTGCCCACTAGAAGATTCCTTGAATCCCGCCACCACGAGAGGGACTGTCTGGCCAGGGGGGACAGAGCAAATTCCTGATCCAGGGAAACAGAGTCCCGATTCCAAACAGACAGAAGGTGCAACTGAAGAGGCCCCATGTGAAACTGAGCAAAGGGGACCGCCTCGAAGCAGGACACCATCAGGCCCACTAACTGCATCACCTGCTGGATGGAGGGATGGGGACACAAGAGCAGAGCCCGAGCCTGCTTCTGAAGGCCCTCCACTTTCAGCTGAGGCAGGAATACCTTGACCTGAGAGGTATCCAGAGTCATGCCCAGAAAGGACCTCACCAAAGACTGAGACAGCGAAGACTTGGGATAGTTGATCACCCAGCCGAAGGATTCTAGAGTGGAGGTCACCACCTGAGTATCCTTATCGGCCTGATGAAGAGACTGAGCCACAATCAGAATATCGTCCAGGTAAGAAAGGATGTGAATGCCCTGATGCCGCAGCAGAGCCATCACCCCTGCCAGCACCTTGGTGAACACCCAAGGTGATACCGAACGGTAAGGCCACAAACTGGCAATGCTGATCTTCTAGAGCAAACCTGAAAAATCTATGATGACCTGGGAAGACACATGAAGATAAGCATCCTTGATGTCCACAGGGGTCATGAAGTCGCCCGGGCGAAGGGTACTGACAGCCGAGCGAAGGGTCTCCATGCGAAAGTGCTTGAACCTGACAAACCTGTTGAGACCCTTCAAGTCCAGGATGGGCCTCAGGGACTCGTCCTTCTTGGGGACCATGAACAGGTTGGAGTAGAAACCCTGACCCCGTTCCTGGGAAGGCACCAGGAAAATGACTCCTGATTCCAGCAGACGTTGAACAGCAAGGCATAACCCCTGAGCTGACAGAGGGTTGTGAGGCATCCGGGATCTGATGAATCTGGGGGGCGGCCAGGCTGCAAATCTTGTAACCGAAGTACACCACGTCCTGAATCCACCGGTCTGAGACACGGAGCCTCCAGACGTGAGCAAAGAGCCGAAGCCGTCCCCCCACCTGGATGGGTGAGGGCACCTCCTCATGCCTGAGGTTTGGACTTGGGATCCCATGAGAGACCGGGTCGACCACAGGATCTGCCACGGCCCCAAGAACCCCTGCGGGTACTTGAAATGAAGGGCCCTCGACCTCCTCTGGGGGTACGAAAGGAGGAGACTGAAGCGGATGTCCCCCGAAAAGGCCGAGGCTGCCTCCTACGCTGAGGCAGCCTAACATCCTTGGCTAAAACATCCAGGCGCTCACCAAAGAGCCGCAGCCCCACAAAGGGGAGCCCAGTGAGAGCTTTCTTAGCAGCAGCGTCAGCTGCCCACTGACGCAACCAAACAGAGCGGCGCATAGCCACCAAGAGGGCAGAGGCCCTACCACTCAGCCGTACTACATCATCCATGGCAGTAAGTATAAAGGCAACAAATTCAGAGCACAGCAAGAGGGTCCTATACTCGGCCCTTCCAGCTGTAGCGCCATCAAGGAGACGATTGATCTGTCTCTTAAGAGCAATAGCAGTTATGGCAGCGACACAGACCGGACACAACCCAGCCCCCGCAAATGCAAAGGCATGGCAGCCAGCTGATCCATACGCCGGTCCTCGCTGTCCCGCAGTGTAGTAGTGTCAGGGGAATGCATGACTGAAGTGTTGGACAACCCAAGAACAGGCGCGTCTACCTCAGGGGAACCCGACCATCTCTTAACTAGATCAGCAGGAAAGGGATACTTCTTATCCAACCCCTTAGGCACCACGGGCAATCTTCTAGGACATTCCCACTCCTTGAGCACCATATTAGTGAAATTACTCTGCTCAGGGAACTCCAGACGCTGCTTAACAGGGCGAAAAAGCTCACCCTGTTTCCTCTTAGCCACCTCGGGGGGGGGGGGGGGGGGGGCGCAATGTGCAAAACCTCAAAAATGTGAGACAACAGATTAGCAGTGTCCTCAGGGAACCAGGAATCCTCAGACCTAGACCCAGGATCACTGTCGCAGCCGACCAGCTTGTCCCCAGAGGAATCAGAGCCTGGGAAAAGCTCCCCTTCTTCTATGGAGTAACAGTCATCAAAAAGATCAATTTCATCCTGCTCCTCAGTAAACAGGTCAGGCATGGAAGCCAGGTGCCGCTTCTTGCTAGAGGCCTTACGTGGAACAGGCCTGGCAAGCTGTCTTTCAATGCTGGCCACACGCAGTGCCAGATCAGAATGTGACCCCCTGCTAGTATCCCCCTCACTGGGGGCTATGCGATGCCGAAGGGGGCGCAGAGCTTGGTAAAGAAGCAGGCAGCCCAGACTGAAGCGCAAGGACAGCTTGGGCGCACTGCCCACACATCGTGACGTCATTGCTGATAGGGTATACCCCACACATGGAACACCGCCGGGATTGTCCCGAAGGACCCCCGAGCACTTTATCCCCAGAAGCCTCTATATGGTGATTAATACAGGCGCAATATGCCAGCACAGGGTAACGGCTAATAAACCCACCCAGGATGCCCCCAGAATAGTAAGGGGAGATGAAGGGGGGGAGGGGGAGGAGAGCGAGCAGGCAGTGGCGAAGCCCAGGCCAATTGGGGGGGGGACCCCGAACACAGAAAAAAACATTCCATAAACTCTCAAAACACTCGCCCCCTTAGAAAGCCAGGACAGGAACTCCGCATCCCTAGTAGGCTCACCATAAAGCCTATGGCCGGCTACCCTTTGTGGTACAAGGTCTGCGGCTTGGAGCAGCGCTCCTTGAGCACTTGACCCTAGTGCTCCGCTACCGTCAGCCGAGGCTGGGAGGCACAGAGGGTCCGGAAACGGGTGGAAATAGACATGTGGGGCCGCAGGCATGGTATCCCCGCACACCTGCGCATAGAGAGAGAGACATCTTCTATCTTTGCAGAGAACAACTGGATAAGTCTTTGGTGATTCCGTTTTTATATGGTACCGGGCGGAGCCACAACTCTTCTGCAGTGCACTGCGCCACCTTGTGGCGGAATACCCAGATGTTATGACTTCGTGAAGCAGGCCGTGTCATGCATTGGGAAAATACAATTCTGTGAAACTCACCTGTAGAATTATTTTTGAATATATCCAGTCCAGGTCGTCCCACCCCGCCCTTGTTTCATTATCTCTTGTTTGCCTGTTATGGTGATTACCATATTTATATTGGACCGTTGTCCTTAAGTTATTCTAAGTGTGCCATACACTCCACTTCGATCTTCATGACATGTGGGTAATCTCCAGTAGAGGGCGAACTTGTGCAGAGATGAATATGCAGAAAAATAAAGCCCCTCCCGGTCCATATATACCTGGGACCTCCCACCAATTTCCCAGTTCCTTCTCTGCAGGGAAGGCGACAAGGCAGAAGATGAAGACTTCTTTTACTTGCAGGTTTTTTGTCCCTATTGCTGCCAGGACCCTTTCTAAATTGTCCCTATCTGAGCCTCCCAGCTTAGGCTGCGGGTCCTGGTGAGGGTAGGAGCACCCTATGGGTGCGGAAGGAGCATTGCTCCACCGTGAGACCTCATTATGGGGTAGGCGGTTACCCAGGTTTTGGTGATCCTGGTGTGAGATGCCCGTCCCTACATGCCTGTGGCCCTATTCGGGCCGGGTCCCCCCCCCCCTTCCGGGTCCCTTACTTTCCTCTGGGGGGGGGGGGGGGGGCTGGCGGGCCATCATCCTCGGCCTCTCCCTTTCACTATATATATATATATATATGTATATGTATGTGTATGTGTGTTGGTGTTACCACTGTAAGTTGTGTGTGTGCGAGTTGGTGTGGATCACCTGGAAGTTATTCCTTGATGAATTGGTGCTGTTGCTTGGCCTAGTCTGCTGTGGTTTCTCCTGTCAGCCTGGGGAGCTTCTCTCCCTCAGGCTGTGTTTAGATAAGGGGGCGGGCCGGGCGCGCGGCCGGGGGACCTGGAAAAGCGCGCCTTCGGCACTGGCCCGCCCCCTTCTCTTCCTGCTTCTTCCTGATCCCCTCAGAGACGGGGGCCATCTTGCTGCATTGCTGCTGCTGTCGTTTCTGGGGGACGGTAAGGGCCTGGTGGCCACTTCATTAGTTATTTGGGGGTCCCTCTCTGGATGGTATTTGTGTATATATATATATATATATATATGTATTTTGAATGATGTTTTTACGCTGTATAGTAACTGATATGTCTTATTGTGTGTTGCAGATTGCTTCATAATAGTGCATATTAAGGGGTTCCTCCTGGTCCTGGGGTCCCTAGTGTTAAATTGATCACCTTAAATCCTCCCACCGGGACTTTTAAGGGGCATCCCGGGTTGCTTAGGCACAATTCCCTGCGGTCTTGCGACTGACCACAAAAATCACCTTATGGAGGCTCCGCAGGATACTGGGCTCGGGCTCCCTCTGGGACAATCCGGGCCATGTGTGGGGTATCCCTTACGGGGGAGAATGTGCTGATTTGTATACCATGTGCACAAAAGGCCATAACGCTGCAGTCCGGTACCCAGCCTTCTGGGTCGGCGCCTCCCGCTTCATCGCCTTCCCCTCCCCGCCTTATCCGTACCCCAAGTGACATTGGTGCCAGCGGGGAGTCGCACTCTGATGTTTGTGCTAGGTTGGTCAGCATCGAGAAATTTATTGTTAGCACGGTGGGCAAGAAGGCCCAGGCTAAAAAGAGACATTTGTCGTCGGCCCAGCCCTTGTGGGATGTTGACGATGATTCCATTGATTTGTCGGATTATTCCCCTTTACAGGAGGGGGAATTGTATGAGGAAACGGAGACTGACTATGTACAGTCTGGTGATGCTGATGTCGGGCAGGCTCTGGGGGATGCGGCCACTGTTTTGTCACATCTATTGGAGTGTTGGATATTGACCCGCCTGAGGCGCCTCCTCTCAAGAAGGGGGAATTTTTTGGGGCCCGCAAGCCCCGTCTGGAATTCCCTACCCAGGGTCATTTTGATGCGCTGATCCTGAAAGAATGGGAAAGGCCCAGTCGGCTTCCTGGTGCGACTCAGGGATGGGATAAGAAGTATCCTTTCCCGGTGGAGGCGGTTAAGCGATGGTCTTCTCCTCCCGAGGTCGATGCGCCAGTTTTGGGTTTGACTAACTCTTCTGTGCTCAACACCCCTGACGCCACTTCCCTTAAGGATGGCGAGGACAAGCGCCTTGATCAGATGGCGTGTCACGTATTTGCCAGCCTGCGGCCTGTTTGTGCATCTGCCCTAGTGTCGCTTGCTACCAGGTCTCTTATCAGGGACTGGTTGAATGACACTCAGTTTGATCCGGCTAGCGATGAGTTCGCTACCCTTAAGAGATGTGAATTGTTCATGGGTTTTGTCTTGGCTGCTATGGAAGATTCTATTGTCATGTGTAGCAGAACTTCAGCCCTATTGGTGGCTATGCACAGATTGGTCTGGCTCCAACAGTGGACAGCGGGTTTTGGGGCCAAGAAGTCGCTTACAGCTCTTCCCTTCCTGGGTGCGTGGCTGTTTGGAGATAAATTGGATGCTGTTGCTAAGGGAGGTAAGTTACCTCAGCGGAAGAAACAGCGCCGGCCCTTTCGGGGGGATGGCTCGTTCAATCCTTCCTTTCGAGGGGCCAGAGCGGCTAGAGGTTTGGCCTTCTCGGGTGGCAGGGGCTCGTCCTGGAACAGGGGCAGAGGTCGGGCACGTCCCGCGGCTGCCTGGGGTTCCAAGGCCGCCGTTAAACCGGCTCAGCAATGAAGGGGCGCCCTCACCCGCACGGGTGGGGGGACGGCTGCGGCTCTTCTTCCAGGTCTGGGCCCGGGAGGTCACAGACAATTGGATTTTGGAAGTGGTCTCCTCCGGGTACAAACTGGAGTTTGAGTACTGGCCGCCTCCAAGATTCTTAAAGTGGACCAACACCCAGGATTTTGACTATCCTGGGTTTTGGTCCACTTCGGCGGGGCACCCCGATCGGGGGTGCCCCGCTGTGTGAAACCCCCCAGAAAGCCCCAAAATCGTACCTGTCCCCGCTGCCACGTGACTGGACGGTCCAATCCCCGCCAACGTCCAGGCGGGGATCAGGAACGTCCAAGCGGCTGCCGCCACCGCCGCCTCCCTCGCGTTATTTTCGGCGCGCGCGCGCCCCCGCCGGCCATTCCCAGACGGCCGGCGCGGGCGCGCGCACGCCTACAGGGGCGCGAGGGAGGCGGCGGCGGCGGCCGGCCGCCGCCGAAGATCAGGTAAGCGATTTGGGGTGTCTGGGGGGGTTTCACCCCGCGGGACATCCCGATCTCGGATGTCCCGCGGGGTGGGAGGTGATCACCTCTCGGTGTTGGTCCACTTTAAGGTCTCGGGTGCCCTCGGACCCTCAGGCTGCACAGCGGCTCCTGTTAGTAAAAAAAAAACCTTCTGGACATGTGAGTTATTTGCCCATTGCCTCAGTTGGAGAGAGGCAGGAGTTACTACTCCAACCTTTTCACGGTTTCCAAAAAGGAGGGTTCGGTGAGACCCATTCTAGATCTAGGTTCTCAACAGGTTTATCAGAGCCAAAAAGTTCCGCATGGAGACTCTGCGCTCGGCTATCAATTCCCTTCGCCAAGGGAATTTTATGACATCCACAGACATCAAGGATGCATATCTGCATGTTCCGATTTTTCAGGCACATCAGAGATTCCTCCGGTTTGCGGTGGGGGATCAACATCAATTCATAGCTCTTCCCTTCGGTCTGACCTCGGCACCAAGGGTCTTCACCAAGGATTTGGAGGGCGTAATGGCTCTGCTCAGATCTCAGGGCATTCGCATTGTGCCTTATCTGGGGGATCTGTTGATTTCTGCTTCTTCCCTTCAGCAGGCAGAACTGGACACCCTCCAGGTGGTGTTGACCCTGGAGAGATTCGGGTGGGTGATCAACCGCACCAAGTCTTCTCTCTCCCCGTCTCGAGTGATTTCATTTCTGGGCATGAATCTGGATACCAGTCGGGCCAGAGTGTTTCTGCCCCAGACCAAGGTGCAGGGGATTCAGGACCTGATCTGTCTTCTTCTCGCCAGCCCTTGCCCCTCTATCTGACAGGGGATGAAACTGGTGGGCCTGATGGTGTCCTCCTTCGAGGCGGTGCCGTTTGCACAATTTCACATGAGATCTCTTCAACTTCTCCTATTGACGTATTGGGACAGGAGCCCACAGTCTTTGGATCAACCTTTCAGGATGTCTCCCAGGGTTCGGCAGTCACTTCGGTGGTGGCTGGACTCGAGCAATCTGGCAAAGGGCAGATCCTTTCTGGTCCCTTGTTGGGAGACGGTTACCACGGATGCCAGCCTGTCGGGCTGGGGAGGTTATTGGAAGAGTCATCAGTTCAGCGGGGTGTGGGGTCCCCAGGAGGCTCACACCCCCATCAATGTATTGGAGCTCCGAGCCATTCGTCTGGTTCTGGCTCGGTTAACCCCACAGTTATCGGGTCTTCCGGTTCAGGTGCGCTCGGACAACCGAACGGCAGTGGCCTACATAAATCACCAAGGAGGAGTGCCCTCAGGGAAGTCTCTCTGATCCTGCGATGGGCGGAGAGCAATGTTCCTTGCCTTTCGGCAGTTTACATTCCGGGGGTGGTGAATACGGAGGCGGATTCCCTGAGCAGGGGGTCCTCTTGCCACGGAGAGTGGTCTCTCAAACCCGAGGTCTTTCTTGATCTCTGCCACAAGTGGGGGACTCCGGAGGTGGATCTCTTTGCCTCGAGGCACAATCACAAACTTCCGGCGTTTGTGTCTCTTTCTCAGGATCCCCTGGTCCTGGCAGTGGATGTGGAAGGACCTGGGTTTTCTGTACTTGTTTTCACCTGTCTCCATGCTGGGCGGGTGGTTCACAAACTGGTTCTAGAAGGGGCACCAGCGATTCTGGTGGCTCCAAGGTGGCCAAGAAGGGTTTGGTACGCAGACGTCGTAGGGATGGCAGTAGACCAGTGCCGGCTTCCTCTGATACCGGACCTGCTATCCCAGGGTCATCTACTTTACCCCAATTTACAAACGCTGGCTTTGACGGCCTAGCTGCTGAAACCTTCATCTTGAAAGAGTAAGGTTTGTCTGAGGCGGTCGTTCAGACCCTGATTAGGGCTAGGAAGCGGTCCTCTTCTGGCATTTACTATAGGACTTGGAGGTCTTTTTTTTTGGAGGATTTTGGAGTTTCTTCAGCATAATCTGGACCTGGGGTTCCAGCTTAGTACTTTGAAAGGACAGGTTTCTGCTCTGTTGGTTTTCTTCCAGAGGTCTTTTGTTTTACACCCGCTGGTTAAGACTTTTTTCCTAGGGGTGGCGCGTGTGCGGCCCCCTCGAAAAGCTGTAGTTCCTGTTTGGGACTTGTATTTGGTTCTTTCGGCTCTGCAGGGTCCGCCTTTTGAGCCGCTACATGATATTGCTCTTTCGGTTCTCACTCAGAAGGTTGCCTTCTTGGTGGCGATTACCTCGGTTCGGCGTGTCTCTGAGTTGGCGCCTCTGTCGATTCAGGCCCCTTACTTTGAGAGACACCAGGATAAGGTGGTTTTTCGTTTTAAACCGGATTTCCTTCCTAAGGTGGTGTCTGCTTTCCACCTCAGTCAGGACATTGTTCTCCCTTCCTTGTGTCCTAAGCCTAACAATGACAAGGAGAGGGTTCTGCACAATTTGGATGTTGTTCCCTGTGTGAAGTACTACTTCTTCCTTCAGCAAGACGGACGCCCTTTTCGTGGTGCCCTGCGGGCCCAGGAAAGGTTTGGCAGCTGCTAAGTCTGCGATTAGCAAATGGATTCGTCAGGCCATTGTTGGGGCCTATTCTGCTAAGGGGAGGACTCCCCCTTTTAGGGTCACTGCGCACTTTACTCGTGCTGTGGGTGCATCCTGGGCTTTTCAACACCAGGCTTCTGTTGAACAAGTTTGTAAGGCTGCTACTTGTTCATACTTTTTCCAAGTTTTACAATGTTGATGTGCGGGCTTCAGCGGATGCTGTTTTTGGCCGCAAGGTTCTGCAAGCTGCAGTGGTTTGAGTTGGTGCATTCTTTACTGTTTATGGTTCCCACCCTTGACGGACACTGCTATTGGATGTCCCAACTGTCAAGACTTATTGAAGCGGAGTGTATGTCACACTTGGAATAATAGCGTTTTGTGATTAATCACCTTTAAAACGGATATTATAAGTGTGACATACACTCCGCTTCACCCACCCTGTTTGGTATTCTGGATCCTTTATATGGTGAACCATTGTTTTTTGTTAATCTTGTTATATTTGGTTCTTCCTGGTCCCTTTACTGCTATCTTACACTGGGGAATTGGTGGGAGGTCCCAGGTAGTTATGGACCGGGAGGGGCTTCCTTTTTTTGCATTCATCTCTGCAGAAGTTCGCCCTCTACTGGAGAATAACCCAACTGTCAAGACTTATTGAAGCGGAGTGTATGTCACACTTATAATATCCGTTTTAAAGGTGAGTAATCACAAAACAGTATTTTTCTCTATCTCTATTTTACAGTATACCTCCTGTTCTTTTCCTCTCTATCTCTTTAGTACAGTATACATCCTTCTCTTTGAATCTGGTACAGTTTACCTCCTTCTCTATCTCTCTGGTACAGTATACCTCCCTCTCTTCTGATCTCTCTGGTATAGTATACATCCCTCTTTTCTCTATCTCTCTGGTACAGTATAACTCCTTTTTTTCTGCTCTATATCTCTGGTACAGTATACCTCCTTCTCTTATCTCTTTCATCTTTTCTTCTCTACAGTATCTCTCTGGTACAGTATGACTCTTTCTCTTTTCTTCTTATCTCTATGGTATAGTATACCTTCTGTTCTTTTCTTCTCTATCTCTCTGGTACAGTATACCTCGCTCTTTTCTCTATTTCTCTCTGGTACAGTATACCTCCCTCTCTTCTCTATTTTTTGTGGTACAGTATATCTCCTTTACTTCTCTTTTCTAACTATATGTTACAGTATACCTTCTTCTTCTTCCCTTTCCTTCTGGTATGGTATACCCCCCTTCTGTTCTTATCTCTCTGGTACAGTATAACTCCCTCTCTTCTCTATCTCTCTGGTACAGTATAACTCCCTCTCTTCTCTATCTCTCTGGTACAGTATAACTCCCTCTCTTCTCTATCTCTCTGGTACAGTACACCTCCTTCTGTTCTTATCTCTCTGGTACAGTATACCTCCCTCTCTTCTCTATCTCTCTGGTACAGTATACCTCCTTCTCTTCTTATCTCTCTGGTACAGTATACCTCCTTCTCTTCTTATCTCTCTGGTACAGTATACCTCTCTCTTCTCTATCTCTCTGGTACAGTATACCTCCTTCTCTTCTTATCTCTCTTGTACAGTATACCTCTCTCTTCTCTATCTCTCTGGCACAGTATACCTCCCTCTCTTCTCTATCTCTCTGGTACAGTATACCTCTCTCTTCTCTATCTCTCTGGCACAGTATACCTCCCTCTCTTCTCTATCTCTCTGGTACAGTATACCTCCCTCTCTTCTCTATCTCTCTGGTACAGTATACCTCCCTCTCTTCTCTATCTCTCTGGTACAGTATACCTCTCTCTTCTCTATCTCTCTGGTACAGTATACCTCTCTCTTCTCTATCTCTCTGGTACAGTATACCTCTCTCTTTTCTAACTCTCTGGTACAGTTTACCCCCCTCTCGTCTTATCTCTCTGGTACAGTATACCTCTTCTCTTCCCTATCCATTTGGTACAGTATACCTCTCTCTTTTCTATCTCTCTGGTACAGTATACCTCTCTCTTCTCTATCTCTCTGGTACAGTATACCTCTCTCTTCTCTATCTCTCTGGTACAGTATACCTCTCTCTTTTCTAACTCTCTGGTACAGTTTACCCCCCTCTCGTCTTATCTCTCTGGTACAGTATACCTCTTCTCTTCCCTATCCATTTGGTACAGTATACCTCTCTCTTCTCTATCTCTCTGGTACAGTATACCTCCCTCTCTTCTTATCTCTCTGGTACAGTATACCTCCTTCTCTTCTATATCCTTCTGGTACAGTACACCTACCTCTTTTCAGTTCTCCATCTCTCCTCTACAGTACACCTCCTTCTTTTCTCTCTTTCATCTATATGTTATAGTATACCCCCTCTCTTCCTATCTATCTCTTTGTCCTCGACATACCCGAGGACTGGTGCCTGGTTGAATGACACCAAACTCTGTATGTGCAGCACGGCCAGTGACTATGCTGCTCATCACAGCTGTTTCATTTTCCATTACACGGCTTAAGTGAATTTGAAAATCCCATTAGGACAAGTGGAAAAGTCACAACGTACTAGCAGGCAGTTAATCTTTTATGTCCACCATATATATAAATATATATATATATATATATATATATATATATATATATATAATCTTGAAGAAGTGTCGAGTTGGCAGAGGTTTGCAGCTGCTGTTACGAGCTTTAATGCTGCAGCTAGAAATTCTCGGCAATCGCAACCCCAACATCAACAATCGTGTTCGTGCCAGCGCTCTTTGGTTGCTAATCCTTCAGCCATTCAAGTTGAGTTCCTGATCAGAAGTGCTGGTGGCTCAGTGACGGGTCTCATACTTCAAGCAGAGGCGTCACAGGATGAAGACATTTGTTAGATGTTGTTGGATACCACCCGGTCTAAATAACAGAATACAGCCTGCAGCGACACGTGTTCATCTTCCTCCCCCAAGGTTCCGGAACTATTTGTTTCTGAGTAGAAAGCCAGAGGCTGGGTGATCTTAAAGAGAAACAAAACTGGGGATTTTCACTTTCACAAGTTTTGTTCCTTGTCCTGGAGGCATCCTGATTTGACATGCTTCGCTTTGTATAACTGAATCGAAGCCCAGTTATTCTTATCCCGTCGGCCACCCCATGGCACATGTGCGGGCTGTCCATTCAGCTTTCTATGCCGTACATATGGATGAACCGCATGCAAAGCTAAATAGAAGGAGAGTGGCCAGCATACCCCCATGCCCCGCACTGGAGATAGGAGCAAGCACCATGGGATCTCCAGAAAGGTTAATTTTATGTTTACCCCTGCTGTTTTACACATCCGACTGTCCCAAATCAGTATGATCCAAAAAAAAAGAGACCACCAGCCCTAGAGGCTCCTCCTACAGTGGCTGCTCCCACTCTACTGTGCCAGACTCTGTGTGTAATCAAGGCCATATTCTGATCATTAATTTGTACTAGATACGGGCACTGCCTCACTATGCGCCTTATTCAGTAGTCTCCTGGAGCATGGACACCGGGGAATTCGACCTTTGGGCCCAGTAAGCTTTAAAGTGTCCCAAAACTCAAGCGTTTCACCCTCCTGGCTTTTGATCTGCTGCACAGGGTCATCTGAATTTGGGATGTGTGGCCTGTGTGTAAAACCACTGAGATCAGTTCTCTTACCTCGCTTCATGCTCCAGCTGCACATGTGTAGGCTCTCATCCAATCAGAATAGATTGCGCTGCATTTTAACACTCAAGAGTGGGAGGAGGTGATCAATGTAGAGGACAGGAGGAGATTATGGTCAGTGCGGAGACTTTGTCTGGTCTGGTATCTTTGCACTAGTGATGAAATGTATGAAGGGGCTTGGCTGGAGAGAGCCTTGTAGCTTAGAGTTAGGAATTTAAACGGAATTCTTTCACATAGCGGGAGCCAGTGGAGTGTTTGATAGAGAGATAGCAGCAGAGAAAAAGCAGGAGGATAGAGTTGCGGATGGCTTGCAGAAGTGCCAGTCTGTTGGTTGGTAGACCACTGAGGAGGGTGTGACAACATACTAGTTGGGAGATTTCAACTAGTTGGGAAATTTTTGTAACTTCAGGTCACAGGAAAGGACGGTAAAAAAGGTGTAAGGAGTTGAGGAGATGAGCACAGAGGGGGTGCACCACCTATGTAATTATCCTTGTGCTACACTGTGCAATAAGCTAACACAACACCAAGAGGGCTAAAGGACAAGTCCTACTCCACCCTAACCACAGGAGCACCACTAATCAAGCCAAATGTAAAACTTAATAATACATAATTTTATTGGAGTAACACAAACAACACAAAGATATATACAAAAGACCAACAATTTAAAAACACTGCGAGTCCCCAAATGCTTCCGGTGCTGTCAAGAGTCTAATGAGCAATAAATAACTGGGAAACTCCACAATTATAAGCGTGATAGGAATAGAGTAAATAAGATATTTTGTGCCGGCAATTGTACTGTGGCTTAATTAAATGTGACGGGGTCCCGCTGGGAAAATTAAATGGGGCCCTTTCACGGCTCATACAGTAAACTTCTTAAACCTAAATTTGTTGCAGCTAGACAACCATAGACTGAAACAGCACAGAGACAAATGCCTCTTCCTTTATCTAAATAATGCCAAGGGTGAACAAATATGATAAATAAGGTGGAGTAGCAACCATGATGGGGCCCCTATGACGTTCTGGGCCTCAGTGCAGTTGCACCCCCTTTAAGTTACGGATTGCCATCAAAGCACATTGCCTGCTGCCACTAGAAAATGGCTTCTTGAAGAGATGGCTGACTTGCCAAATCAATAAGGACACTGGTTACTAAGCTGACTACCAGAAGGAAAATTGTGATTAATGAATAATGTTTTTGTTATGACCATTGTATTGTTGCACACACATGGAACTTTGTGCTCCACGTTTGAGCCATCCATGAGACATACTGTACATACCAGTAAACCACATTAGGGGGCAGGAAGTGCACATGTGCCAGAGCGGTGGGCAGCCTAACCACTGCATCTGGAAAGTTGCCTCGCTCCAGAGCACTTTAGTCGTGTGCCACGCGGGAATCAAACCCTCAATCTACAATTGGCCATACATTGTTGTGTTAGTGGAGCATGGGATATGATCCACTAACACAATATGTTCCCCAGCATCTAAAATTAATATATTTGAAGTCAATTACTTATTATTCATTCCCTCGCTGGGCTTCAACTCTGTTCAGAATTCTGGGATACGGACGCCGCCATCTTGAAACAGAATAATCAAATATTGAGGAGAGGGGTGAAAAGTACAGGGGGGGGGGCGGTTATAGCTGTGCTTTGCACAGACAGACTAGAGCTGGGGTCAGGAAAAAGACAAACATCCCATGTCTGCAGGCAGCCTGAAACTCCATGGGCCACCATCTTGGATGTTAAAAAGCTCGAAAAATGCAATAGGTGCAGATAAGATGATATGGGCAATCTGTATGTACAGGGTTGGATAAACATACAAGATGGACTCTTATTTAGGGTGAAGGTCCGGTTTAAGGAAGGTACACATACAGTAAAAACACATATATCAATGTGATAACAGATAACCGGCAAATTATCAAAAAGGATTCAGGGAGATCTGGGCCATGGGGGTAAAATATGTAAATGTTTAATCTAAAATCATTTTTTTAAGGTGAAACTTCAGTCAGAAGTTGACCCCCACCCTACCCTGGCGCAGAGGCAGGATTACAAAGAAAAGAACTCTTACCTGACTCTGAGGCCAGCGCTGGTCCTCCGCGCTCGGATCGTGGCGGCCATCATCTTGCCAGAATGATGCAGAGCCGCATCCTCAGGCTCTTTGCGCACTCCCACCCATTTAGGTGAATGGGAGACGCCGGAGATGCAGCTCTGTGTAATCTCACAGAGTGGGAGAGCGCCGCTGCCCCAGGGATAAGGTAAGGGTTTTTTTTTATTTGCCTGCCTCAGCACCAGAATATGGTGGCAGGGCATGCGGGCGGGGGTGGTCATCTGTTGATCGTCTGTTACAAGTGTATTTCATCTTTGAATTTCCTAACGAACCTTATTCTTTCTTTATAGACGATAACCTGGAATTTGTTGACAATGAAAGACGACCGCACTTTCCCAAATTTTCCTACTCTGCGAGCGGAAACGCTTAGACGTCTCACACAAACGTTTGTTTTTGTTCTCCCATTGCAACACACAGAGTTCATATTTGAGCACTCATTTCATCAGACTTTGTACAGGACTTTATAGAGCCTAAGAATTACAAACTATGTTTGTATGACCAGAAAAAAGGAGTTAGACGAATCTCTGAGGAGAGAAGGAGGAAAAAAAGTCTGTATGTAAAACTGGTTCTCTCATTTCACATTTGCAACAGTTGGAAATGTTCCATCCGTTTAAACAGTTTTTTTTTACGTATGTATGTATTTTTTTTAAACATACATAACACTTCTTAGTTGTACGTTGCCACGCCAACTGTTGTTTGAGAAAAGCCTGGTCACGAGCTGGAACAAAAGAACGACGAGCTATCGCAAATGAGAAAAACAAAAAAGAGAATAAAGTTACTCTTCTCACTTCTCTGGTCACCCTGTACCATAAGCAACCTTCTTTTTATTTATTTTAGCGTTTAACTTTTCAGCGTGCGGGCAATTGGGATGTAGCTAGGAAATAATAGAAGGTTTAGTGCAATAATGCGAAAGTGAACGTGTTGTGTTATGTCAATTTTTTTTTTTTTTTTTTTACCTTTACGAAACGGAAGACCAACGACCGGACCAGCAATTATAGCCTCAGTGAGGTCAATCATTAAACAAGAGTTCTTATCTTGCTGTAGAAAGACAATACATATCTTAGTTGGGTTTTAGAAATAAATAAAACGATTAAAAAAAAAAAAAAACACAAACAAAAAAACGCACACACAAACCCAATAGTCGATTTCTATAGCTTATAGTCGTAGCATGCTTTGACGATTTTTTGGGTTTTGCCCGCAAACCGGCTTCTAGTTCTAGAGAATGTCCTTGTGATTGGTGTAGGTTAGGCTGCTTTTTTAAGCATAGGTTTAAAAAAAAAAACATAAATATAGCGTTTTATGGTGTAAATAACACTGTAAAAAAGAAATAAAAAACCTAAACCACTCGACCATTTAAACATAAATGCAACACGAAGAGAGAAGTAACGCGGAAAAAGAAAAAAATATTTAAATACAGTTTCATGTAGAATAAAACATTTTTATTATGATTTTTTTTATTAAAAGAGTGTGACGCAACACTACATCTTTACCTACCAATGAATACGTGGAATGCACTTTTCTTGCACAGGAGTTTAGTTAGTTTTTTTTTATGGCTTAATGTTAGTCTATTATATTTTTTTCGTTTACTGCAGTGTAATGGAACTGTTACAATTGTAGGCAGGTTTTTTTTTTTTTTATTTTATTAAAGTCACGTGGTTAATCTGGTTAATAAATAGTTAATTTGCAAATGTTTGTACCTTATAATTTACATTAAATGACTTTTTCTTATTTTTTTTTTAAATGTCTTTTCCACCCTGCCCACAAGCCATCACCGCTGCTTTACAACTTCGTGGCTGCTGGGCGACACGGGCCAGGAGTATAGTTATTTTGTGCGCGGCTGAGCTTGCAGTGTCACCTGGAAGCCATAGTGTGCATGCTGGGTAGGTTGGAGTTCCTCTTTAAAGGGACATGCTAGGCGAAGGTTTAAAGGGACATTCCAGTCTCTTCTTCAAGGCGACATTCCAGTGTAAGTAACTCTTGTGGTTCATGGAGGCAGCCGTAATGTGTTTACTGCAGCTGCCGCACCAGGAGTAGGGAAGGGTAGTTCTTTGTCTCATACATGCCAATAACAATCCCATTATGGCTGCTCCAATGAACCACAAGAGTTATATACACTGGACTGTCCCCTTCAAAGAGCCTCTACCACCAGCTTTGGGTTAAAGTGGACCAAAACCCATGGAAATCGGCCCGGGAATCTATAAGATTCTAGGGCTGCTTGATTCCCTCCCCCGGCACATCCAAAATCAGGATGTCCCGCTGTGTGAAACCCCCCCCCCCAGGTTGCCCAGAAACTGACGGCGCACACACAAGCAGTGACCTCATCCATGCTATACCTCTAGCAGGGCGCTTGCCCACGTCAGGCATTTGTGAATGGCCAGTGCGGGCATGCTCCCTGTCAGACGGTAGTGGGGGATGCGGTGTCCAGCGAGCTAGAATCAGCTCGCCGCCGATTGGGTGGGAGCGGATCCGAGCATGCGAGGCCGCGCATGCTCCATTGGACCAGGAAGAGGTGAGTTCCTCAGGTGACCTGGGGGGTTTCACACAGTGGGGCATCCCCGATCAGGGTGTCCCAGGGGCAATGACCAAAACCCAAGATCAAAATCCTGGGAATTGGTTTATAGAAAAGGTCTATAGGATTCCACGGCCGATGGTCTCCCTCTCCGTGGGGCATTTCAATTTGGGATGCCCCTTTGTGTGAAACTTCCCAGTTAGCACAGAATCGTACCTTTCGTAGAGTTTTCAGCGGTATCCCTGTCATCCTACTCACATGTGCCAGGCCTATCTTGAATAACTGGTGCAGGTAAGCACAGCCGGAGGGGAGCGGCTGAAGGGATGCCTGCTGCTCCCATTAATTCAGATTTCTTTGTGGCTCATTAATATGCATAACCTAGAATGCTGATTGGAGGAGAGCGTTTAGGATGGTGAAAATCCTGTTTCATTCACTTGGGTTCTGGTCTGCATAACAGGAGCATCCACATGCACGGGCTTCCACCCAATCAGAATAGATTATGCATAATTATAATGCTCCTCTCCAGCTGTGCTTACCCACATCTGCCAACCAGACAGACCTGGCGTGGGAAGGCATCAACCTGCCCTGGAGTCTATTCTTAGTATACAGTACGTCCTGCTCCAAATCTAATACTTACAGTTGGGATATACTCCGCCAGATGGCGCTGGACTGCAGAGACATCGAAAATAGGCTCCTCCCGGCCCCTCAAATACCCAGGGACCTCCCACAAATCCCCAGAATTTCTCTGCAGTCTGGCTGCGAAGGACGAGAAATTGGCTCTCTACTCACAGGTGAGCGGGGCTATTAACCTGCGGCCCTGTAGGACTATTCCCACCTGTTCCACTAGTAATATGCCTCCCAGCCTTGGCTGCGCTGGTCGGGTGAAGGTAGGCAGCACCGCCGTTGGTGCTTAGCGCTGCCCCTGCCGCAATCCCCCACCAAAGGGTAGGCGGTTCAGGCTTATGGTGAGCCTATCGGTGGGTCCTATTTAAGTGGCCGCTATCCTCCCTCATCCTCCTTGTAGTCTTCGGGAGAAAAGAGGGGGTGTGTATGTGTATAGATATGTATGTTATGCAGTCTGTGCTTTCACTTTTCACATTTCATTATTATTCTTGTGTCAGCCGCCGCGCTGACTTGTCTTTATTGCTTTAAATTTACCGCTGCCGCACGCTGACTTGGTTCCGCGTTTGGCAGCGGCATTACCTCAGGCGCGGGTGCGCCATCATTGGCTGTTGGCCTTTCTGGCTTCGCGCTCTTCGCGGGGTTCCGCGTCATCGCTATTACTGGTCCGCCCCTCGAGGTATACCGACGCCATCTTTTCTGACTTGGTTGGCCTATGCACGACGGACTCCTACCTACCGCGGTCCGTAAGTGCCCTCGCGGGCGGCTTTATCTGCTTCACTTTTGTTACGATGTACTTGTCTGCTTATGTCTTTCAGGCGGGACGAACCCTTCTTGGCTTCTCCCGGCCCTGTTTTTAGTATATTACTTGTAGGCCTTGTAAAAATTATACTCCCACGTCCCTAGCGGGTTATTGGGGCATCCAGGGTTGCTATATAGCGTTATTCCCTATCGGCGTATAGCGCCGCTATAATCGCCATATGGCATCCCAGGATAATGTTACCGGGGTCCCTTTGGGACAAGACCGGCTGTGTGTAGCGTGTGGGCAGCCTCATGCTGACGCTGACAAGGCGCGGGTCTGTGTACCCTGTGCTGAGCAGGTGCTTGCACTGCAATCTGGCCTGCCGGTGGCTGCACCTCGTTTCACTTCACCTACTCCCCCAAGCTTAAATCTCACTCCTACTGAGTTGCATACTAGTGGGGACTCTCAGCCTCATGTGTCTTCTAGACTGGCTACTGTTGAACAGATTATTGCGAAGTCTTTAGCGCATAAGGCCCCTGCTAAGAAGCTGCACTTGACGCCTAATGTTCCTGCTTTCCCTATGGGAACTGAGGAGTTTATGAATCTGTGTGGCTATACCCCGTCTGATGAAGGGGAGCTCTTTTCTGATTCAGGCTCATCTGATGAGAGACCAAGGGGTCATGCCGATTCTGGCTCTGACCCCTGGGCCCCGGATGACACTGACAGATTATTGACCCAGATGTTTGAGGTTCTGTCTATCTCTCTCCCTGTTGAGGCTCCCAGGCAAAGAGGGGAGCTTTTCCATACAGCAAGATCACATTTGGAATTTCCAGAGGAGGCACATTTCCATAACCTTGTGCTCAAGGAATGGGAACGCCCCAGTAAACTTCCCGGGGTTCCAAAGTGTTGGGATAGGAAGTATCCCTTTCCTGCTGAGGTGGTTAAATGTTGGTCATCCCCCCCCTCCCCCGAGGTGGATGCATTCCGCTGATTCTACTACCCTGCGGGATGCCGAAGACCGGCGTATTGATCAGCTGGCATCCCACACCTTTGCATGTGCGGGGACGGCGCTGCGCCCAGTCTGTGCCTCTGCCATTACTGCTGTGGCCACTAGAACCCTTATCAGAATGTGCCTGATAGTGCCCCTGATGATTTGCCTTGTGAGGTGTTTAATGCACTCTCCAGTTGTGATGTTTTTGTAAATTTTGTCCTATCAGCATTGGATGACACCATCAGAATGTGTGCCAGAACTTCTTCCCTCGGGGTGGCTATACGCCGCTCGGTTTGGCTGCGCCAGTGGGCTGCTGACAACGCTGCCAAGAAGGCCTTCACTGGCTTTCCCTTTAAAGGACTGCGTCTGTTTGGAGACCGCCTGGACCTTTTTGCTAAGGGAGGCAGGTTACCCCAGTGCAGGCGGCAACCTCGCCCCTTTCGGGGTCAGGGTTCCTTCTCCTCCCCTTACCGTGGTGCAAGACAGGGAAGGGGGTGTCTTTCCCTGGGGCCCGGGGAGATTTCTGAGGCAGAGGACGTGGACGTCCTGGCTCCTCCTGGGGTCCCAAAGCGAAATCCTCTCCCAAGCCCCCTCATGATGGGGCGCCCTCACCCATCCGGGTGGGGGGACGGCTGCAGGACTTCGCTCATGTCTGGAGGCTTCATGTCTCAGACCGGTGGATTCAGGAGGTAGTGTCCTCCAGGAGGCCGATCCCCCTCCAAGATTCATCAGATCCCAGATTCCTCAGGACCCTGTGTCAGCTCAGGAGCTAGTGCAAGCAGTGCAAGGCCTCCTGGAGCTGGGGGTCATCTGACAGGTCCCTTTAAGAGAAAAAGGCAAGGGCTTTTATTCCAACCTATTCACAGTACCCAAAAAGGATGGTTCTGTCGGGCCCATCCTGGACTTGAAGATCCTCAACAAGTTTGTCAGGGGCAGGCGCTTTCGCATGGAGACTCTGCGCTCTGCCATCAGTTCCCTGCGCCAAGGGGATTTCATGAGTTCTGTGGACATCAAAGATGCTTACCTTCATATTCCTGTGTTCCCAGGTCATCGAAGGTTCCTCAGGTTCGCTCTGATGGATCAACACTACCAATTTGTGGCCTTGCCCTTCGGCCTCACTTCAGCTCCCAGGGTGTTCACCAAGGTGCTGGCTGGCGTGATGTCTCTGCTCAGATGTCAGGGCGTCCGCGTGCTTCCCTATCTGGACGACATCCTCATCACTTCCCAGTCTCTACATCAGGCAGAGTTGGATACTCAGCTGGTGGTGTCCACTCTGGAGTCATTTGGATGGGTGATCAACCACCCCAAGTCCTCACTGTCCCCTTCCTTGGTAACTCCATTCCTAGGAATGAATCTGGATACAGTTCAGGCAAGGATCTTCCTTCCTCAGCAGAAGGTGGACAGTCTGATTGCACAGGCTCAGTCCCTCCTAGCTTGTCCCCATCCCTCCATCAGGCAGGGGATGCAGCTGGTGGGCCTGATGGTGGCGTGCTTCGAAGCGGTCCCTTATGCCCAGTTCCACTTGAGGCCTCTGCAACTTCACCTATTGTCTGTATGGGACAAGGACCCAGCGTCCCTGGACAGGGTCTGTGTGCTCTCCCCCCTGGTCAGGAGGTCCCTCTTGTGGTGGATGGACTCAAGGAACCTGTTGGGGGGCAGATCCTTTCTTGCCCCTTCGTGGGAGACGGTCACCACGGATGCCAGTCTGTCAGGTTGGGGGGGTTTCTGGAAGTCCCTACGGTTCCAGGGGAGGTGGGGCCCTCAGGAGGCCCACACACCTATCAATGTCTTGGAGCTGCAGGCGATCAGGTTAGTTCTGGCTCGCTTGACTACTCACCTTCGGGGCCTGCCTGTTCAGGTGCGCTCGGACAACCAGACGGCAGTTGCCTACATCAATCATCAGGGAGGGACCCGGAGCAAGGGGGCCCTCCAGGAAGCTTCTCTGATCCTGACTTGGGCAGAGGCAAATGTCCCCTGCATTTCAGCTGTGTACATCCCGGGGGTGGAAAATCACCTGGCGGACTCTCTGAGCAGGGGGACCTCTCGCCAGGGAGAATGGTCCCTATGCAGCAGGGTGTTTCAATCTCTGTGTCACCGTTGGAGCCAACCAGATGTGGATCTGTTTGCGTCCCGCCACAATCACAAGCTTCCAGCTTTTGTCTCTCTGTCCAGGGATCCTCTGGCCCTGACCTCGGATGCGCTAGCAATGTCATGGAAGGACTTTCAGTTCCTGTATGTCTTCCCCCCAATTCCCCTGCTGGACAGGGTTCTGCGCAAGATTGCTCTGGAAGGGGTGCCAGCAATTCTGGTGGCCAAGAAGAGTGTGGTTCGCAGATGTGGTACAGCTGGCAGTAGATCAATACGCTCTGCCCTTGGTGCCAGATCTGATCACTCAGGGCTCACTACGCCATCCCAATTTACAAACTCTGGCTTTGACGGCCTGGCTGCTGAAACCTCCATCTTGATGGAGAAGGGGCTGTCTTCCTCGGTTGTGGATACTTTGATTAAAGCTAGGAAGAAGTCTTCCTCTTCCATTTATTACAGGGTTTGGCGTGCCTACATTGACTGGTGTGAGTCTAAGTCTCTTCCCTGTCGTGTGTTCTCTATTCCCAGGATTCTGGAGTTCCTGCAGCATGGGTTGGAGATGGGGCTCCAACTCAGTACTCTGAAGGGTCAGGTTTCTGCCCTGGGTATTTTTTTCCAGAAGTCCTTTGCTCAGCACCCTCTGATCAGGACTTTTTTCCAGGGGGTCACTCATTTGCGTCCCCCACGTAAGCCTATGGTGCCTGTTTGGGATTTGAACTTGGTTCTGTCAGCCTTGCAGGGTGCTCCCTTTGAATCTGTGCAGGATGCTGCCCTGGCCATTCTTACGCTCAAGGTTGTGTTTCCGGTGGCTATCACTTCTGTTCGGCGTGTGTCTGAGTTGGCGGCGCTGTCCATTCAGCCCCCCTACTATGAGAGTCACCAGGACAAGGTGGTGTTTTGTTTCAAACCTGACTTTCTGCCTAAGGTAGTGTCTGCTTTTCATTTGAATCAGGATATTGTTCTTCCTTCTTTGTGCCCTAATCCTAGCAATGCTAAGGAGAGGGTTTTGCACTCTCTGGATGTGGTTAGGTGTCTGAAGTACTATCTGGTGGCTACTGCACCTTTCAGAAAATCTGATGTTTTGTGGTCCCTTCTGGTCCTAGGAAGAGTTTGGCTCCTGCCAAGTCTACTATCAGCAAGTGGATCCGTCAGGCTGTGATTCAGGCCTACTCTGCTAAGGGGAAGAATCCTCCCTTCCGCCTTACTGCTCATTCCACTTGTGCTATTGGTGCCTCTTGGGCTTTTCAGCACCAGGCTTCTGTTGAACAAGTTTGCAAGACCGCTACTTGGTCTTCTGTTCATACCTTTTCAAAGTTTTACAAGGTTGATGTTAGGGCCTCAGCTGACGCTGTTTTTGGCCGAAAAGGTTCTGCATGCGGCAGTGGTTTAAACTGTCTGCTGCTTATTTTTCTTGGGGATCCCACCCTACTTTATGGACACTGCTATTGGATGTCCCAACTGTAAGTATTAGATTTGGAGCAGGACGTACTGTATATTAAGAATAATACAATTCTGTGATTACTCACCTGTAGAATTGGTATTATGAGCATACAGTACGTCCTGCTCCAACCCACCCTTGGTTTGCATTATCTTGGATCCCCTGTATGGTGATTGTTATCATTGTTATAGTTGATAGTTTGGATTGTTTAATGCTCCCGGCTTCTCCTTAACTGCTTTTCAATGCTGGGGATTTGTGGGAGGTCCCTGAGTATTTGAGGGGCCGGGAGGAGCCTATTTTTGATGTCTCTGCTGTCCAGCGCCATCTGGCGGAGTATATCCCAACTGTAATTGAAAGATGCCACCCCTCACAGCTAGCATGGGCAGGGCAGATAGAGCTAATTTAACATTTTTGCTTGGAATGTCACTTTAAAGTGGAACTAAAGCCACAACTTCCTCAATTACAACACACAGAAACCTGATTGGTCAACGGCAGTCACGTGACTGGCAGCATGGTAAGCACTGGCTGACTTGACTTAAGTTCCCTTTCAAGTCAGTGTTATATTATTGGGCATGTTGGCTCTAAAGTACAAGTGGTCCCTGGGCATCCTTATTTGGGATGCCAGCCTGGTGAAAACCCCTATTGGAATCCTGAACATTGGGCAAAATACTAACCTTTCTGCCTTCCTGCAGCCGCTGCATCTGCACATGCCCGCCTGGCGAACTCCATTGGCCACTGGCAATCATGTGGGGAGCTGGAGCACAAATCTGATGAGTTTGTTGCCCAATTTTCAGGCTTGAGATTAGAGAATGCAACAGCCTGACTGACCCTGGGGGGAGAATTGGGATGGAGGTCTGCTTTAGGTTTTGGGTCAGTTTTCTCTGCCTGTCTGCTGACCATTGGGGGACTATACTGCCTTTTCAGATGTGGGGTGTGGCCAGGCTGAGCATAAACAGCAGCCACTAGGGGCAGCACTTATATAAGAGTAAAGAAATACAGTTAAAGGGACAGACCATGCCGCAGGCTCCGGTAGTGTGACACACTACCCCACCTAGCCATTCATATAGGCTAGGGCCAGGAGCACTCCCCAGGCTACAGGGCAACCAGGCATTTTGGGCTGGGTCATGTAAGCCGCCATTTTTGATATCAGCCAATAGTCAACAATACCATGTGGGTGTAGCCTCCACAGTGTAAAACTCCCTTTTTTTCTAACCGGGCCGTACGCATCGGCCGAGGTACTAGGCGAAAAAGGGTTTTGGTCCGCTTTAACGTTTAGGAACATGGACACTGAGAGTGACCTAGGTTATGAGATTTAGTTTATTACATATGTTTACAGATTGTTTAGAGGTGTATTTTTGTAGGTATTCCCTGTCTCGGCCCTTGTCCCACAGACATCCCAAAACATGTCTCAATCCGATGATCTCCCAACTAAGGTTTATGTGCGGGCCATGGCTGCACCCTGCTACACCTTAAACCAGGCATTTGTGAATGGCACGCCCCCAGCTGGAGCATAGCAGGAGATGCGGCTGTCAACGCACGTGGCTCAATTTGGCCCTTAGCCGACAAGAGCTCTCGTTAGCTAAGACATAGAAAAGCCAAATAGAGGCGAGCGCAGTGATTGGCTGCACACATGCGCTGCTAGGTAGACTTTTTTTTTCAATCTCATTGCCCATTCAGAAAGGCGAGACGTGGCGAGGACTCCGGGAGCAGGTATGTGGAATGTGCGACCCGGGGTGAGGGGGTTCACAAAGCAGGGCATCCCCAATTGGGATGCCCTCAAGGCTAGGACCAAAACCCAGAATATCAATATGCAAATCAATGGTTTTGGTCTACTGGAGATAAGTTAGGAGACATCTGTAGCAACAGAGAGTAATGTATGTCAAAACAGGTTAACTGTAGGTGGAAGGGCGATGTTGGAATAAGGTGGTGGAGGGGCAGGTATTTAAAGCGGAACAAAACCCAACAGCGCCAGCCCTGGAGCCTTAAAGATTCCAATAAAGCACAGTGACGGTCAGGCCAGCTTACACAGGCCTAACAGTCATTGTGCTTTGGTGTTGTGGTCCTTTTATCACATCCCTGGTGCCAGCGCCACTGTTCATTGTTAATATCAGGATTTCATTGTGGTGCACATCCAAAACTACTTTTTATAGCTCTAAAAGATTCCAAGGCCGGTTGCTGGAACCTCCCAAATCAAGATGTCCCGCTGTGTGAAACACCCCCCTCCCCAAGCTGCTCCTTAGTAAATGTAAATATCAGTGGCCGCTTCTCTAGGCTGTGGCGCCCTCCCACCCCTAGCCATTCAGATAGGCTGCGTGTGGGAGAGCATGCGCTGCAGGGGATGCGGCCACTCCCGCTCTGATTGCCATAAACACAGCTGCTTGCCGAACATTTTATATGCATGCCAAACGGCTCTGATTGGTCAAGGGTCTGGGCATGCGCCATAGGACCAGGAAATGGGGAGTTTTTTATGGGCAATCTGGGGGGTTTCACACTGTGGTTTCACAATCCTAACTAGGGATGCCCCAAGGGCAGGGAACACATCCCAAGAGTTGAAATCACAGGTTTTGTTACTTTTTAAATGGGACCAAATCTTTAATCTGCATTGCTCCCCCCATGAAGAGAATGCAATATTCCCTGCTCCTCTCACACTCTGCGTTCTGCTAACACCAGAAGCTCTGCCCCTTAAGTCACTGCCATCTTACATTGCCACAGCAGAGATCTCACCCCCCCCCCCCATTAAGGCACTCCATCCAGTCTCCTCAAGGTAGAGCCACGGTGCACAAACCAGTCCAGGGTTTAGGATTTCCCAGACTCCCATAGTACATCTTGGGGGGTGCAATGATGACATAGGGGCCATTGGAGAGGGGCAGTGAGAAACCAGTGTTCCAGGACCATTCAGTGGGTGAAAACCTTAATTTCCAGTTCTATGTCCTAAAAGAGGAGCCAGGGGCTTTGGCTACATTTATTTCCCAACAGTAGCAGGTTTTGGTCTGCTTTAAACAAATGCTTATAAAGTGGCCTTAAAGAAATGGCATCCAGTTGTTTTTATGAAAGATGCACTGTACACATAGCACTGATAGCCAATCACTGTGTGTAAATGCTGTCATAGAGAGTATTAGGAAGTTGCCAGAAGGAGAATGTTTAGGTAAGTTTGGGGTAGATTTCTGGAAGAAAGTAGGAGCGGCCAACCCTCATTATCATCAGAGTTCAGGCAATGATCTCACCTGAAGCCTGTCCCATTTCCTGAAGTGACGGGTAAGTGCCATAGCAGGTCTCCAACATTTGCTCCTAGTTTCTTTCCATCCCGCTTCTCCAAGACCACCTCCAAATGTGGTCACACAACCACCCGTCACGGCTGCAAGGTGGGCGGGGGATACGGCTGGTGGCACTGCTCAACCGAGTGACAGCGAGTTTGCTGATTGGCTGAGCGGAAAAATTCACTCTCGACCGAGTCTGCGCCTAGGGAGCTGAAGGTAGGTGGGTACACACAGAGGGTCATAGCCATTTGGGATGCTGCCACACAGAGGAACAACACGGGAAAGTGAAATTCCTGTGTGTTCCTCTTTAATCTATTCCTTACCCTATGGGGGCATCTAGTGGCCTCCTTAAATAATTGCAACTACACTTATTAATAAATCCTCAGTCTGACCCAATCTATCCTATCCAGAGTATCCCAAGGCTTGCCCTTAACTCCAGGGACCCCCTCCCCAGTGTGCCCTTAGCCAGGGGACTATCCTATTACAAATGTTTCTACCTCAAACGTCTGCACCTCACCCAGAGAGCTTCTCCACCTCCACCAGGTAACGGGGGGGGGGGGGGATTTCACTTTTCTATGTGTTAAGGTGGAAGTGAAGGGCTCACAGTGTCTCATGAAGTTTCATCCTGCTGATGGAATATCTGTAGGAAGGAAATCAAGGAACTGGACTTGCTGATAGCAAGATAATAATGTCTAGCTGCCTTGATTTCTTCCTACAGATATACCATGTGCTGGATGAATTTCTTGGAGTGTCAGGCGAGATATAAAGCAGACAGAGCTGCTCTGGTCACTCCTGCTCTAGCCAATAGAAAAGCCCACATTATCGGGGGGTGGGGTTAGCCACAAAGTACACCGTTAGCAGATGTTAATATTGGTACCCCTGGTACTTTGCCAGTAGCGTTGATTTTAAAGAGGACCAAAACCCAGGAATTTCACTTAACAGGGTATTACAGAGTCATCCTTATTTGAGATGCCCTTGTGCATAAAATGCTACTCACCTTGATTCACACTCCCACTGTGCATGGGCGGACTTTTAAAGTGGTTCTGCAGGCAAAATTCATTTACTCCCTTTTTGTCCCCTGCTGATAATATGGGCTAGTCTGGCAATCAGCAAATTACCAGATCGCTGAATCCCGGCAGGATCGCGCGACTTCCAGATCGTGGGTCAGGCTTGATGGCGTTCTGGGCTTATTCAATGCCCTCTCCATTCATTGTAATGGAGGTAGGTTGCCAAGGCCTGACACGCCCCCTCCATTGTAGTGAATAGAGAGGGTGTGGCTGTGCTCCTGTGGCTGGGGAGCATGAGACAGAACAGAGTTCAGGCCAGTGGTGATGGGGGAAGCTAGGGCTGCGGCATGGGCTCATATTCAGCAGATGGGCTGTGGGATTGATTCCCAAGGTAAGTTTCCAGGAATGTAGCACAGCAGGGCAACACAAATCGGGATGCTCCCAGGGTCAAGTAGTAACCCGGTCCTGCCACCCTCTGCTGGTGCTGAGGCAGAATGGGGGGGGTGTTTTTGACTGAAATTCAGCTGTAAGTGAGTGGGGGTCATGCTATTCATTTTTGCAAGCACCATTAACTTTTGGGTGTGAACTGAAACTTACATCAGAGTGGGTTTCTGCAAGTGAATATGAAGTCATGCTAATTATTTGGTGACAGAAGTTCACTTTGGCGTGTTTAATTTTAATGATGTTTTTTACTTTCGCGCACCAAAAAGTGCAAACAAAAAGTTTATTCCAATCTTACCCCAAAATACCACCTGTACCTGGCACCAAGACCAGCTCCAGATTAGGTGTGGAGGCCCCTAAGCAGAAAGTTTAGTGGAGGCCCCCTAATAACTGTACTAGTTAGCAAGTGGTTAAGGCCACAGGAAGGGAACCTTGATTTCCCCCCCCCCCACCCTTTAATCCAGCCCTGATAGGAACCCTAAAGACCTATTTAGGAAAAAGAGAAAAAAAGGGGTGAAACAGGGCAACCCAATGCGGGCACAGGCACATCTTCCAGGAGGTCCCTTTTCACCGAAGTTTTTTCACGTTCCCACTAAACGAAAGTTTTTTTTTTTTCATCTCCACTAAATATGCAATGACCAGATATTCGAATGAAAACAAAGTAGCAGAAGCTCCCGTAAGTTAAAAGGCAAACCTGCTATTAAAAAAAAAAAGGGTAGACCGGCTTCCTCAGCCTCGTATTGTCCCGACAGCTAGTCCTCATTTTACAGGACAGAAAGTATGGACATCGAAAGAAAATAAAAATACTGTTATAAAGTGAACTTTTTCCCAATGTAACGCTCCTCATTTTCTATTGTTACATTATTATTATTATTTTATAACAAAAATGTTGGATGACCTGTTTGCGCATGAATGCACCTGGTTATAGTTTGCTTTCTCACACATTTTTATTGCTGTTTATTTTACTGTACGTAATACGATCTGCGTTGAATAGACGCAACATTTTTAAGTGGGATGGGGAGGAAAAATACTGAAAAATTCCCCCAAAAAGAGAAAAAATAAAGAATAAGTTGGAAACAGTCTTCGATTTTCATTTTTTTGCAGCTTGTGAATCTAAACAATCTAAATAAATATCTTTCCTGGCACCTCCATGGCGTCCATAACAGGACAGGTGTATACATTTCTGCCCCTCCCATTCCTGGTGTTTTTTGTCCCTTTTCTCTACAAGGAACAGGTTGTATGCAGCAAGACATTGTTTTTTTGAATGACTGATTGTTTGCTTCCTTCAGACCACCGCGGCTAATAGCACAGCACAACGTGGTGCGAAAGTACCTTAGGTCCGGTCCATCTGAGGGACAGAGGTCCCTGCTGAGACGGCCAATGGTTTGACGTGCCCGGAATCTTGGAAGTGCCTTTTTCCAACCTGGGAACGTGCAACTGCTTCCGCCGCTCCCCGCCACATTGGAGGCTGCCAGGGAAAGACCGGGCAAAGAGGATCCGTTGCCGCAGGTGGCGCGTGTGCACTGTGTGCCTGAAGTGGCCATTTCCATAAACCGACTCTACCTGGGCTGGTACTCAAGGCTCTTTCTAGTACCCAAGAGATCATGGTCCTCTGAGGCCTGTCATAGACCTCAGGTCCCTCAACCTCTACATCAAAGTCCCCAAGTTCAGGATGAAAGCCTTGCCCACAGTTCTCCGGAATGTGCAGATGGGAGATTGGATCCTCCTGTGGACCTGAAGAACGCGTACCTCCACGTGCTCATCCACAGCAATTTCTAAGAACCAGGCCTTTTTTTCGAGATTCGTGATGCTCCTCAAATCAGGGCACATGCCACCAGAACCACAGCCACTTCTGTAGCTTTTTTATTTCCAGGTTTCCTTGGACGAATTTGCAGGGCTGCAATCTGGTTCTGTTCGGTAACCCTTAAGTATGCCGCGTCCGAACAGGACAGGTGTATGCATTTCTGTCCCGTCCATTCCCGGTGTTCTGTAATACAGTCATTCCTGGAAAGGAACTGAACCATGGACCTTATTCCAACTAGGGAGGGAGCGAATGGAGTCCATGGAGATGCCAAAAAAAGGAAAATTATGGAAGGTAAGTATACACTTTTTCAATATGCTGTGTTTTGCCACACAAGGCCACCATCTGGAATTTCCGGGCCTATTAAGAAATCTGGGCCCCCCTCATAACCAATGAGTGATGTCTTGGCCCCTTGTTTAAACTGAGCCTTTGGCACCAAGGTAACCAGGCTTACCTCAGAGACTAGGGACCTCTATAACCTATGTGATGCCTTGAGAAAGGCAGCCAGGCTTTCCTTATTATTCAGGAAGCAAACAGACTAGGGGTGTAGTCATCACATTATAGTGTATGAGGGGCCCAGACACAATATGAGCTCTAAAGAGTCTAACCTATGTGTGATGGCTTAGCCCCTAGTTTGAATGGGACTCCAAGGCAAACCAGCCTGGGGAGGGGGGGCAGACATACTCATTTTCTTTATCAATCTTTTTATTGTGTATATTCTGAACATTATTCTATTAGCATAATACTGTTCATACACAGAATTTAAAGATTACAAACAACTTAAGTCACAATCAGAAACGTATTCACAGCATACAAGAAAATCGATTCAAGAGTTACTAAAAAAGTTCAATTCAAATAAATTAAAAGAAAAATAACAACCCCCTATGAGGGGGGGAAAGGAGGCAAGTGGGGGGGTAAAGGAAGGGGTTGAGGAAGGATCAGATGCTCATTAGGTTTACATAAAAATCTGTAGGGAGAAAATTCCGAACCCAAGGATTCCACACATCCATGAACAACTCAAAAGTCCCATTGTGAATGGCAGACATTTTCCTTGGCCATAATGCAGTTAACCTTGTTTTTAAAGGTGTTGAAGCTCAAGGTGGGGGACCTCCAAGCCCTAGCTATCACCAGCTTTGCCCCTGATAGGATATAATGCATCAACCGCTTTTTCAGTCTAGAACTGTGGGGGATTGGGGCGTTGAGGAGAGCTACCCAAGGGTCTCTGACCACAGATCTACCACATACCTTGCTGAGAACTCTAAAGATTCTTGACCAAAATACCGACCCTGGTGAGAGACACCCACGGAAGCAATTCCCCTAAAATTCAGTGGAAAAGTGTTCCATTCTCTCTGGGACCGTATACAATCTTGCCATTAGTTCTAAGTTAGCCTCGATTAAAGTCACATACGCCGAGCAACCAAAGGAAACGTTCCACATCCTCAGCCATTTTTCTTGATCCATCTCCCTACCCAGTTCATGGTGCCAATTTTTGGTTTAGGATGGGCATGTATCTGTACCCCTTGAGGCCAAGTTATGATATATCTCTGAGATTGCTCCTTTGCCTCTGGGATCGGCACAGCAGCGCGTCTCAGCGTCTCACAAAATGGTGAACTTGCAAAAAACGAAAAAATACAATTCTGTGATTACTCACCTGTAGAATTGTTATTATACGTATACAGCACATCCTGCTCCAGAGATAATTCCTTACGTTTGGGTAATACATCCACAAGATGGTGCTGGACTCCCGGCCCCTTATATTCCAGTGACCTCCCACAAATTCCCCAGTATTGACAAGCAGTTAGCAAGAAGCCGGGAGAATAATAACTATAATCAAACAATTTTAACCATGATAACAATCACCATACAGAGGTACTAAGAATAATGATAACAAGGGCGGGGTGGAGCAGGATGTGTTGTATACATATAATGCCAATTCTACAGGTGAGTAATCACAGAATTGTATTATTCTAAGTATACAGCACGTCCTGCTCCAGAGATAATTCCTTACGTTTGGGACATCCAATAGCAATGTCCGGAAGGTAGGGTGGAATCCCCAAAAGGCAACAACATGCAGATTAAACCACTGCCGCCTGCAGAACTTTGCAGCCAAAAGCAGCAGACAGAAGACCAAGTAGCGGCCTTGCAAACTTGTTCATCAGAAGCCTGGTGCTGAAAAGCCCAAGAGGCACCAATAGCACGAGTGGAATGAGCAGTAAGGCGGAAGGGAGGATCCTTCCCTTTAGCAGAATAGGCCTGAATCACAGCCTGACAGATCCACTTGCTGATAGTAGACTTAGCTGGAGCCAGACCCTTCTTAGGACCAGAAGGAACCACAAAAAAAGCATCAGTCTTCCTGAAGGGTTCAGTAGCCACCAAATAGAACTTCAGGTTCCTGACCACATCCAAGGAATGTAGAGCCCTCTCCTTAGGGTTACTAGGATTAGGGCACAGAGAAGGTAGAACAATGTCCTGATTGAGATGAAAAACAGACAACTTTAGGCAGAAAATCTGGTTTAAAGCAAAACACCACCTTGTCCTGGAGTCTCTCAAAGTAAGGGGGCTTGATGGAAAGCGCCGCCAACTCAGAAACACGACTAACAGAAGTGATAGCCACCAAAAAGACTACCTTAAGAGTAAGGATGGACAAAGCAACCTCATGCACAGGCTCAAAAGGAGACCCCTGCAAGGCAGATAGGACCAAGTTCAAGTCCCAGACTGGTAACATAGGCTTACGTGGGGGGCGCACATGAGTAACCCCCTGGAAAAAGGTCTTGACCAGATGATGCTGAGCAAAAGATCTCTGAAAGAAAACAGCCAAGGCTGAAACATGACCTTTCAGAGTGCCGAGTTGAAGCCCCAGATCCTAACCATGTTGGAGAAATTCCAGAATCCTAGGAATAGAAAACACACGACAGGGAAGAGATTTAGCCTCACACCAGTCAATGTAGGTACGCCAGACCCTATAGTAGATGGAAGAAGAGGACTTTTTTCAAGCCCTGATCATGGTGTTAACAGAGGCAGGCAGCCCCTTTTCCATTAAGATGGAGGTTTCAGCAGCCAGGCCGTTAAAGCCAGCGTTTGTAAATTGGGGTAGCGTAGCCGCCCCTGAGTGAGTAGGTCTGGATCCTTGGGCAGGGCGTACTGATCTGCCGCCAGCTGCACGATGTCTGCGAACCACACTCTTCTTGGCCAACGGGGGGGGGGGGGGGCACCAGGATTGCTGGCACCCCTTCCTGAGCTATCTTTCGCAGAACCCTGGCCAACAGGGGAAACGGGGGAAAGACATACAGTAGCTGAAAGCCCTGCCAGGGCATTGTCAGAGCATCCATGGCTAAGGCCAGAGGGTCCTGGGACAGAGACACAAAGACTGGAAGCTTGTGATTGTGACGGGACGCAAACAGATCCACATCTGGCTGACCCCAACGGTGACACAGAGAGCGAAACACCCTGTTGCTGAGGGACCATTCTCCCAGGTGAGAAGTCCCCCTGCTCAGAGAGTCTGCCTCCAGATACTCCACCCCCGGAATGTACACAGCTGAGATGCAGGGAACATTGTTCTCTGCCCAGGACAGGATCAGTGACACTTCCTTGAGAGCCCTCCTGCTCCGGGTCCCTCCCTGATGATTGATGTAGGCAACCGCCGTCTGGTTGACCGAGCGCACCTGAACAGCCCGACCCCGAAGGTGCGGGGTCAAGCGGGCTAGAACCAACCTGATCGCCCCCACACTGTTGATAGGGGTGTGGGCCTCCTGGGGGCCCTCGCTGCCCCTGGAATGATAGGGATCTCCAGAAGCCCCCCCAACCTGTCAGACTGGCATCCGTGGTGACTGTCTCCCAGCAAGGGGCCAGAAAGGATCTGCCCACCAACAGGTTCCTTGAGTCCAGCCACCACGAAAGGGACCGCCTTGCTAGGGGGGACAGAACCAAAACCTGATCCAGGGACACAGGGTCCCTTTCCCATACAGACAAGAGGTGGAGTTGAAGAGGCCTCATGTGAAACTGAGCATAAGGAACCCCCTCGAAGCAGGACACCATCAGGCCCACCAGCTGCATTCCCTGCCTGATGGAAGGATGCAGGCAGGACAGAAGGAGCTGAGCTTGCGCTTGTAGACTGTCCACCTTCTGCTGAGGAAGAAAGATCCTGGACTGAGCTGTATCCATGCCCAGAAATGGCTTTACCAAAGAGGGAGACAGGGAAGATTTGGGGTGGTTGATCACCCAGCCGAATGACTCCAGTGTGGTTACCACCCACTGAGTATCCAGCTCTGCCTGTTGGAAGGACTGAGAAGTGATAAGAATGTCGTCCAAATAGGGAAGAATGCGAATGCCCTGAGCTCTCAGCAGAGCCATAATGCCCGCCAGCACCTTGGTGAATACCCTGGGAGCCGAAGTGAGACCGAAGGGCAAGGCCACAAACTGGTAATGCTGATCCTCCAGAGCAAACCTGAGGAATCTCTGATGACCTGGAAAGATTGGAATATGGAGGTAAGCATCCTTGATGTCCACAGAGGTCATGAAGTCCCCTGGGCGTAGTGAACTTACAGCTGAGCGCAGAGTCTCCATGCGAAAACGCCTGAATCTGACTAATTTGTTGAGAAGCTTTAAGTCCAGGATGGGTCTGACGGACCTATCTCTTTTGAGAACAGTGAAAAGGTTGGAATAATAGCCCTTGCCCCTTTCCCTTAAGGGCACCTGGCAGATGACCCCCAGCTCCAGTAGGTTCTGCACAGCAAGCAACAGGCCCTGAGCTGACAGGGATTCTTGAGGCATCCGGGATCTGATGAATCTTGGGGGCGGCCAGGCTGCCAACTCTATCTTGTAACCGGAGGACACTACCTCCTGAATCCACCGGTCTGAGACATGACGCCTCCAGACGTGAGCAAAGAGCCGAAGCCGCCCCCCCACCCGGATGAGTGAGGACGCCCCTTCATGTCTGAGGGGGCTTGGGGGAAGATTTAGACTTGGAACCCCAGGAGGGGCCAGGGCGGCTGCGCCCTCTGCCCCTGCCCCAGAAATCTCCCCGGGCCCCTGCAAATGAAGCTCCCCTTCCCATTCTGGACCCACGGTAGGAGGGAAGAAAGAAACCTAAACCCCGAAAGGGCCGAGACAGCCTGACGGATCCATTTGCTGATAGTAGACTTGGCAGGAGCCAAACCCTTCCTAGGACCAGAAGGGACCACAAAAAGAGCATCAGTTTTTCTGAAAGGTGCAGTAGCCACCAGATAGTACTTCAGACACCTAACCACATCCAAAGAATGCAAAACCCTCTCCTTAGCATTACCAGGATTAGGACACAATGAAGGGAGAACAATGTCTTGATTCAAATGAAAGGCAGATACTACCTGAGGCAGAAAATCTGGCTTGAAGCGAAACACCACCTTGTCCTGGTGTCTCTCATAGTAGGGGGGCTGAATGGAAAGCGTCGCAAACTCAGACACATGCCTAACAGAGGTGATAGCCACCAGAAAGACAACCTTAAAAGTAAGAATGGCCAGGGAAGCATCCTGCACAGGTTCAAAAGGAGCACCCTGCAAGGCTGACAGAACCAAGTTCAAATCCCAAACAGGCACCATAGGCTTACGTGGGGGACGCACATGAGTGACCCCCTGGAAAAAAGTCCTAATCAGAGAATGCTGAGCAAAGGACTTCTGGAAGAAAACAGCCAGGGCAGAAACCTGACCCTTCAGAGTACTGAGTTGGAGCCCCATCTCCAGCCCATGCTGCAGGAACGCCAGAATCCTGGGAATAGAGAACACACGACAGGGAAGAGACCTAGACTCACACCAGTCAATGTAGGCACGCCAAACCCTGTAATAAATGGAAGAAGAAGACTTCTTCCTAGCCTTTATCAAAGTATCCACAACCGAGGAAGACAGCCCCTTCTCCAAGATGGAGGTTTCAGCAGCCAAGCCGTCAAAGCCAGAGTTTGTAAATTGGGATGGAGTAGTGAGCAGATCTGGCATCAAGGGCAGAACGTACTGATCTACTGCCAGCTGTACCACGTCTGCGAACCACACTCTTCTTGGCCACCTGGGGACCACCAGAATTGCTGGCACCCCTTCCAGAGCAATCTTGCGCAGAACCCTGCCCAGCAGGGGGAATGGAGGGAAGACATACAGAAACTGAAATTCCTGCCATGACATTGCCAGAGCATCCGTGGTCAAGGCCAGAGGATCCTTAGACAGGGAGACAAAGACCGGTAGCTTGTGATTGTGACGGGACGCAAACAGATCCACATCTGGTTGGCCCCAACAGAGACACAGAGATTGAAACACCCTGCTGCAGAGGGACCATTCTCCCTGGCGAGAGGTCCCCCTGCTCAGAGTCTGCCAGAAGATTTTCCACCCCGGGATGTACACAGCTGAAATGCAGGGGAACATTGGACTCTGCCCAGGTCAGGATCAGAGACACTTCCTGGAGGGCCCCCTTGCTCCGGGTCCCTCCCTGATGATTGATGTAGGCAACTGCCATCTGGTTGTCCGAGGGCACCTGAACAGGCAGGCCCCGAAGGTGAGTAGTCAAGTGAGCCAGAACTAGCCTGATCGCCCGCAGCTCCAAGACATTGATAGGTGTGTGGGCCTCCTGAGGGCCCCACCTCCCCTGGAACCGCAGGGACTTGCAGAACCCCCCCCCCCAACCTGATAGACTGGCATCCGTGGTGACCGTCTCCCAGGAAGGGGTAAGAAAGGATCTGCCCCCCCAACAGGTTCCTTGAGTCCATCCACCACGAGAGGGACCTCCTGACCAGGGGGGAGACGAAACAGACCCTGTCCAGGGATGCTGGATCCTTGTCCCACTCTGACAAGAGGTGGATTTGCAGAGGCCTCAAGTGGAACTGAGCATAAAGGACCACCACGAAGCACGCCACCATCAGGCCCACCAGCTGCATCCGCTGCCTGATGGAGGGATGATGACAGGATAGCAGGAACTGAACCTGTGCAATCAGACCGTCCACCTTCTGTTGAGGAAGGAAAATCCTTGCCTGAACTGTATCCAAATTCATTCCTAGGAATGGAGTTACCAAGGAAGGGGACAGTGAGGACTTGGGGTGGTTGATCACCCATCCAAATGACTCCAGAGTGGACACCACCAGCTGAGTATCCAATTCTGCCTGGTGTAAAGACTGGGAAGTGATGAGGATGTCGTCCAGATAAGGCAGCACGCGGACGCCCTGATACCTGAGCAGGGACATCATGCCAGCCAGCACCTTAGTGAACACCCTGGGAGCTGAGGTGAGACCAAAGTGCAATGCCACAAATTGATAGTGTTGATCCTCTATAGCGAACCTGAGGAACCTTTGATGACCTGGAAATACAGGAATATGAAGGTAAGCATCTTTGATGTCCACAGAAGTCATGAAATCCCCTGGGCGCCGGGAACTGATGGCAGAGCGCCTGCTCCTGACAAATTTGTTGAGGATCTTCAAGTCCAGGATGGGCCTGACTGAACCATCTTTTTTGGGGACTGTGAATAGGTTGGAATAGAAGCCCTTGCCTATTTCTCTTAAAGGGACCTTGCAGATGACCCCCAGCTCCAGGAGGCCTTGCACTGCCTGCACTAGCTCTTGAGCCAACACAGGGTCCTGAGGAATCCAGGGTCTGATGAATCTTGGGGGCGGCCAGGCAGCAAACTCTATCTTGTAACCGGAGGACACTACCTCCTGAATCCACCGGTCTGAGACATGAAGCCTCCAGACGTGAGCGAAGTGCTGAAGCTGTCCCCCCACCCGGATGGGTGAGGGCGCCCCATCATGCCTGAGGGGGCTTTGGAGAGGATTTAGCCTTGGGACCCCAGGAGGAGCCAGGACGTCCACGTCCTCTGCCCCTACCCCAGAAATCTCCCCGGGCCCCAGTAAAGGAAACCCCCCTCCTTTGTCTATCACCACGGTAGGGGGAGGAGAAGGAGCCCTGACCCCGAAAGGGCCGAGATTGCCGCCTGCGCTGGGGTAACCTGCCTTCCTTAGCAAAAAGGTCCAGGCGGTCCCCAAACAGGCGTAGTCCTTTGAAGGGAAAACCAGTGAGGGCCTTCTTGGCAGCGTTGTCAGCAGCCCACTGGCGCAGCCAAACCGAGCGGCGTATAGCCACCACAAGGGCAGATGTCCTGGCACACATTCTAATGGTGTCATCCAAGGCAAAGAGGACAAAATTTACAAAAACATCATAACTGGAGAGTGCATTAAACACCTCACAATGCAAATCATCAGGGTCACTATCAAGTATACTTCTGATCAGGGTCCTGGCCACAGCGGTAATGGCAGAGGCACAGACCGAGCGCAGCGCCGTCCCCGCACATGCAAAAGCATGAGACACCAGCTGGTCAATGCGCTGGTCCTCAGCATCCCGCAGGGTAGTAGAGTCAGGGGAATGTATGACAGAGGTGTTAGATAGCCCTAGGACCTCGGGAGGGGATGACCAACACTTTACCACATCAACAGGAAAGGGATACTTCCTATCCCAACTTTTAGGTACCACGGGAAGTCTACTGGGGCGCTCCCATTCCTTGAGCACAAAAGTTCCCCCCTTTGCCTGGGAGCCGCAACAGGGGGAGAAATGGACAGAACCTCAAAAATCTGGGTCAGCAATCTGTCAGTGTCATCCGGGGCCCAGGGATCAGAGCCAGAATCGTCAGAGCCAGAATGACCCCTTGGCCTCTCATTAGATGACCCTGAGTCAGAGAAAAGCTCCCCTTCATCCGAAGGGGGGCAGTTTCGATAGGGAAAAGAGTGACATTAGGCGTTAAGTGCCGCTTTTTAGCAGTGGCCTTACGCGCCAAGGACTTAGCAATCAACTGCTCAACAGTAGCCAGTCTAGAAGACACATCAGGCTGAGAATCCCCACTTGTATGCAACTCAGTAGGAGTGAGATTTAAGCTAGGGGGGGTAGGTGAAGTGAGACGAGGTACAGCCACTGGCAGGTCAGATTGTAGTGCAAGCACCTGCTCAGCACAGGGTACACAGACCCGCGCCTTGTCAGCATCAGCATGAGGCTGCCCACACGCTACACACAGCCGGGCTTGTCCCAAAGGGACCCCGGTTACATTATCCTGGGATGCCCCATATGTCGATTATAGCGGCACTATAGGCAACGCCGCCGCCAAGTGTGGAACATAGTGACAAAAAAGGCGCGCGGCGGCAGCAATTTTAAATACAGCCATAGTAAAGCAAGTCAGCGCGCCGGCTGACACAAAGCAGAGTGAAATAAAGCATAAGGCCAATACACGTAATACACAGCATACACACCGACACCCCCCCCCTCTTTCCCCCCGAAGGCTACAAGGAGAATGAGGGAGGACGGCGGCCACTTAAAATAGGACCCACCTAATGGCAGGGGCAAGGGGCAATAGTGCGTGAGGGGCATCCCATAGAGGCTCACCATAAGCCTGAGCCGCCTACCCTTTGGTGGGGGATTGCGGTGCTGCCTACCATCACCCGACCAGCACAGCCAAGGCTGGGAGGCATATTTCTAATGGAACGGGTGGGGATAGTCCTACAGGGCCGCCGGCTAATAGCCCCGCTCACCTGCGAGTAGAGAGCCATTTCTCGTCCTTCGCAGCCAGACTGCAGAGAAAAATACAACTCTGTGAAGTACTCACCTGTAGAGTTGGTATTATATGCATACAGCACGTCCTGCTCCAGAATATTCATAACGTATGGGTATACCTCCGCCTTCAGCGCCGTGCACTGCAGAATACGAAGAAAACAAGCTCCTCCCGGCCCTACATATACCGGAGGACCTCCCACAAATCCCCAGCATTAAAAAGCAGTGAGAATGAGAGGCCAGGAGAAACAACCACCCAAAACTGGCAAGTATATCAAGGATAACAATCACCAAACAGGGGATCCAGAACAAAGTGAAACCAGGGTGGGGTGGAGCAGGACGTGCTGTATGCATATAATACCAACTCTACAGGTGAGTACTTCACAGAGTTGTATTATTCTAAGCATACAGCACGTCCTGCTCCAGAATATTCATAACGTATGGGACACCCAATAGCAGTGTCCGTAAGAAAGGGTGGGATCCCCAACAGAAGGCAACAGCAAGCAGTTTAAACTACTGCCGCCTGCAAAACCTTGCGGCCAAACACAGCGTCAGCTGAGGCCTTAACATCTACCTTGTAAAACTTTGTAAAGGTGTGAACAGAAGACCAAGTAACGGCCTTGCAAACTTGCTCCACAGAGGCCTGGTGCTGAAAAGCCCAAGAAGCCCCAACAGCTCTAGTAGAATGAGCAGTAAGGCGGAAGGGAGGATTCTTCCCCTTAGTAGTATAGGCTTGAACCACAGCCTGACGAATCCATTTACTGATGGTAGACTTGGCAGGAGCCAAACCCTTCCTAGGCCCGTGAGGCACAATGAAGAGAGCATCCGTCTTCCTAAAGGCCCGAGTGGTAACCAGGTAAGACTTGACACACCGAACCACATCCAGGGAATGCAAAACCCTCTCCTTAGGGTTACTAGGATTAGGGCACAAGGAAGGAAGTACAATATCTTGATTCAAATGAAATGCAAACACAACCTTAGGCAGAAAGTCTGGCTTGAAGCGAAACACCACCTTATCCCGGTGTCTCTCAAAGTAAGGAGGCTGTTAAGACAATGGGTGACTAGTGTGATTAGGGCAAGGTTTAGCCATTGCGGTGGAGTCTAGCTCCGTAAGCACACTAGGTGCTGCCTACCTTCACCTGACCAACGCAGCCCAGGCTGGGAGGCATTAATTCACAATGAGGACGGGTGGAAATAGTCCCGCAGGGCCTCGGGCTGTCAAGCCTGGCTCGCCTGCGAGAGCGTGATACTTCATGTCTTCGCAGTTCCAGTACTGCAGAGAAATCTGGGGATTTGTGGGAGGTCCTCCGGTATATGTAGGGCCGGGAGGAGCTTGTTTTCTTCGTATTCTGCAGTGCACGGCGCTGAAGGCGGAGGTATACCCATACGTTATGAATATTCTGGAGCAGGACGTGCTGTATGCTTAGAATATCGGGGATTTGTGGGAGGTCCCTGGGTATTTGAGGGGCCGGGAGGAGCCTATTTTCGATGTCTCTGCAGTCCAGCGCCATCTGGCGGAGTAATACCCGATAGTAAGTACTATATCTGGAGCAGGACGTACTGTATACTAAGAATATAAAACTATATATGTCTATCTGCCAGACTAAGTCTCCCAGATAGATGAGTGCAGCATGTGAATGCTGCCGAGCAGAGGGTCTTGACACCTAAAGGCTATAACTGTGAGTTAACTAACTAAAACACATATGAGGCCAGAAAAAGAGAGCCACAATATCGCGCCGCTCCCCTTCTCAGGACCCTTCCGATTTTTCGCAACAATTTACAAAAAAAAATCCTACAACAACCGATCAAATAGGTCAGAGAAAAGGAAGAAAAAAAAATTCTCCTTCCCTTCCCTCTCCAACAGCTAGTCCATTTCTTCCAGATGACAAAAGTAGCAATCATATATTTAACTTTAGCCACAGGCAACAGTGACGTGATAAACCAAGTACCTCAACGTGGGATCACCTCACGATTTGCTAGTTACTCTGGAGCTATGAGATGAGCGCCGCTCTACCGATTGTGCTCTGCATCTCGGTCTTTCCCTGCCCGTTGTATCTTGAGAGAGTCATCTCTGGTTCTGGGAGACCTCATGGAGCTGTTCTGCCTTGCGTCCCGTAGGAGACCCACCGAAGCCAGATGTTTTTGTAACTCCTCGACAGATACCGCCGTAAAGGAATCGCCCCTATAAGAAAAATATATACGGAATGGGAAACCCCATTTATAGGCAACTTTGCTGTCCTGTAGAATTTTTAGAAACAGCTTCATCTCCCTCCGTCTTGCCATTGTTGCAGGTGAAAGATCAGAGAACACCTGGAATTTGTGGCCTTGAAATGACAGGTTAACAGTGTCCCAAGCAGCCCGCATCACTTGTTCTTTAGTATTGTAAAAGTGAAACTTCGCTAGAATGTCCCGTGGAGGTTCCTCAGGTGGCTTTCGGGGCCCCAGTGCTCTATGGAGACGGTCCAGCTCGAGGTGTTCAATAGCAATTCCTGGGAGCAGTTCTTGGCATAGAGCAGTGACCACAGATTTCACATCCTCCATATGTTCAGGTAACCCCCTGAAACACAGATTTGACCTTCTATCCCTGTTTTCCATATCCTCAAGCTTAGCATGCAGAGCACTATTATCTTTCGGCAGCTGATTAATTTCGGCAGCATGAGATTCCTGAGTGGATATAACATCTCCTAATTTCTTCTCCAGGGCTCCCAAACTCCTTGTCACTTTCTCAATTTCTTTAGTAAGATGATCAGTAATAGTCTTGGTATTGGCAGAAAGTGCACTCTGAAGTATATTGACAGATGTATCTACCATGTCAGGGCCTCTTGCCTGCTGGTTCACATTACCCGGTGAGAGCAGCTCCCCTGCATTCTACCACCTCAAGCATTTCAGTCTCACTGAAACTCTTAAACTCCATGCTATCCTGAGGCGCTGAGGTGTGCTGCGCTGTGTGCCCCTTTAAGGCTTGAGGAGCTGGTGAATAGTCTGAGGTAAGATTTCTCCTTGGGCCCCTTTATTCCCGCTTTGCCACAGATATATAGTCTCAGGAGCTCTTACTCTGTTCGTCGTGTGCGGAGCTAGTTTAGCTGGTGGCCATCTTAGATTTCTGTCAGCATTAAGCCACCTTTTTTGCTCGGGGCTGATAGACTAACATGAGGGAGGGACTCTTCTGATGTCCCCTTACTCTCACTGCCTGGATGCTGTGGTGAGCGTCGCTCGCTTCTATAACGCCCCTTCCACTCGGCGGGCGCGGAGCCAGGCTGCCATCGGCTTCACATGCTTTTATGCGCACTCCAGACATTTATCATCTGTTTATCATCAATGCCAGCAGCAATAGTGTGGCAGCCTGAGGGTCTCTGGGCAGGTTTGTAATAGCAGTGAGACTATGGAACACTCTGCCAGAGGAGGTGGTCATGAGGAATATACTACAAGAGTTCAAAAGTGACCTGGATGCCTTCCTGGCACGTAATAACATTACCAGCTATGGCTACTAGACCACTGGAAGGAGATAAACAGGCTGAAGTGGATGAATTGAAGTCTTTTTATAGCCTTACAGTCTATGTTACATAATACACAAAACTAACACAACTGTACAGTATATAAATGGTCCAGCTATGTGTTCCGAAGCGGGCCCAGGTGAATAAAGTGCAAGTGCTGCTAACTTGTTGGCTCTCAGCACTCTGTGCTGCAGCCTATGATGACCAGGCTGCAACACAGGAAACACCATTAGTTCCTGCAAGGTTGGCGCTCTTCCAGGGACTAACCACCCTTCCAGGGACACCAGCTTGAGCACTTTTACAGTCTGTCCTTTTCCCTAACATTGTTTCCTTTTACACAGAGATCCAGAAAAATTTCCTCTCTCAAGTTCAAAGCATAAAGCGGACCAAAAGCCAAGTTTTTCACTCACCAGAGTTTTGGCCTGCAAAAGTGGACCACAACCACAGCTTGTCCTGAAGTCTAAAAGACCCCAGTGCTGGTCAACTAGGTGCCTCTAGGACATCCCAATTTGGTATGCTCCACTGTGTGAACCCCCGAGACAGGACCGCAAACCCCTTACCTTCACCTTTCCACTGGTCCCTCGCCAAGATTGTGGGCCGCGGCTGCATCTCAACATCCACAGCACCCCTGCAGCTCTCATGCCCAGCCATTCAGTCCTCCTTGTGGAAGGATGCACTCCAACTGGAAACCAGGAATGTGGCAGCCACCGCTCCCTATGCCAACGCTGGGTCTAAAACAACGTCTTACCAATACATGGCATGAAGCACAGATTGGATGAGTGCCTGCACATGCGCTGTGGGACTGGTAGAAAGGTGAGTGGAGTGGGTGGTCTGGGGGGGGGGCTTAAAACAGCAGAGCATTCCAGATCGGGATGCCCAAGTTGGAAGGACTCATCACCAGGATAGTAAGAATCTTGGTAATAGGTCCTCTTTTAAGAGGAACACCCCCCAAGATTTTCTTGGGTGTTGTTCTTCCTGCTGGGAGCATTCTGATTTGGGATGCCTCACTGTGTGTATCCTCCACCACCACCCCCTGCATCCCTTGTCTGTGCGCAGCCATGTCTACCATTCAGTTATAGCAGGCACGGCTGTGCAGTTGGGGGCTTGTTGGATAGGTAAAGAATAGCAGTGATCCGAGGGGTTTCATGCAGTGTGGCATCCCGTAGAACGTCTTGAAGAGAAGCTGATTGGAGGAGAGCCACGTCTGTGCTGTGGGCTCAAGGAAAGGTAAAAAAGGTGGTCGATCTGGGGGGTTTCACACAGCGGGGTGTCCCAATTTGGGGTGCCCCAGGGGGAGAGACTAAAACCCAGGATAGTGAAAAAAAACATTTTGTGATTACTCACCTGTAAAATGGGTATTATAAGTATGTCACACACCCCGCTTCCAATATTCATGACATATGGGTTATAACCAGTAGAGGGCGAACTTCTGCAGAGATGACAGGAAAAAAGAAGCCCCTCCCGGTCCATAAATACCTGGGACCTCCCACACATTACCCAGTATAGGAAAGCAGTAAGGGGACCAGATAGAGCCAAATCCAAAAATCTTAACAATAAAAAGGTCACCACCTTGTCCTGGTGTCTCTCAAAGTAAGGGGCCTGAATGGACAGAGCCGCCAACTCAGAGACACGCCGAACAGAGGTGATAGCCACCAAAAAAGGCAACTTTTTGAGTGAGCAGAGAAAGTGCAACATCCTGCACCGGCTCAAAAGGAGGCCCCTGGAGGGCCGACAGAACCAAATTGAAATCCCAAACGGGCAACAAAGGCTTTCTAGGGGGCAGCACATGAATGACCCCCTGGAAAAAAGTCTTAACCAGAGGATGCAGAGCAAAAGACCTTTGAAAGAAGACAGCCAGAGCAGAGTCCTGCCGTTTCAAGGTACTAAGCTGGAACCCCAGGTCCAGACCGTGTTGAAGAAACTCCAAAATCCTAGGAATAGAAAACACCCTGCAAGGCAAGGCCCTAGCCTCACACCAGTCAATATAGGACCGCCAAGTCCTGTAGTATATGTTAGAGGAAGATTTCTTCCTAGCTCTAACAAGATTCTGAATCACAGCCTCAGACAAACCTTCCTCCCTTAACCCTTTCGCTGCCAGCCTACCTGGAGTTTTTGTCACCCTTGGTGCCAAACCGTTTTGCACTATTTTGCGCTCCCCATGTTCAAATGTGATTTTTGAAGGGATTTCCAGGGATTTCCCAGGGAAATGATATATTGTTTTTTTCAGCAGAGTCTGGGCTTTAACATGAAATGTCTTGTTTGTAATTTTTTAGGGGTATTCTCAATATTTTTGGGTGAAATATGTGAAAAAAAAAATAAAAAAAAAATAAATTTTTACAATTTGTAGTTTTTTTTGTAATAAAAAATGTAAGTTTTTCAATAAAATCTTATTGCGTGTGAAATCCCAATTTCTCCCAGTTACAGCGATACCACATATGTATAGGTAGACACCCTTTCCTGCCCAGGAGACTCCCCCAAACTGAAACAGCGCTTTAGGGAATTTTCAGATAAAATACAACTATGCTATGCAATATGCGCACCTTGCAGTTCTTCCAGAAAAACAACCCTTTACATTTGAAATACCCCCAACAAACTATATATTCTCTGGAAATACACACCTCAAGCTTTCTAGGTGTACCAGGCTTGTTGATGTGCCCATAGTTTTCTGGAAGTAATCCCTCATTGTATTCTTTGGTTGCAAAGAGTTTCCCTAAAAAAAGGATAAAAAAGCAGAATCAAAGCCACATTTTCCTAAAAAACTATGTGCAAACAAGAAAAAACAAGTTTAGTCTGAAAAAGCAACATCCCCCGAACAGAACAATACCCAACATGCATAGCTACTGTCAAGGGAAGAGTCGGCAAACACCCCAAAGTAAAGCATGTGCGTAACAGTGATTTTACTTGAAAATTTCAGCTCTGCAGACAAAGTGCGCACCTTGCGATTTTTCAACCAAAACAACCCTTTACATTTGGAATATCCCCCATAAACCATATATTACCTGAAAGTACACATGTTAAGCTTTCTAAGCGTACCCAACTTGTTGTAGTGGGCTCATCTTTCTGGAATTAATCCCTCAAAGAATTCTTTGGTTGCGCAGGGTTTCCCTAAAAAATGTATAAAAAAGCTGAATAAAAAACACCTTTTCCTAAAATATAAATATGCAAACCAGAAAAAACAAGCTAAGTCTGAAAGTGCAAGGTCCCCCGAACAGAACAATACCCAACATGCATAGCTACCTTTAACCATTTTAATTGCCAGCCTACTTGAGATTTTGTCACCCTCTGTTGACAGGTCATTTTTCCCCATTTTGCGCCATGTTTTGCGCCATTTTTGCTGGAATTTTCAGGAAAATTATACATATATTTTCTGCAGCAGAGTTTAGGCTTTAACAAGAAATGTCTTGTTTGTAAATTTTATTTTGTTTTTTACAATATTATTAAGTAAAAAATAAATAAATAAATACATTTTTTTTAGAAAATTGACTCCTTTATTTCAAATAAAAAATGTATTTTATTAAGGAAAATCATATTGCATGTGAAAGCCCCATTTCTACCGATTAGAACGGTACCACATATTTATCGGTAGCCCCCCGTTCCTGCCCAGGAGACCCCCCTAACTGAAACAAGTATTTTATAACATTTACAAATAAAATACAACTACCATCCACACTACAAAGGGTTAAATCGAGAAAAAAAATGACATAGGGTCCCCCTTCCTGGGGGGGACCCCATTTTTTGGGGGGATTTTTAAGGGTTAAAAACCCTTAAAAATCCCCCAAAAAATTGACATGGGGTCCCCCTTACCCAAAGTAACCAGCCCGGGACCAGCTATGCAGGGCTTGTAGAAACAGGGCACAGGGGCCAGCTTTTGTGGCCCCTGGCCCTGCAGGCTACAAAGCCCGCATAGCCCGTGGGCCCGGGCTCTTCTGCCCCCCCCTGGGCTTTGGGGAGGCAGGTAATGGGGGTGCCAGGGGTTAATGGCAAGTCACCCGCTAGTCACAGGTGACTTGCCACCTCCCCCAGCCTTGTGAACTGGTATAGGGGTCCCATCCATCTTGGAGCACTCTGTCCCTCGCAATCACTGGCTTCTGCTCACCTGCTGGAAGCCTTTTATAGCTGCTGGATGACAGAACACAAAGACAATGACATAGGGTCCCCCCTCCCAGGGGGGCGGACCCCATTTTTTGGGGGGAATTTTAAGGGTTAAAAACCCTTAAAAATCAAAAAAAAAAAATGAAATGGGGTCCCCCTTACCCATCATTACCAGCCCGGGACCAGCTATGGGGGCTTGTAGGCACAGAGTGGGGGGGCCAGCTTTTGTGGCCCCCCCACCCTGCAGCCTACGAGCCCACATAGCCTGTGTGGGCCCGGGCTCTTCTGCCCCCCCCGGGCTTTGGGGAGGCAGGTAATTGGGGGTGCCGGGGGTTAATGGCAAGTCACCCGCTGCGGCAAGCGGGTGACATGCCATCCCCCAGCCTTGTGAACTGGTATAAGGGGTCTCATGGACCCCTTACCAGTTCACAAGGGGTTAAATGTTAAATAAAAAGACACAGAGACATAAGATATAAGATCTTTATTTATTTTTTTTTTTTACTTTACTCACCTCCGATCCTGTGTCCCCCGGCGATCTCCGCTGACAGCCTGCTCGTGTGTTTGAAGGAGAGAGCCTGGGGAGGAGGGGGGGGCGATCTCAGCCCTCTCCTCCTCCCCATCTGCCCTCCTCCAGGCACACGAGCAGACTGATTGTCTGTCTCACGTCCCGGCATTAAGAGGGCTGCTGGTGACATCATAAGATGTCACCTGGCCCCGCCCCCAGGGGGCGGGGCTAGCAGACCCGTTCCAGGAAGTGGGGGGGAGGGCAATTTCTGCCCTCTCCTCGCCACCGAAGAGGCTGGGGGGGCGATCGGAGGCCCCCCCAGTGAAGAGGACACCCATCGGGAGACAGCGCGGCCTCAGGTAAGGAAATGTCATTTTTTTTTTTTTTTTTACATTTAGCAGCTGCTGCTGCCGAAGCGGGGGGGGGGCCTATTCCGGGGGCTCTCCTGGAGCCATCCGACCCCCCACGGGGGATCGGATGGCGCCAAATTAAAGGGGAGACCCGGCCGGATCCAACGAGGGGTCAGGTGAGTATTTTTGATTTATATTTTTTTTTTTACTGTCAGGGGGGAAAGTCAAGCACGTAGATTCTACGTGCTTGGCACTTAAGTGGAGTGGAAGCGAGCACGTAGAATCTACGTGCTTGGCACTGAAAGGGTTAAGATGGAGGTTTCAGCAGCCACACCGTCAAAGCCAGCGTTTGTAAATTGGGGTAACGTAGTTGACCTTGAGTGATCATATCCGGAAACAGGGGCAGCCTGAACTGATCTACCGCCAGCCTTACGACGTCTGCGAACCAAACCTGTCTTGGCCACCTTGGGGCCACCAGAATTGCTGGTGCACCCTCTAGAGACAGCTTGCGCACCACCGTGCCTACCATGGAGAAGGGGGGAAACAGGTACAGGAACCTCAGATCCCTCCAGGCAAGAGACATGGCATCCACTGCCAGGGCCAGAGGATCCTGAGACAGAGACACAAAACGTTGGGAGCTTGTGATTGTGACGTGAGGCAAAGAGATCCACCTCCGGAATCCCCCACTTGTGACACAGGGACAGGAATTCCTTGTGGTTGAGAGACCATTCCCCTCGGCGAGAGGATCCCCTGCTCAGGGAGTCCGCCTCCGTGGTTTCCACTCCTGGAATGTACACTGCTGAGATGCATGGAACATTGCTCTCCCCCATGCAAGAATCAAGAGAAACTTCCCTGAGGGCACTCCTGCTGCGAGTCCCTCCTTGGTGATTGATGTAAGCGACAGCAATTCGATTGTCTGATCGAACCTGAACCGGTAAGCCCTGTAGGTGATGCGTCAAGCATGACAGAACCAACCGAATAGCTCTCAGCTCCAAGACATTGATGGGGGTGTGAGCCTCCAGAGGACCACACATCCCCTTGAACTGATGTTTCTTCCAAAAACCCCCCCAGCCCGACAGGCTGGCGTCTGTGGTAACCGTCTCCCAACAAGGGCTCAGAAAGATCTACCCCTCATCAGATTGCTTGGTTCCAGCCACCACTGAAGGGACTGCCGAACCCGGGGAGACATCAGGAATGACTGATCCAATGACTGCGGACATCTGTCCCAGGCCAACAATGGATGGAGCTGGAGCGACCTCATGTGGAACTGAGCAAAGGGAACTGCCTCGAAGGAATCCACCATCAATCCCTAGCCGGATAGAAGGACGAGGTTTGGACAGGAGAAGACGTATCAGATCCTGAACCATCTGCACCTTGGACTGAGGAAGCAACACCCTGGTCTGAATGGTATCCAGATTCATGCCCAGAAACGAGATCTCCCTTGAGGGGGAGAGAGAAGACTTGGGATGGTTGATCACCTAGCCGAACCTCTCCAGCGACGCCACCACCAACCTGGTGTCCAGCTCCGCCTGACAGAGAGGATGCCGTAATTAGGAGGTCGTCCAGATACGGGACAATGCGAATGCCCTGGGCTCTGATAAGGGCCATTATGCCCGCCAGCACCTTGGTGAACACCCTTGGTGCCAAAGTCAACCCGAAAGTGCTGATCTCCCACCACAAACCTGAGAAATCTCTGGTGTGCTGGGAAGATTGGTACATGATGGTAAGCATACTTGATGTCTGAAATCCCCCTACGAAGGGAATTGATGGCTGAGCGCAAAGTCTCCATGCGGAACTTCTTGGTTCTGATGAACCTGTTGAGAAGCTGCAAATCCAGAATGGGTCTTATGGATCCATACTTTTTGGGGACCGTGAAGAGGTTGGAATAATAGCCCCGGCCTCTCTCTGAGAAAGACACCGGGCATATGACTTCCATGTCCAGAAGATTCTTTACAGCCAACAGGAGCCCCTGCGCAGCCCGGGGATCCGAGGGCACCCGAGACCTTAGGAATCTGGGAGGAGGCCGGTACTCGAACTCCAGTTTGTATCCGGAAGAGACCACTTCCAAGATCAATTTGTCCGTGACCTCCCGGGCCCAGACCTGGAAGAAGCGCCGCAGCCGACCCCCCACCCGCAAGGGTGAGGGCGTCCCCTCATTGCTGAGCTGGCTTGGCAGCAGGCTTGGGCCTGGAACCCCAGTTAGGGCCTTGACGTGCGCGTCCTCTGCCTCTGTTCCAGGAATCACCTCTGAAATTAGAGTAGGCAAAACCTCTGCCTGCCCTGGCACCGCGAAAGGAAGGATTGAAGGAGCCTGCCCCCCGAAAGGGGCGACGCTGCTTCTTACAGTGAGGTAACTTTCCACCTTTCGCCACTAAATCCAATTTATCCCCGAACAGCCGCGTACCCAGGAAGGGTAGCGCTGTGAGTGATTTCTTAGCCGCAATGTCAGCCGCCCACTGGTGTAACCAGACTGATCGGCGAATAGCCACCAGCAATGCCGAGGTTCTACTACACATAATAATTGTGTCATCCATAGCAGATAAAACAAAGGTCATAAATAATTCACACTGCTTAAGGGCTGTGAATTCATCGCTGGCCGGGTTAAGCTGGGAACCACTCAACAGGTCACTAACCACAGACCTGGTAGCCACAGCCGCGAGCGCCGAGGCACAAACAGGCCGCAAGGCTGAACCAACACTGGCAAAGGCATGGCATGCCATCTGATCAATGCGCTTGCCCTCACCATCTTTAAGGGTGGTGGAGTCGGGAGAATGTACAACGGAGGTGTTGGCAAATCTCAGAACGGGCGCATCGACCTCGGGAGGAGACGACCAGCGCTTCACCACGTCCACCGGAAAGGGATACTTCCTATCCCATCCCTGAGGAACACCGGGAAGCCGGCTAGGCTTCTCCCATTCCTTAGGAATCATGCTATCAAAAAGATTCTGATTTGGGAACTCCAAGCGGGGCTTAGAAGTCCCAAAGAATTCCCCCTTCTGCGGAGGGGCCTCCGCTAGCGGAGAAATAGCCAGTACCTCAAATAGATGGGCCAGGACTTCGGGGGTGTCCACGGCATCCCCCAGCGCCTGCCCGGCATCAGTATCAAAAAACTGCTGATCCTCAGCATCAGATTCCTCAAACAATTCCCCCTCCTCAAGTGGGGAATAATCAGACCAGTCAAGGGAATCAGTCATCAAAATCTAGTACCGTCGCGGCCGGTGACAGGTGCCTTCTCTTAGCTGGGGCCTTTCTGGCCGCAGAGCTAGAAATCAATCTATCGATGTTGGCCAGCCTAGCACATACATCAGATTGCAACTCCCCACTAATGACAGCGTCACTTGGGGTACGGATAAGGCTGGGTGGGGTAGGAGATGAGACCGGAGGCACAGACCCAGAGGCCTGGGACCCCGACTGCCGTGTTATGGCCTGCTGAGCACAGGGTATGCAAATCCGTACATTATCCCCCGTGAGGGATACCCCACAACCCACACACAGCCGGGATTGCCCCGAAGGGAGCCCAAGCCCGGTATCCAGGGAAGCCTCCAAATGGTGATTTTAAGGTAGTCGCAATGACCAGAGGGAATTACGCTAGAGAGCTACCCGGGATGCCCCTTAAGTCCGTTAGTGGGAGGATTTGTAATGCCCCAATTTAACCAAGGGACCCCATAAGCAAGGCATACACAGACAGAAGATAATCATACAATGATACTGTCTATAACATATGTATCTGTCCTATATAAATCAATATATATAACATACAACCATACACTTTAGCAGGCAAAGTATTAGCAGCAAGCATAATGATGGGAAATGGTCGCCACCGCGCTAAGTAGAAAAAAACGCTTAAACAATTATGAACAACAAACAGCCCATAGGGTACTCACGGACAAAACATGGCGCCTCTGAGAACCTGAGGTAAAGACAGAAGGGAGAAGAAGGGCGGGCCAGCGTGGATCGCGCACCGCGCCTGGGCCCGCCCCCTCCCCGTTAAATCCAAGCAATGCAGTTCCCAGCCAATGCCTAGGGACCACAAATGGCGCCAGAAGGAGAGGGGGCGGGCCGGCGCCCGAACGCCCGGCCCCGGACAGCAAAGGAGGGGAAGAAGCTCTCCCCACCACATGCGGAGCCAGCCTGAACGGCCAGCGCGGCGCGGCCAGTGACAAGCAACAACCAAAAAACACACACACTCATTCCAAGTAAGGGAAGTTAAGGAAGAAAATAAAAAGGGGAGAAAGCACAGCCCCTCCATTGCAGGACAAGGGAGTAATGTAAGGGGGGATCCCCAGGGGGGAAAACCGACAGGGTATCCCAAACCAGGGTCACCAACCTGGTAGCTGCCTACCCCTTTTAATGGGGTCTCACGGGAGGAGCGTGGCTCCTATCAATACACCTGCTAAGGTGAACCCTACCCTCACCCGGACCTACAGCCAAGGCTGGGAGGGATTAGGGGACTAAAACATAACTAGGTCCGGGCAGAAATAGGGACAAAAATGGCCGGGTGTGAACCCGGCTTACCTGCAAGGAGGAGACAGCCATCTTCTGACTTGCTCGCCGTCTGCAGAGACAAAAAAACTGGGTAATGTGTGGGAGGTCCCAGGTATTTATGGACCGGGAGGGGCTCCTTTTTTCCTGTCATCTCTGCAGAAGTTCGCCCTCTACTGGTTATAACCCATATGTCATGAATATTGGAAGCGGGGTGTGTGACATACTTGGAATATCCGGGGTATGGTCCACTTTCAAGTGAATAGGCAGGTGCAAGCACAGAGAGGCACCCCCCCCTCATTTAAGTGAATAGGCAGGTGCAAGCACAGAGAGGCACCCCCCCCTCATTTAAGTGAATAGGCGGGTGCAAGCACAGAGAGGCATCCCTCCCCATTTAAGTGAATAGGCGGGTGCAAGCACAGAACGGCGTCCCCCCATTTAAGTGAAAAGGCGGGTGCAAGCACAGAGTCGCATCCTCACATTTAAGTGAATAGGCAGGTGCAAGCACAGAGCGACAGGGGGCAGGGATACATTAACTCGACTTGCACTTTAACTCATTAATAAGAATCTGTTCTACCTTTGGTCTTAGTTGTCACTGTCACCACGAGCCTTCCCCCCTTAAAGCAGAACAAAACCCAGGGCTGCCAGCCCTGGAATGTAAAATATTCCATGGCTGCCTGCCGGCCTTCCCCAAGGCCTATGTAATTTGACAAATGGCTCTGATTATTTATTAACGGGGAGCAAGAATGGCTGCTTCCCCTGCATCTTAGGGCTGCGTGCACGCTGCTGGGGATGCAGCCACTCTAGCAACCCATTGAAGCCTATCAGAGCCATTTACCTAATGACATAGTCATGGCGAACAACTCTAAATGGACGCAAACCTGCACGTGCGCCGTTGGTCCGGGAAGAGGCGAGTTGTACTGGCCGATTTGGGGGGGGGTTCACTCAGCGGGGCATCCCAAAACTGGATGCCTGGGGGACATGGAACAAAACCCTCTTGCAGCCAGGCAGTGAGAAAAGCAAGCAGGATGCTCGGCTGCATAGCTCGAGGCATCACCAGCAGGAAGAGGGAGGTTGTGATGCCGCTGTATAGAGCCCTGGTGAGGCCACAGCTAGAATACTGTGTGCAGTTCTGGAGACCTCACCTGCAAAAAGACATTATTCAAATAGTACGTGTCCAAAGGCCGCCAACAAAAATGGTAGAAGGGCTTAAACTTAAAACTCAGGAAAGACTTAAATAACTTAATTTGTACAGTCTAGAGGAAAGACGGGAGAGGGGGGACATGATTGAGACCTTTAAAAAGATTCAATAAGGTTGAGGAGGGAAGTGTTTTTAAACAGAAAATTAATGATCAAACAAGGGGGCACAACCTGAAGCTAGTCGGAGGGAAGATCAGGAGCAATGTTAGAAAATATTATTTTACAGAAAGAGTAGTAGATGCTTGGAACAAACTTGCAGCAGAGGTAGTTGAAAAATCAAGTCACTGAATTTAAACATGCCTGGGATAAGCACACATCTATCCTAAGATGAGGAGAACATACAGTATACACATAAGGGCCGACTAGATGGATCCTATGGTCTCCTTCTGCCGTCAACCTTCTATGTTAAACCCAAGCTTTAAGATTTCTTTATTATGAGTCTATATGCTTTTTGTTCATTTATTGACGCGCTGTAATATCGCCTGTATTATCTCACCTATCATGTGAAGATATAAAACCTGTCTTTTTCATAATTAACCCACTTTCTATTGTCATTAATAATGTATTAAATGCGTAAAACTTAAGGCAAGTTTTTTTTTTTTTTTTTAATCGTATGCAAATCCTGCGCAGCCTTTGTTTGTCTGGCAGCCGCTGCCGCACACGCTGTGGTTTTTAGTGGGGCCGTGACAGATTCTATGCAAGGTTTATAGATGTGAAGGATTCGGGGGACATCTGAGTGACATAATTGGAAGCCATCCTATTTGGCAATACGATCGATAATCACGCAATTAGACGCCAGACATAAAGCACGAATCCCAAGCTCAACCCTTGTACGGCGCCGGCTTTTATGGAAGGTGGTAGATGAGAGCTGGTGTTAAGGGCTGTAACGCCAAATGACGGCGGAGTTTGCCATGGAACCAGATGTTATAAACAGTTAAGTTAAAACGCATTAACAGAAGAAAAAGAGAGTAAGCAAAGTTCATTAAGTTTTATTAGGATAATGGCTGTTTTGGTTTTAAAGCAAATAGGGGGGGTGGGGGGGGTGCTAATCCCAACTGCTGCTCGGGTTCATATTTGTGGAGGGTGAGGGAAGGGAAGTTATAAACTTTCATCAATTCCAAGTCCCAGGCGGGAGGGGAAAATAAGGACGTCTGTCTTCTGTATAATAATGCGAGCAGGACCCCCACCGAGCAGCCAATTATCATTATGGATGTGGTCTGAATGGGGATCTTTGGTGGTAAATAGAAAGGCCATTGTGAACGTGGCCTGATTAGTTTTGCAGCAGCTGTATGCAGATACGCAGCACGCAGGTCACCTCTGCAAATCCCGGATCCAGAGACAACGGAATGAAAAATCCAAACATTCACATCATATTTAAAGGGTAAGTCCACTTTCCATTGCATTTTTAGTTTAATCTTTCTTTATTGAATTTTTTTCGCACAAAGAAGAGGAATACAGGAGAAATACAGCAATACAGGTATACACAAAGAAGATTACAGGTATACACAAAGAAGAGGGATACAGGAGAAATACAGCATTACAGTTATACACACATTACAGGTATACACAAAAAAAAGAGGATTACAGGTATACACAACGAAGATGGATACAGGAGAAATACAGCATTACAGATATACACAAAGAAGAGGATTACAGGTATACACAAAAGGTATATACAAAGAAGAGGATTACAGGTATACACAAAAGGTATACACAAAGAAGAGGATTATGGGTAAACACAAAGAAGAGGATTACAGGTATACACAAAGAAGAGGGATACAGCATTGCAGGTATACACAAAGAAGAGAATTACAGGTATATACAAAGAGGAGGGATACAGCATTACAGGTATACACACATGTAAGGCATCTCATAGCCCTGCCAGTCACCGCTACAGCAACAGGGTGTAAGTGGGCTGGACAGACCCTCGGTAGGTGGGTCTCGGCTCATCAGAGAAGGAGAGGGACAGAGTGGGCTGGCCACAGTACTGCGCTACGTCGGGCATTCGATCCCTGCGTCGCACATCATCGCCATCGCTATCCGTGTAAGCTGCCAGCATAACACCAGCCATCTCCCGCACTCTGCCGGACCGTGAAGCATCAATGAGGGGCCACCAGACAATCCGGCGAGGGGGGGGGGCAAAAAAGGGGAGGGGTCACCGCACATCTCCACTTTAAGTCGGGGGGGAGGAAAAGGAGAGAGGGGTGATGGAAGGAGGACAGAGACAGACACTATGTGGGGGTAGGAGGAGGGGAGCTCAAAAATACCATTTTGTGAATACTCACCTGTAAAATGGGTATTATAAGTATGTCACACACCCCACTTCAGAATCAATTCTTTAAGCATGGGTACTCACCGCTAGGTGGCGCTGCTTTGCAGAGAAGTCCAAAAAAAGCAAGCCCCTCCCGGTCTATACATACCTGGTATCTCCTAACAATTCCCCAGTATTCAAACAGCCATAAAGGCAAGATACCAGGAGACCAAATAACAAAAAGTAACCCTCAACAACTTCACCATATAAAGACCCAGGATACCAAATAAAGGGTGGGTGAAGTGGGGTGTGTGACATACTTAGAATAATACCATTTTGTGAATACTCACCTGTAAAATTGGTATCATAAGTATGTCACACACCCCACTTCAGAATCAATTCATTAAGCATGGGACATCCAACAGCAGTGTCCAAAAAAAGGGGGGGTATCCAACCAGGCAATAATGCAGAAACATTCAAACCACTGCAGCCTGCAGAACCTTGCGACCAAAAACAGCATCCGCTGAGGCCCGCACATCAACCTTATAGAACTTTGAAAAGGTATGAACCGAAGACCAGGTAGCAGCTTTACAAACTTGTTCAACAGAAGCCTGGTGCTGAAAAGCCCAAGACGCTCCAACAGCACGCGTAGAATGAGCAGTAACACGAAAAGGGGGATCCTTCCCCTTGGCAGAATAGGCTGCAATAATCGCCTGACGAATCCATTTGCTAATAGAAGACTTGGCCGGGGCCAAACCCTTCCTAGGCCCACAAGGCACCACGAAAAAGGCATCCGTCCTACGAAAAGCCGTAGCACGCAAATAAATCTTGACACAACGAACAACATCCAAGCAGTGCAGAGCACGCTCCTTGTCATTCTTAGGCTTAGGACACAAAGAAGGAAGAACAATGTGATGATTAAGATGGAAAGCAGAGACCACTTTAGGAAGAAAATCCGGCTTGAATCTAAAAACCACTTTGTCCTGATGCTTCTCAAAATAAGGAGCCTGAATCGACAAGGCCGCCAACTCAGAAACACGCCGAACCGAAGTGATGGCCACCAGAAAGGCAACCTTCTGAGTCAGAGTGGACAAAGCAATATCCCGCAAAGGCTCAAAGGGAGGAGCCTGTAACGCCGAGAGCACCAAATTCAAATCCCAAACTGGGAGCAAAGGCTTCCTAGGAGGCCGCAGATGCGAAACCCCCTGGAAAAAAGTCTTGACCAAGGAATGACTAGCGAATGACTTCTGAAAAAAGACAGACAAGGCAGAGTCCAGCCCTGACTGAAGAAAATCCAAAATCCTAGAAACGGAAAAGACCCGGCAGGGCAAAGATCTAGATTCACACCAGTCAATATACGATCTCCAAGCCCTATAATAGATAGCAGAAGAAGATCTCTTCCTAGCACTGATAAGAGTCCGAATGACCGAATCTGAAAGACCCTCCTCCTTCAAGACGGAGGTTTCAGCAGCCAAGCCGTCAAAGCCAGCGAAGGTAAACTGGGGTAACACAATTGACCCTGAGTGAGAAGATCTGGTCGAAGCGGCAGATCGAACTGATCCACTGCCAGACGAACGATGTCTGCGAACCACACCCGCCTTGGCCACCTTGGAGCCACGAGAATGGCGGGAACTCCTTCCTGGACCAGCTTCCGCAGAACCCTGCCTAGCATGGGAATCGGCGGGAACAGATAAAGAAACCCCAGGTCCCTCCAGCTCAGTGTCATGGCATCCGCCGCCAGAGCCAGAGGATCCCGAGACAATGACACGAATGTCGGAAGCTTGTGATTGTGACGAGAGGCAAACAGATCCACCTCCGGTGTCCCCCACCGAAGACACATCGACCGAAACACCTGGGGATGGAGAGACCATTCCCCCCGACGGGACGAACACCGGCTCAATAAGTCCGCCTCAGTGTTCTCCACTCCTGGAATGTAAACTGCCGAGATGCAAGGGACATAAGTCTCCGCCCAAACTAGAATCAGAGACACCTCTCTGTGGGCACCCAGACTGCGAGTCCCTCCCTGGTGATTGATGTAAGCAACCGCCGTCCGATTGTCCGACCGAACCTGCACCGGCCGGCCCTGTAAATGATGTGTCAAGTGGGACAGAACCAACCTGATGGCTCGCAACTCCAGAACATTGATGGACAGGTGGGCCTCCTGAGGGTCCCACTGCCCCTGAAACTGAAGATCCTTCCAGAAACCTCCCCATCCCGACAGGCTGGCATCCGTGGTGACAGTTTCCCAAACCGGAGTCAGAAACGACCTGCCTTTCAGAAGATTGTCCGAGACCAACCACCACCGAAGGGACTGCCGAGCCCGAGAGGACATCTGGAAGGACCGATCCAACGACCGCGGTCGCCGATCCCAAGACGCCAAAAGATGAAGCTGAAGCGTTCTCGTGTGGAACTGCGCAAAAGGAACCGCCTCGAACGAGGCCACCATCAACCCAACCAGCCTCATCCCCAGCCAGATGGACGGGCGTGGATTGGAAAGAAGAAGCTGAGCCAATTCCTGAATCAACAGAACCTTGGCCTGAGGGAGAAACACTTTGTGCTGGCCGGAGTCTAACAACATCCCCAGAAAGGTCACAACCCTGGCCGGAACCAGAGAGGACTTGGGGTAATTGATCACCCAGCCGAACCTCTCCAACAGAGACACCACCAAACCGGTGTCCCCTTCCGCTTGACTGAAAGAAGGCGCCATGATAAGAAGATCGTCCAGATAAGGCACAATGCGAATCCCCTGAGCTCTGAGCAGGGCCATCACTCCCGCCAACACCTTGGTGAACACTCTGGGAGCAGATGTGAGGCCGAACGGAAGAGCTACAAACTGAAAATGCCGATCCTCCACCACAAAGCGAAGGAACCTCTGGTGAGCCGGAAAAATCGTAATGTGAAGGTAAGCATCCTTGATGTCTATGGACGTCATAAAGTCCCCCTGCCGAAGCGAACCGATCGCAGACCGCAGGGTCTCCATGCGGAACTTCCGGGGACGAATAAACCTGTTGAGAAACTTCAAACCCAGGATCGGGCGGAACGACCCGTCCTTTTTGGGCACAGTGAAGAGATTGGAATAATACCCGTGACCCACCTCCGAAGGAGGAACCGGGCAGATGACTGCCAAATCCAGAAGATTCCTTACCGCCGCCAGGAGCCCCTGGGCGGCCAAAGGATCCAAAGGCACCCGAGACCTGAAAAACCTTGGAGGAGGGCGGGACTCGAACTCCAGCTTGTAACCGGCCGACACCACCTCCCGGATCCACCTGTCCGAGACCTCCTGGTCCCATACCCGGGAGAAGAGTCGCAACCGTCCCCCCACCCATACGGGTGAGGGCGCCCCCTCATTGCTGAGCGGGCTTGGCCGCAGGCTTGGGCTTGGAACCCCAGGAGTGAACGGGACGGCCACGGCCTCTACCCCTATTCCAGCTGGCGCCCCTGGAGGCCGGGAGGCCCGCACCCCTGCCGGCTCTGGCTCCCCGAAAGGACGGAGTAAAAGAGGCCGTCCCCCGAAAGGAACGGCGAAATTTCTTGCGCTGAGGTAGCTTGCCCCCCTTGGCAACAGAATCCAGCTTTTCACCAAAAAGCCTCAAACCCTGAAAGGGAAGGGCCGTAAGCGATCTTTTAGAATTAAAGTCAGCCGTCCACTGTCTCAGCCACACTGAACGACGAATAGCCACCAGCAGAGCCGTAGCCCTGCCACACATCAACATGGCATCCTCCTGAGCGGCCAGGATAAACGACAAAAAGGATTCACAACGCTTAAGAGCCAGAGACTCCTCACAGGTAGGATCAAGGTCCACACCTAAATCCCTGACCATGGACCTAACCGCCAAGGACAAAAAGGCGGAAGCACAAACAGGCCTCAAAACCGAACCCGCACAGACAAAGCCATGACGGGCCAGCTGATCAATCCGGCGATCCTCGCCATCCTTGAGAGAAGTAGTATCAGGGAAGTGAACAGCCGCCGAATTAGACAGCCCCAAAACCGGAGCATCCACCTCGGGGGAAACAGACCACCGCTTCAACAAATCCGTTGGAAAAGGATACTTCTTGTCCCAACTAGGCGGGACCCCGACAAGCCGCGTAGGCTGCTCCCACTGCTTAAGGACCACGTCCTCAAAATGCTGCTGACTGGGAAACTCCAAGCGCTGCTTGGAACCCCCAAAAAGCTGACCCTTAGGCCGAGGAGTAACTTCCGGCGGATCCAAATCCAAAACCTCAAACATTTGAGCCAGAATAGTGGGCGTATCAAGAGGGGGCCCCTCTATCAAGTCCCCCTCAGCGCTAGACAACTGCTGAACCTCTGAATCCTCCGTCTCCTCAATAAGCTCCCCCTCTTCGAGGGGACGATCCGACCAATCCAGTACCTCAACTTCCTCATCGGAGTCCTGCGGAGGCGGAGACAGATGTTTTCGCTTGGCAGGAGCCTTCTGAGCGGCCATAGCGGAAAACATTTTCTCGAGGCTGGCCAACCGGGCGCCTACCTCAGATTGCGAATCACCCCCAACGACCACGTCGCACGGGGTCCGGAACAGGCGAGGAGGGGAGGGAGAAGGCGCGGTAGAAGAAGTCCCAGGCACCGAGGTGTCGGACTGGCGCTCAATGTTCTGCTGCGCACATGGAATACAAACGATCACATCATCCCCTGGGAGCGGAGTCCCACATCCCCCACACAGCCTGGACTGGCCCGAAGGACTAGTTCCGGTATCTCTGGTAGCCTCCATAATGGTGAATTTATGGTATTCGCAGCCCTCAGGGATTTACGCAGTAAGCGACCCGGGATGCCCCTCTGGGATTTTAATAGGGATAAATATATATATATGTGTAACTTTATATATATATATATAGATAAGTATGAGTATACTACTATTAAATGAAAAAGCCCTGGGAATTTGCAAGGGACTCTAAGACAACCCCCAACCAACCAGGTATATAAGACCGGGAGAGCCCTGTATGATGGAATCCCGGATATTATCTGAAAAACACAAAAAAACATTCAATCAATCAACACTGACCAAGAGTACAGGCATTACACCAGTAAAATATATAAAAAACTACCAGCCAGTACGCCCAAAGCCTGGCTGGAGCACCCTGCCGTCGCCCCCAACGAGAGGGGGGGGGGGTGGGGGGGGAGAGAGAGAGAGACAGGAGGGGGAGAGGGGTGCAGACCCAATAACAGCCATAATACAGGCAGCTGGATAGTGCCCCAATAATAAAACATAGCAGACATAGCAGTCCCCCCTCACTGAGCGCTCCTCTAACAGGACGCTCCGACGCTGTACTTAAGGCCAAGAGCCTACCTGAGCCCCCGCGAAATGGCGCCTGGACGGCAAAAGACAGGGAGGAGAGGCAGCGGCCTCAGCGAGCGCGGGACCCGTGTAGCCCCGCCCCTCCCCATCTAACAGGACACTACGCGCTTCTGACAGACACAGCGCGGGCCGCGCTTGGCGCGGGCCCCGCCCCTCAAAACTAAAACGCGCGAGCCGCGGGCGCCACAAGGGAATGGCGCCCGCATAAGCCATCGAGCGGGCCCGCGGCCCACATGCCGCGCGGTCCCGCCCGCCTAAGGCAGGGTCCCCGGCGCTTCCACACAGGCGGGCCGGTGGCGCAGCGCGCCGCCCGGCCCCGCCCACCGTAAAATCAAAGTCTGCCCACCGGCAGACAGGGCATGAAACCGGCGGGTAACAGGCCGGCGGGCACCCCCACCCGACCCGACCCGACCCGACCGAAATACCGGGGTTCAGGGAGCCCAAGCCCCCGAAAACAGGACGGCCCCATACCAAGACCGCCCGTCCCAGACAAAGAAACATGCACACACACACATACACACCCATGTATAAGGATTAGGTAAACACTAAGGGGAATATAAGGGCTGGGGCATCCCACGTCCGGATCACCACACCGGATCACCACTATGCCCCATAATATAGGGTCGAGTGGAGGAGCTAATCTCCTAGGCACCAATGTGCCATCTACCCTTGCCCAGCCTACAGCCTAAGATGGGAGGCTACCATTAAATAAGGGGATAAGGGACAAAAGAGCCGGGCAGAAATAGACCGTAGGGGGGGGCCGGGGTGATATCCCGGCTACCTGCAAGCAGGAGACTTCTTTCTTCTGTCTTGTCGCCACGTTGCAGAGAAGAACACTGGGGAATTGTTAGGAGATACCAGGTATGTATAGACCGGGAGGGGCTTGCTTTTTTTTGGACTTCTCTGCAAAGCAGCGCCACCTAGCGGTGAGTACCCATGCTTAATGAATTGATTCTGAAGTGGGGTGTGTGACATACTTAGAATAGAGGCGAGGGGGGTACAGTAGTGGAGAGAGAAGGGGGGGCAGAGAAAGAAGAGAAGAAAAAAGGGGAGGGGGAGAGTGACCGGGGGTGGGGAAGGAAGGGAGAAGCCAGTCTCCTGGCACCGGGGGGCGGGCTTTAGGTCAGCGTTCCATCAAACTCACCCTCAACCGGTGTCTATCGCTAAAAAAAGGCCTTTGCTGCGTCCGACTCTCTGTACCTGATCCAGCTCGTCCAAGTCCTCAGATATGCCTCAGTGTTTCCTCTATCCTCCAAGTCCATTATTATATGCCAAAAGGATGCCCTCAAGATGCTGAGCTTATCAGTTTCTTCTTTTTCATTTGTTTGCAACTCTGTTGCTAGAGAACACAGTTTTCTTTTATAACACAATGTGGTAACCTTAGCAACGTATACAAACTGGTATGTCTGGTGTACAAAGCAGAGACTTCCTGACTGGCTTACTAATTATCATAACCATTCACATTTCTGAACTCACAGGTTTAACCCCTCCTGCTCTAATTCTGCCTCTTCAGATGAGGGGATTGCTATCTTGTGTTCCAGTAGCTAAAGGGTTACTTGGCAGCGTTCTCACCTGGGAACTGCTACAGTGGAAGGATTATGGGATCTGTAAAGCAAAGCGTTCTCACCTGGGAACTGCTGCTTGATTTAGCCAAAGCTGCTGACAAGTTTATCTGCTACAGTGGAAGGATTATGGGATCTGTAAAGTAAAAGCTTTATTGGGAGGCCAGGAAAGCCACTTAGGCAACACAGAGCCACAGGACTATTTGGAAGCAGCATGTTGATAAGTGAATCATAAGTCTGATGGCACAATCCTAACAGAAATGTTTATTCTGCATTCCAGAAACAAATAGGCAGAACACTAATAACCTGATAAAAAGGGAATTTTCCTTTAAACATTAACAATGGTTATTAATTTAACCAACAAATAGATTGAAAGTATAAAATAAATGATGTGTAGAGACCAGTGTCCGGAATGTCCCAAAATATAAAATCACAAGGACGGCGGGAGCTCCATTCTCTGAGGTTTATGTGGTTTTAAAGTCCCTTTAAAGTGAACCAATCACCAGCCCAGCTGGCCCTGGATTCTAAAAGACCCCAAAGACTGGTCTGACGAAGTGGCCCTGGGATGCCCCACTGTGTGAACCCCTCGCACAGGGCAGAAATCACCTACTTTACCTGCACTCTCTTCACCATGATTGCGAGGCCCAGCCGTATCCCTGCAGCTGTGGTGCACTCCCGTGCCACACTCCAGGGGGACTGGGGATGCGCATGGCCACTCCATATGCCAGCGCTCTGTTCAAAACATTAGAAGGCAAGGATTGAAGCAGACCAAAACCCACATTTTTAACTTGCATCCCCTCAATTGGTCCCCCTATGAGGAGCACCTTTTGCTTGTTTTCACTGCTCCTGCTTCACTCTAATTACAGATAATGGCGCCTGTTTTAGCTGTAAAGCTCCGCCTCCATTCATTACTACTGTTGTGTGTGACAATTATGTCATTGCCACACTTTTGCAATGCCTGATCGCCTGCCATCTTACAGAGAGGGACAGTCGAAAAAACAGTGTTCCAGGACGATTCGAAAAGTGGAACTATCCATTTCTAGTTCTACACTCTAAGAAGGGAGAATCGACAGGGGCTATGGCCAAATGTATTTCACAAGTTCAGTGGGTTTTGGTCCACTTTAAAGCTGTGATTTGTCACACACATGACTCCACACATGCATCGTGGGGGCGGCGGAAAGGTAATTTGAGTGGGCGGTTTCACAAAGCAGGGCATCCCGAATCAGGATGCCCCAGGTAAACTGACCTATCTTCAGGATAATGAAAATCCTGGTAATAGGTTCACGTTAAAGGAGCACTATCGCGAAATTGTGTAATATTAAAAATTCATAAACACTTTAGCTAGTAAGGGGAGGGGTCACTGATACACCTGAACTGAATAAAAGTCCCGCCAAGCTTGTGGTTTTCTTTCACTGGTAGGAATAAAATCCAGGGATGACAGGTTTAGTCTCTGAGGGGTGACAAGAGTCCGTCACCCGAGATGTCCTCTTCCTTCAATTAAAATAAAAAAAATGCAATTCTGTGAAATACTCACCTGTAGAATTGATATTATACGCATACAGTACGTCCTGCTCCATCTATAATACTTACACATGGGTAATCCTCCGCCAGATGGCGCTGTTCACTGCAGACATGCAAAAACAGGCTCCTCCCGGCCCTTCATATACCCAGGGACCTCCCACAAATCCCCAGCATTGGAAAGCAGTGAGAAAAAAGAAGCCGGGAGAAACCAACCACCAAACTGGTGACAATAACAATCACCATACAGGGGATCTAGAACAAGGTGAAACCAGGGTGGGGTGGAGCAGGACGTACTGTAAGCGTATAATATCAATTCTACAGGTGAGTATTTCACAGAATTGTATTATTCTAAGCATACAGTACGTCCTGCTCCAGATATAATACTTACACGTGGGACATCCAATAGCAGTGTCCATAAAGTAGGGTGGGATCCCCAACAACAAAGGCAACGGCACGTAGCTCAGACTACAACCGCACGGCCAAAAGCAGCATCAGCTGAGGCCCGAACATCAACCTTGTAAAACTTTGAAAAGGTATGAACAGAAGACCAAGTAGCGGCCTTGCAAGCTTGTTCAACAGAGGCCTGTTGCTGAAAGGCCCAAGAGGCACCAATAGCCCGAGTGGAATGAGCCGTAAGACGGAAAGGGGGAGTCCTCCCCTTAGTAGAATAGGCCTGAATCACAGCCTGACGAATCCATTTACTGATGGTAGACTTGGCGGGAGCCAAACCTTTCCTAGGCCCGGAAGGCACAACAAAGAGAGCATCAGTCTTCCTGAAGGCCTTAGTGACAACCAGGTAATACTTCAAGCACCTGACTACGTCCAAGGAATGCAGAACCCGCTCCTTGTCGTTGCGAGGATTGGGACACAGAGAAGGAAGAACAATATCCTGGTTCAAATGAAAAGCCGAAACAACTTTAGGCAGGAAATCCGGTTTGAAGCGGAACACCACCTTGTCCTGGTGTCGCTCATTATATGGAGGCTGAATAGATAGAGCGGCCAGCTCTGACACACGCCTAACCGAAGTAATAGCCACCAAGAAGACAACATTGAGAGTGAGAACAACCAGAGCAGCATCTTGAATAGGCTCAAAGGGAGCACCCTGCAAGGCAGACCAAGTTCAAATCCCAGACAGGGACCATAGGCTTTCGAGGGGGGATGCACGTGAGTGACCCCCTGAAAGAAGGTCTTAATCAGGTGATGTTGAGCAAAGGTCTTCTGAAAGAAGATAGACAGGGCAGAAACCTGACCCTTCAGAGTACCCAGCCGAAAGACTCCAGGGTGGACACTACCAGCCGAGTGTCCAACTCTGCCTGCCGCAGAGACCGAGAGGTGATGAGAATATCGTCCAGGTAGGGCAGCACGCGTATGCCCCTTAGCCTTATCAGGGACATCACCCCTGCCAGCACCTTGGTGAACACCCTGGGAGCCGACGTTAGACCGAATGGCGGGGCCACAAATTGGTAATGCTGATTCTTTAGTGCAAATCTGAGAAGCCTTTGGTGTCCTGGAAACACCGGGACGTGCAGGTAAGCATCCTTGATGTCTACCGACGTCATGAAGTCCCCTGGGCGCAGTGAGCCAATGGCCGAGTGCAGAGTTTCCATGCGAAAGTGCCTGTTCTTGACAAATTTGTTGAGGATTTTTAGATCCAGAATGGGCCTGACTGACCCATCCTTCTTGGGTACTGTGAAAAGGTTTGAGTAGAACCCCGTGCCCCTGTCTCCAGGGGGGACCTTGCAAATGACCCCTAGGTTCATGAAACCCTGTACGGCCAGCAACAAGACCTGAGCTGAGGCAGGGTCTTGAGGGATTCGAGACCCAACGAATCTGGTGGGGGGCCATACAGCAAATTCTATCTTGTAGCCGGAGGACACTACCTCCTGAATCCACCGGTCTGAGACGTGGCGCCGCCAGACATGCTCGAAGTGCTGTAGACGTCCCCCCACCCTGACGGGTGAGGGCACCCCCTCATGCCTGAGGGGGCCTTGGGCTTGGTTCCCCAGGAGGAACCGGGACGGCGTCCTCTGTTCCTGTGCCAGGAATCTGCACGGGCCCCAGCGAAGGACGCAACTCTACCTTGTTTGGCCCCACGGTAGGGGGTAGGTAGGGAGCCTTGGCCACGAAAGGGCCGAGTCTGCCGCCTGCGCTGGGGCAACTTGCCTCCCTTGGCAAAGAGGTCTAATCGATCCCCAAACGAGCGCAGCCCTTTAAATGGAAGGCCCGTGAGGGCTTTCTTGGCGGCATTGTCTGCGGCCCACTGTCGCAACTAGAGCGCGCGGCGTATAGCAACGACCAGGGCAGATGACCTGGCACACATCTTAAAAGCATCGTCCGATGCTGACAGGATAAAGTTCAAACGCATCACAGCTGGACAGAGCATTGACAGTATCAGGAGGCAGCTCATCTGTGCCATCGAGAGCACTCCTAACCACGGCCCTGAGCGCTACTGCCGTAATGGCTAAGGCGCAAACCGGGCGCAGAGTCGCTCCCTCAAAAGCAAAGGCATGACATGCCAGTTGGTCAACACGCCGGTCCTCAGAGTCCCGTAGCGTAGTAGTGTCGGGAGAGTGCATAATAGAGGTGTTGAACAACCCTAGAATAGGAGCATCGACCTCAGGCGGCGATGACCAGCACTTAACCAAGTCAGCAGGAAAGGGATATTTCCTATCCACGCTCTTAGGGACCCCCTTGAAGTCTGCTGGGATGTTCCCATTCTTTAAGCACGCGGCTATTGAAATGGGTCTGCTCGGGAAATTCCAAGCGAGCTTTAGCAGTATGAAAAAATCACCCCTTTGCCGGGGAGCCGCAGCAGGGGGAGAGAGGGACAGAACCTCAAAGATCTGAACTAGCAGTCTATCAATATCATCCGAGGACCAATGCTCGGAGCCAGACTCTTCCTGACCCCTAGACTCATAGTCATATGACCCTGAGTCAGAGAACAGTTCCCCTTCGTCCGAGGGGATATGGGCATAGGAAAGCAACAAATCATCAGGTTCTATAGGGAAGAGGGGCGATTCAGGGTTCAAGTGCTGCCTCTTGGCGGTGGCTTTACGCGCTAAGGAATTAGCAAGCAAGTTCTCAACACTAGCCAGCCTCATGGCCAGATCAGGATAAGAATCCCCACTGGTATTGGGGGTTAGACTCAGGCTTGGGGGAGTAGGTGAAGTGCGGCGGGGTGCAGGCCCAGCCTCAGAGGAGACGGGAAGCACCGATAGCGCCTGCGGTGCACAAGGAACACAGACCCGTGCATTGTCACCGCTGCTAGGTAAGACCCCACAAGCTACACACAGCCGGGCTTGTCCCGAAGGAACCCCATTCACAATATCCTGAGATGCCTCCATATGGTGATTTAATCGGCACAATATGCCAGTAGGGATTGACGCTGTAAGCTACCCTGGATGCCCCAATAACCCGCGTAATTTTTTATGGTCACGACCGGGAGCTACGCTGGGCCGGGAGAAGCCACCGAAATCCACGGTCTGAAAGACATAAGGGGGAACAAGGATGTCAGAGCCATGCGCAATGGGGGATAGAAGTAAAGAAGAGTCGCCCGCGAGGGCACTTACAGACAGAGGAGAGAGGAGAGAGGACGATCTTCACCACGCGTGCGGGAGAAGGAAATGGCGCCAAGCGAACCTCGGAGGGCGGGCCTGAGCCGACCGCGACCCGTAGCGCGCCAAGCCGGAACCACTCCCCTCCCCAGCAAGCGCGACGCTCCTAAGGCATCTAGCCAATGAGAGTACAGTAAAGTAGTAATGTCTATTGTAAATGGCGCTCGGAGCCTGGACAGGCACGGCAGAGGTCTCCTGTGGCTCCCCGTCAGGGAATGAACCCCGGTCTGCTGTGACAAGGATACTGTATTAGACAGGCGCTCAAGCCAGCGCAACCTAGGAAGAGCCACTAACGCTAAGAAGGTGAAGGAAGGAAGAAGACGCCGAGGCGTCCGCAAGCCGCCGCCGCCGTACGTGCGGTGCGAGCAGAAAGCAGACTAATGGCGCTGCGGTTAACAGTAAGGTAAGAGCGCGGCTCTGATCCCCGTTCCCAGTAAGGCACAGCCAAGCCACAAGCGTGTAAGGAGGCCGCCATACACACAACCCCTCCCCCCCTTTCTTTTCCCCCCGACTAAGGGGGGGGGGGGGGAACGAGGGAGGAAGGAGACCTGTTACATAGGGTCCACCGCTACATGATGCGGGAGGTGCATCCCCTGAAGGCTCACCATCAGCCTTGACCGCCTACCCTATGGTGGGGGATTGCGGTGGAGCGTGGCTCCATAAGCACACATGGTGCTGCCTACCTCCACCCGACCAGCGCAGCCCAGGCTGGGAGGCACATCACACAGAGGAGGGGTGGAAATAGTCCCACAGGGCCACAGGCTGTAATAGCCCCGCTCACCTGCGAGAGAGTGATACTTCATGTCTTCGCAGTCAGCACTGCAGAGAAATCTGGGGATTTGTGGAAGGTCCCTGGGTATATGAAGGGCCGGGAGAAGCCTGTTTTTGCATGTCTGCAGTGAACAGCGCCATCTGGCGGAGGATTACCCACATGTAAGTATTATAGATGGAGCAGGACGTACTGTATGCTTAGAATAACAATCCTGGCTGGATATTTCTTGATGCCGGGTGTATAAGTGACCCCCTCCTCCCACCATCCAGCATGTTTATATGGATTTTTATCATTGGGCCATTTTTTCCTCATTTTTGCTCCTTTAAGTAATCACACCGGTGCAAATCACTGTCTCAAAGCCAAGTGTAAAAACAAATCATTGTTTACTTACCTTGCATGCAGAGGATTCATCATGTTGCTGTGAAGCGGTTGATGAGATTTAGGCCCTTTCCTGTAGCCCGGTCCCTGGATTTTATTTATGGCCCGCTGTGTGAACCCCCCAGATCGCCCAAACGCAGCTCACCTCTTCCCGGTCTCACGGCCACATCCTCCGCCTCCCTCTACCAGTGCGCCGGCCATTCACAAATGGTTTTGGTCCGGGGAAACACTTTCCCTCTCCTGTGGCATAGCCCTAGGACGCCCTCCTTGTCCTTCAGCTTATATAGATAGCAACCAGGTATAAAAGGGACAGGGTGGACTCTAAATCTATCTGCATGGAAGACCAAATACATGTGAACCCCCAAAGAACAGCGGATATATACTCCTCACCAACTTTCCTGAAGAGGCATCCTATCGGCTTGGTTCCTCCGCTGTAAATGCCCCGTGATCCACAGCACTGCAGCCCGGGTTCTTTTGCAGATAGAAGCCAGCTGGCCACACATATTCCAGTCTGCTGGAATGCACATGTGGCGAGGTTATGCCCAGCAGCAACCCCTGTTTCCGGAGGCGTGTTAACATGTGACTGGCCAGTCCTGCCCTCCAACTCCCAGCCGCAAGCACTGATCAGAGTACTGCTCAAGCTCGTACACCAGTCCCCCCCTCCAATCAAATAAAAAAAAAAAAAAAAACACTGAGGGGAGACTTGGGAACACAAAAGCAAGCGCCACCCGTGCTGCCCGGACAGCAAAGCCCGCTAGCATCCAAGCCCTGGAATTACTCGTACCTGGCCAGCTCACCCCTCACACCCTGACTGCAAGAGTCTAGGCTGCACTGGAGCACCCATCTACACCTGGAGGTGAGACCCAGGGACACCAAAGTGCCAACACCACCAGTGCTGCCACCAAAAGGGAGGCTCATTCGTGACACATACTTATAATATCCATTCTACAAGGTGAGTATTTACAGAATGGTATTATTCCAAGTATGCATCACACCCTGCTCCAGTAATAATCATTACATCTGGGACATCCAGCAGCAGTGTCCAACAACGGGTGGGGATCCCAAAAAGAGCAACAATGCGCAGTTCAAACCACTGCAGCCTGCAGATCTTTGCAGCCAAAAACAGCATCCGCTGAGGCCCGAACATCAACCTTGTAAAAGGTATGAACAGAAGACCAAGTAGCAGCCTTACAAACTTGTTCAACAGAAGCCTGGTGCTGAAAAGCCCCAGAGGCCCCAACAGCACAGGTAGAATGAGCAGTAATTCGGAAAGGGGGATCCCTCCCTTTAGCAGAATAGGCCCTAACAATGGCCTGACGAAACCATTTGCTAATGGTAGACTTGACCGGCGCCAAACCCTTCTTTGGGCCAGAGGGTTCCACAAACAAGGCGTCAGTCTTCCTGAAAGGCGCTGTAGCCACCAGGTAGTATTTCAAGTTTCTGACAACGTCCAGAGAATGAAAGGCCCTCTCCTTGTCATTACCAGGATTAGGGCATAAGGAAGGAAGCACAATGTCCTGACTGAGGTGAAAGGCAGAGCCAACCTTAGGCAAGAAGTCTGGTTTAAAGCGGAAAACCACCTTGTCCTGGTGTCTCTCAAAGTAGGGGGCCTGAATGGACAGAGCCGCCAACTCCGAAACACGCCGGAAAGAGGTGATAGCCACCAAAAAGGCAACTTTCCAAGTGAGAATAGACAGTGCAGCCTCATGCACAGGCTTAAATGGAGGACCCTGAAGGGCAGACAATACCAAATTCAAATCCCAAACCGGTAACAAGGGTTTGCGGGGAGGGCGCACATGAGTGACCCCCTGGAAGAAAGTCTTGACCAAAGGATGAAGAGCGAAAGACCTCTGAAAGAAAACCGCCAAGGCAGAAACATGCCCCTTCAGAGTGCTGAGCTGAAAACCCATATCCAGACCATGTTGAAGGAACTTCAGTATCCAAGGGATGGAGAACACCCGACAAGGGAAGGCCCTAGCCTCACACCAATCAATGTAGGTCCGCCAGGTCCTGTAGTAGATGGTAGAAGAGGATTTCTTCCTAGATCTGACCAGTGTCTGAACAACCGCATCAGACAGACCCTTTTCCTTTAGGATGGAGGTTCCAGCAGCCATGCCATCAAAGCCAGCATTTGTAAATTGGGGTAAGAGCCGTCCTTGAGTGAGAAGATCCGGAACCAGGGGCAGAAGGTACTGATTGACCGCCAGCTGCACAACGTCTGCAAACCACACCTGTCTTGGCCACCAGAACAGCTGGCACTCCTTGAATCAGCTTGTGTAGGACCCTGCCCAGAAGGGGAAACGGAGGGAAGAGGTATAGGAGACTGAACCCCTGCCAAGACAGAGACATGGCATCCACCGCCAGAGGATCCTGGGACAGCAAGACAATGAAAGCGATTGTGATGAGAGGCAAAGAGATCCACATCCGGCTTCCCCCACCTTTGACAGAGGGATAGAAAGACCTTGCTGTTGAGGGACCATTCTCCCTGGCAAGAGGTCTCCCTGCTCAGGGAATCCGCTTCCAGGTTCTCCGCTCCCGGAATGTAAACCGCCGAGATGCACAGGACGTTGACCTCGGCCCAAGAGAATCCACCACACTTCCTGGAGGGCACTCTTGCTCCGAGTCCCTCCCTGATGATTGATGTAAGCGACCTCAGTCTTGTTGTCGGAGCAAACCTGAACCAGTAGGCCCTGGGAGGTGATGCGTCAGTACCAACCGAACTGCCCTCAGCTCCAGAACATTAATGGGGGCGTGTGGCTCCTGAGGGCCCCACAGCTCCTGGAATTGGTTGGCTCTCCAGTAGCCCCCCCCAAACCTGACAGACTGGCATCCATAGTGACCATCTCCCAGCACGGTGTCAGGAATGATCTGCCCCCCAGAAGATTATTCGAGTCCAGCCACCAAAGGAGGGAACGCCGGACCAGAGCAAAAGCCTGGTCCAGAGACAGGGGACACTTGTCCCAGGCTGAAAGAAGATGGAGCTGAAGAGGCCTCATGTGAAATTGAGCATAGGGAACTGCCTCAAAGCAGGCCACCATCTGTCCCACCAGTTGCATCCCTTGGAGGGATGAGGGTTGGACAGCAAGCCATGAATCAGCATATGAAGAGAGTCCACCTTCTGCTGAGCTGGCTTGGCAGTGGATTTGGGTTTAGCACCCCAGGAGGATCCAGGTCGGGCACGGCCTCTGCCCTTGCCCCAGAAATCTCCCCTTTGTCCCGCAAAGGATACCCCCTGCCTGACCTAGGCCCACGAAAGGAGGGAGTGAAGGAGCCCGAACGGGTCACGGCTGCTTTTTGCGTCGGGGTAACTTACGGTACCTCCCTTAGCAAAAAGGTCCAGACGATCACCAAACAGGCGCAACCATTTAAAGGGAAGCCCCGTGAGAGCCTTCTTAGCAGCATTGTCAGCTGCCCACTAGCGCAACCAGACCGAGCGGCGGATAGAGACAACCAAGGCTGAGTTCCTGCTACACATCCGAATGGTGTCATCTAAGGCAGAGAGAACATAGGCGATGAACATCTCACATTGTGACAAGGCTCTTAATTCCGCACTAGAAGGATCCTCATGGGAGCCGTCCAGAAGGCCCCTTATTAAAGGTCCTAATAGCCACAGCCGTAAAAGCGGAAGCACAAACCGGGCGCAAGGCCAAACCCACACAAACAAAGGCGTGGGAGGCCAGTTGGTCAATACGCCGGTCCTCACTATCCTTCAAGTTAGTGGAATCCGGGGAATGCACAACAGAAGTATTAGACAGGCCCAAGACGGGGGGCATCCACCTCGGGGGGAGTTGACCAACATTTGACTACATCAGAGGGCGGGGGGGGGATAAGGGATACCTCCTATCCCACCCCTTAGGGATACCGGCTAGGCCGCTCCCATTCCCCGAGAATCAGATTATTAAAATGCGTCTGTTCGGTGGTTTGGCGGTACCAAACAATTCCCCCTGCTGCTTAGGTACCGCTGCAGGAGGGGAAATGGCAAGTACCTCAAAAATTTGAGTCAGAAGTCTGAGTGTCGTCAGCATCCCAATGCTCAGAGCCGGCATCAGTGCCAAGGCAATGCTGATCGTCAGAGATCTGAATCTGAAAAGAGTTCCCCTTCGAGAGGGGTATAGTCAGACAATTCAGGGAATTAGTCTTGTTCAAAAGTAAAGGCCGGCGCAGCGGGCGCCACATGCCGTCTTTTAGCTGGAGCCTTACGGGCTGCCGAACTAGCAATCAACCTCTCAATATTGGCCAGTCTGGCGGAAAAATCAGATTGCGACTCCCCGCTAGTGTTAATGTCACTAGGGGTCATAACCAGGCGTGGGGGATGAGGCCGAGGGTGCCAATCCTGACACATGGGGCCCAGATTGCCGCAAAAGCGCTTGCTGGGCGCAGGGTACACAAACCCGCACACCACACATAGCCGGGCTTGCCCCGAAGGGACCCCGAGCACAATATCCTGGGAAGCCTCCATATGGTGAATTAGCAGTCGCAATGACCAGTGGGAATTACGCTGTGCAGTTACCCAGGATGCCACTTAGGTGTCCGCTAGTGGGAGGATTTACAATTAAGCCCCCAATTTAGGAATTTTAACCTAGGGCCCAGGACCGGGAGAAACCTCGAAGTAGGTTGTCCCAGCCTGAAAGACACAAGCATAGACAAAATTCCCATCAATATGCATGTATATCATAAAAATGCCATTAAACATAAATATATTATCATAAAGATATGCAATAAGAAAAGCCCGCTGGGGGCACTCACAGAACCGCAGTCACACCCGATCTAGGCAGTCAAGATGGCGCCGATCATCTCCGGAGGGGGCGGGCCAGATGCGGAGCACGCCCCCCCCCCCTCAAGAACGCAGGGACTGAGCAGGGAGGCCAGGCAGACTATCACCCAGCCCCCAGCAACTGATGACATCACCGGCCCGCCGCAGAGTGCGCGACGATCCATTCATCCAGGTGACATGCTGCACTAATTGAGGGGGAAGGAGCGCTGAGCAACTGCCAGCGCTGTAACATCAAACACACACACTCAGTGAATCACAAAGTGAGTCAAGGCAAACGCTCACAAGCACACTGGACCCCGGACTAACCGGAGAAGGGGGATAAGCCCAGCAATACATTTGGGTACATGCAGTAGGGGTTAAAGCGGACGGGGCATCCCATGTCAGGCTCACCAACCTGTGCCGCCTACCCTTGGTGGGGGGGGATTTGTGGTGGAGCCTTTTTATGCTCCAGTAAAGAGCACCTCTAATAGGTGCTGCCTACCATAACCCGGACCATGCAGCCGTAGCTGGGAGGCATGTAAAAGTGGCACGGGTGGGAATAGGACATAGGGCCGGGGGCTGTGCAGCCCAGCTTACCTGCAAGAAGAGAGCCAACATCTTGACCTTCGCTGCCCACTGCAGAGACTAAACTGGGGAATGAGTGGGAGGTCCTGGGTATATATGGACCAGGAGGGGCCTCTTTTTTGCCATCTCTGCAGTAAAGCGCCCTCTTGTGGACTATATCCCAGACGTAATGATTACTGGAGCAGGGTGTGATGCATACTTGGAATAGATTCAGGATGAAGTCAATATTCACAATGAGTACCATTCTGAAAGTGCCAGATGGCTTTTGAACCAGAAATACATGAGAATACCACCCTCTGTCCTGACAGACATAGGGAACTGTCTTATTTGTCAAGCAGCTCTTGGATAACTTGGAGGGGGTAACATGGTCTGAAACTTCTGAGGAGGTTTGGAACAGAGATCCAGTTGGTACCCCCGAGACACCACTCAACACAAAAGGATTCGAAGTTATAGACTGCCATGCGACCAGAAAGAAGGGTAATCTTCCCCCAACTTGAGGCTCAGTCAGAATTGAGGTATTACAGACCAAATTGTCTTGCTCCCCTTTATGTTGCCCCCAATGCTTCTTGGGCTCCACCTGTCTGTTGAAAAGAATTTCATTGACTGAATGGTATTCCCCCCCCCCCCCTTCACTTAGGTGTAATAGGAAACTTAACACGGGTGAGCGTCCAGTTCTAAACCCAACATGAGATTCCCTTCAAAGGGAATTCTGCACAGTTTGGCTTTGGAGACACAGTCCCTCTGCCAGGTTTTTTACCAAATAGAGCCACAGACCGTTAATTCAGCCAGACGAACTGCGCTGAGCATACAGGAAGGGCTTGCAAAAGAGCTTTTTTGGTGTATTGTTTTCTATGTATCTTCAGGTTCTGCAGCCAGACTCAAATGTCTGGCAACACAATCCCGATTCCAAAATTGGTAAAAAAAAAAAACAAAAAAAAAAAAAAAAACACAAAAGGAAAAAAGTCAGCTCTTAGCTTATAAAATAGTATCCTCCTGCCCAGGGTATTGAGAAAAACAGCACGGCTAAGAGGCTCAACTCCAGTAATGCAGAGAACAGATATCCAGCCAGAAGTTCCCATAAAATCAGCCAGAGAAATGCAGAAATAAAAATACTTGTATTTCCCTCCACCGCTGCTGACCAACCCCAACAGCCAGCTTCACCAATGCAGGCCGGGTTAATGCTAGTGTCCTCCAGGCCCCCCACTTCTGTTTTTTTTGCATCATCGGAAGCGACCACAAAATGCAGCCTGGGGACCTGGAAAACCAGAATACTGGCGGCCACCCTTACACAGTGCAACCAGACCTCCTCAGCACCCTCTGGCAGCAGCAGACAGGTGGGAAAGAAGGGGTTCAGCGGACCCTGTGGAAGTAAAACCTGGGGATGCTGAACCCCACCCTGGAACTCTGGACAAAGTCCATAGTCCCAGCCGTTTCCTTGGAGAGGAAACAAATATACTGAGGCTGGGGCTTTTAAACTTGTCCCAGTTTGCATTTCCTGTCCAGGGGGAGGCTGTCCTGAAGGACGAAGGGAGAAATTATCTGCAATCCTGGGAAAGATCACAAAGGGCAATTAAAGTAAGCCAATTTGATCACCCTTTGTCCCCCCCCCCATGCAATAAATGTTAAATCCAATTGCTTTTGAGAGGCAATTGAGATATGCCAAAAGGTACCTCTGTCTAGCCCCAATACACACCGCAGAAGATCATAAAAGAACACATTAGTAAGGACCAGCCTGCCACCTAGTGGTCATTACAACTTTATTTCAGTTCACATATAAAAATACATAGAGCGGTATAAAAAGAGAATTAGATTTCTAGAGGGAATATAAAACAGTTATCATTTCGTCTCCTTATTTACACTTCATACGCAGAACATGATGTGCAGTAGACTCGCTCTTCAACATCGCCATCACTGAAATAAGGAAACAAGGGAGTCAATAAGTGAAGGGCACAGTAGAAATGTAGAGGAAAGGGAATCATGGCTGCAGACACAAGCATAAAAGCACTGGATGAGAAGGAAACACCCACAAAGCTTTTACCCCAATAAAATAGGTTCAACATACCAACCCCCCCTCATTACAACCACCACATTCAGCAGGAACTGTAAACCAGAACATAGTCCACGGTTAGTTGATCCCTCCAGTAGAAGAAGAAGAAATGTCAAGAAACCAGAAAAAAAGTCCAGTCATGTAGTCCAAAGGATTGCATTTTACTAAAAACTTATGCTTAGGTAGTCAAACTGAGAAGCAGAATAAAATTGCAGTGACTTGGGATGCCCATGTGTGAAACTCCTGGGGTCCAACTGCTTTTTCACGTAAATCCACACTCCCATCATAACTCACTGTAATTGGTTCTGAATGGAACCAATTGTCAGGCCTCTTCTGCTGGTAAATTCCCTCTGCTGTGTGTAGCCACCGCCAGCCAGATATGGGGGCAGAGGGTGTGTGCATCAGCTAGAGAGAAGACCAGGGTATCAAATTCTGGTGAGATTGCATGGGCAACCAGCGAGACATGCCAAATAGAATCTAGTGCATGGTTACCAGGGTTTTGGTCCCCTTTAAGGGAACACTATAGTCAAGTTATCCCTTCGGATTCACATGTTTGGCAGCCAATTGTATTGGCAACAGCTGCCATGCAGGTATAATGTGCAAGCCAACATGGTTACTGCCAGTCACATGATCACCAGCCATAAAATGAATAAGGAAGTTGGCATATATTCCAGCTCCAATGGGTTACTAGTCCAAGTGGTCACTGCCACTGACGAATCTTCGGTTTGTGAAGCTGGGAGCTACACATGGCCTTGTACACCCAGCTTTCATTGAAAACACCACGTGTTCCTATACGCCAAGAACATTCATGTATGGAGGCACCCACTACTTTCAATCTGAGCTTGATATATAGAGGGCACACCCACCCAGGAGCACATCTCCCAGCTTCACAAACTGGGGCTGCGGAAGATCAGAGGAAATGAGGTTCTTTTTGTTACCACATGGTATGTCTGGCATTGGAATATTATGAAAAGTCCATAGAGGTGAACCAAAGAAAAACATCGACCTCCCTGGAGGTACAATACACAGGAAGGCAGATTTCCTCATCCCTGGGCATCCCAACCTGGGAAGCCCCTGGTATCTCCCAGCATACTCATGTGGCAAGCAATCCAACAGCACACGTGCACACCTGAACCAGACATTTATGAATGGCTGACAAGGTAGGCGGAGGAGCACAAGCACCATTGGATGCGAGCTATGCATGCACCGGAAGGCAAGTTTTAACTGGTGATCCACACAGTAGGGCATCCTAAGTCCAGGTACTCCACTGCAGAGAAACACCCGGGAGAGCATGGACTGAAGCATCACAGGATGACCAGTGGCAGGAAACAGGTGAGATGCGTAGGTGGCAAAGGTTTGAGATACTCACACCACAACTGAACAGAAGGAGCAGGTCACAGACGCACAGCAACTGCACGATTTACTGCAATGTCGACAGATGAAGCGTTCACACTGCTTGCACATTTCCTTGTCGCCAACTGACCGCACACAAGACGAGCAGGCCTTTACGCCATCAACAGGGGCTGGTGCTAGAAGAGGAAAGACATGGTTAGGGACCTTGAAGGGTTGGGTTTATTTATAAAAGTGCCATCATCTTCCATCACGCAGTACAAAGTAGTAATTACAAACAGGGAACATACAGTACATGCGCTATAAAACAAGGCATTCGAGCACAATGAATATTCTAACAAGATACAATGGGAGGGCATCCAAGAAAACACCTGCAGCCCTGCATGCTAAAGCACCATCCCGTTTCTTTGCTCAGCTTTGATGGGTGCCTCTGCTTCATGACCACACTACCTAAATGCTCATCGGTGCTGTCCACATTAGAGCAGGGGAAAAAATACAATTCTGTGATTACTCACCTGTAGAATTGTTTTTACGGTGTACAGCACGGCTTGCTTCATCTCTATTTTTCTTTACATGTGGGTAATCCACTGCAGGTGGCGCAGTTGACTGCAGGAAGACTTGTGGCCCCTCCCGGCCCATATAAGGGCGAGAATTACCAGAAGACCCCAGTGTTTGAAAGCAGTAAAGCAAGAAGCCGGGAGGCAAGGACCATGTTAGTAAAAACACAGCCCACAAAAGGGAACTCTCAACAAAATCACCATAACAAGGCAAAAGAACGATAACAAGGGTGGGATGAAGCAAGCCGCGCTGTACACTGTAAAAACAATTTTACAGGTGAGTAATCACAATTGTATTTTTCCAGGTGTACAGCACGGCTTGCTTCATTTCTATTCTTTACATGTGGGACATCCAACAGCAGTGTCCAAAATATTGCAGGATCCCCAGAGCGGAAAGCATGTAGTTCATTTCACTACCGCCTGAAGCACCTTTTGGCCAAAAGCAGCATCAGCTGATGCCAAAAGACCAAAGACCAGGTAGCGGCCACAAACTTGTTCAGAGGCCTGGTGCTGAAAAGACCAGGAAGCACCAATAGCTCTAGTAGAGTGAGTGGTAACACAAAAAGGGGGGGGGGGGGGGGGATCTAATCCACCTACTAAAAGAGACAAACCCTTCCTAACACCTTCAGAGAGGACAAAAAATCCCCTGAAAGATTCAGTCGCAACTAGGTAGTACTTAAAGTGGACCAACACCCAGGCTGATCGGCCCGGGAATCTAAGATTCTGGGGGATTTCATGCAGCGATCGGGGTGCCCCGCAGAAGTAGACCAAAACCCAGGATAGTGAAAATCCTGGGTGTTGGTCCACTTTAATGGCTCTGACCACATCCAAGGAACGAAGGGCCCTTTCCTTAGAGTTAGACGGATCCGGACACAGAAGGTAAAATAACCTCCTCATTAAGATGAAAGGGAGACATGACCTTAGGTAAAAAAAAAAAAAAAAAAAAAAAAAAAAAAAAAAAGTTTAAAGAGAAAAACCACCTTATCCTTATGCAGCTCAAAGTAAGGGGGCTTCCTACAAAGTGCAGCTGGTTCTGACACCCGGCATACCGAGGCGATGGCTACCAAAAAGACCACCTTTAGAGTCAGGATAGACAAGGCAGCATCGCACAAAAGCTCAAAGGGGGGATCCTGGAGAGCAGAAAGCATCAAATTCAAATACCACACTGGTAATACAGGCTTACGCGGTGGACGTACATGGGTAACTCCTTAAAAAAAAAAAAAAAAAAAAAAAAAAAAAAGCCACGAACAAAGCAGTCTGATTGGCAAAGGATCTTTGGAAAAAAAGAAGGCCTGGCCCTTGGGGGTGCCCAGCTGTAGACCCAAGGCTAAGCCATGTTGTAAAAATTCCAAAATCCTAAAGAATGTGCGACAAGAGAAACTCTTGGATTCACACCAAGCAATGTAGGCATGCCAAACTCTGTAGTAAATCATGGAAGAAAACTTCTGTGCCTGAATCATGGTCTGAACAACCTTAGCAGACAACCCCTTCTCCGTAGGATTGAGGTTTCAATAGCCAGGCCGTCAAAGCCAGCGACTGTAAATTGGGGTGCCGCAGCGACCCGTGTGAGAAGCCCTGGGAGCTTGTGATTGTATCTGGACGCAAACAGGTCCACATCCGGTAGACCCCAGCGGAGTCAGACCGTGAAAGCTCTTGTTGCTGAGAGACCATTCCCCCAGACGAGAGGCCCCCCTGCTCAGGAAGTCTGCCTCCTGGTTCTCTACCCCAGGGATGTAAACCGCCGAGATGCAGGGAACATTGTCCTCTGCCCAAGTCAGGATCTGGGTCACCTCCTGGAAGGCTCACTTGCTCCGAGTCCCGATTTGGTGATTGACGTAGGCAACCGCCGTCTGATTGTCCGAGCGTTTGCCAAAAACCTCCCCAGCCGGTCAGACTGGCGTCCGTGGTGACAATCTCCCAACCTTCTGCTGGGGCAGGAATACCTTGACCCGAGGGGTGTCCATCATGCCCAGAAAGGACCTCACCATTGAGGGAGTGATAGAAGACTAGGGGTAACTGATTACCCATCCAAAATCCTCAAGAGTGCATAACACCGTCCGGGTGTCGCTCTCGGCCTGCTGAAGGGACTGGGCGGCAAACAGTAAATCGTTCAGATAAGGAAGAACACGATTGCCCTGGTTCCTCAGGATAGCCATGATGCCCACCAGCACCTTGGTGACACGGGGGGCTGAGGATATTCCGAACGGCAGTGCCACAAACTGGTAATGCTGATCCTTCAACGCAAGCCTCAGGAACTTTTGATGTCCCTGAAAAATCAGGATGTGCAGATAAACATCCTTGATGTCCCCTGTCACACATGAAGTCGCCAGACCAAAGCGAGCTCACCGCAGACCGTAAGGTCTCCATGCGGAAATGTCTGACAAACTTGTTGAGACCCTTCAGATCCAGGATAGGTCTCAGCGTTCCGTCCTTCTTGGGCACCGTGAACAGATTGGAGTAGAACCCTCGACCCCGTTCCTGGCGAGGCACGGGACAAATCACACCTAATAGCAGAAGGCGTTGAACGGCCATTCTTAGGCCCTGTGCTGTCAATGTGTTCTGAGAAATCCGCGACCAAAGAAATATTGAGGGCGGCCAAACTGCCAGCTCTATTTTGTACCAGGAGGAAACCACCTCCTAAATCCACAGTTCCGAGATGTGCCGTCTCCAGATGTGAGCAAAAAGCAGAAGCCGTGCCCCCACCCAGGTGGGTGAGGGCATCCCCTCATGCCTGAAAGGGCTTGGCAGGGGGTATGGATTTAGCTCCCCAGAAGGGATTGGGTCGGCCGCAAGACCTACCTTGTCCCCAGGAATATCTGCGGCCATCAGAAAGTGAAGCCGAACAACATGAGCCCCAGGAAGGGGATACTAGTGAGCGACAAAGCGCAATAAGCAGGGCCGAAGCCCTGTCGCCAAGCCGGACACTATCGTCCATTGGTTGAGACTACTAAAGCAACAAAATCCACACAGGCTTTGAGGTCTTTATACTCCTCCGCCCGCTTTTGAGACTTGGCAAAAACAAGGCATCTCACCTTCTTCCCGATGGTCAGACAATGGCCGCGGCACAGACAGGGCAAAGCCCAGAACCCACAAGGGTGAATGCATGACAAGCCAGCTGATCCATGCGCCTGTCAGCAGGTCGCACAAGGAAGCAGTATCGGGTGACAGCAACTTTTCTGTATAGTCAGGGAACCACATATCCTTGTCAGAGGAGGAACCAGGCTCGCCGTCATAGCCGACCGACCCCCTGAGGAAGCGGAGTCCTTCAACTCTCCCTCCTCCATGGAGTCCCGACCTCCAAAAAGGATCATCATCATCAGCAAAATCTGAGTAACCCGGCTCGATGTGCCACTTCTTACCCGTGGCCTTCCCAATAGCCGTGCAAGATAACTGTCTCTCCAGGCTGGCCACCCGGTGTGTCAAATCGGCTTGGGACCCCTTGCTAGTTTTCCCCTCGCTGAGGGCTGAATGCAGCAGTGGGGGCATTGGCGAGGCCGCAGGTAAAAGGCGGCTAGGGGCTGGGACGCCCACCCTAACATGTTCCAAAAGTACGCTCCCAGCGCAAGTGACAAACCGTGTTGAGTCCGCCCGGGGGCTGGTACCGCACATGGGGCAGAGCTTAACCTGCCCAGATGGGGCCCCTAGCTCATTATCCCCAGAAGCCTCCATTATAGCTATTATGGTGATAAAAATACAGGTTACAAGGCACTAACGGCCCAAAAAAAAAAAAAAAAATATATAAAAGTTAAAAAAGTGACCCCCGATTTTGTCCCTCTTTTCAGTAATTCCTCTTTAAGGGGAGAGGGTGCAGAGAGGGGGGGGTGTAGGAGACCGGAAGGAACCAAAACCCTCAGCTGGCAATGGGAGAGGGGGGCACCTAGAAGACACAAGTGGAAGTATTCATGAGCATTCCACAGCACATGCACAAAAAAATCACACAGATGAAAGAGGGACTCACGGACCAGACTGGCGAGGTAGCGGGGAGTCCGGAAGGCAAGCACCAGAAAAAAAAAAAGCAGACAGTGAGTGGAGAAATTGATGCCCGTCAGCCTGTGGCGACCCTCGGCAGGGTCCACAATTGACAAAAAGAACAGCACAGAAAATGGCACCCGAGCACAGCAAAGACGGAATTTGAGGGGCACGCAGCAATGATGCTAAATGCATCTCCATGCAGCCCCGCCCCCTGCTGCAGGCGTGAACAGGGGCACCATGCAGCGCCTAAAATGACGCCGAGAGCACAGGAAGGGGGGTGGCCCACGGAGGAGCCACCCCAGAGCCCCTGCACCACATGCTGAGGCCTCGCCTCAAACGCTGCTCCCGCCCCCCCCACAGCCTCAAGATGGAGGGGGGGGGGGGGAGGAAGAGGTGAGGGAACGAGGAAAGGTGAGTATCCACACAGCTCTCAGCAACAACAAAGTCTGAGATAAAAATGAAGTAAAAAGCACAACACATGACAAAGCATGTGGTCACAGATAAGGGCATAACCCCCAGGCAATTTTGGTGGTCTGCCCCTCCCCCTCAGGCTCTCCATCGCCTACGGCCGGCTACCCTTTATGGAGGGTCTGCGGCCCAGAGGATAGCTCTGCCGAACGTCTGAACCTCGGCATTCCCCTACCTTCACCTGATCCGCAGCCATGGCTGGGAGGCAAGAAGGGTCCCGGAAGCAGGTGGGGATAGGGCTTGCAGCAGCCAACGGGCTAGTAATGCCCCGCTTATCTGCAAAGTCCATGGAGAGAGAGACCATCTTTGCAGCAAGACTGCAGGAGAAGACTGGGGTCTTCTGGGTAATTCCTGCAGTCGACTGCGCCACCTGCGGTGGATTACCCACATGTGAAGAAAAGCAATGAAGCAAGCCGTGCTGTACACCTGGAAGTTAAAGCCTCCAGGGCCAATATATAATATTTTATGTCCAAACTGCTAAGGAGAAACATACAGCTTTATTATGGGGCCAGTCGCACATGCATCTGAATAAACCCTTTACTGGGTTTTTGTTTGTATGTAACCCATTGAGTGAACCTGCAGCCAGTACCAGATATCTGAACCTCAGAGGTTTGGTTGCTGGACTCCATGGCAGGATGTAAGAAAGTATAGAGGGCCACTTCCTGAAGTTCTAGAAGGGACTTTGTTGTCCGACATGTTGGGCCACCTGAGGAAAAAAAAAAAAGTGAGATATACGACGCTGGCCTGGAGGACTACCAGCAATTCCATGACCGGTAAGCCAATTGGGATTTTCCCCAAATTTCCTTTGGGATGGCTCGCCAAGGATAAGCAGGTAATAAAGAGCCATCCTACCTCGGAGTGGAGAGATTGCCTGCAGTATCTTCCTGTCTAACTCCTTTCTCCGAGGATAGGTCGACTCTGTAGTGTTTCAGAAAGGTGTGTAGTGAAGCCCATGTGGCTACTCTGCATATAACGTCCAAAGAGGCTCCAAACCAATTAGCCCAGGAAGCTGAAACTGCCCTGATGGAATGTGCTTGCAAGGTCTGAGGGGCTTGTGCATCTAAATTCTGTTAGGACAACTGACTAGCTTCCCTTATCCATCCTGCGATGCAAGCCTTAGAAGCCTGTAACCCTCTATTCTTGCCTGTAAAGGACACTTTAGGTGGCCGATCTTCTCCAGCCAGAGGTCCGATCTAAGTAAGTCAATATAATATGTCTAGCATCCAACAAATGCCTCTGGTCATTCCGGTCCTCTAGCTTAATACCTGTCAAGCAGACCTCCTGAGACCTATAAAAAAAGTCAGAGGCAATCTTTGGTAGGTGCAAATGATCAGGTCTAATTGTAACATGGTTGTTATCCTCAGATAAGGCTACTTAAAGTGGTCCTTCACTCTGAATAAGAGTCTCTTATATGTTTCCCACACCCTGTGCATACAGATTGCCCACATTAAAAATCATCCTACCTGCATCTACTTCAAGTTATGAGCCTTTAAACATCCTTTATGGCGGCTCATGGAACAACAGGCAGCCTGCAAACAGGAAGTGCATTCTGACTGTGCTGCTCTGCATTCTGGGATTGCTGACCTTTTCCTGACCCCAGCTCTGCTCTGTCTGAGCAAAGCACAGCTATAACCTCCCCCCCCCCCATGTACTTTATCCCACTCTCCTCAGTAAATGATGTTTCTGAGTCAAGATGGCGGCGCCCGTATCCTAAAGTCCTGAACAGGGTTGCAGCCCAGTGGGGGAAAGAATAATAAGCAAGTGACTAAAAACTTAAGATATATTAACTTTAGATGCTGGGGAATTGTTTAAGGGTCTGGGCTTTTCAATAATTCATGGTGAAGGTCCGGTTTAAAAGTCTTAAAGGAGCCACAGCACTCAACCCTGTTAGCTTGCAGGCCAGCCTATAATCTGTCTCTAAACTTAGGACTCGGTCACACACATCTGCAGAAGTAAGCTTAAGCTGCACCACCAGCGCCAAAGTGCCTCTGTGGGGTGCAGTCCTAACTCTAATCTCTGAGAGCCCCATTTGGGACATACAGTGCAATAGATAATTGGGAGCAGGCTTACCTGAGGTTGCCCTAAACCTCTCAAGTGCAAGCCATGGGGTGGAAGGGTCAAAGACCTTGCAATACAGCCTAGACCCCACACACCATGTGCTTGCACAAATTCAAAAGAAACAAAAAAGGGGGGTGGCAGCCGCTCAGACCATTTTATAACCAACCTGGGAGGTGTACGTTAGCAGGGCAATTAGAATACAAAAGTCTTAAAGGAGCCACAGCACTCAACCCTGTTAGCTTGCAGGCCAGCCTATAATCTGTTTTTAACTAACAGGGTTGAGTGCTGTGGCTCCTTTAAGACTTTTGTATTCTAATTGCCCTGCTAACGTGCACCTCCCAGGTTAGTTATAAAATGGTCTGAGCGCCTGCCACCCCCGCTACTTCCTCCAAACATTAGACAACCCTTCTGGAAGAGCAGCCTGACAATTAAACACAAGCTCTAGGCTTGCCTATCTCAGGCTCCTTCACTTCCTTGCCCTATCTAGCTGTGTTGTATCCCCTACACCCATCCTAAAAAGGAGTATGCACCACCACAGACTGGAAACCTGCTTAATAAGGTAGCCAACGCATTCACTTCTCGGGCTGCACCTGCTGCTCCGATTCACCTCTGCTGCCCGGGGACGAGTAGCAAGGGGAGAAAAATGCAATTTTGGGCTCTCCAGAGGTGGCTAGGATGCTCTCAAGTTCGTAGGCATGCCATGACCCAGCAGTGCACAGAGCCTCCAGGCACAAGGGACGCTGCCTGACCCCTGCAAATAGAAATTCAAGTATACTCACCTGCCACCACACCCCTGGAGGCTAACAACCAGCCCCCACACATTCCCATTGAACATGTAGTGGAAAGAAGGGGCAGCCTAGCCCACTAGGTCCTACCCAAGAGGCTGCCACCCGGACTAGCGCCAGAAAAGACCCCCCCCAACTCTGTTTTTACCTTCTTGACCCACTAGTGTCAAAGTCAAGACAACATCATCCAGCCCGTTTCCTGGGGGAGGAAACACTGAGGAAGAAGGGGTGGGCTTTAAATGTTGTTCAGTTTGTGTTTCCTCTTCCAGGTGGGAAGCGATACTCAGCTAGTCTTCTGGAGGACGTTTGGGGAAATCCTGCGTTTTACTCCTCTTCAAAGAGGCACTAATCATCTACACGTTCTACACGACAGTAGTTGAACCCCTCCCCTAGGCCTAAACACAACATTCAACATAGGTATAGGCCACTTCTGGACACCCCAAGCACACTTAAATCACTGTTGCAAGTCAGGCCAATTAAAGGATGCTTACTGGTGTGGGGGGCTCTGTGCAGCTTTCCATCTTGCCCGATAGTGGTCTGTCCGGTCAGCAGCTCTGCTACAGGAATTTCCACTTCTGTATTTTTATTTTGCTGGCTTCCCAATATCGCTTTTGCGCCACTGAACAAGAGCTTCTTTGTTTTCTCTGGAAAATGAAAAATAATTTATGGCGACAGACTGATATTGGGGTAACGCTTGCTTTCAGCCCAACTTAGAGCAGGTGCAATTTTAGTTTATCCCCTGTGAGCAGCACAAGTGCTGATCAGCTCTTCAATTTTCATTGGCCAATTTAGTGTAAACATGATCGGCAGAGGGAAGCAGTGTGTTTTTACAGGAAAATGGGTTCACAGCGGGGGATCCCAAATGTGGACGCCCAGGGAATTGAACAAAACCCAGTTATGGATGCGCGTTCCAAACTGAATGTCTGCGCGCACGTGCAGACGTGATTGCATCATCCGTCCGGGCCTAAGGGGCAGGGGAAACACTCCACAGTCCATAGCAGCGCATTACGTGCGGGCAGACGCAGCAAGCGCCGGAGGACAGAAGCCTAGGAGGCGGAGAGAGCCTGCGAGACAGCCTGCTGGTGTAAAAAAGGTTAATGTAAAAAAACAGTACACACCATACACCCAATACTGTGTAAGTGTAAGGTGCTTTGTGTGTAATTATTACACAGTACACAAAGCAGCATACATTTACACAGTGTGAACTGCATCAGTCTTATACATTGGGGAACAGTGTGAACTACATCTTATAGTGGTCTCTTATACTATAATTATCTCCCATATCTCGCACTATTTTCCCATATTCTGAATGAGGAAACTGCTGAAATCAGCGGTTTCCGGCATTGAATCCGCCTCCTATTGATTTCATTGCGAGTTACCACACAATCCGCCGCAGCCTCCTATTAATTTCAATAAGAGGCGGAGAAATTACAGTTTCCGACACCTGCTAAGCCATGGTGAAATGTTATTTATTGGAATTAGTATCCAGATGTGGGAACCCACCTACCCTGTTTCCCCGAAAATAAGACAGTGTCTTATATTAATTTTTGCTCCCAAAGATGTGCTAGGTCTTATTTTCAGGGGATGTCTTACATTTTTCCATGAAGAAGAATTCACATACATTCACAAAAAAAGGAAATGTATTAACTGTTAAACAGTAGTAGTTGCCATCACAAACCAGCATAACCAGACAAAATGTGACTCCTGTCAAAATTTCATGTTACCCCCCCCCCCCGATCCTCCTGTCCCAATTTACCCCCCTTCTCCTGTACTACCGGTAGTGGCATATGTGGGGAATCCAAAACATACAACCCCCCCCTCCTCATCATCATCAGTGGGTGAAGGTGGGGGAGGTGGGGGTAGAGTCTAGAGAATCCAGGGAATTCTCTAGTTTCCATTCCCCCCTCCCCTCACTTCTCCTGGCATTTCCCCCATAGAAATTCTTTTTTTTCTTCACAGTCTGCTGCCACTACTCACTAACTTACTGTCAGAGAGCGAGCAGCAGACAGCAGCTTTCACTTTGGTGGCGGCCGCTTTGATGACGAGTGACGTCCCCCTATGCGCAACGACAGGGGCGTCACTCGTCATCAGAGAGCCGGCCGCAGCTGACTGAGGACTCTTGCTGCGGCCGCTCACTATGGCCACTCCTGCAGGCACTTGCTATGGCAGCGCTTACCAGCAAATACTTGCAGCTCTCTGCAGGTGATCGCTGCAGCCGCAGGTCACTATGGCGGCTATGAAGTAACGGTAGCAGGCGCGGTGCGCACACAGCGCCTTCATACCGGTAAGTAACTCACGGCGACGGGGCGGTGGGTGGAAGGGTGTCGGAGGATGTGAGGATCAGCGGGTGGGTGGTGTTCTAACATTTTGGGGGGAGGTCTATTTTCGGGGGAGGTCTTATATTTAGCCTTCATGCTGAAAGCACAGTAGGCCTTATTTTCGGAGTAGGTCTTATTTTCGGGGAAACACGGTAGGTCGCACACTAAAACTCACCTTTCTCCGGTCCTACAGCGCATGCAGTCAGGGCGGCATCACTCACAACCCCTCAGCTGTGTGCATCCCCCCCACAGCTAAATGGCTAATATGAATAATACCATGCGCTGCCAAGTCTGCGGCCAGGAGTCCATTCAGCTTCTCCAGCCACACATGAATATGTACAGCCGGAGAAGCTGATTGGACGAGTGGCCACACATGTACTGATGGACTGAGGAGAGGCGAGTTTACTCTGCAAACTGCAGGGTTTCACACAGCAGGGCATCCCAAACCTGGTGCCACAGGGGGGACATACCCAGGATAGTGAAACTTGTGGGTTTTGGTCTACTATCAGCTTTGAGATGCAGCGTATGAACCATGAGGTAACTAGTGAAGCATGTATACAACAGGGCATTCCAAATCAGGATGCCCAAGGGATATGGAATCCGCCAGCCCCCAGAGTCTAAGCTCAGCTAAGGTTTGGATAAACTTTAAAGTGGGACAAAAGCCACCAGCTCCCACTCTGGAAAGGTTCCAGGGATGGCCACTGGCTTTCCCTCTGGGCATCGATTCAGGATGCCCCACTGTGTGAAACCTCCCAGGACGCCGGTAATAACTCCTTTTTCCAGGCCAACAGCGTATGCACTGGGTCTCGTCCAATCAGAGTTGTTTGCCTATCAGCAAAGGGGCCCTCTTTCTAGTCAACAAGAGCCATTTGCTGAATGACAGTCATGACAAACAGCTCTCATTGGACAAGAACCCCCACATGCACCATTGCAACAAGGAAGGGGTGAGTGAAAAGCAGCATGGGGGGGGGGGGGGGGGGGAGGTTATTCACACAATTCAGTATGACCCAAGGGAACAAAACCCAGCAAAGTCAAACTCACAGGTTTTGTTCTGCTTTGAGATGCCATGTATGCACCAAGGGATCACCAGTGGTGTATATACCAAACCCAAGGGGGTTCACCCATCAGGGCATCCCAAACAGCTTGCTCCAGGGGTAGGGAACCAGGCAGTGCCCAGTGTTGAAGCTCAGCTGAGATTTTGGCTCGTTTTAAAGCTGACCTAAACATTTCAGCTACACAGGGAGGGCAAATTAGCTCCACACACGCCAAGAGAGCCCGGCATTACTCACCTTACCCCAGCTCCATCTGAAGGAGAAAGGGAAACAGCAAAAAAAGGGGTGTGCAGGCATTTCCACTCCCCCATCGGAAAGGTCCATGAGGGAAAGGGGGTACCCAGGAGGGCTCGATGACAGCAGGAGGTGGGTTATGGCCCTTGCATACCTAGCACCGGAATTGCCATGGGGGTTTAGGTCCGCTTTAATGCATTGGGGTGGGGCGCCATTACAACAAGCAGCCGCCTCACCGAATATCTCTCGCTTGAGGCTGTCCCCGCACACGCCCTGGCTCAGCTCCTTTTGCCCGATGCGGGTCTTCAGCTGCGGCGGCGCCAGACTGTCGAAGGGATAGGAGCGTTTGGGCATGGTGACCGCACACACAGGGCCTGACAGGAAGCGCGCGAAAGCCGGAACGCACAACACGCATGCGCCGAATCCCGCCTTTCACCTTCACGGCACGGACAGCGCCTGCAGCTTGGCCAATCACAGTGAGGGGAGGAAGCAACCCTAGGAAGGGGATTGGTTGCGGAGGGGGGTGAGGGCGGTGCCTGGAAGCCACACATGGCTCTATTTACATGTGGCGCCGCGGCGTGTCAGCTGAGAGCCGGCCTTCGGTGACGCAGCTGTGGCGGGTGGAGAAGAAATAACATACTGCAGTGTGCAGAGTTGCGTAGTTAGTGCTTAAAGCGGACCTAAAGTCAACAACAATGACTTTTGGGCTCTTGTAAAGAGAAAAAACAAGAATTTCATTTTCTTTGATTCTGATCTCGATTTAGGATGCCCCGCTTTGTGTATCCCCACGGAACGCTAACAAAAAGTACCTCAACCTGTCAATCAGTAGCACTATCTGCATCCTCGGCTATGCCGGGGACAGGGCCGGCGTCAGCACCCGACAGGGCAGCTGCCAGGGGCCCCTGGCAGGGCTGACATCTAGATTTGGGTGATGTGACGTGACTCTTCACCACAAAGGGGCCCACTGAGAACATCCCGCCCAAGGGCCCACATTGACCTGGAGCCGGCCCTGGCCGGGGAAGCGATGCCCCACTGTGTGGCCCCGACCCAGATCACCTTGCAAACTTCTTACCTTTCCACCTGTCCCTCTGCATTTGTGTGCCAGGTTTAGAGATAGGCTCGGGAAACATAGAAGGTCGATGGCAGAAGGAGACCATACGGTCCATCTAGTCTGATACTGTACGTAATCTTTATCTTAGGAGAGATGGAGGCTTATCCCCGGCCTGTTTAAATTCAGTGACTGTTGATTTTTCAACTACCTCTGATGGAAGTTTGTTCCAAGCATCTACTACTCTTTATGTAAAATAATATTTTTCCTACCAAGCCTTCTCCTATGTCACTTACAAACATATTAAAAAGAATGGGGCCCAGGACAGAGCCCTGTGGCACACCACTTGTAACTCGCCTTTGTTCAGATTGCACGCCATTACCAACAACTCTCTCATAACGATCCTTCAGCCAACTAGAAATCCACTGAACTATCCAGGGATTGAGTCCTACCTTCAATAACTGATCTATGATCTTTATGTGGTACAGTGTCAAAGGCCTTGCTAAAATCCAGATAGGCGATATCCACAGCACCACCTTCATCTAACACTTTAGTGACATTGTCAAAGAAATCAATAAGATTGGTCTGACATGATCTGCCCTCAGTAAAGCCGTGCTGTTTTGGGTCCAATAGGTCATTAATTTTTAGATGGGAAATTATCTGTTTTTTTAAGAGTGTTTCCATTAATTTGACCACTATAGATGTTAAACTAACTGGCCTGTAATTACTGGCTTCTTCTCTACTCCCCTTCTTATGGAGCATGCACTTATGGCCTATGATGACGCTCAGTCCAAAACAACGGCTTCATGTCGTGCATTAGTATTAATAAATTGCTGATTGGGCAAGCACTGTGAGAACAGCAGCGAGGTAAGTTGAGTGGGCAATCTGGGGTATTTAACACAGTGGGGCATTCCAATTTGGGACAAGGATTATTACCGGGATTGTAAAAATCCTGCTGATTGGTCAACATTAAACCAGACCTTCACCATGATTTATTGAAAAGCCCAAACCCTTAAAAAATGATTCCCCAGCATCTAAAGTTAATATATTTTAAGTTTTTAGTCACTTATTATTCTTTCTCCCACTGGGCTGCAACTCTGTTCAGGACTTTAGGATACGAGCGCCGCCATCTTGACTCAGAAGCATCACACTTACTGAGGAGAGGAGAGTGGGATAAAGTACAGGGGGGCGGGTTATAGCTGTGCTTTGCTCAGACAGAGCAGAGCTGGGGTCAGGAAAAGGTCAGCAATCCCAGAATGCAGAGCAGCACAGTCAGAAGGCACTTCCTGTTTGCAGGCTGCCTGATGTTCCATGAGCCGCCATCTTGGATGTTTAAAGGCTCATAACATGCAGTAGATGCAGGTAGGATGATTTATAATGTGGGCAATCTGTATGTACAGGGTGTGGGAAACATATAAGATAGACTCTTATTCAGAGTGAAGGACCGCTTTAAGGTCATACAGTAGGGAAAAAAAACAAGAGTACTTACCTTTTGTCCTGCACTACTGGTCACTGTAGGTCCATCGCTCCAGACCTCACCCGGTCACTTTATTGGGCCCTCGCTGCAGCCACCCAGGAACAGGATTGATGGCGGGGCAGAACCGCAATACGCCATCACTCACGGGATTGTGGCCACGCCCTCTCCATTCATTGCAATGGAGGTAGTGGGTGAGGCCCTATACACCCCCTCTCCATTGTAGTGATTGAAGTGGGTAGTGGTGGAGATTAAAGACAGACTGTTCATCTATATTAAAGCAGAACAAAACTCGGCTTGGCTACCTGCCATGCAGAGGGTTCATCCTTGTGTGCTGTTGAAGCTATTTAGCTTTCTTTCTTTAACCCAGTCCCTGGGTTTGATTTATGCACGACCACCTTTTTTTAACCCCCTCTTGCATCAAACTGAATGAGACAAACTTACAGGGGACCAAAACCCACTGTACTTGTGAAATGTATTTGGCCAAAGCCCCTCTTCTTAGGGTGTAGAACTAGTAATGGATATTTTCATTTATCAAATCGCCCTGGAACACTTTTTTTTTGCCCTCCCTCTTTGTAGGATTGCAGGTGATTAGTCATTGCATAAGTGTGGCAATGACATCATTGCCACACATAGCAGTGGCAATGAATGGAGGAGGCGGAGCTTTACAGCTCAAACAGGCGCCATTAACTGGGATTAGAGTGAAACAGGAGCAATAAAAATAGGCAAAAGTTACTAGTCGTTGGGGGAGCAATTCAGAGGATGCTAGTTAAAAATGTGAGTTTTGGTCCGCTTTAAGTGCTGTACCTTAATTTTCTGAGAAAATGTCGCTAGCAGCAAGAAACCATAATGGTTTTATGCTGGTGAGTGAGTGAAAAAGAGAGACAGATACACAGACATACAAACATATGGAACCTCGCCCTGCTATCACAGACCTCCATGGAGCAATCCCAGCTTTTATCATACAGAGACAGAGGCCTAGATTCAACAAAGTCTGAGAAATATGTCTGTTTTTTTAGAGGGAACCTACAATATAAGACGCACTTTTTTTGCCCCAACGTGGGGGGGATCTCACTGCGACTTAACATTCCTGATGATCCCACGATGCTGGCCTACGCTCCTGCAGCAGCCAGTCTCCCGCCGCCTTAGACAAATACACATATCTTACCATCTGATGCCTGCTGCGCCTCCGCTGATCTTCGAGAGCCGCTCAATCCCCACACCTCCATGCCTTACGCATTTCAGTCCGGGCCGTGAATGGGTGTCACAGGCCGCACCCTCTCATAGGCTGGGGCCAGTGCTGGTTTATGGCGGTGGGCGCTGCAGGCAGTGGCGCGGCGGGCATCGGATGGTGAGACATGTGTATATGTGTTTGTCTATGTCAGCAGGACACTGGCTGCTGCAGTAGCGCAGGCCAGCATCAGTGGAGCACCAGGAATGTAAGGATACATTTTTTAGGATGCCTCACACTGCCTGTATTTCAGATGCCTCACACTGCCTGTATTTCAGATGCCACACACGCAGCCTGTATTTGGGATGCCACACACACTGCTTGTATTTCAGATGCCACACACACTGCCTGTATTTGGGATGCCACACACACTGCTTGTATTTCAGATGCCACACACACTGCTTGTATTTCAGATGCCACACACGTTGCCTGTATTTCAGATGCCACACACACTGCCTGTATTTGGGATGCCACACACACTGCTTGTATTTCAGATGCCACACACGCTGCCTGTATTTCAGATGCCACACACGCTGCCTGTATTTCAGATGCCACACACGCTGCCTGTATTTCAGATGCCACACACACTGCCTGTATTTGGGATGCCACACACACTGCTTGTATTTCAGATGCCACACACGCTGCCTGTATTTCAGATGCCACACACGCTGCCTGTATTTCAGATGCCACACACGCTGCCTGTATTTCAGATGCCACACACGCTGCCTGTATTTCAGATGCCACACACGCTGCCTGTATTTCAGATGCCACACGCGCTGCCTGTATTTCGGATGCCACACGCGCTGCCTGTATTTGGGATGCCACACACGCAGCCTGTATTTGGGATGCCACAAACGCAGCCTGCATTTGAGATGCCACACATGCAGCCTGCATTTGAGATGCCACACACGCTGCCTGTATTTGGGATGCCACACACGCTGCCTGTATTTGGGATGCCACACACTCTGCCTGTATTTGAGATGCCACACACGCTGCCTGTATTTGGGAAACCACACACGCTGCCTGTATTTGAGATGCCACACACGCTGCCTGTATTTGAGATGCCACACACGCTGCCTGTATTTGGGATGCCACACACGCTGCCTGTATTTGGGATGCCACACACGCTGCCTGTATTTGAGATGCCACACACGCTGCCTGTATTTGGGATGCCACACACGCTGCCTGTATTTGGGAAGCCACACACGCTGCCTGTATTTGAGATGCCACACACGCTGCCTGTATTTGAGATGCCGCACACGCTGCCTGTATTTGAGATGCCGCACACGCTGCCTGTATTTGGGATGCCGCACACGCTGCCTGTATTTGGGATGCCGCACACGCTGCCTGTATTTGGGATGCCGCACACGCTGCCTGTATTTGGGATGCCGCACACGCTGCCTGTATTTGGGATGCCGCACACGCTGCCTGTATTTGGGATGCCGCACACGCTGCCTGTATTTGGGATGCCGCACACGCTGCCTGTATTTGGGATGCCGCACACGCTGCCTGTATTTGGGATGCCGCACACGCTGCCTGTATTTGGGATGCCGCACACGCTGCCTGTATTTGGGATGCCACACACGCTGCCTGTATTTGGGATGCCGCACACGCTGCCTGTATTTGGGATGCCGCACACGCTGCCTGTATTTGAGATGCCGCACACGCTGCCTGTATTTGGGATGCCACACACGCTGCCTGTATTTGAGATGCCGCACACGCTGCCTGCATTTGGGATGCCGCACACGCTGCCTGCATTTGGGATGCCACACACGCTGCCTGTATTTGAGATGCCACACACGCTGCCTGTATTTGCAATGCCACACACGCTGCCTGTATTTGGGATGCCACACACGCTGCCTGTATTTGATATGCCACACACGCTGCCTGTATTTGAGATGCCACACACGCTGCCTGTATTTGGGAAACCACACACGCTACCTGTATTTGGGATGCCACACACGCTGCCTGTATTTCGCATGCCACACACGCTGCCTGTATTTCGCATGCCACACACGCTGCCTGTATTTGAGATGCCACACACGCTGCCTGTATTTGGGATGCCGCACACGCTGCCTGCATTTGGGATGCCACACACACTGCCTGTATTTGAGATGCCACACACGCTGCCTGTATTTGCAATGCCACACACGCTGCCTGTATTTGATATTCCACACACGCTGCCTGTATTTGGGATGCCACACACGCTGCCTGTATTTTATATGCCACACATGCTGCCTGTATTTGAGATGCCACACACGCTGCCTGTATTTGGGAAACCACACACGCTACCTGTATTTGGGATGCCACACACGCTGCCTGTATTTCGCATGCCACACACGCTGCCTGTATTTCGGATGCCACACACGCTGCCTGTATTTGAGATGCCACACACGCTGCCTGTATTTGGGAAACCACACACGCTACCTGTATTTGGGATGCCACACACGCTGCCTGTATTTCTCATGCCACACACGCTGCCTGTATTTGAGATGCCACACACGCTGCCTGTATTTTGGATGCCACACACGCTGCCTGTATTTGAGATGCCACACACGCTGCGTGTATTTGAGATGCCACACACGCTGCCTGTATTTGGGATGCCACACACGCAGCCTGTATTTGGAATGCCACACACGCTCCCTGTATTTGCAATGCCACACACGCTGCCTGTATTTGCAATGCCACACACGCTGCCTGTATTCCCCCAGGTCCCCCATACACGTACCTTCTTTTCCGGTCCAGCGGTGCATGTGCAAGCTGCTGCTGCATCCCCGCTACCTCTCTAGCAGAGCGCGTATCCGCGCCAGGCATTTGTGAATGGCCTACACGGGCACGCGGGGGCAAGGACCAAAACCTGACAAAATAGTCAAAATCCTGGGTTTTGGTCCACTTTAATGTGGGATGCCACTCACTGCCTGTAAGTTGAGGTCTGCATTGAGGTAATGGGAGGGTATTCTGCACACTGTCTGTAATGGGTGATTGGAGGCGGTATTTCAGCACATCATTTGGTTCAGAATATATATATATTTTTTTTTTTACTCCTCCATATCTTAGGTGCATCTTATAGGTCGAAAATACAGTGCATTTTTAGCTTTTTCAAATTCTTGTGATTCAACAAAGAAAAAAAAAATGCTACATTTTCTACATTATTTTTTTTTTCACTTGTCTTCTCATAAAACGAAAAAAAATACAACTGAAACTTAATGAGCGTGATTCAGCACTGCTTTGACTCCTCTTTTATGTTAAACTAATTATTTACAGCTGCCCCGAGCATGTTTTTTTTTTTTTAGCAGTGTAAAAGACATGCGGAATTAAAGCGGACCTTCACCCTGAATAAGAGCATATCTTATATGTTTCCCACGCCTTGTACATACAGATTGCTCACATTAAAAATCATCCTACCTGCATCTACTGCATCAGGCAGCCTGCAAACAGGAAGTGTCTTCTGACTGTCCTTTCCCTGACCCCAGCTCTGCTCTGTCTGTGCAAAGCACAGCTATAACCCCGCACCCTGCAGTTTATCCCGCTTTCCTCTCCTCAGTATGTGATGCTTCTGAGTCAAGATGGCGGCGCCCGTATCCTAGAGTCCTGAACAGAGTTGCAGCCCAGTGGGGGAAAGAATAATAAGTAAGTGATAAAAACATAAAATATATTAATGTTAGATGCTGGGGAATAGTTTTTTAAGGGTTTTGGCTTTCATTAAATCATGGTGAAGGTCCGGTTTAACTTTATAATTTACAAAAATGAATGCCAACACCCCAGGCAGAGCACCAAACCTGGGCCAAAGGCTAAAGTGTCTAGGGAGTTGCCAGGACCAGACTGGTGCCCCAACATGATAATCTGAAAAGGGGGGCATGATTTGCTTTCATTTTAATTGAAACAGTAAAAATAAATAAATAAACCTTTATCTTCAGTAGGTTTGCAGGAATAAATCTATTTAATGAGGGAACAGGTGGGTTAAACCCCTCCCCTAGTTGGGGATAAGGGAATAAAACCTCCCTGTTATTCAGAGGGAGTTTGGACCCTGTTGGAGGACGTCCCTTAGTTTCCTCCTAATTGCACTATATGTAAAATACAATTAACTCTTAGCATAGATTAGAAAGATTACAGTGTTATTTATTAATTTCAACAAGTGTATAATTGTTTAAAACACAGTGGTGAGGAGAAAAAGCAAATATAATAAAAAATTCTATTCCAATAATTCATTATTGTTTTTAGGTTGTTGTTAACAATATCTTTCATAGTTTGTAGCAAATATACAATTTGTAGCAAGTGTGCAGTTTGTAGCAAGTAGGTATAGACGTATTTAATGCATGGCTGTTTACAAACGCGTTTCGCGATTAGTTCGCTTCATCAGTGCAAGTAGCCTTTAGTATCTGTGAAATAATTTGGGAAATTGCTATTCAATTAAACAGACTTATTTTCAAACTCATATTTCTTATTTTTAAGATTTCATATTTTACAGTCACAGTAGGTACCTTATGCCTCCATGAAGGATAGGGGTCTGTAGGGGTTAATTGATCTCGTGTTTAGTTGAAGGTATTCTGTTAGTGAGAAGCAAAAAATAATAATAATGAATAAATTAAGTAATTGAGCGCTGTGGTATAGTGGAGATGAAATGTAGATGTGATTATACCTTGGTGCCAGCAGTTGCAAGATAAATCAATTAGGATGTTTGTCTTTGCCTCCAAGGGTATATCCCTTCAAAAAATAATAGTAATGGATAGATAGTTTTAAGTAGGTCTAAGGTCAGAAGCGGTATAATGTACCAATATAAAAAAAGAGTCTGAGACTTACTTGATATAAACTGTGTTTTTACGAGGGAAGCGCCCGTCCTACAGCCAGTGACTGAATGCGAGAGAGAGCGCTCGCTCGCTCTTATATTGTAACCCGGTGGTGACATCACTGGGGGCCGGAGTGCAGGGTGCGGAATAAATCTATGAGATTCCAGTGGGTTTTTTTTTCTACTTCGATACGTTTCATAAGTCACCCAGCCACCTTTCCCAATAGGCAATGCTGAATTCACACCAGTGGGATGAATAACAAAACATGTGGAGCAAAAGAAAACAGCGAGTCCAGTTGTCTTGATCTATTACTAAATATATTTCTTTATTAATTAATTTTATAATTTTTTAATACTGTTTTAATACAATTTTAAAGCCAACACCTCAGGAAAAGTGCTAAACTTTGGGGCTGGGGCAGGCTGGGCGTACTATGCCTGGTGCACCAGTCTGGTAATCTAGACGGGCTGTGATTCTTTTTCCATTTTATTTGAAACTGTTACAAAATAAAATAAATAAATAAAATTAACTCCCGAATATCTGTAGGATTAAATTTAGGCAACTGCAATAGATTTTTTTTTAATTCAACACTTTTCACAAGTCATCCAGCTGCCTTTCCTAATAGTGGGATGAATAACAAAACATGTGAAGCAAAAGAAAACAGCAAGTCCATTTGCCTTGATCTATTACTAAATACATATCCAGCGTTACATGGATGAATGTGATCCTTTATAACAAAGTGACTATTTGCACAAGTGCATTTAAAAAAAAAAAATCACACATTCACAGAGAGTGGGGAAAAGACTTCTCAGCACCAGAGAGGCTTTTAGAGATTTTCAATTTTCAGCTGGAAAATCCGAGGCAATTTTCCAGAAATTTTCACTTACTAAAGCCATTTTCACATTGAAATGTAATTTTTTCACCCGCATTTGCGAGCCTATTCAACTGCACAAATTGTTGAATCACTCAAAGTTACTTAAACCGGACCAACACCCGTTTTTACCTAAACGGGTGTTGGTCCCGCTGTGTAGGGATTATAAAAAGCGAGGGGGGGGGCATCCACAATGCTGGAGCCCCCCTCGCAGCAAAACACATAAATAACTTGTTTTACTCACCTGAATACTGAGCCAGCAGCGAGAACGGAGTCCCGCGATTCCTCACAGAGGACGCGACTGCCCACGTGACCGCCAGGCGGCCAATCGCGGGACTCAGTATTCAGGTGAGTAAAACAAGTTATTTATGTGTTTTGCTGCGAGGGGGCTTCAGCATTGTGGATGTCCCCCCTCGCTTCTTACAATCCCTACACAGTGGGACCAACACCTGTTTAGGTAAAAACGGGTGTTGATCCGGTTTAAGTTTTTCGTAAGCGATCCAATTTTTCAATCAAATCTATTTTTTCTATGTTTGTTGAATCAAGCCCATTAGGGTTGATTCAGAGCCCCTTTCACAATGTTTTCATGGAGGTCTTGCTACCAAACGAAAAATCACAGAAAAATGAAAACATTTCACACAAAAATTCACGCAGAAAAGAGGCTCTGCTGAATCAGACGAGGAGGAAAAATGAACAAGAATGGAAATTTTCACGCAACAAAATGGCGAGAAAGGGGCTCTGAATCAACCCTATTGTCTACCACGGGGTGGTAAATTTTCACCCGGTGTTGAATCAGCCCCTAGGTAGACAATGAAAGTCAATGGCCGGTTTTTCTCATCTCTGATTCTAACTGATGACGTTTTAGCCATGCTGCAGGAAACATGAAGTCATCCCAATCATTCTGTTCTGAGAGATCAGCCTGGCAGAAAAGTAAGAAACATATGCTATAAATTTGTGGCCAGCCTGTGCTGTGTCTTTAATAGAATTTTGTGTGGAAGGTGCAATGCAGGAAGTAAAGTAACTTCAAAAAGTTTTTTTTTTTTTCAACTTCTGCAGGCGTGTTGCTTTGTATGCGGTGGAGCTGGATCAGGGCCGCTATCGGGGCAGGAGAGCTACGACTCCAGTATAGGGCCAAGGAGCCCAGCTTGGAAGAGGGGGCCCTAATGGTGAGCCTGAACTGAGACCCGCTGGCTGCCACACTATTGTTGCTGCCGTTTATGATAAAATGAGGGTGTCTGCCCCCCCCCAGGCTGGCTCACCTTGGGGCGCAATTCAAACTAGGAACCCATCACACATAGGTTAGAGGGGCCAGTCTATATTGTGTCTGCCCTCCCACATTATATATATAATGTTATGGCTGGGTCCCTAGTTTTTGCTACCGATATGGTCTGGCTGGATTTTGAGGTAAGCCTGGTCATCTTGGGGTCAGAAGCTCTGTTTAATCTAGGAACCAAGCCATCACACATAGGTTAGAGGGGGCAGACTCTATAGTGCTTTTGTGTCTGGGCCCCTCATAACATATAATGTGATGGCTGGGCCCCTAGATTGATTTACTGTTTCCTATATGGCCTTACTAATAAGGGAAGCCTGGCTGCCTTGGGGACAGAGGTCCAGTTCAAACTAAGGCCCCAACCATCACAATATATAACTTTACAGGGCAATGGGTGTGGTTTATGGGGTGTGGCTTAATATATATATATATATATATATATATTACAAAGTAATTCTGGCCATACTCTACACTTAGAGTTAAACTGGACCTTCACCCTAAATAAGAGCCTATCTTATATGTTACCCCCACGTTGTACATACAGATTGCCCACATTAATAATCATCCCACCTGCACCTACTGCATCTTCTGAGACTTTAAACATCCAAGATGGCGGCCCATGGCGTTTCAGGCTGTCTTCTGACTATGCCGCTCTGTATTCTGGGATTGCTGACATTTCCTGACCCTAGCTTTGCTCTGTTTGTACAAAGCACAGCTATAACCCCAGCTCCCCTGTACTTTTGACCCATTTCCTTAGTATGTGATGCTACTGAGCCAAGATAGCGGCTCCTGTATCCTAGAGTAAAAAATAAAGAGATAAAGAATAAAAAGTGACTAAAAATGTTAAATATAATTATTTTAGATGCTGGGGAATAGTTTTTTTAAGGTTTTATTAAAGTGGACCGAAACCCGGCCACTTTTTATTTTTTTTTACCTAAAAAACTACTGGGCAACCTGCCCCAGAACCTAGCAATGAAAACTTACCTCCGAAGCTCCTGCGCAGCGTTGCGTCCTTTTTTTTCTTCCGCCGCCATCTTGGATTTTCTTCTCTGAGGCAGTGATCCTTTGACCTCTTCCTCAGAGAAATCTGCCACATGCGCAGTTGGTATAGGAAGCGCCGCTGACATCGGGAGTGAGCGGAGCTTACCTGTACCATAGGCGGCGCTACTGCACATGCGCAGATTTTTTTTTTCTCCCAAGAGGTCTAAGAGGGTGGGACTTCCGGTCGCGATTTTTGAAGAAATCGGGCGCTGCGAGGGACAGAAGGATGCGAGGGTCGTCTAAAGGTAAGTCTAATTTCATGTATATTCTTTTGAGGACTTGTGTTTTGTTGGGTGAAATCAGAGTTTCACTGGGTGACCGGACGAGTAGTGGTTAAAGTGGACCAACACCCACCGATCAGCTCCCTCCCCGCGGGGCATCCAAAATTGGGATGCCCCGCTGTGTGAAACCCCCCCCCCGGACGCCCACAAACCTTACCTTCTCCCTGCTCCAACGGCGCATGCGCGGGCCGCCGCCTCTCACGTGTCCCTCTAGCAGGGCGCGCACCCGCGCCGGCCATTCACAAACGGTCCCTGTAAGAGGGAGGCGCGAGAGGCGGCCTCCAGCAGCCTCAGCTTGTCCGTCGGCGGTGAGGTGAGTTTTTTTGGGCTTTCTGGGGGGTTTCACACAGCGGGGCACCCCCGATTGGGGAAGTGGACCAACACCCAGGATAGTGAAAATCCTGGGTGTTGGTCCACTTTAAAACAGGAAAAACAGGATAACTTGGCATCTCTGAGGTTATAGTGGGGCCCAGTCTCTATACAGCCTATGTTGTGTCCCTAGAGTTTTTATTTCCTATATAGTCTGAATGTATTTTAGGTAAGCTTCGGTGCCTTGGGACCAGAGGCTCAGTTTGAATTAGGGGCCAAGGCAACACACATTGGTTATGGTCCAGATGGGGGCCCTGAGCTGGATGGTCATCTCTGCATCCAGGCACCTTACCCTGTCATTGTATTTGTCGACCTTTTAGCTCTTTTACTAGAGGTTTACCTTGTGTAAACTCATCCTCCTCCCTGAGGACAGCATGAGTCTGCTTATTTCCTATCCTCCAGCCATAGCCTTCTCCCCGCCCAGCTATGGCGAGGTGTCCATAGCCGGTATCCAGGATACTGACACAACAAACTGTCACTTCACAGAACACGGAGCTGCCTTACTATTTCCAGCAGGCCGGAGATCACAAGTAAGACATCTCCTACCAGGATTTGTGTCATTTTCCTCTAATATGTGACCTTTATATTTTATCTCCCTCCTCCTCGTCTGGTGCCGGGGGTTTGAATAGATTTCTCACATTGCTTCAGGATGCAGACTTATACCCAGTGTCGCGCTGGCCTGCCACAGCACTGGAGGATCCTCCTGTTGGCCCCAGGCACTGCCCGAGAGCAGGGCAGTACACTACATTACTAACATGGAGGCTGATTCACTACTAAGGCTGGATATTGCCAGATGAGCGACTGTATTGCGGTGCTTAGAGCGACCGCTAGTAGACACTGTAAGCAGGGACATTAACACTTTTCTGCATAAAAATATTAAAAGTCAAAAGTGTTTGTTTGCAGCCAGGAGAGGTCACACAATGATCTGAGCAAAAAAAAAAAAATAATTAAATTGCCAAACACGCTATTTATACACAACTAATGAAAGCCCATTGAAATGTATGGAAGAGCGCTACAGAGCAACAGTTACTACATGGCGCTCCTGAGTCTAGAGCGTCGGCGCTATACGTTGAGCCACCTGTAATAATACATCGGACGCTACATGGCGCTGTTAGAGGTGCTCACCAGATTCACTTTCTTACATGTGGTTTTGCGCCCAGCGTTCACCAGACGCTTCCTGCCGCTACGAGACACTACCTGGCGATATCACTTCTTAAATAACCCCCATAGTGTTTCTGGTTTGCCTGAAGTGTTCTGACATTATATTTGTTATTTGGCTTATAGATCTTGCAATTCATATCATGTAACAATCTAATTGCAATTCAGCTAAAGGGTCAGCTAAATTATCTCCTCTGGCGGGCCCAAGAGTGGTCTCCTCCTGTGGACCCCAAAAGTGATTTTCTCTGGTGGGCCCAAGAATGATCTCCTCCGGTGGGCCTCTAGAATGATTTCCTCTGGTGGGCTCCAAGGATGATCTCCTCTGATGAGCCCAAAAATGATTTCCTCTTGTAGGCTCCAAGAATGATCTCCCCTGGTTGGCCCAAATTAATATTTTCTCTGGTGGGCACTGATAATAATTTGCCCTTATGGGCCATACTGGAATAAATAATCCATTGTTCACAAATTATCATCCAGTTTATTATCATTTCCAGCTACCCACCATGGAAGTAGAGGAGAGCATCTTGATGAAGCAGAATAACAGACCCCAAGAAAGGTAGGTGCTACATTATTATTGTTTATTTAGAAGCGTATCTATATTCCAACAATGGCTGCACTCTCCAAAGTGTATATCAGTAGTATGATGTGCTTATTAAATGGCTATATTAAAAAAAGTTTTCCAATAAAACCTAAAACCATACTGGGTGCATCACCAACCTTTAGCTCACGAGCCACATGTGGCTTGCAAGCGTGTTTCTGTCTAAAGGTGTAGCATAGTGTGGTTGCGTCCCGCGTATGCGCTGTTGGACCAGGGATCAGGTAGGTTTCACACAGGAGAGGGATTCAGGTGTCCTATAGATTCCAGTGCCGGCCAAGATGGGTTTTGGTCCACTTTAAGCTGTAATGTATTGCCTTGATGTTTTTAGTAGCTGTTAGCCTTGTTTACACCCCGACATGCCTAATCCGTTTATTGTGAACCCAGCACACCTCACCTCAGCATACCCAGTTGTCTGCAATGAATAGAGTAGAAATGTTAGGCGTAGAGCCATCTTGATAGACGTTGTCATGCATTGTCATGGCTCATTTTCCCTCATCAGTAAGTATGAAGGCAGTGGAGCTGCACGGAGGGGCTGTGGAGGGAACAAAATGTGAGTGGAGGCAGAAAAGACTCGCTGGGCCTGGCCAAGATGAAGCCTTCACCGTCTTCTGGCTTTGTGAAGACCCACTAAGCTTCGGGGGAAATGAAGGGATGGGGTCTATGCCAGCTAGCTTCAGGCAAAGATAGGAGGAGATGCAGATAAAGATAGAGCCTTGCCTCTTTCTGGATTGCTGAAGGCCAGCTAACCCTGGACAAGAAATATGGAGAATGAAGCCTTGCCAACTCCTGGCTTGTTGGAGGCCAGTTATCATCAGACAAGTAACATAAAGGATGGAGTCTGGCTTTATGAGCTAGCTTGGGGCAAGAACACAAGAAGATGCAGATAAAGATGGAGCCACGCTGCCTCCTGGATTGCTGGAGACCAGGTAGCCCCAGAAAAAGGACATTAAAAATGTAACCTCACCACCAACTGGCTTGTTGGAGGTCAGCCAGCCCTCAACCAGGAACGTGCAGGATAGAGCCTGGCTTGATGGAAGCCAGCTATCACTAAACGAGGAGCATGGAAGAATGGAGCCTCACCTCCTCCTGGCTAGATGAAAGCTATCTAGCTCCAAGCAAAGGATCAAGAAGGATCATTGACCAGGGCACCATCCGATCTGTAGAGAGTTGAGTCAGCACCTTCCACTGAATGGGAAGGAATAATCTTTCATGCCAAATCATTGGTGATGAAAGCTATTGAGTTTGGCTGCTCCTGACCAACTCTGGGAGGTGGCATTCTAAAGGGTGGTGTTGAATTGGAAGTAACCTTTTCATTAAGGAGACTATCAGGCTCTAGTGAAAGTTTGGAGTGTGCAAGCCGATTATGATCTCAACCATCTGGTGTAGATCCAAACATCCGTGAGGTGTGCTTCCTCTACTAGCGTGGAGCCTCTTGAAGATTGTCTAGATATGACAACATTTTCCCCTGTTGCTTCTCAAGATCAAGTCCCTTGCTGTATAGGCCCATTTTCCAATCAGTGCCAACCTTCAGGAGGAATGGCTGCACTCACAGTGCCTGCAGCTTGCCCACAACTTTGAAATATTGCAGGCGTGTCAGGCCTAAACAAGAGTCCTGTATGCTGAAGGGATCTGGTCATGGTCCTATTAGCTCTGAAGCGGACAGTGTGCTCCCGAAGGCATGGGCACTGCTGCCAATCAACAAGGCAGGCTTTTTTCTCGTGACAGGAGACTGAAGTGGGGCAGCCTGTTGAGCATGTTTGTCAGCACCAGAGCTGACAGTGAAGAAACTAGGAGGTTGGAGTCCAAGGTCGATAAGGTAGACAATATTCTTTTTTTCATTTGCCCAGACAGGGATATTAATAAAGTGTTCCATATCTAATTAAACTGAAGCATACACTGTATGTGCAGTGGCTCCAATACAACACAACCCCCCCCCCTAAAGGATAGAAGGGTTCAACCACCATTCTAGATCCTTCAGGATCACTGCTGGAATTGCTACCCTGTTGTCTAGCGAGTCTGAGGAACGGTTCCAGTAGGAAGTGCCAGGAATGCAGCTGTGCCCAAGCAACTGAAGGAATAGTGGAGGTCATGACATCCAGTACTCTCATGATTTCTCTTTAAAGTGGACCAAAACCCACTCTGACGGGAATCTATAAGATTCCCAGGCTGATCGATTCCCCAAAATTGAGATACCCCGCTGTGTGAAACCCCCAGGTCGTCCCATACACTTACCTTGTTTCGTGGTCCAACCGCGTATGCGCAGTCTGCCGCCCCATCCTTGCTATCCCTCTAGCAGGGCACGTGCCCGCGCCAGTCATTTGACCATGGCCGGCGCAGGCACGCTCCCTGTTAGAGGGAAGCAGGGATGCGGCTGCCAGCACGCTCGGAGCTGCTGGTTTAAAACAAAGCTTAGGACTATGTGACATCAGCGGTTGCGAGTGCGCTGATTGGACAAATGGCCACGCATGCGCTGTAGGACCTGGAAGAGGTGAGTTGGCATTTTTTGGGGGGGGGTTCACACAGTGGGGCACCCCCGATCGGGAAAGGACCAGAACCCAGGATCAAAATCCTGGGTTTTGGTCCACTTTAAGCAAAGGTTGCCAAAACTGTACACCGTATTCCATATGGGGTCTGACCACCCCTCTTGATGCACCCCATGATTCTGCTTGCTTTGGCAGCTGCTGCCTGGCATTGATTACTACAGTTAAGTTGATTGTTAACTCAAACCCCTAGGTCCTTTTCCATTGTTGTTTTACCAAGCATTTTTATTTAGTGTGTAATCCCATGTACATAACCCTACATTTATCTGTGTTAAACTGCATTTGACATTTAACTGCCCATGCTTCTAATTTATCTAAGTCTGTTTGTAGCTGTCTGCAGTCCTCTTTTGTGTTAATTACTTTACACAGCTTAGTATAATCTGCATAGATTGAGACTTTACTGTTTAATCCGTACAGTATGTCATTAATATATATATTGAAGTGAATTGGTCCCAGAACTGACCCTTGTGGTACTCCGCTAGTAACAGTGACCCAATCTGAGTATGTGCCATTGATAACCACCCTCTGCTTCCGATCATTAAGCCAGTTTCTCACCCATGTGCACGTTTTCCCCCAGTCTAAGCATTCTCATCTTTTTTACCAGGCTTTTATGTGGCACAGTATCAAATGCTTTAGAAAAGTTAAAAATATGCTAACCAATGACTTCCCCTGATCCAATCTTGAACCTATCACCTCATAAAAGCTGATTAGATTTGTCTGGCAGGAGCGATTCCTTATAAATCTACGCTGAGTAATAAGGTCATTTCCCCAAAGATGCTCCAGGATAATATCCCTTAAGAAACCTTCAAACAGCTTGCCCACCACAGATGTTAAACTTACCCGTCTGTAGTTTCCAGGTTCCCCCTTATACCCCTTTTTGAATATTGGCACCACATTTGCTAAGCGCCAATCCCTCGGAACAGCCCCTATAATTATTGAATCTACAAATATTAGAAATAATGGCTTGTCTATTACTGTACTTAACTTAAAATACAGGGATGTATGCCATCTGGTCCTGGGGCAGACGGCACTGCACTTCTTCCTTGGTTAGACCAGTGATGGAGAGTTTGGGTTATTGCTCTGTATTTCACCTGAATATGGAAGCAAAGAAGGTGTTTAGTACATTTGTTTTCTCCTCATTCCCCTCTATAGGTATCCCTACCTTGCTTTTCAGGGGGACCACACCCATGGGCTTTTACGGTTTACATAGCTATGGAATATTTTGGGGTTCGTTTTACTCTTTGATTATCAGTCTGTCTCCTGCTTTGCTGCCCTTATCTGTTGTTTACATTTTTATGTTTATTTTCTTCTTTATAGTTTTTTTAACGCTTTCACTTTACCTTCCTGCTTTAAATGCATTTTTCTGTTGTTTATTGCCCCCCTAACCTTTTTGTTTAGCCAAATTGGTTTACACTTGTTTCTAACCCTTTTATTCTTGTAAGGTATATATCTATCACAATGAAGATTTCTTTGAATGTATCACATTTACTGTCCGTGCTTTTGTTTTTAAGGACATTTTTTCCAGTCAATGCAGTTTAGGTCATCTCTAAGCTGGTCAAACTTTGCCTTTTTTGGAAGTTCTGTGTTTTTCTCATTAAATTAGAAAAGAGTGAATAGGAAACCACTTCTCTTTCTTTACCAACAATTTATAATACATGGCATCCTGAACAGATAAGGTCTCATCCACTCGTTGGATATCCATGGTGTCATAAATATCCTTAAGGAGGGCTGAAGACACCTCAGACATTTTTTTTCTTTTTTTCAGAGATGTTTCACTGGGTCCAGCCAGAGAAATCTGAGGGTTTGGTGGTGGCGGAGCCCTGTGGGTAGATACGGAGGTCTCAACCGCACTGCTGCTGTTCCAGCCCCATTCTGTTCCAAACACGGGTGACAACATGATTTATTCCATGAATCAGGCAATATCTTGGGGTAGTTAATACAGAGTCTGACTGGTCTAGGATCCTGCTTTAGCTTGGGATTCCCCTCCTTGTCTTTTCCTGTCTCTTTCTTTTTTTTTAGTTTAGACCAGGGGGTGACATAAGAAAAAATAAACAGGGGAAAATACAGGAAGCCCCAGGAATGATTAGACTAAATTATACCACAAAAATCAATCGATTCCTGAATTTAAAGGCATAAATACTTTTCACCAGCTTATCCTAATGAGGCATTCTAGAAGTGACCGCCTACACCTTGCCCAGTCTGTCTATTTGTTCCTCAGCCGCAGAAGGATTGTATATCCCAGCTAATCCAGGAACTGTTCTAGGTCGGCTGCTTGCCTGAAAAAGTGGGGTCACGCGAGGTCACATGTGTATCAGGCCCAGCCAAGGTGTCTCCTGCCTTTCCACTGCTGGTGCCGGCTGCCACACTCCCTGCCCAACAGACACCCTAACAACATGGTGGCAGCGGACCCCTCGAAGCCACAGGTACCCTGCCCTGTGTGAGTAATGGCCCATATTGGCAACCCCCGGTTCTCCTGGGGTTTGAAAATAAAATAAGTAAAGCAAACTGGACGATACTATCCCAGCGGTTTCCTGGAGAGGAAACACAAACAAACTGAGGTCTGGGAGAAAGGGGTGGGGCTTTTAAACTTGCGTTTCCTCTCTAGGAGGAGGAGCCCCTCTCTCTCCCTGGCCATCTTGAAGGACGAGGGGAGAAAATGACCTGCTTTGCAATTAGAAAACAGTTGTCATTGTGCGTGCCAGTTCTGCCTTTGAATGGTTTATGAACATTGCTTTTTGCATGTTTTTTTTTACTTTGAAGTATTGAAGGCAAAATTGTACATTTCAAGCCTTCAGTGGAAGATGTTCACCAGAGAAGCCGCCCTGTCCCACTGGACGTGTATGGAAAACCAGAAATTTATAGATGGAGAACGGCCTACGATGAGGCGTACAACATGGACAGCCAGGTTAGCCTCATTATTGCAAATGATCTTTGGGCAACTTTTACTTGAGTAAGAGAGGTTTACCTAATTTTTCAATATTAATATATATATATTTTTTATTTATAGGGAAGATGGAAATACGAATAGCAGGCAGGGAAGTCACAATGCCTACATCGGAGATTCCTTCATCAGTTTGTCATCTACTACATTCAAATTGTAAATTGATATTTTATTTTCAAGACTGTCTGTGCCAGCACTGGGCCTACCCAGGCAATTGTCGGGGTCCCCTGGCATCTTAAAGGTTGCAAAGAATGATTCTTTAGTGGGCCCTGTCACGATCACGCTCTATCCATACGCCAGACAGAGTGTGATGGTACCAGGGTTAACACGCCAATAGACCCCTAGACAGGGACTACTAGTCCCAGCAAGTCATCAATTAACCCTAATAAACGTGTATCACCAGAGCTTCCCTCAGGAAGGTGAGCTCATCTATTTAGAGGTCAAAGACTAGAGCTGATTAATTAAACATTTAATCTGATAAAAGGTATCACAGTGCTGGATGTAATTTATAACAATAAAATGACATACAAAAAATACAGAAAGAGTATACAGCAAATAACAGTTCAAAAAGTCCTTACGCAGTCCCTTTTGTTGGAGCTTTCCGTGGTTGCTTGTTGCTTGGGACGATCTTATGATCCCAGGTCCTTAGCTTGTAATGCACACTAACATGTCAGCTCTCCTAGCTTTTTGTTAGCCAGAATTTGGAGGGAAAAATGGCTTAACAGGACACCTTCCATTTCCATGGAATTCCTAAGGGTGGGGTGGAGATTCTATTTCCCAGGTCCCCTTATCTGATTGCCGGTTTATGGCCAGAGCAAAGACAACAGCCTGGCACTTCAAAGAGGAAGTATCACAGAGTCTTAATTAAGTTGGAATGTACACGCTGCATGGCCCTGTTTTTATATAGGAGGGTGTTTTATGGCACACGGGTGGAGGGGAAAGCTGCTGGTCCATATTCAAATATACACACACATATATACACTCATAATACGTATGTTCTATAATCATGCCCTGGGCATGACACCTCCCCCTTAAGATGGCGAGTTGGGAATAGTGACCCACAGTCACTTTTCCCAAAACGCACACCTAAGATGAGATGAAAGGTCCCCAGTCGCTTTTATTCCTAGTGCCACCTGGATCCACAGTAGTGGGTTCAGGCCGGCCTGGGCCTGCAGGCGGAGTCTTTCTAAGCCCTGGGTCTTCCAAGCCTAATGTTGGCATCTGGGGGGCTGTGCTCGAGGCAGGTAGGGACACATCATCACCAGGTAAGAAGCACAGGGGCCCAGAGGCATGTTTTTCCTCTGCATCCGAATTATTGGGCAACACTGGGATTTGGCTGTCCATGTTCCCAGGAAATCCATCTTTTCCAGCGCCTGACGCAGGCGTTGAAAGAGGGACTCCTGTGATCGGGACACCAGCAGCCATGTTTCCCACATGTTGGTGAATAAGATGAAGGGGCCCGCCTGTGGCCGGAATGACCCTCATGTTAGGCCAAGGCGTAGTTTGCTCCATCTCCCCTGATCCTTCTTGCCTCTCACTTAGCTTTGACACAGGCTGCCCTGGATCTGCATCATGTGGCAGATCCCAGGAGCCAGGGGTTGTTCCCTTTGCCACAGCCCCAGCTTTGGGACGATTCAGGAAGTCTGCGGTTAGCCACAGGCCCTCCTGACTCGGCCCAAATGCTCGGTCACCTGGCTTTTCCGGGGAGCTGGAAGCTAAGCTTCCTAACTGCCTCCCAGAGTTGTCTGTCTGCAGTGCTGGCTGCAAGGCGCCACTACCTGTCCCAGCCCACTGCCTTTCTCTCTCCTGGGGCCCTAGCATGTCTTTGGAAAGGGACTCCCAGTTCAGGATATTGTTTTCCCAATATACCCGATGCCCATCTGAGTTAGCGCCTGGCTGCTCAGCACGCTGTCTCAGCCCTTCAAGGGAAGGATCACTGTGCAGAGCTTCCCGGAAATGTTCATTGCCCTCCCCCCACCTCGTGGCATCAGGGGACACATTTCCCTCAGGTGAACTACCATCTCCACCCTTCTCTGCTTCCGCTTGTGAGTCATCACCATCCTCCCTTCTTTTTACAGCTGCAGCTCTGGCACACTGCTGACGTGTAACCACTGCCACCATTGATATACCTCCCTGGGGTTTACCTTCCTCCCCCTCAGTCCCGGACATAACAACGTTACAGGCATCATATACAGCTACATCACTCCTTCCTCCCTCCTCCTCCTCAGCCATCTCCGGCTTACAGGATGGGGACACATCATTCACTGCTGGTCCCTCATCCTTACCTGTCACCAGGGGCCCACCAACCCCTCCCCCTAGCCCATCTCCGCTAGGTTTTGACACAGGTAATTCATTGGCATTACATTTCACAATACACCCCACTCCACCTTTGGAAGACATAACTGGTTCAGTCACAGGTAAACATTTATCAGCCCCCTGCACTCCCTCCCAGTTATCACATTTCACAGTGTCCCCCAAAGTCTCGTACAGTACCTCAGAACGATCAGGGCTGTCTCCTAGCCCCTGTGGTGTGCAGGCAGTGTCCTCTGGAGCATAATGGCATAGCATCCGACCCAAATCATTCCCCAGCAGAACACTGACAGGGATGTCCTCAGAGACCCCCACCTCCCGCAAACCTTTGCCTGCACCCCAATCCAGGTACACACGGGCCATGGGCACAGCCGGGCGCACACCTCCAATTCCTTTTAAAGCCATGGTTTTTCCAGGGATGATGTCCTCGGTATCCACCACTTCAGGCCGCACTAAGGTAAAGGAGGCCCCCGAATCACGTAGACCCACGGTCACCCGGTCACCCACAGTTACGCTCTGCAGGTTATCCGCTCTCTTCTCCACTGTTCCAGACACCAGAAAAACGGCTGGGTGTCCTTCAACTGCCAGTGGAGAATTCTTTTTGTTGGGGCAGGTGGCACTCAGGTGCCCAATCTTGTTGCATCTGTAACATCGGCAGGTGTCCCCCTGACCCGACGTGGTTCCTGTTGCTCTTGGTGTGGACGGCAGGAATCTCCCAGTTGACCTACTGGCACTCTGTGGGTGGGCAGCTCCCTTCCAGGTACTTGATCCAGCTTGCGCAGGACCACGCTTCGCTGTTGGTGCACGGTTATTGGCAAAGTCATCTCCTAGTCCTGCGGCTTCTGCGACTGTCTTGGGCTTGCGGTCCAAAATCCACTCTCTGGCTTCACAGCTCCTTGTTTGGAGGAACTGATCCAGAACCATCAAGTCCTCCAGGGCCTCATAAGTGGTGACCTGTAGGCCCCCAGTCCATTGCCTGAATGCAGTCCTTAGCTGACCTGCATGTTCAGTGCAACTCTCTGTGGTGCTCTGTTGTAAAGTCCTAAACTTCTTCCGATAGGTTTCTGGAGTCAGATTAGCACTTTTTAGCAGGGCAGATTTTATTGCCTCATAGTCCTGGTCTCTTTCAGAGGGAAGAGAAGCAAACACATCCAGAGCTTTTCCTCGCAGCCGTGGGGTTAGGTATCGTCCCCACTGCTCTTTAGGAAGATGAAACTGCCGGCAAACCTTTTCAAATCCTCTCAGGAATATGTCCAAATCACCATCTTTCTCCATCATGGGGAAATGTTCCAAGCGGGGTTTGTGGTCACCCTCACCCTGCACATCACTGCGTGCGGATAAAGCATCCCCTCTCAGCCTCAGGACCTCCAGTTCATGTCTGCGCTGGGCCTCTCTTTCTGCCGCCTCTCTCGCTCTTTCTGCAGCTCGTGCCTGGGCCTCTCTCTCAGCAGCTCGTGCCTGGGCCTCTCTTTCTGCTGTTTGGTACTGAAGAAGCAACTGGAGTTTAATATTAGCATCCACATCTCCAAGGTGTTGTAAAGCAGTCCGCATATAAGAGTCCAAGGCTTCATGTGAAGTACTGTCCTGATGGGGAGTAATGTGGTGTCCCTCAGTCCCCGCTGTAGGACTTAGCCTCAAATCACTCAGCTCTGCTGCACGGGCATCATTTTCCACAAGATCGGCAATAAGCTGGTCCTTGGTCTTTCCCGCTGTAGGGATCTCCTTTTCTTGGCACATTAACTCCAGTGCGGGCTTGGACTGCTTGCGATATGCCTCCATATTTCCGATATGAAGCAGAGGGAGTAAAACAACAGATGGGAAGGACAGAACTGTCTTGCACTCTTTTTTGGTATGTCTTTAGATCAGCACTGAGCTCTGTCTTTGGGAATTTACATACAATAAGATGTATGCAAATTTCTTTTAGTGCTTAAGATTTTCGGGTAAAATCCAGCAAGCACTAAAAATCTCTAAATATGTCCCGACGCTGCCACCAGTTGTCACGATCACGCTCTATCCATACGCCAGACAGAGTGTGATGGTACCAGGGTTAACACGCCAATAGACCCCTAGACAGGGACTACTAGTCCCAGCAAGTCATCAATTAACCCTAATAAACGTGTATCACCAGAGCTTCCCTCAGGAAGGTGAGCTCATCTATTTAGAGGTCAAAGACTAGAGCTGATTAATTAAACATTTAATCTGATAAAAGGTATCACAGTGCTGGATGTAATTTATAACAATAAAATGACATACAAAAAATACAGAAAGAGTATACAGCAAATAACAGTTCAAAAAGTCCTTACGCAGTCCCTTTTGTTGGAGCTTTCCGTGGTTGCTTGTTGCTTGGGACGATCTTATGATCCCAGGTCCTTAGCTTGTAATGCACACTAACATGTCAGCTCTCCTAGCTTTTTGTTAGCCAGAATTTGGAGGGAAAAATGGCTTAACAGGACACCTTCCATTTCCATGGAATTCCTAAGGGTGGGGTGGAGATTCTATTTCCCAGGTCCCCTTATCTGATTGCCGGTTTATGGCCAGAGCAAAGACAACAGCCTGGCACTTCAAAGAGGAAGTATCACAGAGTCTTAATTAAGTTGGAATGTACACGCTGCATGGCCCTGTTTTTATATAGGAGGGTGTTTTATGGCACACGGGTGGAGGGGAAAGCTGCTGGTCCATATTCAAATATACACACACATATATACACTCATAATACGTATGTTCTATAATCATGCCCTGGGCATGACAGGCCCCTACACCAGACTGGCTAGCCCGGTGTTCCATGTGCAGACCTGCTCCTTACTGGGTTCAGTAAGTCAGTTCAAATGATCAACTTCAATTTAGCAGGTAGTAAGGAATGGAGGGTGATTGGTGGCAGCTAAGAGGTTAGTGAAGACCATGTGATGAGCAACAGTGGAAAAGGCAGTAAGGACCCGAGGACAATGGGCAGCAATAGTGGACTCTTCAGTGGCAGGGAGAAATGAATGGTGATTGGCGGTAGTGAAGGGGAAAAGGACCAATCGCCCTCCATCCCTCGCTGCCACTGAGGAGTCCATTATTGCTGTCAATTGTCCCTGGCCCTCACCACATCCTCCACTGTTGCAGGAAGGGTCCACCACTACTGTCAATTGTCCCCCCAGTGGAAGTGGCAGGGAGGGTTGGAGGGAGATTGGTTCTCCACCAACAGCAATCACTCTATAATCCACTTTGCCACAGATGAGTCCACCATTACTGCCAGTTGTCCTCACCAGGTTCTCCACTGTTTATAAAGGTTTCCACCACTACTGTTGATAGTCATCTGGTCCTTGTCCCGTTTACCTCCATCAGCAATTGCTCTCCATTCCTCGCTGCTGCTGAAGACTCCACCATTGCAGCAAGTCGTTCAACACCTTCTCAACAGTTACCGAAGTGCCTACTGCTACTGTCTATATTCCTCTGGTCTGTGTCCCCTCTCTCCACTAACCCCAGGGAACAAGCTACAGTGGTTGTGGACTATTCAGCAACAGTGCAGACAGTAGCGAGGACCAAGGAACCATTGACAAAAATAGTGGACTCTTCCATTACAGCAAGGAACAGAGGACAATTTGTTCTTGTCCCCTTATCCACTATCGCCAATCACCCTTCACATCTCCCTGCCACTGAAGAGTCCACTATTGTCACCAATATTTTAGTCCACACTGCCACCGTTGCTACAGTCAATAGTCCCCTGTTCCTTGCCCCTTTCTGCACTTGGACAATTGACAGTAGTGGTGTACCCCTCAGCGACAGTGGGCAAGGCCGCAGGACTCCATGATCAAGCCTGTTGAGCAGGAAGGGTTGAGTCTGCTTGGAGGGCTGTTTGTGTTCAATTCATAGTGTGACTCTCCTGGGGAGCAAAGCTTAAAATGAAACAAGCAGTGCATAACATGGCCCTGAAGTCTTAAAGTGGACCAAGACTATCACTATCCCTGGTTTTGGTCTGCATCCCGAATTGGTTTGTCCCAGTGTGAATAATATCAAAGGCACTCACCCTGGGGCATCCACTACAAAAGGTTCTCAGTAGGGCTGAGGTCAGGGGAGGATGGTGGCCACACCACGAGTTTCTCTCCTTTTATGCCCATAGCAGCCAATGACTCAGAGGTATCTCTGCAGCATTGGATGGGACATTGTCACACATTAAACTGACTATATTATAGCAGTTCTTTATGTGCCATGCAGGAAGATGGTAAATCAAACTATATACATTGCCGAGGTTATTTTCACACCCATGGGTGCATACCAATTCTCATTCAGGATTCCAGCCCACAACATGACTCCACCGATGTTGCAGCTTGTTGGGATCTGGTGGCCACCCCCCCGCCCTCCACTGCTTCACTAAGGGTTGCATGCATCAGTAACACAAGTTTGAAAATGAGTCTTCATGTATGTGTTGGCCCGCTACAACCATTTCTGCTTGTGAGCACTGCTTTGTAATGGTTTATTACGCAACTGCAACTAGAGGATGTTACAGGTTTATACACAACTGCAACTAGAGGATCTTACACCTTGAGGTTCCCGGGACCCCAGAGGCACCAGCAGCTTCATATACCTGCTTTTTGCCATTCTTTTAATCCAATAAATGTATCTCGCAGAAACCTTCCTCATTATGCCTTTTTCTGCATGGACCTGTCTGTGCTCTGAATTTTTACAAAAACATAAGCGTGCTTATCCAGCTGTGTATAGATTTGTGGCAATATATAATGTTTATCATATCCTGCCCAAGGCATTGCACCATTTGATGCTTTTCTGCTGCAGAAATCCTTTTTTCTCCCCATATTGCTTGAAAGCTGTGGCCTGCTTCATAATGTAGAACGTCCCTAGGCCCCTCTCACACCAGGCTGTTTGCATTGCCTTAGAATATCAATACTCACCATAAAATGCAGCCCATTGAAATAAATGGGCCCTTTCAGATCAGTGGTTGCGGTTTGAAGAATGCTGCATGCATAGAAGTCTATGGGCACCATAGGTAAATCAAATGTACTGCACTTAATCTGTGGTGCATTGCAGTGAAAGGGCCATACTTACCGCCAACCTCCTGATCCATGGCGCTGGTCCTCTGCCGCTACCCCGGCCTCCAGTCAGGCACTGCTGCAGACAGCTTTCTCCGGCAAAGATTAGTGAAAGACCCCCAAGAGGTGGCTGCAGTAGTGCCTGATTGGAGATGTTGGTCCTGCTGCTGTGCTCGTTTCCACCACCTCTCCTGCATCCGCCATCAGGTACCTGCACCGGGGGACAGGAGACAAAGGGGTGGTGCAGGGCGGCATGTACATGCAATAGCAGTGGAGGCGCAAAGTGTGTAAGTAGCCTCAGGTAGTTTTCCTTTAGTTGCACTCACCTGGCAACCTAATTATCACAGGTGTGAGTTTGATTTCAGTGACCGGTCAATATTTTGAAATCGAAACATCACGCATGTAACTGCCAATAAGTTTGTAAAAAGTCTGTTGTGCCAAAGCCTCTATAAGATGGAACCAACACATCTGTATTATTTCAAATCATTTTATTTAGAGGACTTTAGACTAGACTTTAGCCACAAAACCTTCATAAAGTGTGTAACCCTTCACACAGCAGCTCCAGGGCGTGTCGCATCGTGCACTGGCCTCAACAGTCACTGACAATGGCGGTGCTTCAAGTCGGAATCAGCAATGAGGAAACGCGCAGAGGATTAAAAGAGCTCGATCATGGACTCTCGAGATTTCCCAACGCCAACCCATTTCACTGCATAAAAGAAGAGGCAAGATTAGCACTCATCTAAGACTAAGCTTTCTTAGATTTAAAAGGAGCACTATCGCAAAAAAAAGGCCCAGTGATAAAAATCTTATAAATATGCTGGATGGCAGCAGGAGGGGTCATTTATAAACCTGCCATCAAGAAATATCCAGCCAGGCTTGTTTTTTTTTTTTATTTTAATGGAAGGAAGAGGAAATCAGGGGTGACAGATTCTGTTACCCCTGATAGACAAAACTGGTCACCCCTGGATTTTATTCCGAACATGAAACAAACCTCAAGCTTGGTGGTGGTTCTATTCAGTTCGGGTGTATAAGTGACCCCTCCCCTCTTTAGCATAAATTTTTAATATTACATAATTTTGGGATAGTGCTCCTTTAAACAAAAAGGATAAAAATGTACGTCTAGGCATAGTAAAATAAATAAAGCTACTAGATGAAATATAAAACCGCTTTCTAATGTTATATACACGCACACAAAAACACAACATGGGGGGTACAACTCACCACTTCCCGTTTGATCGTGTGCGTGCGTTTTTGTGTGCGTGTATATAACATTAGAGAGCGGTTTTATAGTTCATCTAGTAGCTTTAAAAACGGCACATGCCTAGGCTGTCATCTAATCAGAGCCGTTTGCTGTGACTGTCATTTGGCTGCAATCCCAGTGGTGCGCGCGTGCTCCTGCCCTGTGCCTATCTGAATGGTTGGGATGGGAATGCACACACAGCCCGAAGATGCGGACGCTTTTGCTCCCTAGTGTAAGCAATCAGAGCCTTTGCCTAATTATGTATGCACTGCAAACGGCTCTGATTGGACAAGAGCACCCGCGAACGGGGGAAATGTGAGCGAATACCAGCAACCTGGAGGGTTGCACACAGCGGGGCAACAATAAGAGTTCAAGTGATTCAGCAAATAAAGCAAAAACAAACAAAGCGGTAACTCACCTTTTGTCCTGCAATGTTCAGTGCTAGTCCAGCATTTAGCAACTAACCCAATTGCCGTCTCCCAGCACACATCGCCTCGGCCCTGATGCTTCATTCACTGGTATGTCCGTGCCGGCTTCTACCCCCCGCCATCAGTCGCAGGGGCATGGCCATGCTTTCCATTCACTACAATGGAGAAGGCATGTCAGGCCTTAGCACACTCCCTCCATTGTAATGATTGTAGAGGGCATGGCAGCGCTTTGTGTCTAATACCGAGTCGTGAGACTGGCACAACATCAACTCCACGGTGCGGGAAACGCAGGCCGCAGGACAGGCTGGGATACACCGATCAGCTATCAGGGGCAGGTTTGCAGGTCTGGAGGTGGGGTTGAGATTTTGGAGAAGCTGGACTGAATCAAGTGACCGGGTGTGGCCCAGGTGGATCAACCACTGGAGTTGAAATGATTGGCTGAAGGGGTTAAAAGGCGAGTATAGCTTTAGTTTGTTTTTATGCCTGGACAATCACTTTAACATTTTTCTATGCAAGCAAAAACGTTCTTAACCAACTCGAATGAATATACAATTCTGTGATTACTCACCTGTAGAATTGATTTTATGGGTATCCAGCACGGGTCGCTTCATCTTCAATTCTTCACCATTAGGTTATACGCCACCGGGTGGCGCAGTCGACTGCAAGAAGACTTGTGGCTCCTCCCAGCCCATAAAAGGCAGCAAATTACCCATAATACCCAGTATTGAAAAGCAGTAATACAAGAAGCCGGGAGGCAAAGACCATGTAACTTAAACACAGCCCCACTATGAACTCTCTCAAAGCAAGCACCATAACAAGGCAAAAGAGGATAACAGAACAAGGGTGGGATGAAGCGACCCGTGCTGGATACCCATAAAATCAATTCTACAGGCGAGTAATCACAGAATTGTATTTTTGTGGGTATTCCAGCACGGGTCGCTTAATCTTCAATTCTTCACTATTGGGACATCCAAAAGAAGAAGGGTGGGATCCCCAGTGAGCAACAGTACGTAGTTCATGCCACTACCGCCTGAAGCACCTTGCGACCAAAACAGCAACAGCTGAGGCCCTATTGTCAACATTGTAAAACTTAGAAAAAGTTTGAACTGAAGACCAAGTAGCGGCGTTACAAACCTGTTCAACTGAAGCCTGGTGCCGAAAAGCCCAAGAGGCACCAATATCTCTAGTGGAGTGAGCTGTAACACGAAAAGGGGGTTCCTTTCCCTTGGCAGAATACATTTGCACCACAGTCTGTCTGATCCACTTGCTGATAGTGGATTTGGCTGGAGGCAAGCCCTTCCTAGGTCCGGCAGGGAGAACAAACAGAGTCCAACTTCCGAAAAGACTCCGTGGCAACCAAACAGTACTTAAGCGCCCTGACCACATCCAGAGAATGAAGATCCGTTCCTTAGAATTAGAAGGGGCAGGACACAAGGAAGGCAAGAGAATGTCCTCATTGAGATGAAAGGCAGACACAACCTTAGGCAAGAATTCCGGTTTGAGACGGAACACCACCTTATCCTGATGCCGCTCAAAATAAGGAGGCTTTATAGAAAGCGCCGCCAGCTCAGAGACGCAACGTACCGAGGTGATAGCTACCAAAAAAGACCACCTTTAGAGTCAGAATGGATAGAATGGCATCGCACAAGGGCACAAAGGGAGGACCCTGAAGAGCAGAAAGCACCAAGATCAATCCCACACCGATAACAAAGGCTTACGCGGTGGACGCACATGGGTAACACCCTGGAAAAAGGTCCTGATAAGCCTATGATTGGCGAAAGATCTATGGAAAAAATTGCCAAGGCTGAAACCTGTCCTTTAAGGGTACTCAGTTGTAACCCCGACTCTAGACCATGTTGTAGAAACTCCAAAATCCTGGAGATGGAAAAAACGCGACAAGGAAGAGACTTAGACTCACACCAGGCAATGTAAGCGTGCCAGACCCTGTAGTAAATCATAGAAGAGGATTTCCTCCGAGCCTGAATCATGGTACCGATGACTGAGGCCGGCAACCCCTTATCCATCAGGATAGAGGTTTCAGCAGCCAAGCCGCCAAAGCCAGCGTTTGTAAATTGGGATGGCGTAGCTGTCTCTGAGTGAGGAGCCCTGGATCGTCGGGCATGAACAAGTGATCCACCGCCATCTGGACGATGGTCTTCTCGGCCAGTGGGGGGCCACCAGAATGGTAGGTACCCCCTCCTGGGCTATCTTGTGCAGCACACGACCCAGCAGAGGAAAGGAAGGAAAAGCATAGAGGAGTCGAACTCCATCCAAGGAATTGCTAGCACGTCCGTGGCGAAGGCCAGAGGGTCTCTTACGCCGAGTCCTGCCCCGATGATTGATGTAGGCGACCACCCTCTGATTGTCCGAGCGGACCTGGACCGCACGACCCCATAGGTGGAGAGTCAACTGGAAAAGAACCAACCTGATCGCTCCCAACTCCAGAAGATTGATAGGCACGTGGGCCTCCTGAGGGCCCCACTGGCCCTGGAACTTCAGCGATTGCCAGAACCCTCCCCAACCGGTCAGACTGGCGTCCGTGGTGACAATCTCCCAGCACGGAGGCAGAAAGGACCTGCCCACCAGAAGATTTCTCGAGTCCAACCACCACAAGAGGGACTGTCTGGCCAGAGGGGACAGGGCAAACTCCTGTGACCGATCCCAAACGGACAAAAGATTCAACTGAAGAGGCCTCATGTGGAACTGGGCAAAGGGTACAGCCTTGAAGCTAGATACCATGAGAGCCAGCAGCTGCATCCCCAGATGGATGGAGGGGTGAGGACACGACAGCAGAGCCCGTGCCTGAAGACCCTCCACCTTCTGCTGAGGGAGGAACACCCTGACCTGAGAAGTGTCCAACGTCATGCCCAGGAAGGACCTAACCAATGACGGAGTGATCGAGGACTTGGGACAGTTGATCACCCAACCGAAAGCCTCGAGAGTGGACAATACCTTCTGAGTGTCGCTCTCGGCCTGCCGAAGAGATTGAGCAGCAATAAGCAAGTCGTCCAGGTAAGGAAGAATATGAATGCCCTGGCTCCTCAGCAGGGCCATGACACCCGCAAGCACCTTGGTGAAAACCCGGGGGGCCGAAGAGATACCGAAAGGTAACACCACAAACTGGTAGTGCTGATCCTCCAAGGCAAACCGCAGGAACCTCTGATGTCCCAGGAAAATAGGAACATGCAAATAGGCATCCTTGATGTCCACAGTAGCCGTGAAGTTGCCGGGCCGAAGGGAGCTCACTGCTGACCGTAAGGTCTCCATGCGGAAGTGCTTGAATATGACAAATCTGTTCAGACCCTTCAGGTCCAGGATAGGTCTCAGAGAGCAGTCCTTCTTGGGCACCGTGAACAGATTGGAGTAGAACCCCCGACCCCATTCCTGAGGAGGTACAGGACAAATCACTCCGGACGACAGAAGTCGCTGGACAGCCAACCTCAGGCCCTGCGCTGTCAAGGGGTTTTAGGAGATCTGGGACCGAAGGAATCTTGGGGGCGGCCAAGCTGCCAGCTCTATCTTGTAGCCTGAATCCACCGGCCCGAGACGTGCTGTCTCCAGACGTAAGCAAAGAGCAGAAGCCGTCCCCAGAGGAGTCAGAATCATGGAAAAGTTTGCCCTCCCCCATGGAGTCACGGCCACCCAGGGCCTCATAGGCATCATCATCATCATCAGCAAAAAGAGTGTAAGCTGGGTCCAAGTGCCGCTTCTTACTGGAGGCCTTGCTGGCGGCCGGACGGGACAATTGTCGTTCCAGGCTGGCCACACGTAACGCCAGGTCTGAATAAGACTCTCTGCTGGCATCCCCCTCGCTAAGGGCTAAATGCAGACGCGGGGGTGTCGGCGATGCCGTAGGTAGAATGGGGCTGGGAAGCGTAGCGCTCGCCCCATCCTGCTCCGCAATAACACACTGGACGCAGGGCACACAAACCACGCCGTGACCGCTCAGGGGGGATGTACCACACATAAGACACAGCGGAGACCGCCCCGAAGGGCCCCAAGCTCGCTATCCCCAGAAGCCTCCATTATGGTGATTGAAAGACTATAAAAAGGGGGTTATGGACACTAAATCCACCCCAGACAATAGCCCCAAAAATAAGCCCCCAGGCCCCAATGGGGGGGGGGGGGGAGGAAGGACCGGGAGAAACCACAAAGTCAATATGGGACCAGCCTGTAAAACATAAGAAAAAATAAACCCATAAGCATCCCACAGCACATGCACAGTATATAAATATATATATATATATATGGACAGAGACGGAGTGACTCACGGACCACCGCGGCGATGACCACGCGAAGGAGGGGAGCCTGGGAGCGCAGAGTGCAGCGCAGCAAGCTCCCCCAGGAGAAAACCCGGATAGGAAGCACCGCAGGCTTCCTAAGGACAGGCGGCAAGGCGAAAGATGTCGCGTCATTGAGCGGCCCCGCCCCCCCCACAGGGTGCTAGAATCTCAAGTGGCCGTCCTGAAGGCATGGCTAGTAGTAAACACGCAAGCACCACATAAACACCAGTAAAGCGTGTGGGAAACACATAATCATAGGCATAAAAAAGGGTCCCAGTGGTTTCTCCCCCCCCCCCCCCCCCCCCAATAGGCTCACCATTAGCCTAAGGCAGGCTACCCTTTGGGTACAAGGTCTGCAGCCCAGAGCATAGCTCTGTGAACACCCAACCCCAGGTGTTCCCCTACCTTCACCTGAACCACAGCTGAGGCTGGGAGGCAGAAAGGGGTCCTGAACAGGTGGGAATAGGCTTGCAGGGCCGACGGGCTTGGGATGCCCTGCTCACCTGGGAAAATCCAGAGAGAGATATCTTCTGTCTTCGCAGCCAGGACTGCAAGGAAACTCTGGGTATTATGGTTGATTTGCTGCCTTTTATGGGCTGGGAGGAGCCACAAGTCTTCTTGCAGTCGATAGTGAAGAATTGAAGATGAAGCGACCCGTGCTGGAATACCCAGAAAATTAAGGCAACTTGATTTTTTTAATTACTGGTTTAATTTTCTTGCAAAACTAACAGCAAGTCCAGTCGCCTTCATTTATTTTCTTCTGTACAAGCGTGGTTACAAAATACAGAAGGCGAGAACCCTGCCAAGCTTAAAGTGGACCAATCACCAGCTGGGCCGACCCTGGAGTGTAACTGACACCAGCATCGGGCGACTAGGTGCCCCACAAACCCCTTACCTCTCCACCAATCCATCGCCATGATCACGGGCCGCATACCTGCAGCTGTGCACGGTCCACACCCAGCCATTCGGATAGGCCAGGTGTGGGGAAGCGCACACTCCGCAGCGAAGCCGGGGTTGCACTGCCCTCCACTCAGTCCAAAACAACAGTTTTATGCTGTGAATGAGTAGACATGGCATAAAGCTCTGATTGGACTAGCGACTGTGCATGTGATGTGGGAAAGGTGAAAAGGTGAGTTGAGTGGGTGATCTGGGGGGGTTTAACACAGCAGTACATCCCAAATCAGGATGCCCCAGGGACAAGAACCAATCGGCAGGATAGTGAAACTCCTGCTTGAAGTCCACTTTAAACTGGTTGGGAGAACCATAATCGGTTAGAGACACAATGACCGTACACTCACCAGGCACTCCAATTTGGTTCTCCACAAATCTGATGTAATTCTGAGCGTTGACAGGAAGCTCCTCCCATTTTCTGGCACTTGTGGTGTCGCTCTTCCAGCCTGGCATTACCTCGTACTCCACTTCTACCTGCTGTAAAATTTCTTGATTGGCTGAAAAAAGAAAAGCAATAATTTCCATTGGTATCGGAGAAGTAACTGGGGGTATGTACAGAATCTCAAAGGCCTGGAGATATCCACAAACCTGGAAAGTATGGGATCCTCTTTCCATTGAGTTTGTAGGCCACGCCGACCTTAATTTCATCCAGAGTGTCCAAGATGTCCAGCTTTGTGAGAGCCAAACTACAAAAAGGATAAAATACCATTACTAAGCAGCAGTTATGACCCTACAGAAATCCAAAAGCATGAGGAAAGTCGAAGTGAAAGGCTGGGGAAGGATTTTGTAGACCAGTGGTTTTCAACCCATTTATGCCAGGTACCCCCTAGCGAGAGGAAGTCAAGTACCAGGCTATAAATAGTACCACATTAAGTAGGCCACAGGCCTCGTAGTACTTTTAAAGCAAGACGGGATGATGTTTCACTGTTAAAATAGTATACAAGATCAGTCTGGCACCCCTCATTGGTGTGAACCCTGGCCACCACCAAGTAATCCATGGGGTATTTACGCTGCAGGTTGAGAAACAGTGTTATTTCCTCTATTACAAGTCACATTCTAGACATCCCTACATATATTACTACCAACTAGCAACTAGTACAGTACATTGAAAAGGTACGAGGGGTATTTTGACTATCCTGGGTAGTGGTACTTTCCCCCCAGTGCCCCTCTGTGGGAAACCCCCCAGTTTGCCAAGCGCAATTCACCTCTTCCTGGTCCTATGGCGCATGCGCAGCTGCTCGTCCAATCAGTGCTTGGGGCCGCTGAAGTCACGCAGTCTAAGCCAGCGTCTACGAGCGTGCTGGCGGCTGCATCGTGCATGCGCTGTTGGACCAGGAAGCAAGAGAAGTGTATGGGGCGACCTGGGGGTTTCACACAGCGGGGCATCCCGATTTTGGTGCCCCGGAGTGGAGGGAATTGATCTGCCTGGGAATCTTATAGATTCTGTAAGGAAAAAAAAATGTGATCTTTGTTTTTTACCCCCCACAGTGCATGTCAGCATCTTTTTTTTAGCTGTGCAAATTTATAAAAATACAGTTTTGTGAGTACTCACCTTTAAAACGGATATTATGAGTGTGACATACACTCCGCTTCAATTCTTCATGACATTTGGGTTATTCTCCAGTAGAGGGCGAACTTCAGCAGAGATGAATGCAAAAAAAGAAGCTCCTCCCAGTCGATAAATACCTGGGACCTCCCACCAATTTCCCAGTGTAAGAAAGCAGTAAGGGGACCAGGAAGAACCAAATATAACAATACTAACAACCAAGAAACAATGGTTTACCATATAAAGGATCCAAAATACCAAAAGGGTGGGGTGAAGCGGAGTGTATGTCACACTCATAATATCCATTTTAAAAGGTGAGTACTCACAAAACTGTATTATTCCAAGTGTGACATACACTCCGCTTCAACTCTTCATGACATTTGGGACATCCAACAGCAGTGTCCGTCATGGGTGGGAACCATAAACGGTAAAGAATGCACCGAACCACCACTGCAGCTTGCAGAACCTTGCGGCCAAAAACGGCATCCGCTGAAGCCCGCACATCAACCTTGTAAAACTTGGAAAAAGTATGAACGGAAGACCAAGTAGCAGCCTTACAAACTTGTTCAACAGAAGCCTGGTGCTGAAAACCCAGGACGCACCAACAGCACGAGTAGAATGTGCAGTGACCCTAAAAGGGGGAGTCCTCCCCTTAGCAGAATAGGCCCCAACAATGGCCTGACGAATCCATTTGCTAATGGTAGACTTGGCGGGCGCCAAACCTTTCCTGGGCCCGCAGGGTACCATGAAAAAGGCATCCATCTTGCGGAAAGAAGAAGTAGTCACCAAATAGTACTTAACACAGCGAACCACATCCAAAATTGTGCAAAACCCTCTCCTTGTCATTGCTAGGCTTAGGACACAAGGAAGAGAGAACAATATCCTGATTGAGATGGAAAGCAGAAACCACCTTAGGAAGGAAATCTGGCATAAAGCGAAAGACCACCTTGTCCTGGTGTCTTTCAAAGTAAGGGGCCTGAATCGACAGAGCCGCCAACTCAGAGACACGCCGAACAGGGGTAATAGCCACCAAGAAGGCAACCTTTTGAGTGAAAACAGAAAGAGCAATATCCTGTAACGGCTCAAAAGGAGGACCCTGGAGAGCCGAAAGAACCAAATTCAAATCCCAAACAGGAATCATAGCCTTCCGAGGGGGTCGAACATGAGTGACCCCCTGGAAAAAAGTCTTAACCAGCGGGTGTAAGGCAAAAGATCTTTGGAAGAAAACAGAAAGAGCAGAGACCTGCACCTTCAAGGTACTAAGCTGGAACCCAAGATCCAGACCATGCTGAAGAAACTCCAAAATCCTAGGGATCGAAAAAACCCTGCAAGGCAAGGCCCTAGCCACACCAGTCAATATAGGACCGCCAAGTCCTATAGTAAATGCCAGAAGAGGACCGCTTCCTAGCTCTAATCAAGGTCTGAACAACAGCCTCAGACAAACCTTCCTCCTTCAGAATGAAGGTTTCAGCAGCCAAGTCGTGAAAGCCAGCGTTGGTAAATTGAGATAAAGTAGTTGACCATGAGATAACAGATCCGGAAACATGGGAAGCCGGTACTGATCCACCGCCAGCCTTACAACGTCTGCGTACCAAACCCTTCTTGGCCACCTTGGAGCCACCTGAATTGCTGGTGCCCCTTCCAGAGCCAGTTTGTAAACTACCTTGCCCAGCATGGAGAAGGGAGGAAACAGGTACAGAAACCCCAGATCCTTCCAAGCAAGGGACAAGGCATCCACTGCCAGAGCTAGAGGATCCTGAGATAGAGACACAAAGGCCGGGAGTTTGTGATTGTGCCATGAGGCAAAGAGATCCACCTCCGGAGTCCCCAACTTGTGACAAAGAGACCGAAAAACCCCAGGGTTGAGAGACCACTCTCCTTGGCGAGAGGACCCCCTGCTCAGGGAGTCCGCCTCAGTGTTCTCCACTCCCGGAATGTAGACCGCCGAAACGCAAGGAACATTGCTCCAACATCCAACAGCAGTGTCCGTCATGGGTGGGAACCATAAACAGTAAAGAATGCACCAACTTAAACCACTGCAGCTTGCAGAACCTTGCGGCCAAAAACGGCATCCGCTGAAGCCCGCACATCAACCTTGTAAAACTTGGAAAAAGTATGAATGGAAGACCAAGTAGCAGGCTTACAAACTTGTTCAACAGAAGCCTAATGCTGAAAACCCAGGACGCCAGAGCTAGAGGATCCTGAGATAGAGACACAAAGGCTGGGAGTTTGTGATTGTGCCGTGAGGCAAAGAGATCCACCTCCGGAGTCCCCCACTTGCGACAAAGAGACCGAAAAATCCTGGGGTTGGGAGACCACTCTCCTTGGCGAGAGGACCCCCTGCTCAGGGAGTCCGCCTCCGTGTTCTCCACTCCCAATGCTCTCCACCCAATGCAGGATCAGAGAGACTTCCCTGAGGGAAATCCTGCTGCGAGTCCCTCCTTGGTGATTGATGTAGGCTACCGTCGTCCGATTGTCTGATCGAATCTGAACCGGAAGACCCTGTAAGTGAGACGTCAGCCGTGACAGGACAAGCCGGATGGCCCTGAGCTCTAAAACATTGATGGGGTTGTGAGCCTCCTGAGGACCCCACACCCAGCTGAACTGATGACCTTTCCAGAAACCTCCCCAGCCCGACAGGCTGACATCCGTGGTAACTGTCTCCCAGCGAGGAACCAGAAAGGATCTGCCCCTCAACAGGTTGCTCGACTCCAGCCACCACCGAAGGGACTGCCGAACCCTGGGAGACATCCTGAACGGTTGATCCAATGACAGCGGACACCTGTCCCAATGCGTCAATAGATGAAGTTTAAGAGATCTCATGTGAAACTGCGCAAACGGGACCGCCTCGAAGGAGGCCACCATCAATCCCACCAGTTCCATCCCCTGTCGGATAGAGGGGCAAGGATTGGCCAGAAGAAGGCGGATCAGATCCTGAATCCCCTGCACCTTGGTCTGGGGTAGAAACACTCTGGCCTGAATGGTATCCAGATTCATGCCCAAGAATGAAATCACCCGTGATGGTGAGAGAGAGGACTTGGGGCGGTTGATCACCCATCCGAACCTCTCCAGGGTTGACACCACCTGGTGGGTGTCCAGCTCCGCCTGACGGAGGGAAGAAGCTGAAATCAATAGGTCGTCCAGATACGGCACAATGCGAATTCCCTGAGCTCTGAATAGGGACATTATGCCCACCAGAACCTTGGTGAAGACCCTCGGCGCTGAGGTCAACCTGAAGGGAAGGGCTACAAACTGAAAATGTTGATCGTCCACCGCGAACCTGAGGAATCTCTGATGCGCTGGAAAAATTGGAACATGCAAATACGCATCCTTGATGTCTATGGATGTCATGAAATCCCCTTGACGAAGGGAATTGATGGCCGAGAGTAGAGTCTCCATGCGGAACTTCTTGGTTCTGATGAATCTGTTGAGGACCTTGAGGTCCAGAATCGGTCTTACAGAACCTTCTTTTTGGGGACCTTGAAAAGATTGGAGTAGAAATCCCTGCCTCTCTCCAACGGAGGCACCGGGCATACAACTACCATGTCCAGAAGGTTTCTCACTGTTAACAGGAGCCCCTGTGCAGCCTGAGGGTCCAAGGGCACCCGAGACCTTAAAAATCTTGGAGGTGGCCAGTACTCGAACTCCAGTTTGTACCCGGAGGAGACCACTTCCAAGATCCAATTGTCTGTGACCTCCCGGGCCCAGACCTGGAAGAAGAGCCGCAGCCGTCCCCCCACCCGTGCGGGTGAGGGCGCTCCTTCATTGCTGAGCTGGTTTACCCGCAGGCTTGGGCTTGGAACCCCAGGCAGAAGCGGGACAGGCCCGACCTCTGCCCCTATTCCAGGAAGAGCCTCTGCCCCCCGAGAAGGCCAAACCTCTGCCAGCTCTGGCACCTCGAAAGGAAGGATTGAAAGAGCCTTCCCCCCGAAAGGGACGGCGCTGTTTCTTCCGCTGAGGTAACTTACCTCCCTTTGCCACAGCATCCAACTTATCTCCAAACAGCCGCGTACCCAAGAAGGGAAGAGCTGTGAGCGATTTCTTGGCCGCAAAGTCCGCCGTCCACTGACGGAGCCATACAGAGCGGCGCATGGCCACCAATAAGGCTGAAGTCCTACTACACATAACAATAGTGTCTTCCATAGCAGCCAAGACAAAATCCATGAACAATTCAAATCTTTTAAGCGTAGTGAACTCAGCGCTGGCCGGATCAAGGTGAGCGTCATTTACACTGGTTTGGGGTAGGGATTACTGGGCATCCCCTAGTTGAGTTTCCATAAAAACCCGGGGCTCCACACCCTATGACCTCGCCCAAATTGACAGTATCATATTAAAAACAAGTTAATTTTATTGGTACATATAAATATAAAAAACATTTGTGGTTGATGACCACATAGCAGCTACATATAAGCAAATAATGCCTGTTTTTCAAACTGGGTATCCAGGCAAACAGTGTATCATTTTTACAAAATATTCAGACGCTGAAGTAGAAATATTGCTTGTGTGTCTCAAAAGGGGGCAAACTAGTTTCGCCTGTCTGTAGGCTTCGTCAGTGCCCTTTACACCAATCATAAAAACATATATGTATGTGATAGCATCCAGGTAGCCATTACCAGACTTGTTCAAAAGACATACTTATTTGACATCTCATTATGCAACAGTATACATGGATTCATACCTCTATTCAATTGAATGGTAGATGCAGCTGGAGCCAGCTCTTGATTTCTGCAGTGTAGCCAATTAGGTTGTAATGGGGCTAGTATAGAGCCCAAGTAAAAAAATCATGGTAAAGCCCTCAGTGCATTCAAAAGCCAGAGTGGACTAGTAACACCTGCATTAATAGGAACAGATTGCCTCATAAACATCTCTACCACATGTGTGGCCGGTGATTCCGGTAAGAATAATGTGATTGTATAAATGATAAAAATTGAATAGCAAATGCCCATACCTTGTATGCTGAAAGAGGCGTGAGGAGAAGCACACTGTGTGCCTGTTACCTCCTGTTCTAAAAGCAGCAGCGCCGTGCAGTGAGTGCTGACACTGTGGCCGCTGTTAAGTAGTGGCCAGTATGTGGCGTCAAGCACCCTCAGCTGTGTATTGGCGCCGTCCCTCCCCCCCCTTCCGGTGGTCTGTTAGGGGTTGCTAGGGGGGACGGAAGCCAAGCACAGTACCAGCGCCGCACCTCCCCTCGGAGGGCGGGGCTCAGAAAAGCCTCCGTCGACCAGTGAGGTGACAGGCGCTAGATCTCCCACACTGCGCCGTCACTTGTCTCCTACGCGGCGCCATTTTGGTGGAGACCAGTGCAGGGATTAGCTACAATAAAAAAGCAGGGTAAATAGCGGTCTCAATAATAGGGATATAATAAAAGCCCATGGCCATGTATAAGCCTAGCTGGCATTGTTGTGAGTGGCCTCATCCTAATCAGTATGCCATAATGCTTATAATGCCTTCCTAATGATTCTGGAGTGCCCTAAGCCAGCTGGCCACGTTGTAGGGAGAATTTGTAACCCAAAATCACTATACCTGAATATAACGTTTGAGTTTATAACTGGCCATTATTTTAGATGAAACTTCTATTATATAAGAGGCCTCACTTACAGCCTTGTACAAATATGCCTGTTGTGATCCATTTATTACACTATGTCACATGGACAAAAGTGCCGCCCCACCATGCGCCTAGGACACGTGAGTGTTATGTCCCACACAGGCCAATCGGCACTGGGCATTTAAAGCTATGTGAATAGAAATATTTTTGATTAATAAAACAAATTTTAAACCAAAAAAAAAATGCTACTACTGCAGACCTATACCTACAGGCTAGCGGCAAGTGCATCTACCATGTACAGCTATGAGAAAAAAAAAAAAGAAAAAAAGAAAAAAAGGGTTAATACATACACATTAATTTGTTACAATCAGATATAAACCCCTGTAATTTTGGATATCTATTAGAGGTAGGGGGCATAACTTATGGATTCATTGAGTCCCGGGTACTGGTGGGCCTTAAAATAAAAATTCCCCCACTCACGTCGAATGCACACGCAATGACTTTTGTGGGTTTGGTCACAGCAGACCTTGAGAAATTACCGAGACAAAGCAAGACAGGCAATGAGGGAATTGGAGAATGATCCGGACCTCATTATCAAACCCTCAGATAAGGGGGGAAATATAGTGATTATGGATAGAGCACAGTATGAACGTATGTGCTTGAAAATCTTAAACAATACCAAGTGGTATGCAAGGGCCCCCATGTCCAGGCTCGCAGAAGACTCCGGGGCCTACCACACTCTAATCCACCGGGCGGTGGAGGGGGGGGGGTGATCGACGTGGCGACTGGCTCTTTCCTTGAGGTCCCATTTCCGGTTACACCCACGTTCTATGCTCTGCCGAAGGTGCATAAGTCCACCACAGCACCTCCAGGCAGACCTATAGTGTCCGGCATGGGGTCCCTCACCGATCGGGCCAGTCGCTACGTCGACTACCATCTCCAGCCACTGGTCCATCAATTACCGTCGTATCTCAAAGATACGGGACACTTGCTCCGGGTCCTGGATGGCATGGGTGTGGCCCCGGGGTCGTTCTTGGTGGGCCTGGATGTGGAGGCCCTATATTCAAGCATACCACACCAACTGGGTCTTATGAATGTCCGCCGTTTCTTGAACTAATTACCTATAGAAACTCATGAACACAACCTGTTCTTGCTGCAACTATTACAATCGTCCTCACCCACAACCTCTTTCTCTTCAACAATACCTTATACCACCAGATACAGGGGACGGCGATGGGGACCACATGTGCCCCATCGTACGCCAACCTGTATCTGGGGGGGGAGGGAGAGGGGGTTGTGGGCTGAGGACGGATTAGCGATGTACCTGTGCCACGTGGCACAGGTACATCGATGATATTTTATTTATTTGGACAGGCACACAAAGAGACCTGGAGGCCTTTGTAGGGGAACTGAATAAGAACGATATGAACTTAAAATTTACTGTAGAGTTCAGTCAGGAAGTCATTAACTTCTTGGACCTGTCAGTGAGGCTGAGCCGTGAAGGACTGGTCACTACGAAATTTTATCGCAAACCGACAGCTGCAAATACGATGCTAAGGGCCTCTAATGCCCACCCAAAACATCTCCTTAAGAGTATCCCATACGGTGAATATGTGAGAGCCCGCCGTAATTGCACCTCAGAAGGAGATTTCAAGGAGACTGCGGATGAGATTTTCAACAGATTAAGAAATAGGGGGTATAGTGTACCAGTCCTAAAACAGGCCTACAAACGGGCCAAAAAAAGATCACGAGATGAATTATTATACAAGCCAAAAATTAGGAAAGATGATCCCCCCTTATCCATGATCCTGACTTTCTCTACCCACCATCACATGATAAAAAATATCATACAGAGACACTGGCATGTGTTACAAAATGATGCAGATCTTAACAAGATACTCCCAAGCAAACCTAAATTTGTGTTTCGGAGGGCACACAATATCAAAGATCGGTTAGTCCATAGCCATTATACACAAACTAAACGACTTACCTGCTGCAAGACAACAGGAATGTATAAATGTCACTCATGCAACATGTGTAAACATGTTAAAGAAACCAAAGCAATAACTTTAGGTGACCGGCCAGTTCACAGACTCAAGCATTTTATTAATTGTAAAAGTGCCAACATCATCTATGCCTTAATCTGCAAGTGTAAGAGGTTCTATATCGGCAAAACTAATCGGGAGCTCCTCAAACGCATATACGAACACTCTTATGACATTAAAACGGGAAACAGTAAGACCCCAGTGGGCAGACATTTCCGGGAATGTCATGAGATGAACCCAAAAGACATGTTTATTGTGGGCTTGGATAGACTACATCCTAACCCACGAGGTGGGGACCTGGAGAAAGCCACCCTCAAACGGGAGACACAGTGGATCCACTATTTTAAGGCCCACCAGTTCCCGGGACTCAATGAATCCATAAGTTATGCCCCCTACCTCTAATAGATATCCAAAATTACAGGGGTTTATATCTGATTGTAACAAATTAATGTGTATGTATTAACCCTTTTTTTCTTTTTTTTTTTTTTTCTCATAGCTGTACATGGTAGATGCACTTGCCGCTAGCCTGTAGGTATAGGTCTGCAGTAGTAGCATTTTTTTTTGGTTTAAAATTTGTTTTATTAATCAAAAATATTTCTATTCACATAGCTTTAAATGCCCAGTGCCGATTGGCCTGTGTGGGACATAATAACACTCACGTGTCCTAGGCGCATGGTGGGGCAGCACTTTTGTCCATGTGACATAGTGTCATAAATGGATCACAACAGGCATATTTGTACAAGGCTGTAAGTGAGGCCTCTTATATAATAGAAGTTTCATCTAAAATAATGGCCAGTTATAAACTCAAACGTTATATTCAGGTATAGTGATTTTGGGTTACAAATTCTCCCTACAACGTGGCCAGCTGGCTTAGGGCACTCCAGAATCATTAGGAAGGCATTATAAGCATTATGGCATACTGATTAGGATGAGGCCACTCACAACAATGCCAGCTAGGCGTATACACGGCCATGGGCTTTTATTATATCCCTGTTATTGAGACCGCTATTTACCCTGCTTTTTTTATTGTAGCTAATCCCTGCACTGGTCTCCACCAAAATGGCGCCGCGTAGGAGACAAGTGACGGCGCCGTGTGGGAGATCTAGCGCCTGTCACCTCACTGGTTGACGGAGGCTTTTCTGAGCCCCGCCCTCCGAGGGGAGGTGCGGCGCTGGTACTGTGCTTGGCTTCCGTCCCCCCTAGCAACCCCTAACAGACCACCGGAAGGGGGGGGGGGAGGGACGGCGCCAATACACAGCTGAGGGTGCTTGACGCCACATACTGGCCACTACTTAACAGCGGCCACAGTGTCAGCACTCACTGCACGGCGCTGCTGCTTTTAGGACAGGAGGTAACAGGCACACCGTGTGCTTCTCCTCACGCCTCTTTCAGCATACAAGGTATGGGCATTTGCTATTCAATTTTTATCATTTATACAATCACATTATTCTTACCGGAATCACCGGCCACACATGTGGTAGAGATGTTTATGAGGCAATCTGTTCCTATTAATGCAGGTGTTACTAGTCCACTCTGGCTTTTGAATGCACTGAGGGCTTTACCATGATTTTTATACTTGGGCTCTATACTAGCCCCATTACAACCTAATTGGCTACACTGCAGAAATCAAGAGCTGGCTCCAGCTGCATCTACCATTCAATTGAATAGAGGTATGAATCCATGTATACTGTTGCATAATGAGATGTCAAATAAGTATGTCTTTTGAACAAGTCTTGTAATGGCTACCTGGATGCTATCACATACATATATGTTTTTATAGGATTGGTGTAAAGGGCACTGACGAAGCCTACAGACAGGCGAAACTAGTTTGCCCCCTTTTGAGACACACAAGCAATATTTCTACTTCAGCGTCTGAATATTTTGTAAAAATGATACACTGTTTGCCTGGATACCCAGTTTGAAAAACAGGCATTATTTGCTTATATGTAGCTGCTATGTGGTCATCAACCACAAATGTTTTTTATATTTATATGTACCAATAAAATTAACTTGTTTTTAATATGATACTGTCAATTTGGGCGAGGTCATAGGGTGTGGAGCCCCGGGTTTTTATGGAAACTCAACTAGGGGAAGCCCAGTAATCCCTACCCCAAACCAGTGTATTAGCTATAGTATTGGGGCCCACTCCCCGCACCAGCCTTGATCTGCTGTTAATGTGCTCCCTGCTTTTAGGAAGCATTTTTCCATTAGCAGCATATTAGTAAAATTTTTTTTTTTTTTTTTCAGCAATTCTCACACATTGGGAGGGTCGTCTCCACCAGTGGGTTGCTAGTCACCCACACTACCCATTTGTCATTGAGCGTCATTTAACCAGTTCCTAATCAGAGACCTAGCAGCCACCAACACTAGCGCAGATGCACAAATAGGCCGCAAGGCCGAGCAAACACTGGCAAAGGCATGGCATGCCATCTGATCAAGGCGCCTATCCTCACCATCCTTTAGGGAAGTGGCGTCTGGGGTGTGAAGCACGGAGGAGTTGGTCAACCCCAAAACTGGCGCATCGACCTCGGGAGGAGAAGCCCAGCGCTTAACCGCTTCCATCGGGAAAGGATACTTCTTATCCCATCCCTGAGGAACACCCGGAAGCCAACTAGGTTTCTCCCATTCCCTAAGGATCAGCGCATCAAAATGACCCTGGGTAGGGAACTCCAAACGAGGCTTGTGGGCCCCAAAAAAATCCCCCTTCTTGAGAGGGTGCGCCTCAGGCAGCGCCATATCCAGAACCTCCAAGAGATGTGACAAAAATACAACTCTGAAGTACTCACCTGTAGAGTTGGTATTATATGCAGACAGCACGTCCTGCTCCAGACATAGTCCATACATGTGGGTATACCTCCGCCTTCAGCGCCGTGCACTGCAGAATCATGAAGAAAACAAGCTCCTCCCGGCCCTACATATACAGAGGGACCTCCCACAAATCCCCAGCATTGAAAAGCAGTGAGAGAAGAAGCCAGGAGGAAAACAACCACCCAGAGACTGGCAATAATATCCAAGATAATAATCACCACACAGGGGACCCAGAACAAGGTGAATCAGGGTGGGGTGGAGCAGGACGTGCTGTCTGCATATAATACCAACTCTACAGGTGAGTACTTCACAGAGTTGTATTATTCTAAGCAGACAGCACGTCCTGCTCCAGACATAGTCCTTACATGTGGGACATCCAATAGCAGTGTCCATAAGTAGGGTGGGATCCCCATGAAAAAAGGCACAGCCAACCAAAAACAGCGCTATCGCCTGTAACCTTGCTACCAGGAGCAACTAGAGCAAAACTCTAACTTAACTTATGAAGCCTTACAAGGCTAATGAAACACGAGCAGAGAAATAGTCAGCCTGCTCAACAACCAAGTGCATAAGGCCCAAACCCAAGCACCGGTAGAAGAAAACCAAACCAAGAGAGAAGAATGAATCTCCCTTAACAAACAGGCCAGAGTAACAGCCTAACCATGCTACTAACGATAACAGGGTAGCCATGGCAACCATAGAACCTTTCCCATCAGGGAATACGAACCCTGGTCTCGGCGAGACCAACGTAATACTGAACACGAGCTAACAAGACTCCTCAAGAGCCAACATGATAATCAGGAGCTCAGAAGGGCAACCAGCCAAACAAGACCAGTCCAACAGACTCCCATACTCATGGGAGTAACCAGATCCTGCTGCAAGAAGGATGGTGACTTCTATAAGCCCAACGGGCATAGCCCCAACCCTGGACAGGAAGCAGTCCAGAGGTTCCCAACGCCTATTGAGAGATACAGATCCCTTTTAAGCTCAGAGTAAACAGAACACCAGTCCAAAAGACCATAGGTTCTGGAATCGAGAAGAATAACAACCCTCCGCCTGCACTCAAGCTTGGTGCAAGGCGGACACCTCCTCACCAGACGGTGTACAGGTATAAAGAGCTGTAAAAAAAAAAAATATATAAAAAAGGACTAGGCTAAGCAAGCCGTCTCCAATGGCACGCCCCAGACTGAGGCACCCGCCCCGAAGGAGTCATCTGAGGCAGGGAACAGTTCAGACAAGAACCTGAATAAGACCCACGGAACCCTTAGCAGGGCAACAGGATAAGCAACCCCCCCCAAGGGAGCTTAGAATTCTCTGGGGAATGCGCCTGAGCCACCCCTGAGGAAAGCTCAATGCCTAAGCTTGAAACTAGTCTCTACCGAGGACAAACAGGGTGAGCCCTGGAAACCTCTCAAGGAACTGAGTTGGGAGACCAACTCCAGCCATGCCATAAGAACTCTAGTACCCATGGATAAGACCCCATTCCATAGGGAATAGAGAGCTAGTCCCAGCCATCCAACTAGGGCGCCAACTCCCAACATAACTGGAGAAAAGGGAGAAGAATAAGAAAGGGAGGGATCTAGACCCAACCCTCCAAAAAGAAGAGACACCCAGAGGGAACATTTCTGATAGGTTGAATAACGATCGTCCAAACCCTGAGAAGGGAATGACGTAGTAAGGAGCCTAACTAGGCATAACGGCCCACATGAAAGGGCACACGGTACAACTTTCTCCAGCAAAAATGCGAACCAACCACACAGGGCCACTCATGGCCCCCAGTGCAACAGTTCACCCTTGCCACAGCAAGCCTGTGCAGAACCCCACCTAGCAGGGTGTAAGAAGGGTCAGACAAAGGGTGGAATAGCCGCACAAAGGCCAAACTAGGTCACCGTGACCAAGGCCAGGGAGTCCTGGGACAATCACCCAGGGCAACGAATTAGGACCTTAACCAGGACAGAGTCTCTGTAATAGTCACAGGGCCACGGCCCCAACCAGTAGGCTCATTGAGACACTAGGAAAGGCCCTCCCAGCGCAGTAGGACAGCCAACGAGCCAATACCAAAAAAGCGCAAGGAGTGTAAAAAACCTCCACTGGATCAGAACCAGACCCTAGAAGAAGGGTCAACCTGTTCAGAGACCCTCTCGGATAAAAGCTGGGACAGGCCACTGACCAGACAGACCAAGAGTCCCCAAGAGACAAGGCCTAAGGGAAACAGACCAGCAAGCTAGGGCCCAACAAGGCACAATGTGATGACCTACCAATGGTATGAAAATGGGCCCCACTAAAGGGGCCCCCCTTAGGTACCTCAGGGAATTTCATAAGGAATAGAACCCCTTTAGGGACCCTGCCAGACCTGGTCCCCATGGCGACCATCTACAGGGATAGCAAGAAGGAAGTGATGTCCCTCAACAACTTCCATGAGTAGACCAACCAGAAGGGAACCCCCATAAAAACAGGGGGAGTGTACGGATCTAATTCCAGGGGTGTTGGAACCCCATCCAGGATAAGTAACCCACGGTGCCGCAGGCCCCAGGGGCATCTGGGAACAGGAACAGCCTCGGGCGGCCAGCAATAGGCTCAACAGCCGCAAGGTGAATGTAATGAGATTACACAGAGGGCAAGGCCCCTTCCATACCAAGGCACCCAATCCAGGAGGGAGGGTTGAACCTGGACCCATCTAAATGCCACCCCGTAGGGAAAGTATGAATCAGATTACACCAAGTAATAGATGTGCATAGGCACCAATCCAAAAGACTCCAAGAGAGCCCCAAGTCAAAATAGAAACTAGTGTGGACAGCACCGGTGAATGAGCGTGAAAGCCTTGGCGAGCCATCTGGGAACAGGGGAGGGACCCCAGACAAGACCCTACTATAAAGAATGGTCCTGTAACACCGGCTGGAAAAAAGAGCCAAGTGCTGTGGCGAGGTCGTCCCTTCATGCTTGTGAGGTTTTGGCGGACTTTGGTTTTGACCTGCCAGAGGTCCCAGGGCGATGCCTGCCTCCCCTGGAACGAGCTTCCACTCCAAAAAGTTGGAAGCACACTTCTGGTTCTCTTTTAACAGAAACATAAGGAGGGGGCGAGGGGTCCCTGCCCCTGGGCTGCCTGGCTGACCAAAAGCGCGAGGGCGCCTTACCCTTTTTGCGAAAAAGGTCCAACCTGGCCCCGAATAAGCGACGTCCTCGAAAGGGAATAGCAGTAAGAACCTTTTTAGTGTCATTGTCAGCCCCCCACTGTCGCAACCAAAGCAGACGAATGGCCACCACAAGGGCCGAGGTTCTGGCACACATTTTAATGGTGTTATCCATAGCTGAGAGGATAAATCTCACAAAAACATCACAATCTGACAGTGCGTTGAAGACCTCACAAGGGAGATCCTCCGGCTGTTGGACAATTATCTTCCAGAACAGCGTTCTGGCGGCCACCGAGGTAACAGCCGCAGCACAGACCGGGCGCAGAGCCGTCCCTACACTAGAGAAGGCATGGGAGGCCAATCTGTCCATGCACCGGTCCTCGGCATCCCGAAGGGTGCGAGAGGGGGAGGCCGCCATGAAGGGAGGGTTAACGACCCCAATAATTGGAGCATCCACCTCTGGAGGAACTGACCATCGTTCAACCAAATCCTGGGGAAAGGGGTACTTCCAGTCCCAAACCCCCGGAACCCCTGTGAGTTTACAAGGGGATTCCCATTCCTTAGATATAAGATACTGGAAATGATCCTGATCCAAGAATTCCAGGCGCGGCGTCGCCGTGTGGAAACTCTCCCTCTTGGGCTTGGGAGACACTCCCGGAGGAGAGATGGACAGCACTTCAAAAATCTTAATGAGTAACTCATCAGTTTCACACAGGCCCCAGGACTCCGGGCTAGAACCGTCGCGGTTCCAAGACAACTCATCTGAAGAACTGGACCCTGAGAACAGATCACCATCCTCGGACTGATCAAGATCCTGCATAGCGGCAGGTTCTTCGGTTTCAGTGGAAGACCTATAGCTAGGTTGCGTCAGGGATCGTTTCTTCCCAGCGCCCAAGCGCTCTGCCAAGCCTGACATAATATGCTCCGCGGTGGGAAGCTTGCGCGGCACTACTTGGTGGTCATCCCCGCTCGAGTGCGACTCATCAGGAGTGAGATTCAAGTCCGGGGAGACAGGTGTATTGAAGGGAGGTGCAGCTACTGGTAAGCCTGATTGCAGGGCCAGCGCTTGTTCAGCACACGGTCCGCAGACCAGTGCTCTGTCAGCGTCAGCGTGGGGTTGTCTACACATGGTACACAGCCGGTCTTGTCCCCGCGGGACCCCGGACACCAAATTCTGAGATGCCTCCATATGGTGATTAATCTAGGTAGTATGCCGGAAGGGATTTATGCTGTAAGCAACCCTGGATGCCCCAATACCAGCTGGGAATGTGGGAGATTCTAATATAACCCTGTGAGATATCAGGCCGGGAGAAGCCACTGGAAGCTTGCTCACCTTCCTGCAGAGAAGGAACTGGGAAATTGGTGGGAGGTCCCAGGTAGTTATGGACTGGGAGGAGCTCCTTTTTTTGCATTCATCTCTGCAGAAGTTCGCCCTCTACTGGAGAATAACCCAAATGTCATGAAGAGTTGAAGCGGAGTGTACAGTATGTCACACTTGGAATACATTTGCAAAGCCAAACATGGCGCTGAATTACACAGATACAATCAATCAAGACACATTTTTTTCCCCTCACAAAATTCTCATGGTGCTGATTTAGCCCTTATGGTAGTTAGGTTGGAGTGCTCCCGATTGCTGAGCTGTGTGTACCATGACTGAATGCATCATCGCTGGGGGTGGTGCTGCTCAGCCAGGGAGCAATATGGCAAACTGCCCAATATTTATAACAACACGAACTGGATGCAAAGGCTTTAATAAAAAACAGGCTTGGGGCACTGGGCTGGGGATGGAAGGTGACCACATGAACTTCCTTTCTGAGTATAGGTGCACTTTAAGTAAGTTAATCACAAAACTCAGAATCCCTCACTTTCTTTGTAGCCCTGCACTGGCTATCCCGTCACTGCTTTCATCACACTGACTCGTTACTGTGTATGTTGTATTCAGCCCCCCCTTACTTTGTAGGACCACCGTTCGCATCTTTTATAGCTGCAGGCAAGTTAGGGTAAGTCTTTAGCAGCTTTTCACATCACATTTTTGCCCATTCTTCATCGAAAAATATCTCTAGCTCAGTCAGATTGGATTGAGAGCGCGTGTGAAGCAATTTTCACGTCATACTACAAATTATCAATTGGGTTTAGGCCTGGACTTTCACTGGGCCATTCCAACACATAAATAGGCTTTGACTTAAAACATTTCATTATAGCTTTGGCTGTAAGTTAGGGTGTTTTTTTACTCCTGAACTCCATACTGAAGCCATAAAAAAAATTCAGGGGTGTGAATACATTTACAAAGCACTGTAAATGTGGTAAAACGCATATTTCTGCCAGCAAAGATAGAATTGCCTCTCAGGAGGTCATTCTGTAATTATACACAATGCATTTCAAGACCATCTCTGGTAGACCTTCTTCAGTTCAGTCTCCAGGTTTGGATCAGTCTATAGGAATCTAGGTTGCATATAAACTTAGGTAAGTGGTGATTGCACCCCCCCTCCCCCCCCATTAGTATAGTCTTGGTCTGAGCACACCTTATAGTACTGAGATATCAAATCAGATAAAGTAAATCTAACAGGGTGCAGAATATATACCGGGGGGTGTTTCCTCCACCTTACACCCCAATTATACAATTAGCTTTATATATCTTGGCATTACCGACTATAATGTATTTACCTGTATTAACTATATAAATATATTTTAATTGCAAACTATCTTTTAGTGTGGTGTGCATATATCCATAATCCACAATCTATAGATTGCACCCCCCCCCCACAGGTTTCCCCCTTTTATTGTTTTTTATTAAGTGGACCAAAAACCTGGGTTTTTGACTATCCCAGTTTTGACCCCTGCCCTGGGGCATCCAGATTCGAAGGAACGAGTCAAGCACACTGGCAGCCACATCCCTGCTACGCTAACGTGGTGCATACCCGCACCGGCCATCCACAAAAGCCAAATCCAAAAAGGTATAGCCGATAGTGATGGTCTTGGCCAAACCAGGGGGCATCTTGAAAACACTCATGATGGCTAGTCATATTGTATAGTGTGTTAGTGTGGTCGCCAGATCCAGACCACACTAACTATGAAGATTTTGATTGCATAATTTGCACACATTGACTAGAATACATAGTGTTTGGTGCAACCTCCCCCCAGGTGGTTTTAAAGCGGAACAAAATCCAACAGGGCTGGCCACTGGCCTTCACAAATCGGGATGCCCCTCTGTTTTGCCTTTTTCCTGGCTCCCTCCAGAATGTAAATATCAGGCAGCCGCATCTCCAGCATCTCAGGGCTGTGTGCACGCTCCTGCCCCCAGACATTCAGAAAGGCTGGGGGCAGGAGCACGTCTGCTGCTGGGGATGCATCCACTTTAACTCCCGATTGCCACAAACTGAGCCATTTGCCGATCATTACATATGCACGGCAATTGGCTACAATTGGACGAGAGCCCGCGCAGGTGGCATAGAACGGGGGAAAGGAGAGTTTTTCTGGCCAATCTGGGAGATTTCACACCGATGGGCATCCAAAATCAGGATGCTCCAGAGGTACGGAACAAAACCCATCATCAAACCCATTTCAGGTTTTGTTCTAATGTCCAGGTTCTGTTTTAATGTCTAGGACCAAGTGAGTCTTTTCTGGGGGCATCCATATTTGGCGTAGCCCCACTGCATAAAACCTCCAGGATCACCTGTTATTTTACATTAATCCATGCTCCCATGCATGTGGAGGCTTTCAGGGCATCCCCAGCACACCTCTATCCAATGCACCTTCCCTATCCCACATCTGAATGGCATGGCAGTGGGTGGGTGCAGCCAGTGGGATGCCCCTGAACAAATCCCAAGGGGTGGGGTGGGGATTGGTCTTCTTTCAAGGTCTTCGTTTTACAGGGTATATAATAAAGTGAGATCTTTGGATTATAACATAAAAAGGTGGTGCTGTTTTTAAGTTGGCACACAGACTACTACTTACCCACTTTGCATTCCCTAGATGCCGTGACTGCGTGTGACCCATCAGGTGCACAGGGTGGGCGTCTGCCCAGCCGACAAGCTCTGGGTGTCTAGGAAAAGTAAGTATAAAGCAGCAGACTTACGCGGTGAAGCCATTGATCATGTGGGCGTACTTCAGAATGACCAGGTCCAGCCAGCCGCACCTCCTTTTCCTGCCTGTGGTGACCCCAACTTCATGGCCCGTCGTCTGGAGGTGATCGCCTATATCCTGCAAGCAAAGGGAAAAGTACCCAGATCAACCCACTGATTTCAAAGCAGCCCTGAAGGCAGGCCTCGATTGTCAGGAACCCAGAGGCAGCACAGATACTCACCTCCCCTACAGATCCAAAAGTAAAGAGTTGATTACGCGCCACTGGGACCTTATAAAGATCTTGCTGGAAGCTGGTCACCATCATATTCCCAGAGAATCACCAAAAATGGTCTGATGGGGTACAGCCATGCCCAACATGCTTTAATGTGCCATTGTACTCACATTAAAGTGGACCTACACCCTCTCTTGCAACTCAGGGAGGATCCTGATACACAGGGACAATAAAGAGACTTAAAGTGGACCAACACCCACTGCTGATTGGCCCGGGAATCTATAAGATTCCCCGGCCGATCAGCTCCCTCCCCGCGGGGCATCCGAAATCGGGATGCCCCACTGTGTGGAACCCCCCCGGACGCCCACAAACCTTACCTTCTCCCGTTCCAACAGCTTGTCCGTCGGCGGTGAGGTAAGTTTTTGGGGCTTTCTGGGGGGGTTTCACACAGCGGGGCCTGGGTGTTGGTCCACTTTAACCTACTTCCTCACACCATCAGAGAGCTACTAGCCTTTTCCTTTTTACCACAGTTCGGTCTGATTGGGGGGCGGGGGGCAGTAAACTAACCTCACTTACCACCTTCCTAAGGCCTGCATTAAAGAGATAGTCACTCACCTTTAAATTTTTTTTTATAGCCGAGTAGGGGACAGGGAACTAACTTCACCTACCCCCTGCACAGGGAGCCTCGCATTAGATACACCCCTCTTTTCCTAGCAGAATGCTGCCTGATTTGGGGGGGGGGGGGGGCACTGACATTGTGGTCAGGGTCTGCTTTTTATTCTGTCAGTTTAAAGTGATTCTATACCCAGAAAGAAAGTTTCTGTTACCTTCTATCCCCAGTCCAGTGGCCCAAAACGGGTTTATTTTCTTTTCCTAAAGCCATTGCCCAACAGCCATAAAAACACTGGACAGGATGCAGTACGATGTTCAAATGGTGCTCCCTAATGCTTTCCAGCGACAATACATTCAGTTAAACACAGTTCAGCATGGGGGGGGGGGGGGGGGGGTCAGCCTTACCGGTTACAATAACTGCCATTATGCGTCAGTTTACCTTATAACTAAATGAATTAACATATGGCTGCCATTCAACACCATACTGCTTCCCATGTTTTTTATGAATATCGGGCAAAGGCTTTATAAGAAAAGAAAAAAGGAAAAGGAAAGAAAGGCCGCTGTTTTGGGGTGCTGGGCTGTGGAAAGAAGGTGACAACAAACTCCTTTCTGGGTATAGGAGCCCTAAAGGAGAAGACCATGATCTCCAGCTTCTAATAGAAATGGATTCCTCCCCTGCACCAGGATCGTGCTTTATCCACCTACATCCGATCTAAGATGGTGAAACACATTGCGCCATCAAAGATGCAATAACTGTGAACCCTTTTGTAGCATTACAAAGGCACAGTGACCTAGTGAGTAGCCAGGCTCGGGAGAGGCCCGTTAGGCCCAAGAAGGTACAGTGGCAATACTTACATTAATCTGCTCTGTGGGGAAGGCTCCTACACCCACTCTGGTCGTATACGCCTTAACCACACCATACACTTCTCCTACATTCTGTGGAGGGATCCCGAGTCCCGTGCAGACGCCCCCTACCGTGCAATTGGAGGACGTCACGTAGGGATACGTTCCTGGAGGAAGACGAGAGTAGAAGCATCAATATAAGCAGCTTAAAGCTGAACTCCAGTCAAAATATGACACAGGAATAGTAATTAAAGACAAAATAAAAAAAAAAGCTATGCTCAGTTAAAGTGGAACAAAACATAGGATTTTTACTTTCCTGGGTTTTGGTCCTTTCCCCTGGGGCACCCCGCTGTCTGAAACCCCTCAGATCGCCGAGTGCAACTCACCTCTTCCTGGTCCTACGGCGCATGCAAGGTCACTCTTCCAATCAGTGCGCTCGGAGCCGCTGATGTCACTGCGTCTAAGGCCAGCGGCTCCAAGCCTGCTGGCAGCCGCATCCCCCACTTCCCTCTAACAGGGAGTGTGCCCGTGCTGGCCATTCACAAATGCCTGGCAATGCCCTGCTAGAGGAATAGTGGGGATGCAGCTGTGGCTCGCACATGCGCCGTTGGACCAGGAAGCAAGGTAAGTGAATGGGGCAACCGGGGGGGGGTTTCAAACAGTGGGACATCCCCTGCAGCTCAGAGCCTGCTGGCAGCCGCATCCCCCACTTCTCTCTAAAAGGTAGCGTGTCCGCACTGGCCATCTACAAATGCCTGGTACGGGCCCGCGCCCTGCTAGAGGTATAGCGGGGATGCAGCCATGGCCGATTCACTCCCTCCCCCGGGGCATCCAAATTCAGGATGCCCGGCTGTGTGAAACCCCCCAGATCGCCCGCTACACTTACCTTACTTCCTGGTCCAACGACGCATGCGCTAGCACGCTCTGAGCCGCTGTGCTAAGACGTCGGTTTAGACATCCATACTCAGTGGCTCCGAGCGTGCTAATTGGACGAGCGGCCGCGCATGCGCAGTAGGACTGGGGTGAGGTGAGTTGATGTGGGAGATCTGGGGGTTCTCAGAGCGGGAAGACACTGAATTTGGAGAGCCCAGGGAATTCAAGGAGGATCTAGGTTTATGTTTTTGCAATCTCAACCCATGCCTTCCGGTAAGAGTCTGAAGTTGGTGGAGGGCACACTGGTGACTATACAATATGGAGACGCATGCGCTTTGCGATCATGGCCATTTCAGTGACTAGTTTTGACATTTCTGGTGCTCTGTTCTATATAAGCAATATTTGCCTTCATTGGACTATTGGAGTAAGAGCTTTAGCGCGTGGAGCACCTGTTAAGAACTCTTTTTCATCAAGGACTTTTATTTATTTCTATTTTCATCATCTTATTTATATTTTATTACTATTTTAGTGCGGTATATCACATTTATCTAAAACCTGGGATAGTTGAAATCTCAGGTTTTGTTCTGCTGTAAAGAGGACCTCCAAAAAAAAAAAAAAAAAAAAAACTAAAACCACTCTCGCAACCCTCATGCAGATGTTGTAGAATAGCAGGCAGATACCAGGCTCTGAACTGCATAGAAGCTGCCATCTTGCCACAATTCTAAATATATATATATATTAGTAAAAAGTGCTATTGACTTTCATGGTCTTCCTATCTGGTGATTCACTAACAGTGAACAGCTTTTTTTCTCATGAATTGAAGTTTTTTACTACTATGAGAGTCTTTTTCAACTCTTTGAGAAGTGAATCAAGGCCAATGTTTTAAAGACAAAGATTTCAATGTTCTGTGGTAACCAAGGCCATTGACTTACATTGATACATAGTTACATTCATCCTCTCCAGCATCCGGTGATCAGTATGTGACTGTGTGTAACATGACAGACATGCTGATCCCTTTTCTGGAGGTAAAATTTTTTCCCAGTTTGGCGTTGGCTGCTTTTAGCCAAATCCCAGACAGCCTGCCCTGTGTGGAGAAACAATATCACACAGGCTGCATCAATGCCAGAGAGGGATTGGATCTCCTAACATTCTGTGTGGAAACCAGTAAAAGCTCTATGGCTGGTTCGGATGATAAGGAAGTTCCCAGCAGTGTGTGTGCTAGCAAAGGCTCTCTCCCCCATCCGCCCCCTCCACTTACGTTTTTACAGGTTTCTCGGGCGTTATCCAAGATGGCCGCTTCCATGTTATTCTAGGAGCAAAGCTATTCCACAATATATGCATGGCGTAAAGCCCTGTCATACACCACTGATCAGCAAAAGGGAGGAAATTGGGGGAGCAAATGGCTAAACTGTATTTTCTTGACAGAAGGTCTGCTTCAAATATCAGGTGGAGCATTCCACAGACACTAAAATGTGTGCGTTGGGGCAAGACCAGCAGAAAATGACCCAAAGCAACCCTCCGGTACACAAGAAACCTCCCCCAACTTCATCCAATGCTGTAATCCAGGCGAGGGAATTATGGGAAAATGGTTTTCCACTAACCAAAGTCAATGTCAAGTAAAGCAGCATTGGCTCCTTCCACCAGAATCTTTTTGGGAGCACCGTGAAGAGCTTCGTACATATAGTAGACGCCATCTTTTACCATGGGGCGAATCTTTTCTGCGTACATCTGTCATAAGCGGAAAGAAGAAATAATTAAAGGACTCAATCTCCAAGTACAGTAGTCAGGTCTTATTTCACTCCCCTGGGTTCTGATATTGCCCAGGATTTGGGATGCCCCGCTGTGTGTAAGCCCTGAATCGCCCATGAAACGAAACAAAACAAAACACTTACCATTCCTAGGTCACACAACACATGAGTGGACTCCAATCAGCGGCGTATACCGTGCATATTAATGATCAGCATACAGCTCTGAGTAGACACAGTACTTGGCCGCATCCCCAGTTTACCCTTAGACTGGCGAGTGCCTCAGCACAGAGATGCTGGGGATGTGTCCGCATGGTTTACATCGCAATGGGAGCCAGGGCAAAGGTGAGTTTTCCAAGGACCCAGGGGTGGTGGGGTCACACAGCAGGGCATCTGGATTTGGGATGCCCCAGGGGGAAGCCAGCAGCCAGGGTTGGCCAACCAGGGTTTTGGCGCATGGAAACGGGGCATCTTGATTTGGAATTGCAGCTTGTTTTATTAGCTCATAGTTGATTTTAAGCCATATGAACACCAAGCAGAGCCCCGGGAGAGTCCTGCATCTTTTTGCCCAGTCTCTTCCAGCTGTGCTTGGCCACATATGTCATTCAGGTCTGCTGCGGAATGCTCTGCAGCATGTGTCGTGGGTTGGCCAGCGAGGTAAAAAAAAAGAAACAGGCCAACTGGGGGGGGGGCGTTGCTTGCCGCTTTCCATTAACTCAGCATTCTATGCGTCCCAATAAAGTGGACCAAAACTGAGCCTAGTGTCCATTATAAGACGCTAGGTCCAGTTAGACATCCACCCCTGGGGCATTGCAGTTTAGGATGCACTGCTATGTGAAATCCCGTCAGTTGTCGGATATTCTTACCTCACCAATGAGCGCATGTGCGGCAGCCACATATCTTGCATCTATCGTGGATTGTGCGTGGTTGTAGCTGAATGGCTGGCGTGCCCGTGCACAGCCATAGAAGGGTGCAGTTTTTTTGGCTATTGTAGGCTTGCGTACACATAGGGCTTTTTCGCCCACGTGCAGTAAATGCACATGTGCCCAGAGGGATGGGCTGCCCTGGCAAAGGCACCCAGCGAATCCAACCTGCAAACGTCCATGCACGGCGAGCGGCTTTGATTGGGCAAGAGCCGGGCGCACACACCATTGTACCAGGAAGAGGCAAGTTCGAATCGGGTGATCTGGGGGGTTCCACACAGACTCAGGATGCCCGGGGCGCAGAACAAAACCCAGGAAACTCAAAATCCTGGGATTTGTTACGTATTCAAGGACAAGTGGAACCTTATTTGGGCAAGTCCATCAGGTGCATTTATGTTCCCGCTGATTCAAACAGGGAGCGCGCCACAGCAGCGCCTGCCCCTAAAAATAATAAGTCTCGGCTCTTACCTTTAGCTTTTTCAGCTGGCCTTCCACGTCGATTTCCAGGTTTGGAAACATGGATTGATGCTGCTGGGCAAGAATCTTAAACCTGTAAAAAAATAATCATGTGTTTTACTCGGGTCATTCCAATGAGAAGCGAGAAAAAAAAAAAAAGCATTAAAAAGGGAAACTGCTGATCCAATGACCCCGACCGGCTGTGGGACTCCTTCACTGGAATCCGTGTGCAGAACCCCGACACCTGCTCCGTTACCTACCCTAGGGGATCCCAAATCTGGATGCCCAGCATCTTTGGGCTGTGCACGCTCCTGCCCCTAGCCATTCGGATGATCCGCTGCTGAAGATGCAGCTGCATTCGTGTCAGATTGCCATAAACAGGCGTTTTCCAGACATTAGATATGAATGCCAAACAGCTGTGATTGGACGAGAGCCCTAGCATGGAAAGGAGAGTTTGTGGTGAACTGGGGGGGGGGGGGGGGGGGTTAGGGTGAACTGCAGCCTAGAAAATAGCAGAATGTACCCCTGCCACCGGAGCTTCCCTGCAGGGTTTTCCAAATGAAACAGAGCCCATTTGGCCCTTTCGACAAAGAGCTGAATAGAGCAGAGTGCGCCGACGGCTGAATCCCTTCTCTCCGGGCATGGGCACGCACCTGGCTAAAGGTATAGTGTAGTGCAGCTGCGGCCCATGCATGCACCTGTTGGAACTAGAATCGGGTTACTGGGAATTCATGCAGCGAAATATCCCAAATCAGGAAGCCCTGGGGAGAGGGAATCAGGCAGCCCTGGAGTCTTATAGATTATAGGGCCGTTCAAGATGGGTTTTGGTCCACTTTAAATTCAGGGGGCATATTAATGATTATAGGATTGGGTGAACGGAGAGACTACACAGAGTGATTTCTGTCTTTTCCAGCACGTCCCACTAGAGGGCTACGAGACTGGTGACTGTACCACTATTTGATAGAAACATAAAAGGTTGACGGCAGAAGGAGACCATACGGTCCATCTACTCTGCTCTTATGTGTATACTGTATGTTCTCCTTATCTCAGGATAGATGGAGGCTTATCCCAGACATTTTTACATTCAGTGACTGTTGATTTTTCAACCAATTCTACTGGAAGTTTGTTCCCAGCATCTCTGTAAAATAATATTTTCTAACATTGCTTCTGATCTCCCCCCCGACTAGCTTCAGGTTGTGCACCCTTGTTCTATCATTAAGTTTCTTCTTAAAAACACTTCCCTCCTGAACCTTATTCAATCCTTTCACATATATAAAGTTCTCTATCATGTCCCCTCTCTCCCTTCTTTCCAGACTGTACAAATTAAGTTCTTTAAGTTTTTTCCTGATAAGTTTTAAGCTTAAGTCCTTCCACCATTTTTGTTGCCGGCCTTTGGACACGTTCTATTTGAATAATGTCTTTTTGCAGGTAAGGTCTCCAGAACTGCACACAGTATTCTAGCTGTGGCCTCACCAGGGCTCTATACAGCGGCATCACAACCTCCCTCTTCCTACTGGTGATGCCTCGAGCTATGCAGCCAAACATCCTGCTTGCTTTTCCCAATGCCTGGCTACACTGTCCACTCATCTTGCAGCTATCAGTAATCAGTATCCCTAAATCTCTCTCCTCCGAGGTCCTGGATAACACAGTGCTGCCCATACGGTGCTCAGAGCAGGGATTCCTTCTACCCAAGTGCAGGATTTTACATTTAGAGACATTAAACATCTTCTGTGGCACTGTACAAGGGGTGCAATGAGAAAGGAGAACAACTGACCTGGAAGAGAAGTCGGCGAAGTCTGCCAGCAGTTCACACACTCGCAGGCCGGTGCGGGCCGCTTTGGAGGAGTAGGTTGGTCCAATTCCCTTCTTTGTGGTGCCAATGCTGAGAAAAGAAAGCAGAGGAGACGCCATTAAAAAAAAGTCCAAGAAAGTCCAAGATTTTTTGTAATCCCCCACCCAACCCTGCGCTAATCCCAATTTGGGGGGTCACACCTCGCCTGATCGCCAAAATCCTCTTCTGAAATAGGTGGGGGACGGGCAGGGCCAGCGGGTGCCAAAACAGGTCCTGTGACTCGGGCCGTGATCGCAGGTTTATTGGGGAGCACGCGCTGGCGTCCTAGCCATTCACATACACTGGGCACGCCGACGGGGATGCAGCAGCACGTGCTCCCTATTAAAGTCAATTATAGCTCTTTCCCAAATGAAACACAGCAAACAGCTCCGATTGGCTGTGCACATGTGCCGTAGGAACAAGGAAGAGGTAAGTTGCTCTGGCCTTTTTTTTTTTGAAGGGGGGGGGTCGCATAGCAGGGCATCCCAATTCAGGGGTAACAGAACAAACACAAGTCAAAATCCTGGGTTTTGCACCTCTTTAAATCAATGTTTACCTAGACTTGGGATGCCCCGCAGGGTTTTTATCTTAAACAGTAGAAAGGAGTCAGAATATAATTACTTTTTCCCATCTTGGGCTTGTCGCTGGCTTTCCTGGAGCCCGTCTACGGCCTGATGAAAATCAAACACTACACAAGACACGCACAGAGAAAAAGGAGAGAAAAAAAAATAAACACAAAAGGTTATAGTCATAAGCACAAGAGCCCTTTCATACTTGTGTAGTCATAAATGGCTGACGTGCAGCAGGGTTATTCCATATTAATAGTAGTAATAGTAATAACAGTAATAGCAAAGTAGTAAATTACTATATATTTGGTACAACAACTCACACTGCCTAGATAAAAACTAGAAAAAAAAATTATACTCCTCTTTGATCCTCCGCAGCTCCTCCAGCATCTTCCTCCTCCTGCATCTTTATACTTACCAATGGCGGGGAGCTAGCAAATCCGCCTTCCAGTGTCTGTGGCATCTAATGGGGGGGGTGTGGGAATGCTGGAGCCCAACCGCACATCACCCCCAGAAAAGCCCTGCGGTGGCCCAAACCAAGGTCACGACCACAACCCACGTGTCCGCCGCTTGCCAGTTGTGGGGCTGCATTCCCGGCTGAGGATCGAGGGACAGTTAAAAATTCTTGGCGTTTTGGGGGGTGATGGGGGAGGATCCAGCATTCTGGATATCCCCCCCCCAGCCTGCCTTATTGCGGCTAGGTGCAGACCAACAATCGTTAACGGTCAAAGGGGTGTTGGCCTGCTTTAAATGTTTAGTTCTGCCTCAAGCTCTACTTCAAAGTAGACCCTATAGGAGGCTATAGGAGCGGGCCGCAGGTAAAAAACACTACACTGCATTCCCATTGTTAACGGAAAACTAACACTGCTCAGGATGCCCTTTTTATTCTCATTATGAAGCTGGCAAACACAACAATGAACCGTTCCATGCAAGAGCAGAGGTGCGAGAGTAGCCTTAGGGCCATTCCACAGCTTCATGCTCGTGTTGCAATAACCCACTTTGACCGAAACGCGGGCGTATCATGGCCTGGAATGCTGTGGGGGGGGGGGGGGGGGGGGACATTGTGAAGGTAGATGCAACGAGCGATCGCAGCCCTGGAATCTCTAGCCTGCCCGCTGTATGAACCCCCCGCCCCCTCCCGACACTGGTGTTTAACGTGATCCCTCAATGTGATCTCCACCGGTGCCGCATCCCCGGCTTCTCTAAGATTGTGCGCACTCCTGCGTCCAGCCTTTCAGAATGGCCGGGCCAGTCAGCTGCAACTCATCACAGTGGCACTTTTGAGAGAGCCAATCACCCATAGATTGATTGGTGGACCCACGTTTGGGTTTCCATCCGCTTTACCAGCCTGGAATCTATAAGACACCAGGGTTGACCAATTACCTGTCACCAAAATGGGATGCCCCCTCCCGCCAGATTTGCCCACAAATGTTACCTTTCCAACTAACCTTCAACACATGTGCAGCCAATATCACTTGCATCTCTTCTGGGCTGAGCATGGCAATGCACAGCTGAAGGATGCAAGTGATGGCTTCTCCAGCAGCACATCTATATGCAGGGCTGGAGAAGCTGATTGGACGCCGCGCTTGCACCGTTGGACCGAGTAGAGGCGAGTTTCCTGGTTGAACGTTTCACACAGCAGGGCATCCCAAACTGGACAGACCAAAGCCCCGGGGTAGTGAAAATCCTGGGTTTAGTTCCACTTTAAAATGACTATTTTCCTGGCATGCTGGTGCTCTGGGATAGGCAAAGTAAAGGACACCGCACATCATGTAACCAACCGGTCTATAGTGTATACTTACCAAGGTGTGCTCTGTCAGATATGATGAGCCTCTGCTCCCATTCTGTTAAACCTAAAAGAAACAAATACAAAAATTAGTTTGCACTTTATTTTAATGCAACTTTATCCATAGCTTAGCACTTTAGTATATTCTCTATCAATTATTATAATTACATTTATCAAATATTGCCTTTATATAGCACATTGCACTTTGAAATATTGGATGGATTGTTTATTATGCACTATATATTGCATTTGTATTAATTGTGAAGATCTTATTTATTCTTAGGGAGGTACATTAGCACTTATGGTTTTGTTTAGGGGAATATATATGTAGGGGCTATTTAATTAAAGAATTATATAGTTCGCCCAGGGGATTTACCCATTAAAGTGGACCAACACCACCTCGCTCCTCTGGCGCATGCGTGAGCGCTCCATCAATTACCGCGGACGGACAAGCTGGAATATGGACCGGACAAAAAGGGCCGCGCCCGCCGCCGCCTCTCACGCTTCCCTCTAACAGGGAGCGCACCCGCCATTCACAAATGGCTGGCGCGGGTGCGCGCCCTGCTAGAGGGAAGCGCGAGAGTCGACGGCGGCCCGCGCATGCGCCGTTGGAACGAGGAAAAGGTAGGATTTTTGGGGGTCCTGGGGGGTTTCACGCAGCGGGGCACCCCCGATCAGGGTGCACTGCGGGCAGGGAGTTGATCGGCCCGGGAATCTTATAGATTCCCGGGCGATCAGCAGTGGGTGTTCGTCCACTTTAATTTCATATTATTACTATACGTATTGGTCCAGGATAGACAGACTTTTGTTTTTAATTGTCTTTGTGTCTATTTGTATGTCTATTTTATGGATTTTTGGCTTTAAGGAAATATACCAATAAAAGAATATTCTTAATTATCAGGTTGTAGTGGCCTCTAATTTAGCTCCTCTTTTTGGGTTTGGTTGTTCTAGTATTGTTGTTTGGAGCCATTGGTGCACTCCCTATTGTTATGAGGCATTTGTGGTACTGATCCCTCTGTTTATGAAATATTTCCCTATGGGGGGCAAGTGCCCAGGTGCACTGGGTCTGGGGGGGGCTGAGCACAGGTGGCAGTGCTGGGATGCCCCACTGTGTGAACCCCACTAATCACCCACACTCACCTTTCCCACAGCCCCACGCTGCGTTCTCAATACAATGATTTATGCTGTGTATTAGCATGAACACAAAGCATTGAATAAACAAGGGTCTGCACATTTTCAGTGGGAATGGAGGAAAGGTGAGTTGTGGGTGATCTGGGGAGTTTTGCACAGCAGAGCATCCCA